>JARWLC010000002.1:136126537-137326537 GCA_033318265.1 Phyllotis vaccarum | reverse complement strand
TGTATGCTCTGTTGTTTTTAATGCTGTGTTTTTGTTTTCATTCATTTCTAGGAATTCTCTTTCTATGACTTCTTCAGTGACCAATTTATCATTGGGGTTGTGTACTTTTCAGTCTCAACAAATATGCACATTCTCTGTGGTACTAGTCATCCTTGGATCCAGTTTTATTTTTATTATGTTTTAGAGTTTGAGAGCTTCATATATGAGCATCTACATCATTCTGGTCCCTTTCTTCCCCCACTAACTCCTCCTTTGTCCCATTCCCAAATTTAATGGTCTCTTCTTTAATTTTTATTAATCTTGTCTAATATAAGCAACCAAGAGTCAAATTTATGTTCTGTGTTTAGAAGTTGACAAGAAACAAAAGGCGTTGTCACCACATTCTCTACCCCTTTACAGAATTAAAGAGTTCTGTGTATTACTCTTAGTATTGCTGATGAACAACACACTGTTCACACATTTTAAGTATTTAGAGTTAGTTTGGGTAGAGTTAGCACAGGTCTGTTGTGCATTCTCAAAGTGGATTAATTTATTGATACTTTGAGAAAGAATTTTAATTTTTGTTTAGGTCCACATCAGAATATTGTATTCATTCACAAACCATCAGATAAACATTTAGGAAGTATTTCCCACAAGAAAATAAGTTATAAACTTGTGATGAAAACATTGCAGTTTGCAAATGATTGCTCAGTATGTTTTTGAGTAGTCACAGTTGATAAAATACATGGAAACAAATATTAATGCTTGTCAGTCTAGGAACATGTTTTAATTGATGGGCCCCATCTTATTTGGTTGCCTACTCTTGAAACATGTAGGCACAATACCATGGTCTTAGTCATGTCCATCACTGTGAGGTGTCATCATGACCACCACAACTCTTAAAAAGGAAAACACTTAATGGAGTTGCTTACAATTTCAGAGGTTTAATCCATTATCATCATGGTGTGACATGGCAATAGGCAGGCAGGCATGGTGCAGTTGAGGCAGCCAAGAGCCCTACCTGCAGTCAACAGGAAGTGAACTGAGACATTGGGAGGTAATCTTGAGCATGTGAGACCTCAAAGCCCATTACCACAGGAACACACTTCCTCCCACAAAGGCTCAACAAAGCCACACTTCCTAATAGTGCCAATCTCTATGGACTTATGAAGGACCAATTACATTCAATTTACCACAACTAGTGAAATGTCACAAGATAAGATATGTATAATTATTTGGAAGAAATAACCCATAATTTGAACATTGTGGAGCCTTCATGCTGGGGCACACACACACACACACACACACACACACACACACACACACAGAGGCAAATGTCACTACTCAGTTTAGATTGCATTTATCCCAAAAATGATCAATTGAGTGAATTACAGAATTTAATTAATTTTACTCCAGAAATATTTTCTTAATGGGTGTTTGTAGTAAGAGGTTTCTGGCCTGGACTTTCAGGCCTAACCTCAAGGTCTAGGCCCACAGACCTGCAGACCCGCAGTCCCATAGACCCACAGTCCCACAGAGACACACAGATGCTTTCAATAGTTTTAGGCTGATCGGCCTGAGGACCAGGCATATCACTTGCTAGCTCTCTACCCTTCATCTAACCCATGACTCATCCTGATCAGCCATGGGGCTCAGTACCTTTTCTCACAGCAGCATGGTTGTCCTGGCATTCTGCTCCGTGCTTCCTGTTCTCAGAGTTTTTAGTCTGGTAGCTCTGCCCACACTTCCTGCCTGCCTTTGGCCCATCAGCGCTTTTTATTAAACCAGTGGGTGGGACAATTATTTACCATGAAACAACACAATACCCCTGCATATCCCCTTTTCTCCTTTTAAAACCAAAAGAACTCCAAATCTAATATTCTTTCCCCCCTTATCTATAACAACTTATAAACAACACTGTAAATAAACGCAAGCTAGCAATGTGCCTGAGCCATAGACCAAACAGCAGGAAGTTAATATAAACATCTGAGTAATTTCTGGGGGCCTGAGCGGCAGACCGCTGGGCAGCTGAGGGGTCTGGCGCAGCAGGGTCTGGGTCTCTGGCCACCCCGGACCTAGAAACCCCACTACAACAGGTGTTCACAGCCCTAGATATGCAAACACCTACTGGTTCTGAGGAAAACAAATAGCATTCCATGGGATATTTCTTGGTCAGATAGTAGGAAATGTATAATGGCAGAAGCAGAAGTAGTAACAAAAATATTAAGGTTACATCACTGTGTCACAAAGAGCTTCTTCCTTGTGTCTGTACTGTGTTCTCTGGGACTCTCAGGCCATGTTCCTTTTTTTTCCTTCCTCACCACTTCACATGGATGATCAGAAATATGAAGTCTGTAGATACAAATAGAATAGAAGCTCAAGATTCTGACCTTTGAAAAACATATGATATAAAAATAGAAATTTGCCAGAAAGTTTTTGTTTTTATCCACAAATTTGAAGGGGAAGAGGAAGAGAATTGCAAATGAACCAAATATAATTTGCACAGATTGTATTCTGTGGACCTAAGAGAGTGTTTTCTTATTTATTTAGATCAAAATCCCAGATAAGCAGTGGAACACCTACCAACAGGTGAGTGTGTTAGGAAATGCTTCTTAAAATGAACACAAGTGACGTCAGTAATCCATGGTTGGTTAATTCCTAAGTGTCTGTTAAATGAAGGGCTAAAATACTAGACCAATGAATGAACTATTTATATTTACTTAAGTTGCTATTGCTAGTGCACATATAAATATAAATAGCTGTTGCTTATGATATGTAAACAATTTAGTATGTTTTTATTCAGTTTAGAAATATTTCAAGTGTTCCGGAACTTGCTCTTATCATTAGAATAGAGTTGAGTAATTGTTCCTGATAAGATCTAAGAATATACAAGTTGATTTATGAGACCAAAATTATTATAGACCCTTTGATCTAAGAATACATAAATTGATTTATGAAACAAATTATTATAGATGCTTTTGTCTATAAGGCACTGGCTGGCAGCAGTTTTTATGAGTTTTAAGGGCCAAAAAATTTATTTAGGAAATAGGTGTGATTTTGCATATGCCTGTTTCCCCTGAATTTGGAATGAGGAGGTAGGAATATCAGGGGGAGAGGTCAGCTTGACCTAAATGAGCCTGTCTGTCTTATCTGTCTCTCTCTCTCTCTCTCTCTCTCTCTCTCTCTCTCTCTCTCTCTCTCTCTCAAAAAAAAAAAAAAGTTAGCTAAGTGGTCACAACCTTTTCTTAAGAATAAGGTTACCCAATACCAAGTGGTCAGTCCTCAAATCATATGCATGCAAGCGACCCTGAATGGACTTAGCAGGTTGTGTTTACAAACTTATGCACGTATATGTAACAATAATAGTTAAAGAGAAGGCCATGGGTTTGAGAGGGAGCAAGGGACTTGGCATGGGAGGAGATGGAGAAAAAAAAGGGAAAGAAGGGAAATTGTGTAACTATTTCAATAATAAGAAAGAGATAACTGTTCATTGTGTCACCTGTCTGTAATCTCAACTCTTGGAAAGTGGAAGCAGCAGAGGCAGAGGCTCAGGATCATCCTCAGCTCCTTAAGGAGCTCAAGTTCATCCTGGACTACATGAGAACCTGTTTCAACAGAATAAATAAATAAAAATTTAAATCGTGGTTTGTAACACAAAAAACAAAAAGATATGGAAAACAAAAGTTTGTGTATTTAGAAAGCAGATATATTAATGTACTATAAATGTATCCGAAAAATGTAAAATTAGTAAATGCTTTTCAGTTAAAGTATTTCTAATTCAAAAATTAAAAATCTTAGAAAATGGTGAAAGTTGGCTACTTACAGACAAAACAATGTAACAAATACACAAAATTGAAAGCATCATTTGAGAAGCCCCTTGTATGGGCACACAGGTTTGCTCTTGGCAGCTCCCGGTTTTACTTTGTGAGGGGCTATGCTTAGAGCCACTATCCTGAACAGTGTCTTCTTCTCTTCTGCAGTTACTAATGAACCCTTATGGAGAATAGCACCCAGGGTCTGGCCAGAAATGAAGATTCCACGTTCTTCCCTAGGTCACAGCTGAAGGAGCTAATAAACCGAATGTGGACCAATTTGCAGGCTTGCTTGTCTGTTTTTCTGTGCCATCTCCACTCCTTGGCATTCAGCTCACTTATATTCACACCCAGTGCCCTGGGAGGTGGTCAGTGGTCCCCTGTGGCTCACCTTCTCTGACTCTTTAAGTATTTACCGTCTGTAATCCTTGTCCCACCCCCCATCTCCCACCCTACCACCTTACTCATTATGCCTTGCAGTATGGCCTTCCAGGTCAAATGCCCGAATCAGGGCCATGTTGGGTGTGTAGCCAGTAGACCTGGCCTCGGCTAGAGAGAAAGAAGCAAGGTGAGTTCTGGGATTCATTTCTCTGCTTCTTGACTGTGGATGTAATACCATGACTTTACTAGAATGCACTGTAACCCTCAGACCGTGTGCCCAAATAAATGCCTCCTAAGTGATTCTTCTTAGATATGTTGACAAAGAGATGAGCAAAGTAACTGAGACAGGCACCCCACTCCTCATCAGCTCCAGTTATCTACATAAAAAAAGGCAAGCTTAAGAAATTGCCTTACCAGACTGTCCTATTTCCAGAAATCTAGAGACATCAACAAGAATGGTGGGTGACCAGAAGCCTCTTCACTCATAGTAGCTGAAGCTGCTGACTTCCCTGTGCTATGTGGCATCTTGAGAAAGATCTAGAATCTCTGAAGAGACACCTTTCTGGGTGTGTCTATGAGAGGCTATCTAGATCATGTTAAGGGAGATGGGGAGATCTAAGTGTACATAGAGCCGTTCCATGGGCTGTGGCCTAGACTGTAAAGGGCCTTGGCCTGAGACTGCTTCACTTCACCATTGGCATGTCACTACTCAGTGTTCTTGAGAATGAGGGAGTGTGCCAAGCAAGTTGGCAAAGGTACACTGAAAGGCAACTCCAGCTGACTCACAGTTCTTAAGGTGGGAGGTAAGGATCCAAATTGACTCTTGACAAGTAGCAAGTATAATACTGATAATTCCAATGGCTAAGAATGATATTTTGTTTATAGAACCTTTTTATTTTAAATAAAGTTTCAAAGGAATCAGTGTGTCTTACCACGGTGCTTGTTCTCATGCAACTGAGCTTCTACCACTTTACAATTTATCTGGGCCAAACATTTTGGATTCAGGAAGTCCTCAACCATCAGAACTTGCTTCTCTTCTGATGGATCCTTTGGAGACTTTGGGTTCATACCCTCCCCAGTCTATTTTTGCAATAGTTGCAATGGGGGTGCAAGTACAGGAGCGAGTGGAAGTCTTTGAAGGGCCTAGTCTCTGTTTCTAGGTTGACCAAAGTCCTCTCTGATCACCCTCATTCACTGCTCTCAGAGATCAACACTGACTGCCATCGGGGATGTTGGTTACAACTGGTCTGACTACTTCCTGTAAAACGAGGTTATTTGATGTTATCAACAAGAGAGAGTGAGTGGACTCTCAAAGGCAGGTCTTTCAAGCCTGTCAAGGGGGAGGCTGGAACTCAGTTGGCTGTGTATATCTGTGATGCCACAGAGCCATTAGATGACCAGGTGTAATGCAGACCTGTAGCTATTAAGAAAAAAAAAAACTGGAATAATTATAAACCCTAGTGAGAACGTGACTTTAAAATAAAAATGACAAATGGTGCGTGTTTGCTCCCATTTGAGGGGGAGAACAAACAAGAAAACACTCTCAGGATTTGTTCCAAACAACAAGGCATTTTCTTGCTCCCTTTGTCCATTGCAAAGTGCACATCATGGTAAAGATGCATACTCAAGGGCTTAAAAAGCTACTCAGAGGTCAGCCACCTTGTCTCTTCTACCATTACCTCATGAGAAACTCTAGAGACGAGTTAATGGAGAGAACATGCCCACAACATGATCAACATGTCTTATTCAGAGAGGTAAACTGGATCAGGCTTAACTGTATAGGGAGCTCTGGGACACAGGGTGATCCTTAGAAATGTCACACCAAAGACCTGTAATCATAAATACTGTTAACCTTTCCCCTCCCAACAGAAAACACCCACTTCCCATGCACTGATGGTACTGCTTTGGAATGGACACCAGGGATCAAGTTTGGGTGAAGTCAGGGTCCTATTCTCCCTGTGGGCAAAGTCAAAGGTCTCACAGTCTAGGAGGGAGATATGATCCAACTGGGTTCTTGTGGGGATTTAATAAAAGCTCCAAAAGTTTCGGAGATATAAAAAGGATCTAACCACAATCAGTCTAGGAGGGGCCCTTAATCCAAACTGAATTTGAGGTCATCTTAGTCTACAGAAGGAGTTCCAGGCTCCCAAGCAGGCAGTGGTGGGGCCACACCTTAACAAGAGAGTATTTAAGGCAGACATAGAAAGACAGAAGGGGAAGAGGCCAAGAAAAGCCAGGCTGAGGAAGCTGGAAGACAGCTGGGTAAGATCTGACTATGATATTTACTCTAATATCTCTGACTTTCTCAGAGATCTGTCCCTGAGTTTCATATATTCGTGCAACAGATTCTGATTTGTAAAATTGCCCAGTGATTTCTGGACAGCTGTACCTAATTCTGTGTTTGGTGACTGGAAACATTAATTACACTTAATCAGGGAATACAATATGCTATGTTACAGTCATGAGGGCTTATTGTCCAGAGAGGAGGGGATCATATGTGTAAATATATGGTTAGACTTTGTTTCCACATACAGGATGATAGGCCATGGACCCGTGAACAGCTCAGATTCTATTTGGGTTAAGATTTTGGTGGGCCTGAGCACAAACTCTCAAGTAGTGATGGAGGTATATTTATGGAAGATACGTTCTTTATTTCTTACCAACTCCTCTAACCCTGAATTTTTTCTTTTTTATTACATCCCTTTTCCTCCTCCTAAAATAAAGGCAACTATATGTCTTGTACCCAGGTGGGAGGGTTTTTATTTAAATTGAGTGTTTCTGACATATTACATCCTAGTTGTTTTACAATCCCTAAGCCTGTACCAATTCACTCTAGCAAGTCCCGTCTCCAACAAGAAGTGGCTAGATCTTAGGGAGACCTATGTTCCACCGTTTCCCTGGACCAGTACTGAGATAGCCACCATAGAGACTGGGTCTGTTGGAAAAGTGGCCTAAGTAGAGTGAAAAGCATGCAGGATTACTCAACCCCTTAAGATAAGACTAGTCTGAAGAGGACTTTGAAGTCTACTAGATCTTGCTCAGTTCAGCTTGCAAAGTAAGACTAACTTTGGGAGGGAGGGAGGTGGGCCTGCTCACACCTAGCAGCTGGGTTTGTCTATGAGGGAACTCCATGGGAATCTAACAGGCACAGGACATTACCCTTTGCTATAGTGGATGTTACATATCCCATCAAGTTCATTATCCCTAGATGTAGATATTTTTGCCCGATAGTGGACCTTATAATCTATGAATAGTTCCTGGCCAGGAGCAGTTATTATATTGACGGAAAGGCAGACAGGAATTTGACAATTTTTATTTCTAATTCAGGGTTCCACTAGGGAGGGATTGAAAGAAGTGGTTTTACTGGGGCTAGGGCTAAGAGGGTAGTCCTTGCAAAGATTACCTTTTTCCTCAGGCCTTCCTGCAGAAGAATTTCAGCCATGAATCCATGATGGCTACCATGGGGATAGACAGAAGGCAGACTAGGAACTCAGCTGGTTCAAGGTTCAGAAGGATCCTTGAAGACTTTGACCAGGACAAGATCTCCAGGACATAATCCAGGACAGGTCTCCACCTCTCTCCCTTCAGGAGATGCCTCCTGACCTCTGAACTTTTGGAACCTGTCTAGATATGGTATACCAGCTGGATAATCTCTAAGGGAAAAGTCTCAGAGACAATCACTCCAATGCTTCTGGGGTACTCTTTAGCCACATCAATGCTAATGTCAACTTTCTTCAGGGAATTTGGAATTCTATTGGAAAGGGCATTTTTCACCTCTGCTCCCACCATACTAGTAGCAAATGGGTTTTGAGCCTTCTAGTGAGTGGGTAAAATATATTTCAGTCTTCTCCTATACATTTTCAGCCTCTGTGTTCCACAGGGTGGTGGGTGATAGCTATGGGGATTCACCATTTGACAGACTTTGAATCCCTGAGCTAACAACCTCTGCTATTTCTCTCCTTACAAACATTCTTTAAACTGGTTGAATGGGCTTTTCCCTTTCCAGGTGGCACATTTAGTACAGGGATTCCAGTGTAGGCACTGAGACAACTATAGATGACTATCGGGAGTAACTGCAGCCTCCTGGGGAAGCAGGCCTGAATCAGAAAGTGGAACATCACCTCAGAGTGTTGTGATAAATGTCATTTTTTGGGACTAGAAGACAGAAGAGAATTCACATTGAGGTTCTTGGTCAAACTAATCCAAGAGGAAGCCGCTATATTTTTATTGCTTAATGCATCATTGATGGAAACACCTCACAATAAACAAATCAAGCTAGCAATGAAACTAAACAGTTCTTAAAAGATGAAATATGGTTGAGACCCATTTCGGAAAATGTTCAACATCCTTAATCATCCAGAAAACTAAATAATACTTTGAGATTTCTTCTTCTTCCAGTCAGAAGGCTAAAATTCCCAAACAAATGATGATGCCTCTTTCTCTGAATGTAAGATCCATCTCTGTTTCTTGATTTCCCTTCTGCATGCCTCCATTTTATCTTTCCCTGTTACTTTTGGGCAAGTTTGTTGGTATGACCCCTCCCATTGCTAATCCGTTAAGCAGCCTTGACCATTCTCCCATCCGGTGTGATTTTGTTATTTGATCCCTTTTAAAAGTGAAGTTACTCTGTTACCATTTCTCAAAGTTTTTTTTTTTTTTTTACCATGGCAAAGTAACTGCAAAGCAAAATTTTAAATGTGTTTCATCTTTTGCAACGAAAGTATATTAATGTGGGATATGTCTGCACTTTTATTGGATTTGGGCTAGAACCTACAAAAACATGAGCACCTGTGGGCACCAGGAAATCACCATTTTGTTTCTCGTACATGAAAAATTATTTTTTGAGAATTTCTTACATGAGTTCTGTATTTATGCTGCCTCCAATCTTTCTGCCACCTCCTCAACTCCACTAGTTTACCTCCTACTCCCTCTTGGATTCATAACCTCTTCTTTAATGTTATTCAACACACACACACACACACACACACACACACACACACACACACACACACACACATATACAACCATGCATGTAAACTGTAAGGTCTATTTAGTGTTGCTTGAACATACAAGAATTTGGATCTGGATAACACGCTGGTCCCCATAGGAAATAGATTCTTCCTCTTCTTCGGCAGCCATTGGTTACCTGTGGCTCATCATCTAGGAGTGATACCTTTTAAATTTTCTTCCACCAACATTGTCATATTGACTGCTGCCACTATGCAGGACTTGGTTAGGCAACCATATTGCTAAGGTTTCATGAGCACAGTTTTACCTGTCATGTCTAGAGAACACCATCAGTTGTCCTGATCCTCTGGCTCTTACTAATTTCCTGCCTCTTTTCTCATGATTTTCCTGGTAGGAGTATTTTAGCTCTCTATCAGTTGGGGTTGCACACTCCACAGCCTCTTTGGCTACTTTGACCAGCTGAGTCTCATCTGCCAAAAAAAAAAAAAAAAAAAAAAAAAAGTGAAGCTTCTTTGATGAGGGCTATACTTACCTGTGGGTATCAAGATAAGTATCTAGATGCAGAGATTATATTGGTTTAGGAACATTGGAATAATAGGTTCTTCTAATCTGGGATCTATATGACCTTTTCAGTCATGGATACTTGGCTAGGTTTATACCAAAGTCACCAAGCTTGTATTCACCCTTCCCTCTCCCCAATGAGTGGGCCATAACTCAACTTATTAGACAGCTGTCAGTTTCCCAAAGATAAAAATACCATTCTTGCCCTTGGGGGAAGGGAGTGTCTTGCCATGCAGGTCATTGTTGTGGTTGGTTTTTGTCTTTGGCAGCTTCCACAGAACTTTCAGATAGTGTGAGAACCCAGCTCAGGGAAAAGGGTCCTAAGAACCAAAGTTCTGCTTTGATTCCACAATGTCTTGTGTTCAAAGTGTGGTGTTTTCAGCAATATGGTCCTACCTTCAAGCTCTGCAAGGCAATCAAGAGCTTTGACCCCCTTGACAAAAAAACTGCAAAGGAGATTTATTAGCTTGTCTTTAGCTCTTGGGGAAAGCATCATCACCCAGTGTTGCATGACTCAAATAAAAAAAAATATGTAAACATATGTTATATATGTATTTTTAAGTAAGCTTATAAAATGTTCCTATAGCTTATTTTTTTTTTCATGTTTATTTCTCTCCCTTCCTCAGATAAGTTTCTTGCTTCTTCCTCACCTCTTTTTCATTTCTTCCCTTTAAAACATCTTTATCCCAGCATCTTTCTCTCTCGGGCTCTTCCCGTTCCTTCTTTCTCCAAGGCTGCAGCCTATCTTCAAGGCTTTTGTAGTTACTTAGCTTATATATCTACCCCTTTAAAAGACAAAAAGAGAAACCCAGGGTTTACAGGATTAGAGTGTGACAATAAGATCCTGCAGAGAACGTTTCCAAAGTCTGTGTTTGATCAAGGAGTATTTTAGGGAGCGTTGTGTATACAGCTGCGAAAATAAAGTCATATTTATTTTGTTGTGCTCAGTTGTTGGGACAATATGCTAGAATATCATGGAGGACACATGGCTGCTGTCAATAACCTGAACATTTACCGTATCTTTTTCTCAGTTAAATGGAAATTTAAAAGAATGATAAAGGATATAAAGAAAGCCTGCTCTCCCTTGCATGAAGAGTAAACTTTAGGCAGCAACCTTTCTTTCACAGTTCTAAGGATGTTTGGTATCTGGAACTGTGCATCCCATTCTCCTGCCCTTTCCTCGCATGTTTCCATGGAGACAGCCCTGCTGGTTCAGATGTGCGCGAGCTACCATTACTGGCCACAACGGCTCTCAGCCCTCCAGATGCTCCTCAGCTTGGCTCCAGGACCACCAAGGGAGCCATGTTCTTCCTTCTAGTGCTGTTTACGGGTCTTAGTGGTCTGCAAGCTGGCCAGAGTGAGTTCAGAGACCCGAGAGAGTCTCCGCTTCTGAGGGCCAAGGCAGACTTCACCTGGCCCCAGGCTCACAGAGCATACTTTGCTTTCTGTTTGCTTCTCCTTGATTGCAAAGCATTCCCTGGTTTGGGATGGGTTTTCTTAACTTTAACTTGGATGACAATGAATCCATTCCCTTTTCCAATTCTGTTCCTACGTAAGTGGTAGTCAAGATTCAACTAATCAATGCAAAAAATTCGTTTTTTGAGGGGGGGGGGCAACTGTTGTCCTTGAATAAGTTCTTTCAAAATAATTTTAGTTAATATTTTTATAGAACATATTTTGATCATATTCTTTCTCCTCCCCCAGATCCTCTCACCTTTCTACTTAACCAACTTCATATTCTTTTTTTTTGTCTTAATACCGCCCCCCACCCAATCAATACAAAATGCCCAGTAAGATTAAAAAAAAAAAAAAAAAGTAACAAATCAAAGCAAAAACCATGGTGCCCGTTTTGTCCTGACCAACCACTTCTGGGCTCACGGGTTAACCTGGACTGTGGTTGATAAACCCAATGTCATTCCATTAGAGAAAAGTAATTTTTGTTTTCTTAATAAGCACCATTATTTCTTTTCGGGATGATACTCTCTTGGTGAATCTGTTTCTAAGCTTTTCACATCACAATAGTTCCACACTTAGGTAGGTTAGCTGTGAACTGAGAGGAAGGGTGCAGTGGAGGGAGGGGAGAAGGGGGAAGGGAAGAGAGAGGGAGGAGTGAGGAGGGGACACATTAGAAATAATTTAATAGACAGTGTAAAGGAGAAAGGAGAAGATGTATAAACCACCCCAAACAACTGCTAATACAGAGACACAGACACACAATTAGGCTTAAAATCTCAAAATGGTATCACTTATTTTTATTTTTAGACCCTCGGAAAACCATCCTGCAGACAACAGTTCCTGAAAAGATTTCATCATCAGATGTGGAAACAGACCCTGAAAATCATGTAATAATACTAACTTTATATGCTGCTCATGTGAAGTTGTGCACATCATGACTGAAACTGGTTAGATAGAGGTGGAGTTGGTGCAGACCAGAAAACCTTCACTGCAGCAGAGCACTGTGGGATAGGAACTTCCAGGATGGGACCTCACAGGTGCCAAAAAGGTAGCAAACAACTAGAATGTCCCCTGACTCCAAGGATTAGGGTGAAGCTGCAGCACACAGTCTGGGGGTGGGGGTCGGCTGGGGCTGGGAGTTTCTCATTAATCCTGAGGATACCAGTTTGCACCAGGCAAGCTTTTGCCCCAGTAACTTTTTTGACATTTTTTTTAAAAAATTATTTTTAACATATACTGTTCCCCCCCCCCCTCCTCTTCCCAGTCAGTCCCCTATCTCATCTCCCACATCCATTCCTCAGAGAGAGTAAGGACTTCCAGGGTGAGTTAGTGCAGCCTGGCTTATCCAGGTGAGGTAGGATCAAGCCTTTCCCCCAGTATCAAGGCTGAGTAAAGTGTTCTTCTGTAGAGAATGTTGGCCCAGTAATGTTATAAAACACTTTCACAGGAGCGTACTAAGCTTTACCACCTACTTCTCAGTTCAGAACCTTGAAGACTCAGAAATCCACAAGGGAAGTCAGACAAACACACACACACACACACACACACACACACACACACACACACACACACACACACAAAATCAATTTTGCTATTCCTTTAAAACATACAGTGGAGCAAACTTGTAAGTTAGCATGTGATTGACAATTAAAAAATGTTTTTGTTACAGATTGCATATCTTATCACAATAGCTGAAAAACCGTATTTTGTCCATCTTAAAAAACAGTAAGTAAATATTTTATTGAAAATTTTATTTTTGACTTCTATGAGTTATGATTATAATCATTACAGTTCAAATATATTAATGTCTATTGAATGTTGGCCATTCGACAAGGTCCTAGACGTAAAAAGGTGAATAAAATAAGATGTGCAAGGCATTTATAGCACAGGAAGATATATTCTGAGGCACCAATGATAAGAAACAGAATTTTATTAAAATATGGAGATAAATGCATAAGTAATGTTCTTAGCAAGTCAGTGAAGGCTTTTTGGAATAGAGGTAAGTTGTGACTTGATAGAGATAAAAGGTTTTGGAAAAGTAAGCAGGAGATAAATTCTAGGAGACATGTAACAACAATGTATAAGGACTTTCATACACTGTGCTTCTATAGATCTCAAGATAAAATCAGTTGAACAACTGGGAAACAGTGATGGACCACAGATAATTTAGCTGTTGCTCAAAAAAATGGGTAGGTTATTGTGCATGTAAGTGATGATTCTTAACTAGAGAGGTATTCAGAGGAAGACTGAGTTCTTATGTCCACATTGATAATTTTCACTGGAGATGTATATAGAAAACTAAATTTTTGAGGATACTCAAGAGGTATATAGACTTAATAGTAAGCAGTAGCTATGTTATTAATTATTACTATTAGTGAATGCATATATAAATCTTGAGAGAGATTAATACTTTGAGGCTAGGTGGGAAAGTGTATAGCTAACATGGACAATGAAGCTGAAGGAACAGTAAGGCAGGGCAGGAGACAGAAGAGGAAGTGTAATAAATATAGATATTGTTTCAGACAGTATCTAGGTAATCAGTATAATTATGGTCAGTGATGTGCCCTTTGGTTTTGAAGAACTGATAGTTTTAGACATTTCCCATAGAACCTTAAGGGTAATTAAGAACCAAGAAAGCAAAAGACGTGTGTATATATAACACTTCTGATTAAACAATAATAATAATCTGTTGACAATTAAAACAGGACAAAGCAGTGTTGGAGCAATGCATCCATTTAGGGTGGCAGTCACTTGAAAATAACTTTTCTAAAAGGGCACAAGGGTAAAAAGCCTATGGAACCATGGTAGAGAGATGGTTCATAGCTCAGTTCATGCACAGGATGGAGTCTTGGGCTCAGGTCTAAGGGCTTTCTCTGAAATAAGGAGGGAGGCACATTCAAAGAACGTGAGAGTGCGCAGCACGGAGGACATGCATCATGATCAGTAGGAATGGAGTCAAGTTCTTTAATATTTACTGGGGTGGGAGATTATGGAAGATATTTCCGACCCCTATTATTAAGAACTACAAACCCAGCACTTAGGAGACGGAGCCAGGAGGACTGTAATGAATTTGCTTCCGTTGTCATGACTACATAATTGTATCAAGAAGGAAGAGGAGGAAGAGGAGGGAACTATGAGGGGAAGGGAAGGGGGAGGAGAGGGAAGAAAAGGACAGAAAAAGAAGAGGAAAGCAGCAGCACAAGGACTTGGGTTTACCAAGCTGATTGAATGTAAATTTGTAGTGAGACCAGGGAGTCATTTAAACTTGGTATTAATCCCACAATCTAGAGATTCAAATATAAAATCTGATGTCAATGAATGACAAAGAGTTGAAAGACCCTGGACATCAGCGCCCATATTATTTCTCTTTGAGTTATCTACTGTTTTGAGTTGCCCATTAACCTACATGTTTTCTTTACTCAAAAGGCTAATATCAGTGACAGATTTAGACAATAGGACATAGCAAGCTGACAGGTATTCAGTTAATTTGCATATAGAGACCGTTGTCATTTACATTTGCTCCATTGGAATTTGTTTTGGGAATTTTTGTATAGATCAATCATAGCTCCAACTGCGGTGGTTCACACATATGACAAAAATGGTTTCCAACATTCTCAACCTTTGTCTTCCCTGGTAAGTCTTAAGACTTCTTCCACACGGATTTGTTGTGGGTTTTCTTTTAAAAATGAACAATCTCTAATTAATTTAGTATTATTTTATGCATTCATTGGAATTGTATAACCTACTCTGATGTTATTTTCTGCTTGGTAGAAATTTATTGGGTAATTCACTATCATACCAAAGTATTGAGTTAGGTAAATAATAAATATGAATGACAGGTCTAAGGTATGTATTTAAGAATGTATTAACCCTATGCTTTCAATTTGTACATCCCCCCCCCCCAGGAACATTGCACTTACAGTGGATATGTTGCAGGATTTCCAAATTCTCTTGTGACACTTGGCATTTGTTCAGGACTCAGGTTGTATATTAATTAAAGATATTGCTGTAGTTAGGTTTCTATTGTTGTGAGAAGGACTATGACATAAAGCAACGTGGGGAGAGAAAAAGTGTATGTTATCTTATATATCTAGGTAATGGTTCATCACTAAAGTCAGGGCAGGCACTTGAGACAGGAACTGAAGCAGGAGCCACGGAGGAATACTGACTTGTTTTCTATGACTTGACCAGTTTGCTTTATTGTGCAACTCAAAACCTACCAGTCCAGGGGTGGCAGCATCCACTGTATCCTGGGCCCTGTCACATCAGCCATTAATCAGGAAAATGCCCCACAGACTTGCCTATAGGCAATCTGGTAAAGACATTTTCTTGACTGAAGTTTCTCTTCCCAGATAACTCTAGCTCATAGTGAGCAGACAACAAAAGGACCAGAAGAAGCTAACTTTGCCCAGCAATTATCTCTTGCCATCTTATAAACTAGTCTTCCATATTTCTTATTCTATATCCACTTTTATTTTTAAATCCAAGAAATGAACCCAAATTGCTAAGAAAATAGGGCTGTGAGTCTGTTCCTCGTGAGAGGAGAGGCCATTATGGGATGGTGGTTGAGGCTGTGGTCTGTTTTGAGTGTGGGGAGGACCAGTCAATATTTTCATACTTGTCTGGTTTCCACCAAGAGTGCTTTGGGTTTCTTAGAATAAATGAGAATGTTTGAGGATAGTTGATACTTTGGCTTATCGGCCATTTTTGGCATGTATTTCCTTCAGTGCTTTTATACTCATAATGCAGGCCCAAGGTGTCCGAGAAAAAGTCAGATGCATTTTAGGTAAGGGGTCTCTCTTAGAATTTCCATTGCTGTGATAGAACACTGAGACCAAAGCCACTTAGGGAGAAGAATGGTTCACCATCCAAGGAATTCAAGACTGGAACTCAAAAGCAGTAACTAATGAAGAGACCATGTACTATGATCGTTCCTCATGGCCTTTTCAGTGCAATACGGTTTCTTATGTGATCCAGGATCCCCTGCTCAGTGCCGGCACCACTCACAATGGCCTGGACCCTTCCACATCAAAAATTAACCAAGAAAACACCCCACAGATGTGTCTACAGGCCAATCTGTGGAGGCATTTTCTCAATTAGGATCCCTTCTTTTAAAAGATAGGTCTAGGTTTGTATCAAGTTAACAAAAATGACCAACACAAGACCTGAGACAAGGAAGTATCTGTAGTTTCTACAGACTAGTACAGAAACTGATACATATACACCAGAGAGGAATATTAATTGTTTCAGAGTTGCACATCCAAGTCTGTACCTGATTTCTTACATGTCTGTAATAGACAGGTATGTGCATCACATAACAAAGTGATGTAGTTCTGGTACAACCTTGAAGAAAATACAGATAAAGTAGTCAAACCAAGATGAATTTGAACTTAGAAAATCCTGCCCAAACTTTCATTAGAATATTATAGATTTGGTTGAATCATTTCAGATTTTTCTTTTATTGTTCTAATATTCAGGGGAACAATACAATTCCAAAATGTCTCCTATGGAATTGAACCTGTGGAAGCCATGTCAGGATTTGTGCATATCATCTACGAGATCACAAGTAACATCACTGAGATTCCTGTCTTAGTAGAGAATATGGGTCATGAGTTGTATGATGTTTCACGGTTTCAGTTTGGAAGCAATGTGAAGGTAAGTATTAATTCTTTCAATTCATTTAGTATAATTTTATGTAATGAAAAATGCTTCCTAAGTGCACCTTAATGTGGTTTTACTTTTTAAATGAAGGTTCTATGCCATACTTTAATAGCTCAAAGATTTGCAGAGAAGTTAGACACACATTCAGTAAAAACTTAGGTAACTAATCTCTGAAACAAGATTTGAACATAGAACTGAAAGGCTGCATAGTTTTAATGCCTGTGGCTTGTAGATAATTAACAGACTATTTCTTCAGTTATTCTGATCATTTAGATGAAAGTATTAATTCTTTTATGACAGTTCAAAAATAGTTAATTTCAAAGGCTTACATAGGTAAAATAGAGTAATGACCTTTCCATTAGCAAAGACCCAGAAACCAGCTCGGCAGCATGTCTGGCTCTACTGAATGCGATCAACTGCAAACTTTGGTAGGATTTTTCTGAAGTACATAGTTAGCTAAATCAGCTTCCTCACACTTGTTAGCAAACATATCTTCCTACATGGACAGTTTGAAATTATCAGATGGGTCAAGAAGAAACAAGGCTTTTGTTATAAATCTAGAATTTTATTTCGATTATTACAAAATAAAGATTTCTGAGTTCTCATTCAGCTTGAGATACCTAGTGAAGTTCTCACTAACTACAACACTTCTGTACTGGGAGAGCCTCTGAATGATTGTGAAAGTTTGTGTTTTAAAACAGCCTTTTTACATAGTTTGTAGCAGATATCTTTCATTTATTTATAAATATAATTTTAATAGAAGATATCATTTAAAAACACTCCTCAGGACTCACATTGTATGTTTTTCAGAAAACTACATTTACCAAGTTACTCCCACGATTCCTTGAGGTGGATATTGTCGTGGATAAAAAGCTGGTGTGTCCTATTTTTTTATGTGTACTTTATTTCGACAATCCCCTAGACATATGAGGTGTGTTGTGACCATATCTGCCTCCCCCAACCTGTCTCCTTCTACTACTTGTTCTTATTGGACCAGTAGGCATATCTTGCCTGACAGGTCAGTATACTAGATGAGACTGTTCACGCCGACATGGTGCCTCTGACACTCATGGGGACCAGCTAGCAGAGGGTCAGCTCCTAGTTCTCTTCCAGCCTGATTTCTCTGTGTCCTGTATCTGGAGTATACAGTCCTGTGAGCAATAGAGTCTTTGTACCTACTTCTTATGGGCAACCAAAAAAAGGAAATGGCAGTCATATGTATGGTTTTGGGAGACTTTGGCATCAAGAGGTGTCCAACATTTGGCAATGGAGATTTTTGTTTTAAAACCTATTGCTTCTGGGAGCAGTGTTATCCACACTAGCAGGTAACCTCTACTCAAGGTCTCCTAGAATGATAATGTTTGGTTAGTTTATAAACAAGTAGCTTTCTGTATACTCTTAAAAACATTGTTGGTTTGGGTTTCATCTCTTGTAGGGGGATTAGGTTGTTCCATTGTAAATAATTGTCCCTGCCTATGAGTTTAATAAAAGTGCTGATTGGCCAAAGGCAGACAGGAAGTGTGGGTGGGGCTACCAGACAAAGAAGACTCTAGGAACAGGCAGAACACAGTAGAAGGCCAGACAGAAGCCAGAAGAAGCAGAGGACAACTATGCTGCTCTGAGAAAAGGTACCAAGCCACATGGCTGAACAGGATAAGAGTCATGGGTTAGATGAAGGGTAAAGAGCTAGCAAGTTATATGCCTGGGCCTTAGGCCGATCAGCCTATAACTATTGTAAACATCTGTGTGTTTCTGCGGGTCTGTGGGTCTGCGGGCCTAAACCTATAATCTCTCCTCTCTGCTACCATTCCTCTACCCATTAAAACCTCTCTGTCACTAGTATTCCCTCCTGTGCATTTGGATTACATGTTTTTATCACCTCTCACCCCTGCCAGGCCTCTTTTGTGTTTTCCTCATACATGGCCCCTCCCTTAGTTTTCCATCTTCTATAGACAAACATCTCAGCAGCCTAGGAGTGTTTCTGCCATCTACTTCTTATGGCACTACTGTTACCAGCCATTGTGGCATGTTTCCCAGCTTCCTCAGCTACTGTGAACGTGTGGACTGATGTGTCCAACTGTGGATACTGGTCCCTCTGTGGAGACAGTATGGCTGGAGCCACTATGGCACCATCTTGATCCTGGTCCTACAATGTCTTAAACAAAAATTGATGTTATTGACTATTTTAAAGCAATTATATCCTACTTATCATTATTTATTTTATAAATCAAAATGCTGTCTTATTGCTTATTCAGAGTTCAGCACATTTATATGTTTAGACACATGTGCTTATTTATCTTGATCCATTCTCTTTTCAAATTATTTTTTCCAGTTTGATTACATGGGCTCTGACACTAAAGTTGTGATAAAGAACATTATTCAGATCATCAACCTTGTTAACACCGTGAGTTTTCAAAAGCAAATTTGTTTATACAATCTGTAAAAATAGAGATATGACTCAATGCCTGTCATATTTTGCTAAGCTTCTGACACTATATAACCAAAAATATTATGTCAAATATGTTGGCTAGTGTTTCAAGGGATGTTCAAATTCTTATAAAATTTCTTTATTTTTTTCTTTTTAGATGTTCTCCAAGTTAAAGTTGACTGTTATAATAAGTTCCATTGAAATCTGGTCAATAGGAAACAAAATTTCTCTCCCAGAGAAGCCTAAAAACTTATTGGATGCCTTTTTAGATTGGAAAAAATACTTTAAGCCAGAACATGTTTCATACTTATTTCTGTAAGTATGAAACATATCTACTGACATCGAATGACTACCTCAAAAGACATATTACTTATGAAAGATAGAGATTTGCTTTGCATATTTTTTTTCTAATTTCTTAGATATCATGAATCTAGAAAAGAGAAGCTAGGAAGTTTTTCTCCCTTAGGACTAATGCGAGGCAAAATGTTTATTACCTAACACAGAAGTCCCAAAGATGCGATGTACAGTAGAGTGATGGAAGCTGCAGCTGCTGGTCTGGACACAGTGGTTCCCTTTTCCTACCGCAACAGAACAAAGTCCACAATAATAATAGAAAAAGAGTTGTATAAAGCTGAATCACACAGCTGTGGCTGACAAATGTCTGTTACCTGCTGTCAAGTCTCTATGGTCCTGTTTCTGCTCTAATTAATCACCTACATAATATTTTTATCTTTAAATAAAGATGTATTACTGTGAATGATGAGTGAATGGCAAGGCCTCAAAACTGAAGTTTTAGGGATTTTTAGCTAAACCGATACTCAAAGGTTTAGACACATACATACACACATGCAGAGTATATGGAGTTAGATTGGAAGCTACCATAACTAGTGCATTGGCATTTTTCACTAGATGGTTAGGTCTTATCCTTCTATAATTCTAGAAGGTTATGAAATTCACAGTTGTCCTGTTGAAATATTTCAGTATTGAAGCTTTGAGAAATATATTTAAATTGTACAACCCTGAGTGGCATAAAGCTTAGAATATAGTAGATGTTTTATAGTATTTGATTCTATGAAAGTTACTGATATCACCCATACAGCTTTCTAATATACTCATGGTTATTTTATAGCTTTGATGAGCATCCTGCTTCTACCGGAGCTGTAAGACCAGGGGAGTTGTGCAAAATGGATTTTGATGCTGCTGTTGCCCTGGTATGCAATTGCTGTTCATGCCCACCTTCACCCTGCCCCCATGTTTTAAAAATTCTTAAATATTTTATTGGAGAAGAAAACCTTCTATTTATTTATTTGCTTGTTTTCTTATTCTTGTCTCATGAAATATATCTCAACTATATTTTCCCCTCTCTCCACACATTCCACTTGCCTCCTGTCTGTCAAAGAGCCACCTTCCACCTTCCCCAACCTTGTTTCCCCCCAAGAAAAAAGGAGGCCTCCCAGGGACAACTGAACACATTATAACAAGTTAGGAGAAAACCAGGCACAAACACTCACATTAAGGCTAGGTGAGGGTGCCCAGCAGGAAATAAAGGGGTCCTAAGAGCAGGCAAAAGAGTCAGAGGCACCCCAGGTCTCACTGTCAGGAGCCCCCCTCCCAAACACCAAGCCAACAACCATATCATATATGCAAAGGCTCTAGCACAGACTCTGAGTCCTTGTGAGCCCTGCTTGATTCTGTATGGTGCCCTCCTGGTGTCCTGTACTCGTCTGACTCCCACACTTCTTCCTCCCCACTTCATTGGGGTTTCCTAAGCTCTTAGAGGAGGGGCCAGATGGAGATCTCCAACCTGGGCTCTCTAAAGGGGGGAACCTTTTTCTGAATTTACTCTTCCTTTTATAGATTTGATATTACAGTTCATTGCATCAACCTGTTGGCCTTTGTGAATTCAATTTGTTAATTTTAAGTGCTTATTATTCGCATTTGTTGGTCTTACAGTTATCTGCTCGATTTAATTTTTTATTCAAATAAAGTAGTTCTCACCTTATTTTTGACATAGTTATTATTTTCCATTAAATGTTCTCTTTTAAAAGAAAATAAAATCATTAATAAAACTATTTGAAGAAATTTCTTTGTTAGAAAGTTTTAAAGAAAACAATCCAATTTCCTGTTATTGATGATTCAATGCCTTGTATTGTGTGAGTGATGGTATGCTGCTTTTCAAAGGATGTGTCAATTTCATATGTACAATCAAATTTCTCATAATATTGTTTTGTCTTTCTTGACCTGGTTGTTACTTTGGGGTTGTTTTCCCTAAGGTTTATTAGCTCCTTTCCTTTTTAAGCAACTGAGATATGACTGGTTTGTTTCAATAATGTTTGATTTTATTGGTATTTTGTTTTATCACTTTGCTCTAATCCTATGTTTCCTGTTCTTAGCTTTTAAACCATGATGGTGAATTTGTCTGAAGGTATTTAAGACTATGAACATTTTATATCAACTTAGGTATATCTTAGATGTTTTGATACTTCTTAATTAAGTCCACAGTATTTTCTAAGTTTCCCAGCACAGCTTCCATTTTACATGAACCATCCCTGTCTGTCTGAGTATCCCTTTACTCTGGCTCTTGATTTGAGGTTCCTTTTCAGGAATCTGGACACAAAACAAGGGCTTGTTTTCTAGAATCTTTTTGGGGCTTTTAAATCCAGATGAAGCCAGAAGACCCTGATCCCGATTTTCCGGCTTCTGTCAGTTTTTAATTTCTTACTTTTCACTAGGTTTTCTGTATATCTTCCTTAGTGGAAGGATGGAAACTTCATTCCTCCTTCGTGTCTGTGTTTCTCAGTGAAAGAATCTATTCTCTCCTCCTCAGATGTGGAAGAATGTGGTGCCTACAGATTCCTTTCCTCTCTTTCACGCTTACCGTTGGCTGGGCTATCAGGCCTTTTCTTTTTGTGGTTTGACTTAGTGTCTTCATTTTGATTGGCAGGTGTCTACTGATACTCATGGCGAAACTACAGGGTCTTTGGAAGCTTTAGATAGAATGTTCATTCTTTTGAACCTCTGTTCTGTTTTAGTCATTTTATTTGGGGTTCTGTTTATTTATTTATTTAGCCAGAATTTTGGCCATTGAACTAGGTATGATGAGGCATTGTGGTTTTGACATTTATCTCCCCAATGAATGGTAATTCCAAGGGCCTTACACTGTTGGTCATTTGTATGCCTTTAAGAAGTATCAGTTTGGGTCTTGGCACATGTCTACATTTTTGTCATGGGTTAATTAATTTTTCTATTGAGTTACAAAAGTTCCTTACACATTTAGACATTAGCACTACAAGAAACATCCTTCTGAAATAAGAATGACCTGATTTAAGAGCTTTGGCCCGATATTCATTCTTTGTTTGGTGACTGGAGCTCTTGGCATCTTAGGTCTTACCTTGCAAAGATGAAGATCCAGAAACCTTCATGCTGCTAACTCCAGGATGCTAGCATTAGGCCTGTAATCCATTGGGCATCAGCTCTTGTGAGTTATGAATATCCCCACTATCCAAAATATCCTTCATTGAGGACTTCTCTTCTAACATGGTGATAGCTTGCAATCCTTGAATGATGTGGGATGTCTTTCTGTATGTTGTGAATATGCTTTGTTATTAGTTAATAAAGGAACTGGTTTGGCCTATGGCAAAGCATCTTAGAAGCAGGTGGGAAATCTGAGCATAGATAAAGGGGAAGGAAGGCAGAGTCGCACAGAGAGACACTGTGTGCTGCTGCCCAAGACAGCAAGATGAAATGGGACACAGGTAAGTATAGTGAAACTTATTGCAATAGGTAAGGTCATGGAGTCATGTGACAAGACATAGATTAATTGAAGTGGGTTGAGTTAAGTTATAAGACCTAGCTGATAATGAGACTAAGCCATAAACCAGACAGTTTGGACTTAACATAAAACTCTGTATGTTTATTTGGGACTACTGGTACAGATCTCTGGGCTAGGCTGGGCCAAAAACTTCTTACTACACTTGAAAAAAAATTAGCAACTTATATGCATGATTTCATGTGTATTACTGTAAATAATATTCATAGGCAACTGATAAAAAAGTATTATTATTTATTTAGGGGTTTAAAGTGAAGCACACTCCAGATACTGGTTCCCCAAAGTCATTTCCAGATCTAAGCTTGCCAAGAGGCCATGCCTCTAGGCCAGGGTGATAATAACTGCTCTCCACTACACATGTGGGGACCTCTGATGAGTTCTGTTGGTCTATATATTTGGTTTTGTAGAAATACCATTTGTTTTGTTTGACTCAACTCTGAATTACAATTAAGTGAAGAAATGATGGTAGTAGCCTTGTTCTTCATGCTTTATATGAATGTGGCCTGTGGTCCTGTGATGGTGTACAAATTTTAGTAATCTCTTTTACTTACGTGAAGAATTTAATTGGGATTTAAAAAGCTGCACATAGCTTTAATGAAGTGGGTATTTTATCCATTTTTGCTCTTCTCATTGCTGAGATTGAAAAGCTTTCAGATGACTTGTATCACTTTAATCTCTTGAGTGTATATTTTGGGGAGTAATAAGCCCCTGTCTAAGCATTTTGTGTTGGCTGAGTGTCAGGAGCAGTATTATTTCTTGTTTTATCTGCTGTGTTGTTACTGTAAATGCTACTAAATTATGTTAGTTTTGGCTGTTTCAAGCTTACTGCATTTGTGTTTCCTAAGGCTTTCTGAGCACGAGAGGATGCCTTTTGCGGATGACAGTGACTCCCCTTTCCTTTCCTCTAGCATGACTGTTCTTTCTCTGTCTTGGCTGATTCCTGCTGCTGGGTTCTCAGTGCTGTAGGATGGCGAGAGAAGGAACCCCTTCCTTGTTTCAAATCCTGAGGGCAAGCTCTGTTTATATTAATACATATAAATATGGACATTTTTGTTGATTGCTATTCAACTTGACGATCTTTATTTTGGCCTCACAGGTAAAAACTGTACACCACGGCTAGCAAATACATAAGGATTTATGATGAAATTTAAAACATTTAAGCAAATGTAAAACTTTAAGCAATGTTATAATGCTCACCTTAAAAGTGACACTGGCCCCATTAGTTTTTAAAAATTCACTTATAGGCAAAACACACCCTCTGATGTGATTGCTGCTTTCAAAATCTCAGCTCAGGCACCTGATAGCTATCACACTGAAGGGAACATGTTTCCAACCTCATTCATAGCCACTATTTCCTTGATATGATAAATATAGAGAATCCAAAAAAAGCAATGTTTCCATAAGCTATTAACAAGTGAAGTTACTGGGATTGAACTATTAAGTAGGAGTTTAAAGGCATTGTGTTGAAAGTAAACCAAGGAAGCTTTTAAAATGAGGTAGTTTTCATGTATTACTTTGCTGAGATGGCTAGTGTTGCTGCCATTTAATAATAGTATGTTCACATAAAACTTACTGTTTTGATCTACCCATGTTTAACAAACCAGTCATCAAAGACATATCATTGCATCTATGGAGGTGTCTGGAATATGTTGATAAATCAATTTTCACCAAAATATTTATATAACCATTGTGGTTACATGCATTGAAGTGTCTTGAGTGTGTTAATCAATTTTCATTGCAGTAAATGGTGCTTTGTTAACCTCTCTCCTTTCTGTTCATGTCTAGTATCCAAAAGGTTTATCGTTAGAGTCATATAGTGTCATTATCACGCAGCTGCTGAGCATCAGCATGGGCCTAACTTATGACAATCCTGACATCTGTCACTGCACAGGAGATGTCTGCCTAATGACGCCCAAAGCAATGTAAGACAGCCTTCTCTATTGCGCACACATTTTCTCTTGCTTTTGGCTGGCTTTCTCTTCTTTCCGTTAACTGAATTAAAGTATTGATACATATAATATGAACTTTTATTCCGTTTTCCTCAGTGAACATGCAGATTTTAAACCCCATTCACTGTGTCTTGATAACCCCCACCTTTAATATTTTCTCTCAATGTTTATTTGACTCTTTTGGTATATAATGCTGGTGCATCAGTATGATGTACATTATGAAATTTTGAACCATGAATATATTATACATTGATCAACTCTGAGTAATGGGCATATATAAAACTTTATACTTTGTTTTGTTACTGTGATGACATTAAAAAACTATCCTAATTGTTTTGAGATACGTAAAATATTTAATGCTAACTCTAATTTTAATGCTAACTTACCCCATCATACCTGAAAGGCAAAAGTCAATTCTTTCCTCAAGGCTGACTCCTCTCCCTGCTCTCCCTGGCATCTGGCAGCCACCATTTCACTGCCAACTTATATTGGCTCAATATTTTAAGTCTCACTTTCGAGTGAAATGATACGACATTTTTCTTCTTGTCCCTGAATTCTTTCTCTTAAGTGAATGTCTTCTAAGTCCTCAGCCCCGTGTTGTTGTGTATGAGAGAGTTATATACTTCTATGGCTGAATAGTTACAAAAACACACATTTTATTTATCTTCTCATTTTGCGCTGAACATTTGGGTTGATCCCATATCATTGTATTTGTGAAGAGAAACAAAGGAGTCATGTGAACCCAGGTGTCCCTTTGACATCT
Source organism: Phyllotis vaccarum (assembly GCA_033318265.1). Lineage (NCBI taxonomy): Eukaryota > Metazoa > Chordata > Mammalia > Rodentia > Cricetidae > Phyllotis > Phyllotis vaccarum. The sequence goes on along the minus strand of JARWLC010000002.1, from coordinate 137,300,751 downwards.
GATCCATCTTCTTTGTTTATATGTACAATAGCCTTTCCGGTTCTCTCAGTAGGTCCCCCCTCCCCCTTGAGACAATGTCACACACTCACACAATCACTACACTGATTTCTATTTTGGGCACAGTATGTAAGCAAAGTTTTAATTGCTGTTTCTGGCTGGTGGTACCCACTATCCTGTTTCCCATTTGATCATGGGGGAGGAGGAAGTTCATTTGTGCTAGCTTTTTCTATCAAGTTCTATAGTTCTAAATTTATGAGTCTCAAGCCACTGTTTTTGAGGGCAGGTAGATAGAAAATGTCCATGCCCTACATGGTCCTATTGGTCCTGGGTGTTGGTTTCTGTTAACTCATATGTCAACTTTGCAGACTCATTTTCACTTTATCTTATGATTTTTAACTTATACTTAGTGAAGAGGACCAGGGATGATAAATGTATGCCACATCGTCTTTCAAATAGAAAGTAGCCATGAGTAACTATTTTCTATTTGAAAATGTTTAATTGTTCAAGTTAATATGCTTCAAGTAACTTTAAAATATACTGAAGATGAAGGCTGAAATTTTGAAGTTCAAATTATTTGTCACAAGGAAGAAAATTATGAACAGGAGTTCTTGTGTCTTGTGTTTAAAGACTCTAAACTTATAAGGGAACACATGCACAAATGCATACACTCTACACACACACACACACACACACACACACACACACACACACACATACACACACACACACACACACACACACACACACACACGCACACACGCACACACACAGAGATAAGAGACTTTTGCAACTATGATGTTGCTATCTAGGTAATGGAAGTCGGGAACCCTGGATCAGCACCTTGCACCATGCACCCAGGTTCTGCATAAGCACATTATATGACAAAATTTCTTTTTAATTGTATCATTAGAGTTTTTTTTGTAGAAACAAAAAAGTCTGAGAAAACATCTTAGCAGTCTAATCACTGTGCTTAAAAGTGTGCTGAATATTTTCTGTGAAAGATGGCACTCTTGAGATCTTTGTCAAAACACTGTATTATGGGAACTGGAATACACAACATCAACTTTAAGCGTGTGCATATTGTTATGTTCTAGATACTCTGGGGGTATGAAGGATTTCAGCACTTGTAGCCTGGATGACTATAAATATTTGTTAATGAGCAAAGACCTTGGATGTCTCCTGGACATGCCTATGGAGAGAAAAACTCAGCAAAGGCCAAGACGAATATGTGGCAATGGGGTGTTGGAACTTAATGAACAATGTGACTGTGGCACTTTGAAGGTTGGTAGCCCCTTGTTTCTCCAGCCCTTCTCAGTTTCTCACGTCTAGTAGTAGGAAAAGCAGAAAAAACTTTATCTTTTAGTTAAATAGATATGAAGAAGACTTTTTTTTTTCCTTCTATGAAGCTAAAATCTTAAATCTCCTAATTTTCCTTTTGGGAGTTACCATTTTAGTTTTTTAAATAACTGCCCATAAGTAGTGCCTTCTGACATTATGACCACTAAAATGTCTTAAACGTCAGCACAATAGCTCTTTGCAATAAGCACTAACAAGGCACTGAAAGGCAAGAGGTAGACTGTGTGTAATAATATGGTGCATTCCTGCCTAGTAGACTGAAAAAATTGTTCTAGGGACAAGTGTTCTTAATTAAAGTATCACAAAATAAAACCTGTATAGAAGGTATAAAGTCTGAAAATAGGATTAAGTAAGCTATGGATGGGAAATGATAACAGGACCTCACAGGCTTGTCACCTGTTAGAGGAAAGGTGGACTATAAAAGATATTATGGGATAGCATCTCTGTCGGTTCTAGAAGACACAAACAGCACCCTAGTCCTCTTTGCCTTACAGACATTTTACCGCCTCTTTTACAATGTTTCTTGAACCTTAGGCACAGGGATTACTCTGCAGACACACCAACCAGGGTTGGATACCCCACATTATCATTCTCTGTGTTTTGACCAGTTGTCTGTAATAGTCTCTCTATCTACTCCCTCATAAGTTATCCAGTCTGTAGTGGCCATCCCTAAACACATTACATATGAGCAACACACAATGCATTCAAAATAGATTGCATATACATATAGTTGTGATAATAATAATCATAGAAGTCATAAATTTGAGAACCAGTTGGAAAGAACACAAGAGGAGTTAGGGAGAAAGAGGGGAGTGGAAATGATGTAAATACAGAGCTCATGTAGGAAATAGTCACCCCTCGTAAAAGTTAAACACACACATATATATACCATGCATGTAAACAATCATATGAGCATCATTTCAGCAAGACAACCAGAGAACACAGAGAAGCAGCAGAAATTCTGTAGAGCTCAGACGCTCAGAGTGATGACAGGGCACCATAAGGAACTGCTTATCTATGTTGCCATCTACAAGGTGAGTGGAGGGTGGGAGCATGAAAGGGGAGGGGTGTGGTGTCATCTCTCAGTGACTCTTATCATTGCCAAAGATACCTGCCATCTTGATTAACAAATAACCCTGTACCTCACAGTCAGCAGATCCAGACTATATTCTGTTCACTATTATTTAAGTTGCTTCCATGCTGTGCTATCTTCAAATCAGAACATCAGATGTTCCCCATTTACCCACCAAGTGCTATGACTTTTTGCCTCTGGGGACAGACTACCTAGGAACTACTCTGCTTTACCTTGTTACTGGCTCCTCAGAAGCTAGACAGCAGAGAAGTAACTGCAACCTCTGATACCTGAACTGATGTGATATCCTTTCCACAAGGATAGCAAGATTTTGATTGAGTTAGTCTCCTTGACTTACGGGATGAGTAGCCGCTGTGCCTAGCCTCCGTGTATGTGGACTAGTCTTCTCAAACCTGAGTCATTGAGATATCTCACTGACTGAAAGCAGAGTCCCTGGCTCTCCCATTGGCCAGTCTACACTTTATCATTCCTGGGTACCTTCTGCACTAACTAACTGGTTCCATTGAGCCCAACCTCCTGCTATCTGCCATTACATCGAGCTCTCATTAACTACACAGTGCTGGATTATGCCCGTTCTCTTCTTTCTGGGACCCATGTGTTTGAAATGTCCTTTCCTTTCCACAAGAATCAAAATCCCAGGAGTGATTCTTCCCTCAAAACCAGAGAAACAAAGTGGTGTTTGGAGTTTTATTACTGTTTTAGGAAATGTGAGAGACCCTTATTGCCTGTGCCCCTTATTGCCAATTCAACCACAGATCAGGTCAGAAAGAACAAATAACCTATGAACTCGAGAGTAGGTCTTTTGGGATAATTTAGCCAAATAGTAGGGGAAGAAAAATGAAAAAGAAAAAAGAAACACTACAGAGCTTATGTGGCCTGTTCAATTCAGGAACTCCCATTAGGGAACTTCCCAAAAGAGGGGAAAAACATTATAAAAAGCATGTTTTAAAAAACCCAAATTACTTAAAACTTACCATTTTTGGATAGAAGATTCATGAACCCTTACACATTCTCAAATAGTCTGGGCCAGTGGTTCTCAACCTTCCTAATTCTACTAACCTTTAATAAAGTCCCTCATGTTGTGGTGACTACCTCCCCAACCATAAAGTTATTTTCTGTTGCACTTCAATAACTGTAAATTTGCTACTGCTGTGAATTGTAATGTATGTGTCTGTATATTTAATAATGCATATAAATAATATAAAATCTGATATGTGATCTCCCAAAGGGGTCATGACCCATGTGTTGAGAACCACTAACCAGGGGCCAATCAGACAGTTTTTAACCTACTGGGGTCTCCACCAAAACTGTCAAAAGTGGAAAGAAACTTTAAAGCAATGGATATACAAAGGGATTATTATGAGGCTTTGAGTAAATTTTTTTCAGTAACATTTCATAAAAAGAGAGTGGGGACTGCCTATCTAAAGTGCTGAGACAAAGAAGGAAAAAGAAGCTTGAGTTCAGGAAGTTTGTCTTTCAGAAATAAGAAGTAAACTCTGTGACAAGAAACAGGCAAGGAAGGTCATCCCCACAATGCTTCTAACAAAATCTTAGTAGAATTTTTCAGCCATACACAAGAACCAGCTATATTTTGTCAACAGGATGTTCATTTTAGAGTTAAGAACACATACATACTTCAAGCGAAGGGACAAAATGACACTTTATACAACAGGCAAGGAAGAGGAGTGGTAATGACGCATACAGACAAGAATACCAAGTCCAAAGTTTTGTCATGAGAAACTTAAGTGTCAAGTCATTGAGAGTATTTAATGGTTGAAAGCATGTATTTATTTAACATTGGAGCAATGACATACACAGAACACGTTAAAGTAGATATAAACGTAGATGTGGAGGAATTATGTTGTTACATAATTGTAAATAATTGTCCCGCCCACTGGTTTAATACAAATGGTGATTGAATGAAGGCAGACAGGAAGTGTGGGCGAGGCTACCAGACTGTGAAAACTCTGGGTACAGGAAGAACAGAGCAGAGATGCCAGAGAGAAGCCAAAGAGATGCCATGGAGACACCATGATGAGATGCTAGCAGACACCAAGGAAATAAGTTGAAATGTTGCTTTTAGAAAAGGTACCTAGCCACATGATTAAACAAGATAAGAGTCATGGGTTAGCTTAAGAGTAAAGAGTTAGCAAGTTATATGCCCAAGCCCCAGGTCAATCAGCATAAAGGGACTTTGGGTCTGCACCACAAGCCAGACAGGCCAGAAACTTTATACTACAGGTAGACATTTATAATCACGCAGTCGTAAACTTCAATTTTCCACTTAAATGGTCAGACGCCATTGAGGAAGTAAGTCATGAAGTAGTTCCCTCAAACTTCACTTTAGACCAAATATAACACACACACACACACACACTCACACACACACACCCCCTTCCTATCTAGTAGCATACATTCTTGCATGTATGGACTAACTATAATATTAAACTATAACAACAATGTCCCACTGCAAACATTGGCAAAAAAAAAATCACAAATATATGAAAAGTAAGTGGATGCCCCAGAGTAACTAATGGATCAATGGAGAAATAAATCAAAGAGAAAATAATAAAATATCTTGTGGTGAATGAGAGCAGAAACAAAAAACTCTCAAAACCTCTTAGTTGCAGCAAAAACAGTTCTGAGAAGGAACTTGATAGCAAGAAATGTCTTCATTAGGAAGGAGACAAATGGATGCTGCTTTTGCCTACCTGTGTTCGCTATTGGCTGTGAGTACCATCACTGTGTGTCAGAATCCAGCTTCAACAGGGGCTGTCAGCCCTCATCTGTAATTGTTAAGGATATGTGACACAGTTGTGACTGTTGATGATGGCATATGCAACACTCTCCACTGTGCATCTGCATGACCAGTTTACTCTCCGTGAAAACAACATTCCCTTTGCATACACTTTTGTCTGTCATTAGATACCATGTGACTCAGCTATGATCTGCTAACCATTTCCAAGCTAAACATTTATTTTCACCTTTGGAATGTTAGAAGCTATTGCCTTGTATTCATTAAGTTAGCTCTTTTCAATATTCTTCTTAATGCAATTATCAAAGTCACAAATAGACCTTCACCTGTGGCATTCTGCTAAACAGATTAATTTAAATACTCTGGGGTGACCAAAGTCAGGTGACAAATGTAACATAATTAAATACAGAGTGAGGAAGTTATAAGTGGGTAGAGCATATAGTAGTGTAGGGTAGACAACAATAACTTCAAGAGCATAGTTCAAAGTAAGGCAGTGTAAAACCTAATGTCTTTGGGAAGAACACTGTAACAGAAACATGCATAAGTATTCGTTTGATAAGTCAGGCCTTATTTCTGGGACCTAGCAGTTCAATATTTAATAATCAGTCTCATTAATTACAGTAAAAAATAATACAGTATATAGCCCAATCATAACTTTAAAATGGTAGACAAAATAAAACATCTATTTATGAGTCCTCCAGGTCAATAGATGCTTCTGTGATGATGGTAGTGTCTATTTACCCATAACAATAGTTACTGGCCACATGTGGATACAGAAATGGGCAACAATATTATTAACTATATGTGCCTCTTGTGAATATGAGCTTTTCCAAATGAATAGGGATTATCCTCCTGGTGGGGCAGCTCCAGACTTTCCAGTTTTCATTCTTTCTGAGGAACCAAATTAGAGGAGCCCAGAAAATTCCATATGCAGTAGACTCTGAGTGAACAGCACTGTGACTGTTTAATGTTGAGATTTATGTGTAAACAGTAATAACAAATGAGGCTGGACGTAGTCACCAGAATATGGAAATGTTTAAGGACAGTGACTGCTAACAAGAGATCAAATAAATTTCTCTTGGTGGTTCCATGGTAGTCCTTAAACTGCACCAGATGGAGAGAAATATGCCGCTACAAACTGCTAAAGGAGATGCTATTTCCAGGAGAATGGTATCATGGAAACAATAGATGCAAAAACTACACAGTTTTCACCATCTTGTGCTGCAGCTTTTTTTGATGCTATGAAACCACACAGAACTGAGTAAGACTTTGCATTTCTTTGCAGAACTGTACACACAAGGCATGCTGTGACCCTATGTCATGCCGATTAAAGCCCAAAGCCATATGTGGCTCTGGAGAGTGTTGTAAGCAAGATTGCACGGTAAGAGAAAATTTGCATTTGATAACAACCTAGCAATTATTTTCTAGAAATAAAGTACACAGTTCAAAAAGATGGAAAGCATCAGTTGTTAAACAGTTGATATCACCACCTTTTTATGCAAGGCATCTCATTCTGAGCTAGCAGATAGCTAGGCTTCTGACAGGTCGTCTGGGCTGCAGGCCTGTGCTTTCAGCTCCAGCTAAAAAGCAGAGGGCCCTTTTAAAATGTACCTTCTCTGCTTCCCTGACTGTTGAATGTGCCCCCCCCCACCAGTTTCTGTCCCTCAGCGGCTTGCTAGAAGCCTCCCCCTCCCCCATCTATGCTCTGATTTCCCCTCCTACTTCTAAGGTGTCCATCATAGGCCAAAACAGTTACTTCGTTCACAGCCTAAAGACATCCCACACCAATCAGTATCACTCTTAGCTGATAATTTGATGACACTCTCCTGCAGCTGTATCCATTCCATACTTTGGCTTCATTCAGTAGCCCATTGCTTCTTATGCTCTCCTGTATACCATTCCTTATGTTTCTTCTCTCTTGGCTTGCTGAATTTTCTCTATGACCACCATTTCTGTCTCATCAACATGTGGCTCTGCCAATTTTTCTCATTCATACTTTTGTGTGTAGCTCACACGCAGGCAAAAAGTTAGATTTCTTGTTAGCAGGTTTCTTTTACCTGCTAATGCCAGTTTACTGCTTTCTGGGACAGTCCTTCACTTTGCTGCACTCAGTGAATGTTGTGGTTATCTGCTTCCTCAGTACTGAAACTGTTTAAAGAGACTCCATTCACATTTACATCGTAAGAAAAAAAAAAGCTCAACACAGTAAACAGCATAAAATCAAAGTTTGAGGCAAATGGTCAGTGAGTGTGGGATTATATTTGTCATGGTTACATAGGGCAACAATACACACACACACACACACACACACACACACACACTCACACACAGTGTTGGCTACATTTATACCAGCTTGACACAGGGTAGAGTCATCTGAAAGGAGGGAACCTCAACTGAGAAAATGCCTCCATATGATCTGACTATAAGTCACTTCCTTTTTAGTGATTTATATGGAGAACCCATTGGGCCCAGGCTCTAGACTACTGTGGCATTAAGTCAAACATACAGAGGACCCCCCCACACACACAAAGAACTTCAAACTTTTCATATAACACAAGAAGGTAGTTATATAATACTAAAGAAGACAATTAATCAAGAGGATGTAAACTAAGTACATAGACGTCCAACAGTAGAGTACCTAGGTTCAAAAACAACATCAACAGATACAAAGGGAGAGACAGACTTACTCAAATGGTCAAATCACATTGGTTTGATGCTGCTGAAAATGTGCTTACTCATGATGCTCTTCCATGTAAGAAAAGTGGCCTTTTTCTGTCAATTCAATTCTGTGATAATAATACTAATGGGAACAGCTTATGCCAGTTCAGATGTCACGGCAGAGCTTGCCTCTGATATGGGATATCATCTATGAAAACCACCGCAAGACTGGAGAGGGAAAATCCAGACATTTAGAAGGTCTAGGTCTTATCAAACAGCTCTGGAACTCATGGAAGGCAGTTCTGCACCCATACAAAGACCAGCAGCATTTCTTCTGTGCATTTCCATTGGGAATCTGAGGGACTGCAGCAAGTGCTCTTGGATTCTCTGTGTACATTAGAGCAAGCTGTGGTTTGTCAGTAGCCACACTGACACAGTCCTTGATCTCTTGGTACCTATAGAATACAGTAAACATTGTTATTTAGCACAAGAAAGAAATGACATTTTATGAAAGGACAGGTCTTTTGTCTTGATAACATTGTTTGCTAACTAGTTCTGGTACATTTATTATATTCTTACTACACCAGTCCATGAAATAACTGTCAATTGTGGATTTGCCTACTTTTTACTGCCGATTTTCAATATTTCTTTCATGTGCCTTCCTTTTCACTGGTCCTATCCAGTGTACTTCTAAGATGAGAATTGATTTTTAAAACTTTGTTTTAGAAGTTTATCATAGTTCTCTTTTGTCCTCAGATTCTAACTCATTTTCCTATTTTCTTTTAGACCTGTGTTTTTGTTTGTTTGTTTAAAAAACATATGTGATGAAACAGTCTAAAAAACCAGCTTTGTAAACTTTGTGTTGTGGTGTGTATGTCTTAAGAAGTTTCCCTTTATTAGGAATCACTTCATAGGGCTGGAGAGATGTCTCAGTGATGAAGAGAACTGGCTACTCATGCAGAAGACTTAAGTTTGATTCCCAGAACTCACATGTTGGCCCACATCTATGTGTAACTCCAGTCCCCAGGGAACCTGATGCCTCTTCTGCCCTTTGAAGCCACCTCACACACACACTGGGTACATACGTAGATCCAGGCAGAATTATCATACACATAAAATAATAAAATAAATAAATTCTATAAAATGGGCAAAGCATTGATTTAGTTATTAAGTTAACTTTAGTCTACTAACTTTGTCCCGTCTAGCGCAAGTATTAAAGATAACCAAATTGTCATTGCTAGACCTGAAGGGAAGTTTTGATCAAAACAACCATGTCCATATATGATCAGAGGTGTAGAAACAAATCTTGAGCCAGCTATGGAAATATATTTTTGATAGACACATTCAGGTTGTCCTGTGCCCTCTCCCTCTCCTACATTGTCCTATATGAGGCCTTTGGTGATAGGATTTCAACATGTTTCTCTCACAAGTGTTGTATGAATTCTAATTAATCTTGCTATTAAAAGCCCAGAGCCTGTTATTTGGGAAAAGCTGAGAGGGGGAGGGGGAACAAGCCACCATCAGTTTTCAGCATCACTGAATCCTCAGCCTGAAAGGGGTAGATCTTGTCTCCATGACTACTCAGACTGAAGAGAAGAAGTGAAGGGAACCACAAGATGAAATGGAAGAATAAACTCCTGTGTCCTCCTGCCTTATATCTCTTTCTCTGCCTATCACATCACTTCCTGTTTCAACATTCCTAGTGCTGGGATTAAAGGTGTGGGTCACCACTGCCTGACCTCTATGTCTAACTCTGTTGTGGCTCTGTCCTCTGATCTTCAGGTAAGCTTTATTTTATATACAATAGATTACTACACACAAGCATCCTGAGATTTTTCTTATTGATATTGGCAACTTGAGAAAAAGAATGGAAATTGAAATTTGAGAGAGGGGTAGGGAGAAAGGGGGAGGGGCTTCCCTGGAAGTAATCCTTCATGTTCTCTTCTAGATAAAACGAGCTAATATACTTTGTAGAAAAGCATTTGATGATTGTGACTTTGATGAGTACTGTAATGGGAACAATTCCTACTGTATGCCTGACACATACTTACGTAATGGGGAGCATTGTGATTCGGGTTCAGCCTACTGCTACGGAGGACGTTGCCGGACTCCTGACAAGCAATGTATGGCATTGCTTGGAAAAGGTAAAGACCATAAAAGTCCTTCTAACATCTGATATTGCTCAATTCTATAGAACAAAAATATGTCATCTGTTCATGGCTAAAGTCTTGCTTGGTAATCATCAATCTTAAAGGAATGAATTTTCTTGTTTCCAAGCGATAGCAAAAAGGACCCTTGACTTACATTGAATTCCTATTTCTGAAAGGAAGAACTTGAAAGCAGAAACTCAGCTTTTCACAGTGTTACATTTGATTTGTAGTAATAGGGCTTACTTCACATTTGAAGGAAGCTTGGTTTCTAGTAGGTTTCTAGCTTGGCTTCAAGGGCCTGCTGATGAACAAGGAGTCCTCTGACAGTTCCGACTCAGTTACTTGAGTATTGATCACTTACTGCACAGAAAAAGAGAGTGTTTGAATGTTTATGTGAGCTGAGAACAAGAAGCTTCAATCTGAATCCTCACTTTAGGCAGGAGATAATAAAGGCGCTTAGAAAAACCACTCAGAGTCTTTGTCTCTGGTCAAAATGTGTGATGAGGTTATAGAACTCTCCTACTGAGGGAGTGACCTGGGGCTCACAGAGGCCAGACTGGTGGGCCAGAGAACTCCAGGCATCTGTTTCTCCCTTTCACCTGGCCATTACTGGAGTTACATGCCTAGATTTTTATGTGGGTTCCAGAGATCCAAACTCTAGTCCTCAGATATGTGAGGGAAGACTATTTATTACTAAGTTATCTCTCATCCCATAGCATCACTGATTTTTTTTTTTTATAGAAACATGGAAAAGATGTCTTGGAAAGGGTTTTTAGAGGAGCTTAGGGTAAAGTTGCTGTGATTTACATTGGTGTCATTTTTATTATTGCCCATGACAAGAAAAAAACAAGCATCCTTTTGAAGGATTTATTCCTTTTTATTCTATGTGTGTATGTGAATACCTGAGTGTATGTAGCATGTGTGTACAGTGCCTGAAAAGACCAGCAAATGGTGTAGGATCACTTGGAACTGGACTTTTAGGCAGGTATAAGCCTCCAAGTGGGAACTAGGAACTGAATCTGGGTCCTCTGCAAGAGCAGTCTGCTTTTAGTCACTGAACCACCTCTCCAGCCCCTTTCAAGTATCCTTTTAAAACATTAAACGTAGGGTCAAGCATTATAAACAACAGTTAGGGTGAACAGTTCAGTAAATTGACTAATAAAATGACAAGTAATTAGATGGAGAATCTTCTTCATACTTTTTTTTTGATTGGTATCTGTATGACAGCTTCCATAAATTAAAAAAATGCTTTTGGTTTTTCAAGACAAGTCCTGGCTGTCCTGGAACTTGCTCTGTAGACCATATTGGCCTCAAACTTAGAGATCTGTCTGTCTCTGCCTCCTGAGTGCTGGGATTAAAGGCCTGTGCCACCACTACCTGGTCTGTGGATTAATTTTTAGTTATAGAATTCATGCAGGTTTCTCACTCTTAATGTGTTATTTATTCTTGTAACCGCAGCCCAGGCTATCTACATGTCAACCTGCATAGGCTCTAACATGTTTCCACTTCATAGCAGGAAAAGTGTTTGCAGGCCTACTGTTTTCAGCCACAGCTTGTTTTTATTGACTTTTGAGACTGTGAGTTGCATTAGACATTTCGGTGACAGAAGCATTTTGGGGGCATCATCTCAGCTCATCTCTACCTGCTTCCTGTATCAGATACCTGACATCATAGCAGGTGTCCATATTGGTGCTTTTTAAAAATTTTATTTTCTCTACACCTCAGTTCTGAGTCCCCTCAAAGGACCAAATTTAGTAGGGGACTTTATGTCACTAAGAGCTGAAGCCTTCCCCCTCCTCCAATGTGAAAAGCTTGTCTCCCTATCATCTCATAGGACTTTTTTGCTAATGAAGTGAATAGAAATTTATAAAGTCCACAGTGCAAATGCCTCTTGACTACTGTTGTTTTTGTTTGCTCTGTTTTCTGAGACATGGTTTCTCTGTGTGGCCCTCTACTCAAGCTCTGTAGACCAGGCTGGCCTTGAATTTAGAGATTTATGTGCTTCTGCCTCCGAGCAGGTGTGTGCCACCACCTCTTCAGGCAAGGCATAAACTAGAGCCAGATAAAGAACTGTCATTCTCACCAACTTCACTCTCAAACATGGAGCATACCTCTAACGATCTCTTCTAAGAACATTACTATGACAGGTGAATGTCCTCACACGAATGCCAGTGGTGTGCTTCGTGGAATTTCAGGAGCACAGCTAGGAGGTTCGAAGGCCTGTCTAGAAATGACCCCAGTAGCAGTCCACTGCTGGTCATCTCCTTTCCTGAGGCCTACTTTTAGATTTGAGGTAGACCTAAGTTCAAAGTCAACAAAATTGAGACAGAAATACAAAAGCTGTGGTCTCAGCAGAGCCCAAATCCCCATCCCTAGGACACCAGGAAAATTGGATGGCTTAAGCTCTGACAATCTCCTGGGTGGGTGAGGAGTGAAGAAAACTTTGGCTTTGTGAGTCTAGGGCTAGGTGCATTGGAACTGTGAGCTTCAGGAACAATGCCACCAGGCCTGTTTCCCTCAGCCTCAAAAACGGGAAAAAGGATACCATGGAGAAGGTAGAGATGCTAAGGGCTGTGGTGGATCCATGAAATGCCTTAGAGCGTTGGTTCTTAACCTGTGAGTCCTGGCCTCTCTGGAAGTGGTTAAACTGTCCTTTCATAGGGTTTGCTGAAGGCCATTAGAAAACAGATGTTCACATTGCAATTCACAACAGTAGCAAAATGACAGTTATAAAGTAGCAAAGAAAATGATTTTATGCTTGAGGGGTCAGCACACCACAACACCAGGAACTGTGCTACTGAAGAGTAGCAGCATTAGGAAGGTTGAGAACCACATACTTAGTGTATTCTGTATTTGACTGCTCTGAACACTCTGGGACAGGGCTTTGGTGACAGTAACAAACTAGAGAGCCTCCACAGGGCATTTTCAATTCTACAAAGCCAATCCACTGTTACTCTTTAAAAAGCTCAGTGATTCATTCACAATGAATGAATGCTTATTATTATAATCAGAAGTTTCTCGGTCCCACCTAGCCTGGTCTGGACCTGCAGCCACTTAGTCTCAAATAATCACACAGAGGATTATATTAATTACTGTGTGGCCAAGGCTCAGGCATATTACTATCTAACTCTTATACTTTAAATTAACCCACATTTCTTATTTATGTTCAGCCATGTGGCTTGGTACCTTTTCTCAGAGCAGCATTCTCATCCTGCTTCTGGGGTCTCTGCTCTGCTCTTTCATTTCCCAGAATTCTCCTTGTCTGGTTGCCCCACCTATACTTCCTGTATGCCTAACTTTTGGCCAATCAGAAATTTATTAAACCAATATTTACAGTGACAAATACTTACATGGTACAAGACTATAGTCCCACAGCATATTGTGTTAGTCTTGATTTTTTTAAAAAAAATTGTAAACAGTGTTGTGGCTTACACCTGTCACCCTAGTACTCAGAAGGCTGATGCAGAAGGATTTCTGTCAGCTTTTCTAAAAAAACCAAAATGAAGATGTTATTTATTTCAGTTATTTAAATTTTGCCTATCCCTTTAAATGCCATATCATCTAATCTAATTCTAAGGGGTAGGGTTTAAATCAGATTTAGAGGATCAGCTTAATTGGGATGGGCTGGACAGAAACTCATTGATGTTATTTGTTAAAGAGGAAGCTCTTTTCAGTAAGAAAATTAGTGCAGACAGTAGTAGATGCCCTTTACAAGTGTATCTACACATAGGGATTATGTCCTTTGGAGTTGATGCTTGTAGATCAGTTCCTGCAGGCATGAGAACTTGTCCAACTGTTGAAGAAGGGAGTCTCTGGCCAATGAAGAGCAGTGAAAGCAAAGATCTCAGTTCTTATCCAAATGAAGGACACAACAGTTCAGCCCACCCTCGAACCTTGTAGTTAAAGGAATGGGGATATCTGGTACAGCTAGTTGAATTTTTGCTAATTTTTACGACTAGGCTTCGCTCTCTCTTCTCTCTCTTATGTGTATGTTTATTTGTGGTGTGTGTGGTGTGTGGTGTGTGGTGTGTGTGTGTGTGTGTGTGTGTGTGTGTGTGTGTGTGTGTGTGTGTGTGTGGTGTGTCTCTCTGCCGATATATATGTAGGTTGATGTACATGAATGATATTGTTCTTTCTACACATCCAAAACTTCTTTTATGCTTACCAGGATGTAATGGTATGGGGGTGAGGATTCTAGACCAGAACATACAAGGGACGTTCAACCTGGGTTGCACTCTGGACACTACTTTAAAGAATGAACCGTGTTTTCCCAATAAATAAAGAATTAGTAAAGAAAAAATTCAAAGAGAATAGAGAAAACCACATCTGCTCTTCTTTCTTAAAATATGAAACATTATTAACCCACCTACTATTAGCCTTCCTTCCTTCCTTCCTTCCTTCCTTCCTTCCTTCCTTCCTTCCTTTCTTCCTTCTTCCTTCCCTCCCTCCCTCCTTCCTTCTCTCCCTCCCTCCTTCCTTCCTGCCTGCCTTCCTTTTTGTTCAGTCTCCTAGGCTTCAGTAGAATCTAAATATCTCTTTGTAAGTATCTCAGTCTCAACAATGCATTAATGGCAAGGGGTCACATTGTGGTTTCTGGTCTCACTCTCTAGGTCTTAACTCATCTCAGTTCTTCCTGTCTTTATCCTTAGGTGTGAGAGCAGCCCCCTTCACATGCTTTGAAGAGATGAATACCAGGAATGATAGATTTGGCAACTGTGTTCTTAGACATTGTGGATTTGCGTATGTGTTTAGAAAACTATATTTTGTTTATAATGTAGAATCTCAAATAATAGAAAGTATTCTGCATGAACCACAGTGGGGGCACTTTGCCAGCTTTCTTTTGTCACATGATCTCAACTGAGTGGTTGCTATGGGAGCATTTGTTTAGGGCCTACAGTGTTAAAGCAACAGTGGCCTTTGAAACAGCTTCTATAGATAGTTATGGTGAATCATCCATTGTGTTTGATATTATATATATATATATATATATACACACACACACACTATGAACACATATATGTGATAAACATATATCTCACAAAATGTATCTTAAAAAGTTATCTTGTTTTACTTATTAAAAATCTCATAATCAAGAGTCATTAGTTCAAATTCCAGCATAAAAAACTGTTATGATGGTTTGTTTACTTCTAAATTGCCTCATTTTTTAAGGTCATAAATTATGCTAATCTTATGGAGGAAAAATGATTCAACCTGGATTTAAGTTAGTAAAACATTATTTTTAACTTAAATGTATGCCAAGCTAAAGAAAAGTAAATTCTATTTTCATATTGGGTAGGGAGCTAAGACAGAAATAAATGTTTAGAGAAGGTGGGGCTACAGTTGCTAATTTTCCTAATGTGAAACCTTAATTGATAGGATGTGGTGATATATTTTATATTTAATAAAATCAGCCTAAGACATCAAAACACAAAATCACCCACAGTCAAGCCATGAAGGTCAGAGAGTGGTGATTCATGTCTCTAATCCCATCGCTCAAAAGGCAGAGATCTTTCTACATTTCTGTGAGGTCAAGGCCTAACAACCAAACAGTAGTAGCTTACACCTTTAATCCTAACTCTAAGATTATGATGCAGAGTTGACCCTGGAAGTGAGACAACTGGGCGGTGAAGATATTTAAGGCAGGCATAGGCAGACATTGAGGGTTTTGTAGAAGTGACCAGCCAGGCTGAGGAACCTCGAAGACAGCAGTTTTACCCTGTTCAGCCTGAGAAGTTGTCTGGGTGAGAAGTGACTGTAGTCTGTTTCCTCTCTCTGATATTCCAGGCTTATTTTATTAACGTAAAATATATCACCACACTAAGGTGGGCTATCAGCTATTTATTTAAATAAATGCTAAGTGACATTTTCCATTATGCTTCCAGACATATTCTGTGTGGGAAGTTAATCTGTACATGGCCATACAAGAAGATAGTGTCAGGTCCCAATATATCTTCAGCTTATACACATGTACGAAATGACATATGTATATCTCTGTATAAAGGCGGAAGAATACTTAGGCCGACACTCTCAACATATAAATACGTAGAAGACAGAGATGAAACATTTGTAGATGATGGAACAATATGTGGCCCTGATATGGTAATTTGAAACATTTTAAATTGATTTAAAACTGTTTTGTGATTATATTTCTCTTGACACTATATCGATGACTATATTTTGCTTGATTTCTTCATTGTGGTCAAATGCTCATAACAAAGATCTCCATCCTAGTAGATTTGTGTAACTTAGTGGTTCTAAGATCACTGCTAGTGTTGAGCGGCCACTATATTACTGCACATGTCTGCAGCCTTCTCATCTCTATCTGTAGGACAAATCTTCATTCTCCTTTGCAGATTTTGAAACCCCCTTTCTGTGCTCTATGATCACTATAGATGGGGCACAGAAGTGGAATCATTCATCATTTATTGTTTGATTTATTTGGTTGAAACACACTGTTGCAGAAACTATGATTTCTATCTTTTTCAAGGCTTTGTAGTATTTTAAATTACTGTTTGTATATATAAAAGAGCTCTTATTTTTGTACTTTAGCTATTGTAAATAATGCCACAGGATCAAAACTGTTCATGATTCTGCTTTTAGTTAATTGAGTATATACTTAGAAGTAGAATTACTGGTCTGTAAGGTAATTCTGTTTTCAATATTTTGAATAACTACTATACTGTAGTAGGAGGTTTCTGGCCCGGACTTTCAGGCCTAGCCCCAAGGTTTAGGCCTGCAGACCCGCAGAGACACACAGATGCTTACAATAGTTTTAGGCTGATCGGCCTAAGGCCCAGGCATATAACTTGCTAACTCTTTACCCTTAAACTAACCCATGATTCTTATCCTGTTCAGCCATGTGGCTCAGTACCTTTTCTCAGAGAAGCATAGTTGTCCTGTGCTTCTTCTGGCTTCTCTCTGGCCTGTTCTATTCTGCCTGTTCTTAGAGTCTTCTAGTCTGTTAGCCCCACCCACACTTCCTGTCTGCCTTTGGCCAGTGTTTTTTTATTAAACCAGTGGGTGGGACAATTATTTACAATAGAACAACGTAGTCTCCCTACACTATACTGTTATCCATAATAGTTAGAACATTTTGTCTCCCTACCAACATTTTAAATAGCATGTATGATAACTCATATTGGTTTCAATTTGACAGCATCCAGAATCACCTCAAAAACAAGCCTTTGGCATATTTGTAAGCAGTCCCCTACCAGATGATTGAGACAGGGAGATGCACCTGAAAGATGAGTGAGACGATTTCATAAGCTGGGATTCCAGACTAACACCCTGATTCCTTCTCCTGCCTCTTACTCCCCCTCTCTACCCCACCTTTCTCTGTTTCTTGAATGTGGATGTGGCGAGACCAGCTGCCTCATGCTGCCAGGTCACCTCTGCCATGTATGCACTTAAACTGTGAGTAAGCCTACTGCTCTTCTAAATTGTTTGTCAGGCATTTTAGTCACAGTCCAAACAGTAAACAGCATAGCCTCCAGTTCTTCCATGACATCATCAGCCATCCTCATGTATGTGAGATGCTGTCTTGGTTTGTGTTTGGTAAGTGATTGGTCCTGTGGGGTCTCTCTTCAGGGATCACTGCACATTTGTGCATCTTAAGTGGGTAAATATAATTTTAATTCATTGGCCCACTTTTAATAGGATTGCTGTTGATCTTAGGAACCCTTTGTTTGAATGTTGGTATCTTGTGTGGTCCATTATTTTCAGATACCACCTCCCCCCTTTGTGTGTTGTTTGATAGAGTGTTGGTAGAGTGCTTAATGGACTTTTTATTAGTGCATGAAGCTATGGATTGGATGCTGGTGTTTGTATAAATACATGTTGCTCTACTTTGCCACAGTTCACTCTCCCCACTACCCAGGCCTTTCCTGCTCTGTTCTTCCTCCTTGATGGTCACTTTCCCATTCATGTCATTTCATTATACTACCTTCTGTCTGTCTAGTGTTCCTTACCTTTCAACTTCTTTCTCCCCTCTTGTAGTCCTCTTTTTACTTCCACTTCTTATAAGCACATAAGCACACACACACACACACACACACACACACACACACACACACACACCACACATGTATGCACACATGCACACATGCATGTACACACACACGTGCACATGTGCACATACAGCACACGTGCACACACATGCATAAGCACGTGCATGTGCACACACACAGATGCGCACATGCACATACATGCACACCCACACACATGTACATACACACATGCACATGTGCATACACATGTGCACACGCATACATGTATGCACACACATGTACACGTGCATATGCACACTCAGATACACACACGCATACACACACATGCACATATGCATATGGCCCCATGTATATGTGGACATTGTGTAAATTTAAATCTACATTCTGAACATGAGAAAAATTGCATGATGTTATTTTTCTGGTTTATTTTCCTTAGCATGATGATACTTTTAGTTCCATCCATTTTTTCTGCAAATGCCACACTCTAACTCTCCTTAATAACTGAATGAAATATTCCATTGTGTACACATAGCACATTTTCTTCCATTCATCTATTGATGGGCATATAGGTTTGATAGGTTTGGTTCATGTGGTGGTTTGAAGGTAATGTCTTCCCATAGTGTCAGGCATTTGAATGCTTGGTTCCCAGATGTGGCTGATGTCTGGGAAGGCTGAGGAGGTATGGACTTCCTGTAGGAAATAGGGCACTGATAGTGGCCTTTGAGAGTTTAAAGACATGTCCTTTTCAGGTTTGCTCTCTCTGCTTCCTGGTTTTGATGTATGATGTAGGGTCTCAGCTTAGTACAGTAGGTGCTTTCCTACTGCCATCACCTCCTCATCATGGTGGTGATAGACCTGGAATTGTGAGTCAAAAAAACCAAAACAAAACTTTATTTTATAGCTTGCCTTGGTTGTGGTGTTTTATCACAATAGGAAGGTTACTAATAGATGGTCCTTAACTTTTGTGAAGAGTGAAGCCACAAAGATGTGCAAGTCTCTCAACATTGTGGTGACTTGGAATTCTTCAGGAATATGCCTAGAAGTATTAGAGTGTTAAAAAAAAAAACTCCAAAAGTTAAATAGGAAAACCCCAAATTATCAGTACAATAAATAGACTAAAGAATCAAATAGATGGCTCTCAAAAGAAGAAATAAATATTTGAAAGTTTTCAATGTATGTCTCAGTTTTTATTGCTCTGCCGAAACACCATGACCACAGGAGAAATGGAGCAACTGGGCTTCTGTATCACAGTCTACTGAGGGAAGCCAAAGGAACAACTCAAACAGGGCAGAAGCCTGGAGGCAGGAGCTGACAGAGACCACGAAGGAGCAGGGCTTCCTGCTGGTTCCTCATTCCTGCTTTCCTACAGAACCCAGGACGACATGCCCAGGGGTGGCTCCAGCCACAGTGGACTCAGAGTCTTTACACTCTTTAAAAATATGCCCCACAGGCTTGTGCACAGACCAATCTTGTATTGGATTTTCTCAGCTGGGGATCTGACCTGTCTTGGGTGAGTGTTTTGCTTTGTTTTGTTTTGTTTTTGATCTCCATTATGTCAAAGCACCTTGTAGTCTAGAAATAACTTACATTTAACTATGCTGCATGATTTGATTATGTTTCTGAGAGCTGCTGTTTGTTTTAGCATTTTTGTATCTTTTTTTTCTTTTAAACAGATATTGGTCTATATTATGGCTTTGTCATTAGACAAACAATGGCTTCAGAAAATCAGTTAGGAAATGCTTTTTTTTTTTTTTTTTTGTATCCTATGTTTAGAGGTTTTAGCCGATGATCAGCAATTTCACTGCTGTGGCATGAGATGGGGAATCTCCAGCTGGAAAGCAGTAGTGATGGGACCAGGGCAAAGTATGACTTCAGAGGCCATACCTTCAGTGACCTAGTTCCTTCAGCAAGGCATCATCTTCTAGTCTCGACTAATGCTCAGTAATGTCACCAAATGCAAATGATGAATCCATGAATGGGTTGATGTAATTCCGAGAACAGAGCCATTGTATTTAGTCATTGCCTCAAAACTCTTCAGCCAACATCCAAACTTTTAAAATAGGATCTGCTGTGCAATGCTTAAGAGTCAAAATGTAACGGTCCATAACAGGTTTTGCACTTCTAGGAACTGGACCATTCCAACTACATGATCGGGTTTCTTTGGCAAAAGGTCCCTGCAGTCTTATTTCTGTGTGATTGGCAGTAATGTTCTGAGTTTTTCATTTCTGATTTTACATACTTTAATCAAAAATTGAAAAAAAAAACTATTACTTGCAACTGAAATCTTTGTGAAGTTTGCTCTCTTTTAAAGAAACTCAACACTTGCTTTTATCAGCTTCTGGTCTCTAACTTGTTTCTTTGTTTGGTGTGCTCTTCCTAGCTTTAGGTTGGTTTGCTGGCCCTTTATGAAGATCCCGTTGTTTATTGGAGGTCTCTTAAAGAAATCCCTCTCTAGTGTTGCTTTCTCTGTTCTCACTTCCTAGCTTTTACTGTTCTGGCATGGTTTATCACACTCACAGGTCAGCGTCTCACGAGGCCTCTGCATTCTTGCTGTTATCTTCATGTTAGTTATGTCTCTTGATACCGTGGCAACATATCAGATTATGTAGTCCATTGTGGCAAGGGAGAGGCACAGTGGCAGTTGGTCACATCTGTCAGGGAGCAGAGAATGGTGGATGGTTAACTTCAACCTTCTTTCTCTTTTCTATTCAGTCTCTTGTCACAAATAGGGTGAGTCATCTTACCTCAACCCAATGTAGAAAGTCCTTCTCAGGCAGTCCCAGAGACTTGTCTCCTCAGTGACTCTAGATACTGTGGGAGACTGTGTTGTTCCATTGTAAATAACTGTCCTACCCACTGGTTTAATGAAAAGCACTGATTGGCCAAAGGCAGGAAGGAAGTGTGGGCGGGGCTACCAGACTAAAAACTCTGAGAACAGGAAGCACAGAGCAGAATGCCAGAAGGAAGCCACAGAGACTCCAGAGTTGCCAGACAAGCCAGAAGAAGCAGAGGACAACTATGCGGCTCTAAGAAAAGGTACCGAGCCCCATGGCTGAACAAGAGACATGGGTTAGATGAAGGGTAGAAAGCTAGCAAGTGATATGCCTGGGCCTTAGGCTGATTAGCCTAAAATAATTGGAAATATCTGTGTCTCTCTGTGGGACTGTGGGACTGCAGGTCTGTGGGTCCTAAACCTTGAGGCTAGGCCCGAAAGTCAGGGCCAGAAACCTCATACAACAAGATACTATCAAGTTGGTAATTGATATTAACTCTTTCAAGTCTACTCCTTATCAACTTGACATCCAGCATATCAATTTTAAGCCGTAACTTTTCCCCTTCTCTTCCCATTGGTTTACGAGCATTTTAAAATGCAAAATGCATTGAGTCCAACTACAAAGGTCCCTATAGTCTTTACAGTCCCAACACTGTTGAAGAGCAAAAGTCTCTCCTGAGGCAGGCAGTCTCTTACCCATCAGCATAATAACATTAAAAAAGTTACATACAGTAACTTTTGTAACATACAGTGGCATAAAGATTCTATTCAAGAAATGAATGAGGGTATAGCAAGGAAAATTCTGAACCACAAAGAGACAAAACCCCAGCAGATACTAAATACTGAAGCTCCACACTGGGCATCTCACTCATTGCAAGCAGGATCTAAAGGGCTTTAGTACCATCAATTTTCCAGTTCTGTTACCTCTAACACATATAGTCTCTCTCTTGGGCCAGCTCCAGTCTGTGCCTGTAACTTTCATCAATGGATGGTCCACTTTCTGGATGTCCCTTCTATGCCAGAGTCTAATAGTAACTTAGACTCTCCTTTAACAGCTTCATGCCTCCTAGCATAAACTGCCCTCTGTGTCTATAGAGCAGATCTCTGACCCTCCCTTCAGTATCTTGCTTGTAAAAACAGTACCCTGTGGATGCTGCTGCCAAGGTTTTCTGCCAGCTCAAGATGTGGCCTGACTTTCCTGGACCACAGATACACTGGGAAACACTGCCCTGGGGGTGTTTTTGAGAAGAGAGCTCTCTCTCCCATGTCCTATGTTTAAGCTCTCTCCTTTTCAAATGATTTTGGATTTTTACAAAATCAAAATTTTGAAGGGTCAGGTATTTCCCCCAGGAAACCTTTCCTGCTGTACCAGTTTAGAGTCAGTTCTTACTTAATGACTAAACTTTAGGAATTCCAGTTGTTCCCCAGCAGTGCCTTTCTCTACAACATTAAGCCCATACCTTCCCCAACAAACATCATGCTTCCTAAGTCTGCTTCTTGTGCTTTCTCGCTTTAACCAGGGCACAGTAAGCTAATTATGACATAGCCTGAAAGCCCTTGCCTTATATGTCCCCTATCAAACAAATTAGTTTGTTCTGTACAATTTAGTTTCATTTGAGTTATCAAAAAAAAAAAAAAAATGAACAAGATGCTGCTGGAACCTTTGCCAGACTATCACAGGATCAGCCTGCTGTTCCCAACAATAGTTCCTAATTCAGGCCCCCATTGCCTATGTCCCTCTCCGCATGCTGAGTTAAGTTCCCAGCAGAATGGCCTTCTCAGCTTTGTAATATCACAGGGATTTTCAAGCTCCAACCTCTTTATTCTCCCTGCAAGTCACTTTTAAAGGCCAAAAAATAGCTTTATATCAGCAATGACTGCACTTCTGACACCAATTTTATGTGCTAGTTAGTTTTGATAATGACTCATCAAAAAGATGATTCATCTATAAACTTTCACTCACTTCAGGACATACAGCCCCTCCACCCCCCTTACTAGCAGTCTTTATGGTAGAAGGCTTGAAGGTCCTTGCATAGTTTGCAGTCTGCAAGCCCAAAACTCATTTCAATATATAAAAATGACCATTTTCTTGGATATAGTCTCATAGATTTGAATCTCAATTATAGGTAGTATGAATTTTGTTTTTCTAAACATATCCTGTGTTTTGTCCATCCTCCAATTTCATGGTTTGACTGCCTTTATTTTATTTATTTTTGCCTTGCTTTGCTTTAGTTCTGTGAAGGTGCACTATGCAAAGAACTAAGATATTATATAAATATGGTGAGCTGCAACGCTTCTAGAGATTGCAATCAGCATGGGGTAAGTATTTATTTTATCAATATTGCTTTAGTAATCCAATAAGCGAAGTGTTAAAACTGACTCGAATCTTTTTGCTGTTTTTATTGTGTATGGTGTCACTTACCAAATTTATTATAATTACCACATTTATTATGTCATATATATATTATTTTATATTTGATTATATATTATAAATAAAAGTATATATCATATATTATAAGTATAGTGTATTTTATTCATATACATATTTGTAAACTTATAATTTATTTATAAATAATATTTATATTTTATTTATATATTATATATAAATGTATTGTTTATATATTTATTTATATATTATTTGTATTTATAATGTTACATATAAATGACATATAAATGCTACATTTATCATGTTTATTTTAATTTGTAACTCCAGCTTTCTCTTTTTAAGGAACTTGCCCATGAGCCACAGAATATAGTTTTGGATGTGTAAAATGTTTGGTGAATATGTGGAATGGAGGATGTGCAGGGACTGCACCCCTGTGTAGCCACAGAACTATACAGCCCTCTGCTTATAAAAACAAGGCAGGATGCAGTGAACAAATATTGTTACAAAGTCATTGCTGGCCTTAGGAGAGTCTGGGGTGCCCCTCAAAGCTAGCAAATATTAAGTTAAAATCAGTTGAATACTATTGGTAGTTATGGTACTTGTGTATGGTTGTGGGGAAGTTGAAAAAAATTAGAAAAAAAAGAAGTAACAGCTGACTTGGTCACAGGGGTCTCGATGTACCATCTAGAGTATAGACAGTTACAGGAGGAAATTTGGTAAATTTGCCCATTTCAACTGAATTTCCTAGAATGCAGTGCCTTGTAGTACTCAACTGTCCTTTTGTGCTTTTCCAGGTTTGCAATAATTTTGAACATTGCCATTGTGACAAAGGATATTACCCTCCTTTCTGTGAAGAAAAGAAGGGGGAGTTTGGAAGCATTGATGATGGACACGAGTTTTTTGTAAATGGTTAGAATCATTAAAATCTTAGTGACTAAATGTAATGTGTAGAGGGATAAATTAAAAGTTCATATCTACATTGTAAAGTAACTAATGTAGCAAATGGGGCTTTTCATAAGATTAAAAAAATGGACTGTACATTACCTTAGATTCTTTCCCTATTAGGACTGACATTGTATACTAAGGTCAAAGCATGTCCAGTTTCAGCAACTTTAATGTGAAATTCATTTATCTGGTTTCAGCTGTTGGCACTGCATTGTCTCCAAAAGTCCTAGTCCGGACTGGCATCAGTTGTTGTGTGTTGGATTTAAAAAAAATCTTCCAGATTGCCTTTCCTTCCCATTGACTTAAAAATTGGGTGCTTTCTCCTGCTGTCAAGGCAATCTTTAGGGATTCATTTGACACTCCCCTTCTGTGGTACCAAGGGCTGTCTTGGGATGAGACTGGGAAAACTAAGGCTTCCTTAGCTAGAGTTGGTGTCCATCTCATTCAAAATAACTGGACACTTCTGGAAACCTTGGGTGCCTTCATTTTGGGGCTTCACAAGGGACTTATGGAAGTCTTGGATGAGATTCTCTGTGGATGTTACAAGATGACCAGCTTTTCAGAAATACAACAACATACAATTCTTTCTCTCTTTATATATCTTTATACATATACATATATATATATATACACATACACACTTTTGTTTCACAACATATACAAAATAGATGTATTTAATTATATATTTTTCTATATTGATTGAAATAAAACAAAGGATAGTTAATAGTATGATCAATTGGGGCTGAACACCACAGAGTTGTTTGTTCTCTACATTTTGATCAGTTATGGCTTTCTTAATGCTCTCCAAACTTCTAAAAGAAGCTTCTGTAATGAGGAGTGAGAGCTTAAATTATCTTTGGGCATAAAGCTAAGTATTAAGGACATGGTTAGTGATTATACTGGTCTGGGAAAGTGTAAATTCTACTCTACTCTAGGCTCCAGAACCTTACCACCAGCCATGAATAGTTTGGTAGATTTACAGTCCCAGGCATCAATTTCCTCTACAAAGCTGGTCTTAAGTTTAGTTAGATAGCAGTTGATTGTTTCTTAGATAAAATCTTCAGAGATATTTATCTTGGTCATTGTCATAGCTCATAGGCTTTACAGCTGGGTGAACTATTAATTGCTTTCTGTCTTTTGGGAGTTTGCATAGCTCCTTTGGTGTACCATAGGAGATAATTCTTATGGAGGACACTTATGAATACAATCCAGCTCTGTCTCTCCAAGCCCTGTATCCGAAGACTCTGGTGCCTTCAGCAATAAGGACTCACTCCCAAATTCTGTAAATACACCACATTACCCAATGTCTCTTAGTTAGGGTTTCTATTGCCTTGATGAAACAACATGACCCCCAAAAAAGGAAAAGAAAGGAAGTAAGGAAGATGAGGAGAAATGAGTTTATTTGACTATGCTTCCACATCATAGTCCATGATAGTGAAAGAAGCCAAGACAGGAACTCAAATAGGGCAGGATCCTGGAGGCAAAAGTGAATGCAGAGGATTTCTCATCCTTATTTCTAATAGAACCCAGCCAGTTGGGGGCCCACCATGGCCCTCCCTTATTGATCACTAACTGAGAAAATACCTTAGAGCTGGATCTCATGGAGCATTTTCTCGGCTGTGGCTCATTCTTCTTAGATGACTATAGCTTGTGTCCAGTAAACATATAGAATCAGCCAGTACATCCAGCTATACCATTCCTTGGTATAGGCCCAAAGAATTCAAAGTTTTACTTCACAGATACTTGTTAAGCTGTGTTTATTGCTGATATATTCACAATAGCTAGGAAATGGAAACAAGCTGGGTATTTTCCAGCCATTGAATGAAAATGGGATGCATGTACACAATAAAATACTATTCAACTCCAAAGCAAAATAAAATCATGAAAATTTCAGGCAAATATATGGACCTAGAACATATTACAGGAAGTGAGGTAACCTAGGCTCAGAAAGACAAGCATCCACAAGTTCTCACTTACTTGAAGCTCTTAGCTCTGGAATATTCAAATGTGTGTATTTAACCTAGAGTAACTGCAGATGCCAGTAAAGCAAAAAGAAGAATGTGGATGAGGAGCTCCAGAGGGGAGGGTGGCAGGACATGGGTGTGCATGAAGGAGTAGATAGGCACACCAGAGAATGGAAAGAAGGTGGGGGGCACTGATGAATGACACTAAGAATCTTTGAAGAGGATATAGAGAACCATTATTGTATATTTACCAAAACCAATCTGGATCCAAAGTACAACTTCAAAGTATCTTCTCAATTTCCATTAAACATTTTACTAAAGTCACAGAGAACTCACAGCAGAGAACTCTCGCTATTCTCAGCAAATGCAGACTGTTCTTACCTACCTGTGTATTTCCAGGACACTAGGAATGTACATTCAGACTGTTGAAACCTTCCTATAGAAAATCAAGATCCCAGCTGCTCTGTACATAGCACATTCACTCCTGTGCAACACACAAGTTTTAGAACAGAAGATTTTGGTCCCTTTTGGTCTTTGGTTTATTAATATGTAAAGGAATGTAACTATTTCTTTCTTGCCATATGAAACAGAAGACAGACTTCCTGGTCATGAACAGGGTAACTGTCATTGTTGCCTAACACCGAAAGCTTGTGATTGTATTATCTGATATAACATTTTATTTTTTAAAATGAGGAACATGATTATTCCCATTTTTCCTGATTGGACAAGATGTATTGGAAAGTTATCTGCGTGGTAAATTTATTTTTAGTTTTTTGAGAATCCTTTACATTGATTTCCATGGTGGCAATACCCATGTGCCTTTCTATCAGGAATGAATGGGGATTTCTCTGTTGCCATATCCTAAACAACATTTGCCATAAACTCTTTTGTTGGTCTTAGCCATTCTGACTTGGGATAACATGGAATTCCAAAGTTGTTTTGATTTTCATTTCCCATAATTTCTAGGGACAATCAACATTTTTATGCAATATGTCTTAGCTGTTGTTATTTCTTATCTTAAGGCCTATGTGTCCAGATCCATAGCCTCACCCTACTTCATTACCCTCCTTTAATCGGGTCACTTTTCTTGACTCCAATTTTTTAAAAATTCTTTATATATTCTGGATATTAATCTTCTGTCAGATGTGTAGCTGGCAAAGATTCTGCCTACTCTTTGGGTTCCTCTTTCGTTGACTGGTAGTTTCCTTTGCTCTGTGGAAACTTTCAGTTTTACTGGACCATACATGGTCATTGCTGGCCTTAATTCCTTAATTCTTCAGAGGATCTTCATTGCTCCTGGGCCCTTGTAGAATGCTGCCTGTATTGTCTCCTAGCAGTTTTAGTATTTCTGGGCTTCACATTGAAGCTTTGATCCATTTAGAGTTGATTTTTATGCGGGGCAGCAGATATGACTTTAGTTTCAATCATGTATGTATGGACACCCACTTTCTGCAGTACTATTTGTTGACTATATCTTTTATCCAGTATATGTTTTTGGCATCTTTGTCAGATATTATATGGCTGTAGATGTGGGCACTTGTGTCCAGGTCATCTCTTGAATTCCATTACTCTACATACTTGTTTCTGTGTTAGTATCAAACTGTCTCTATTACTATAACTCTGTAATATATCTTGAAATCTGGAATTGGTAAATCCAGCTCATATTATTCTTTTTGCTTGAAACTGCTCTGTCTCTCCCCTTCTCCTTCTCTTCCTCCTTCTTCCTCTTCTTTCTCTTCTCCTCCTCTTTCTTGAATTTTAGAATTTCCTCCTATATAAAGAATGGTGCTGGATTTTGACTGGAGCTGTGCTGAATCTATAAATTGCTTTTGACAGAATGGTCATTTTTACAATATTAATTCTACCAATCTATTAGAATGAGAAGGTCTTTCTATTTTCTAGCATGTTATAGTTACTTTTTGTCAACTCCTTACAAAGTAGAGTCATGTGAAAAGAGGGATTATAAATTGGGAAATGCCTCCATCAAATTGCCTGCAGACTAAATTTGGGGAAACATTTTCTTGATTCATGATTGGTATTGGAAGCTCCAGTTCTAGGCTTGTGGCTCTGAGTTGTATATAAATGCAAGGTGATCAAGCCACGAGGAACAAGCCTATAAGCACCATTCCTCCATGGCCATTGCTTCGGTATTTGTCCCCAGTTTCCTGCCCTGAATTTTTCCTTGCCTTCACTCTATAATGGACTGTCACCACAAAGTACAAAATGAAATAAACCATGTCTTCCCCAGTTACTTTTGGTCATAGTTTTTAATCACAACAATAGAAAATAAATGAGGACATGGAGTCTTCCTCAACATCTTTCTCTAGAGATTCAGTGTTTCATTGTATAGGTCTTCCACCTCCTTGGTTGGGTTTATTTTAAGATATTTTATTGCCTTAGATGCTTTTGTATTGGAATGTTTCCATGATCTCTTTCTCA
This sequence comes from Phyllotis vaccarum, assembly GCA_033318265.1. Lineage (NCBI taxonomy): Eukaryota > Metazoa > Chordata > Mammalia > Rodentia > Cricetidae > Phyllotis > Phyllotis vaccarum. The sequence goes on along the minus strand of JARWLC010000002.1, from coordinate 137,272,226 downwards.
GAGTGTTTCTTGTTTGGTATATGGAAAGGCTACTGATTTTTAAAAGTTGATATTATATCCTTATGCTGCTGAAATTTCAAGGCATTTCTAGACATTTTGTGATAAAATTTTGAGGCTCTTTTATGAGTAATATCATGTCATCTACAAACGGGATACTTTGACTTCTTTCCCTGTTCATGTCCCTTTGGTTTCTTTATCTTGTCTTATTACTCCAGATAGTGGTTCAAGCATGACATCAAAAAGGTATGAGACAGTGGACAGCCCTTTCTTGATTTTAATGGTGTTTCTATGACTTTTCCCTTTGAGTTGATGATGGCTATGGGTTTTTCACAAAGAGCTTTGATTAGGATGTGGTATGTTCTCTCCAGTTCTACTGTCCAGGGACTTTCATCATGAAGGCATGTTGACTTTTGTCTGCACTACCATGTGATTTTTGTCTTCAAGTCTGTTTGCAAGATTTCTTTTATATACCACCCCCCCCCCACACACACACATACACCTCACCCAACTGTTAGGAAAAAAATAGATTTTACTAAGGATTCTGGGGACATTATCAAAATAGCCTTGAGGTGAAGAAATAGCATCTGCAAACCAGAAAGGACAGACAAGAAAGAATGTGGAGAGCCTCAAGTCTTCACACATTAACTCTGTACTTGTAATTATAGAATAAATTTATCCAGTTGGTTTTAAGTAGGATGGATTTGTGTACGGTGAAGAAATAGCATCTGCAAACCAGAAAGGACAGACAAGAAAGAATGTGGAGAGCCTCAAGTCTTCACACATTAACTCTGTACTTGTAATTATAGAATAAATTTATCCAGTTGGTTTTAAGTAGGATGGATCTGTGTACGGCCTGAGGCTAGATGGGCCTTTTCTCTTCTGCTTACTCCAGCTTGAGATCCACCAAGGGTTTCTGAGGAAGCCAAATAAAAAAGATCCTATGACCCCCCCCCCATCACCACCATATTTATCAAAAGTTGACAGGAATTAGCTCCATCCAGAGAATGATCTACACAAGCTGTACTTTGGATTTTGAATGAGTATGAATAGTACGTGAACAGGAGGTTCATAGACAAACACCTTCCCATCTATGCTCACCCCACCCCAGAAACCAACTAAGAAATTCCTGTCAGAGAGATTTCTATGCAAAAAGTTCTCTGAATAGATGAACTGAATAGATGAACTGTTTTTACTGAAGGATTTTTTTTTTTTTTATCATGAGGTATAAGCAATAGAAATTTACCGTGGAAATAGTTTGCCCATTTCTGTCTTCAAGGACACAATGCCTCTTACTCTTGAGATTTTTTTCCTGTTATTGTTCCCCTTTTCCTTGTCATGAGCCAGGGACTCAGTCTGACCCATGACAGGACGGAACTTTGGGAGGACACTTTGAAACAAACACGCTTTGAGTCTGAAATGGAAGATCCAAACCTTGTCTCCTGAGCCACACTCTCAGTGAGATTAAAGGACAAGTTGAGAACATAACATTTACCTGAAAGGCATTTACTTCTTTGTAAAACAGAACTTAGTGACTTCTACTGGACAGGAAACTTGATTTTGAATCCCGTGACTACTGGAACTCCTATACACAGCCTTATTGAACCTTATTTATCTCCCAAAGTCCCAGTTCATCATTAGCTGATGAGCCCCCAAATCTGAATTTCAGAGATGTCAATAGCATCTATAATATTATTAAACCATAGGTGTCTTAAAATTGTATATTCTTCCCATCTGTAAATACTTTCATTCTCTGTTCACCCTTCAGATCTTTACCAGTTCCACCTCAAATTCTAAGTTTGAAGTTGCATATGAATGTGGCCTGAATTGGGCATTATATTACATTTAAATTATGATTTATGTAGAAGCAGAAGTCTTCTGGGGCTGCTGGCTGTGAAACCAAAGCTAAATCCTTATGTACTGGAGTGGGATTGAAGTTCAAAAGGGAGACCACGTAGAGAAGGGAAGGCATGGGTTCGAAGTAAGTCTGAACCTAGCAAGCCAACCTGCACTAGAGCTCATTCTTGAAAATAACTATTTGTCTTCAAAATCTTGGTAATTGCACCCGTGGCCCATTCATGGCAGCTGAGGACTATCATGGTCCTTTCATTTTCTAGCCTGCCCCTGACAGCACCTCCACTCTTTACTCTCACCCTCTACTCTGCATCTATATTCTTAAGCTTTTTTTTTTTTTTAGAACAACAACCCTATTCCAAGTACCAAACATGTAATTGTCAGATATTATAATTATATTATATTTATTATATTTTATTATAGTATATTTGGATGAGCAGAATGAACAGTTAATGTACAAAGATACAGTGGCAGATTTCCCACCTTCGATACGTGTGGAATTAGTTTACACTATTATGTAGATGGCAAAGTCCCTTAGATCAGCCAGGTAGGTTGACAAACTAGAAAGGAATTAAATAAATCTTTGCAATTGTTTTATCATGTAAGAAATTACTATGCACTGAAAGACTGAAATAATTTTTATATGAGGTTTTATATAGATATGTGTATGCACACACATATATACATAATAGTAAATGAGGACATAGATTTGAAAGAAAGAAATCAGGCCATGGGAAGGCTTGAAGGTAGGAGAGGGAAGAGGAAATGGTGTAACTACAATCTCAAAAGGGAAAAATAATTTAAAAAGGTACTAACATTTCAGTTATATACTTTGATTCAATTTTATGCTTTTTTAACAGTTATACTATATTTGAATGAGGTGTTTAATAATTTTGGAGAATAATTCTGGTAATAATATCTTTTACATTTGATTAATAAAATCTGATACACAATTTAAAACTGGTGTTTTCCATTCTAGAGAGAAGCTTCATGCGGAAAAATCATGGTTTTCTTCTAAAACAGCGGCTTCAGCTCATTTTCTATATATCTATACCCGCAGTTATCATCATTACAGCTATAGTTATAAAGCAAAGTCAAACAAGACACTTATGTAATCAAGAAGGAAGTGAAAATAACAGGTATATATTAGATATGCACATATGTTTACTACTATTATGTTAAATGGGTCAAAACTATCCATTTTTATTTAAAATAAGATTATAAGTAAGGTAATACAAAGAAAAGCACAGTTACACCTTGCAAACTAGGTTGATTTCCATGTACATTCTTATCACTAAAATCAATTTCCCACCAGCATGTAGGAGTGCTGCTGTGGGCATCTTGGAGGCAAACTTAGCTTCTCTATTCACTGGTCCTGTCAACTACCCATGTGTCCACGGGTAGGCTTCCATCATGAAGAATTTTAACATCAAAATAAAAAGTCTAGATTTACTATCCTAAACATTTATTTTGTTTGCTCACACAGTAATTGACTGACTACTTAATAATGTCAGTCTGAGAGAGAGGACACAACATGATGACATTTCAGAAAACTTGGTTTTATACGATAAGTTTTGCATGCAAAACTGTATCTTGATCAAATGACGTAACCTCTGTACACTTGTAGTTGTTTTTGGTAACTCGTATAAACATAGAATGAAGAAGACTTATCAGAGTATCCCAAATCATTAGGAATATATAAATTTAATCAGTGAAATAACTCTATTATGTGGAACCAGTTATAGAAATAGTTACCATTATGTTGACAATCCTATGTGTATTTTATAATATTTTGCCATATTTTTCTCTGATTTTACCATTTGAGAATCGATAGGAAGAGTCAATGTAAGTATTTTTCATGATAAAGAAAAAAATACCTAAGAATACCATTTTTTCCTAGAACTATAAATTTATTTAATAAACAGAGTAAAAATGATTAATAAGTAGTACTTAGAAATAGGAATGCTTACCATGGGGCTGGGGAGACAGTTCAGTAAGGAAAATGTTTATCATACAAACCTGAGTTTAGTTGCTTAGTCCCCATGCACAAAACCTGAGTGGCGTAGCTTATGCTTGTAATCCCTACCTGAAAGGCAGAGAGAGGAGGAATCCTGGTGTGTTGCCCAGGTAGTGTAGCTGAATTAATGAGTTCTAGGTTCAGAGAGAGACACTGTCGTGCTCCACACCAACAGAAATTGGTAGTGTGGGTAAAGAAGACATTGCCACACACATGTACCCATACATGAACGGGTGCACACACATACATGTACATAACGTCTTTCAGAAACATTTAAGACATGCTTGCCATTTGTTGTGAATGTCATTTGTGAGTTGATTGCAACACACATTTATCCACATCAACATTGTTAGTGTTTCTCTCCAGCCTTTTGTTTACTTGTTTGTTTTTGTTTTGTTTGTTTTTTCAGGACTTGGTTTCTTGGTGTAACAGTCTTGACCATCCTGGAACTTGTCTTGTAGCCCAGGCAGGCCTCAAACTCACAGAGATCCTCCTCCTTCTGCCTCCCAAGTGCTGGGACTAACACCGTGCATCACCACTGTCTGGCTATTAGGTCTTAAATTCACAGAAATCCCAGATCTCTGTCTCTCTAGTGATGGAATTAAAGGCGTGAGTCACCACTCACTGACCTTCCTGTCTGGGCTGTGGGTGGCTCTGTACTCTGATTTTATTAAATATACAATATATCATTACATAACCCATTCTGTGTCAAAAAGGTTATAACTACTATAACAAAAACTGTATGCAAAGACTACATACAATGTATATAAGCAATAATTACATCAGGGATTCCCAGTTCAAGAAAAATTGACAAATTCAAAGAAAATATTCTATTATTTATTCTATTTTGGTGAGTCTGAAGGATTGCACCTAATTCACTTTTTTAAATCTAATTTGTATTGCCAACTGAAAACTATCTTTTGAAATAAAAGTGATTTAACATAAAAATTTAAATATAAACTACTGTTTAGATACACACATATAACAAAATTCCTCAAGTTTATTATATTTTGTTGGAGATTTTTTGAAATTCAAGTTTATTTTGGCAGATTCACAAAACCATCAAGGCTTTATTTCTGGATGAGTATGCTTTCATTAACTCGATTTATTTTTGCATTTTCCTAATTGTAGTAAGTGGTTTCTGGCCCGGACTTTTGGGACTAGCCTCAAGGTTTAAGCCCGTAGACCCACAGACTGGCAGAGACACACAGATGCTTACAATAGTTTTAGGCTGATCGGCCTAAGGCCCAGGCATATCACTTGCTAACTCTTTACCCTTAATCTAACCCATGTCTCTTATCCTGTTCAGCCATGCAGCTTGGTACCTTTTCTCAGAGCAGAGTAGTTGTCCTCTGCATCTTCTGGCTCCTCTGGAAACTATGGAGTCTCTGTGGCATTTCTGCTGTCCTTCCTGTTCCTAGAGTTTTCTTAATCTGGTAGCCCCGCCCACACTTCCTGTCTGCCTTTGGCCAATCAGTGCTTTTTATTAAACTCATAGGTGGGTCAATTATTTACAATGGAACAACATAGTCCTCCTACACCTAATGATTTTGTTTTAATCCCACTTGGAGAGGTGATATGGATACTACCTCTATCTCCCTGAATGCAATGCTGTGGATTCATAGTGTAAATAGTTGATCTAGTTTAAAGTGAGAAGAACTATGCAGAGACAAGTGCTTTTACACTCTAGAAAATGACATTTCATGTATATAAATCGCCCTGCTTCTGTGAACAACTGTGTATTTATTTAACATTTGAAATTTAGTCTTCTCCAGTTTAAAATGGACTTTATCAATTCTATAGATCTGTGACAGAAGATACAGGGAGTAACACTAAGTTGACCAACAGCAGAGGAAGGTAAGTGATATGGAGCAATATATCTAATCACTGTAGTGATTAACATTTAGGGCTGCTGGAAATGGCTAGTTTGGAGGCCGTGCATTGCTTTATGATAGTATACAGTTGTCATAAAATGTCTTCCTATAGTAAGCAATGAAACGTGGTTGCATGATATCCTGGTCTCTCCCATTTATTTGTCTGAAGGAATAATGGTTGGACTTCCATGCTAGTATACACAGGACTGCTAATTGTTCTAATGCTGAATATAGGAGAGACTTTATTACTGGATGAGATTATTTGAAAGGAATGGGTGTTAGCGAGATTGACCTTGGAGTTATTATTGGTTGTGTTCTCTTAATCCACCTAGAAAAGTAGAGTTAGATATCAGATTATGGAAAAATAAATCAATTGTATAAATTAGGCATCCCCAAGACTATCAGTTATAAAAATTCCCCTTACAAAACAATGGGTAGAATATAAGAAGGGAAACTATGCAGAATTTATGGTTATTTTAAGTTCTTCAGCACTGTAGCATGAAGTTACATAATACAAATGGTTTATTCAGTAAAACTTGAGATCAATGTCTGAGCTGGGAGAATTCTAAGAGATGCACGATTATGTAGTGACAATTATACTTATCATTCTATTAAATTCTGTTTACATACATTCTGTTACAATATACAAAAATTAGGAGATACATTTGTGTGACACATTTTTGGGTAGTGGGGAAGACATAAATACATGTGTGCTCACCCTCCTACAAAACTGATAATAGTAACGATACTACTAAAGCCTGACTTGATGAAATAATGAGTTTATTGTGGTAACTTACAGGAATATGGCTGAAAAGTTTAGTTACAGGATAATAAATGACTCAAAGACAGCTAGCTAGTTCTATCCCCGAAAGCTTACTTCAACATTGGTGATGACTAATGAAAGTTGGAGCCCTGACTTTCTCTCTATGCATGGCTTGCAGGCAAATCCTTAAGTTGGGTAGTCCCTCTCCTCAGCAGTCCTTACTGCTCATTTAATCTTGGGGAGGGAGGAATCTTTGTGTCAGGTAAGTTTTAAGGACTTCCTGAGACTTGTAAGTTGTCTTAAATCTTATGACAGCTTCTTGAGTTATAACAAACTCCAATCTAGGAAGAATGTTTAATTCAGATGAAATTGCTACATAAAATATGTATATTTATTGCAAATCCTAAAGACATAGAAAAAGACAAGTTTATTGTACTCAAAGGCACTGGATGAAAAGAAGAATAGAAAAAAATCTACACAGGAAAAAAAATAACTGGAGGAGTAAGCAAAGATAGAACATGATTCTCTGAAAAGTTCATAAAATTTACATAAATTATTACCTAACTAAAATCAAGAGAAATGATATGGATTATTTATTTTTATTTTCTGGGAATTAGAAGATCTTAAAATCAATCAATTAAAAATATTTAGATGAAATATATGCTCTTTCCTAAACATGTCTGTCTCTAGCCTCACAGGATGGAATAGTGAAAACTATCAATTATCCTATATCTACTCAAAATCCAAACTCTTCGATTTAAACTCTCTTTGTTGGCTATGTTGGCACATACCAACAAGTCCAGCCCTTGGGAGGATAAGGTCATAGGATCATCATGCCTCTCAGTTGCTGGGATGGCAGGTGTAAGCAACCACATTTGGTCCTATTGAAATTTCTGCATCAACTTTTATTGGGGCTATCAGCCTATATGTTTTACTCCTTCTGCTACTCTTGTTTAACTTAGGCATCCTGATGATTATTTCAGTTGTTAATTTGACACAATCTAGACTCAGCTGAAGAGGGTGTCACAAAGATTATCTAGATCAAGTGGTTGGCCCATGGATGTAGCTGGAGAGAATTACCTTGATTATGGTGATTGAGGATGGAAGACCCAGCCACTGTGGAGGGCACCATTTCCAAGGGCGGAAAAAGAGCCCAGAATAAGGTTGCATCCATCCACTCTCTGTCTCCTCTCAGCTGTGGATATGACTAATCTTCCTCCACTTCACCCTAATGATGAGCTGTAACATATAACTGTGTGCTAAAGAGTTCTTCTCTGAGTTGCTTTGGTTGTGGTAATTTATCATAGCAGTCAGCAAAGATACTAATAGAGGTGCCAGAATGATGCCGACCTTGTCAAATTCACCTTGATCTTACTCTTACTTTTGGTTAAAGAAAGTATTAATCACTCTGTTCTCCTTTCCTGTTTTAAAAGTCAGGTTTTCATGTATTGTAGGTTAGCCTCAAACTAGCTAATTAGCCCGTGGAACCCAATCTCAAATCCTGATTGTGCTTACTCCTCTCACAAGTGTCCAGTTTATACCACAGTTTCATTATCCATTTGTCTGTCTTTGGGAATCTAGGCTGGTTCCATGACTTGCCTTTGTGAATAGCATCTATACTTACAATTTCACTGAAGTCCTCCGTTATTTAGTCTTAGTCTAGATAGTTTATTCACTTCAGATACTTTTTCAAAGAACCCATTCTTTGCTTTACCGATATGTGTATGCTTTGTTGTTACTACCTTTCTGTGTTTGCTTCAGTCTGTTGTGATATTTATCAGTTCATTTCATCCTGTTCTCTGAATGCTTAGTTTTCTTTTCCTTAGTTCATAATCGTAAGCTGTATTTGGAATCCTCATTTGTTATTTCAAGAATTTATTGCTGCAAACTTCTCTCTCAAAACCGTCCTTGGACAGCTGATGAAGTATGACTATGAAATGTCCCCTTCTCTCCGTGTATTAGAGGGTGTCTAGTGGAAGGTGGTGTCTAGCTAGAGTAGGGAGGTTGCTCGACATCATCTTGGAGGTGGTACCCTACCCTGGTGCTTTCTGGTTCTATTTCCTTGCTTTTCTGTGGTTCTTGCAGTCCTGTGCCAAGGTCTGCGTGCCTAAGGGTGAATGATCAAACCTTTAGAATTAAAAGCGCTGGCAACAAAACTAGTAGTTGGCACAACATTAAAAGTCTCTGTTGCATAAAAGGACATAAGAGTAAAAAGTTGATTAAAAAACAGTTTTTGGACATCAAGAACCAGAAGAGTTAATGTCAAAAATAGAAAACAACCCAATAGCTCAGCACAGAAGCAATGTTACTGCTAATGATGATAAGAACTTGACTGTCAAAGCAAGTTAGTTACTTAAGTAGAATTTTCATTAACACCTCAACCAGCCATCTGAAACCAGCAAAGGCAAGAAATACTTCCAACTTGGTAACCAAACTCTTTAACGACTCAATTTAAAAACGAGGGCTGAAGCCTTCAACATGCCTTCAACCAAAGAATACACAAAGATGGCTAGCAGGTGTATGAAAAGATGCTCAGTAGCATCATCATCAGAGACATGCCTATCATGTGAGGTATTGCATCTGTTTGAAAGGCTCTTGTCAATTAAATGAACTCAGGTTGAGAATGTTGTGGTGATTTCTAGGAGAGGGTCAAATGGGAGCATTACTAACCAATGGAAATAAAGCCTCAAACATTCAAGATTAACAAAGTCTAGAGTCATTAACAGCATAGTCTCATGATAAACAATACAGTATACCACACTTAAATATTCCTTAAGATCCTGTATCCCATGGCAAGAGCTTTGTCACAATCAAATAACAACTGGTCATGAGTTCATGATAATTTCATCTCAGTCATGTAGTGGCTATGTGTGTGCTACCATGCCAGTTGGTCATAAAGTCTTGAAAAAGAAAAAAGTATTTACTTTTATTACTTTAAGAGAAATATGAATTATGAAAGAAAATTTTCTCTCCAATGTTAAGTTGGCAAAGATTTCCTGCAACTCTGTAGGCAGTCTTGACTATATCAACTGTTTCCTCTGCTGTATAGAAGCTTTTAATTTCTTAAAGTCCCCTTTGTGGATTGTCAGCTTTATTTCCTGGGTACATATAGTTCTATTGAGGTAGTCAGTACCAATACCTCAATACCTTGATTTTGTTTCTCTACTTTGGCAGGGTGAGAGAGAAGGAGTTGATTTAATTCTGCTTGATCTAGATACCTAGCTTGGCCAGCACCATTTGTTGAAGGTGTTTTCTTTTTTTATGTTGTTTGTGAATTTTATACATGCATATAATTTTTTTATATTTAATCCCCCCCCCCAAATTTGTTACCTATCTACCCACCACATTTTGCTCCAAACTTCATGTGCTCTTTTGAAAGCCAAAGATTTTTATCTATACGTGCAAGGGTGTAACCTTTCTGGAGCTGCATCCCTCAAGAAAACTTGCCTGTTCCTCATCTGGAAGTCATGAATCACCTCAGCTCCTCAGCCAGGAGTGAGACTTTGTGAGCCCCTGTACCCTGTATGTGGGATTTTGATAGTTTGATCTTGTAGAGATCTTGTGTATGTAGCCCCAGCCTCTGTGGGCTAATATGTGCAATCACCCAATCATGTCAATTAAATATTGCTGTGCAGCAGATGCTCAGTACCTCATTTCTTGAGGAGAAGAAATGTTGTATCAGTGTCCTGTTTAGAGCTGAACACCTCCTTGAGTATTCCTGTTATAATAGGGTTCTTTTGGTTTTGGGCTGTTGGAGATTTTGATTTATAGACTTGTGTTAGGTTTTTTAGTTGTTTGTTGCTGTTTAGGCTTTTAAAAATGATTTAGACATTTATATTAAGTTTATGTTGTTTGGTTTATGGCTTAGTATATTGCTAGTTAGGTTTTTTATTTTAATTTAACTTATTTTTATTAATTTGTTTTGTTATGTGGCTTGTGGCTTATTTGTGATTTTTATATGTTTGTTTTTTGGGTGGTTGACTTGCTTTGTTTTCGACTTTTTAAAATTTATTTTCATTTTTTATTTCTTTATGGTGTTTGTCAAAAAATATAAAAAACACAAATAAGCCACAAACCACATAACAAAACAAATTAATAAAAATACATTAAATTAAAATAAAAAACTAACAATATACATAAACCATAAACAAAACAACATAAAATTAATGTAAACATCTAAATCATTTTTAAAAGACTAAGCAGCAGCGGTTGGCTAAGCAGTCTGGGATGGCAGGTCTGTGGGTCTAGACCTCTGGCCACTCGGGACCAAGAAACCTTATTATAACATATTCCTTTTAATTTTGGAGTATTGACAAGTTATGGACCTCTGGGTTAATCATCATCTACTGTAATAAGGTTCTCTAATAAGGGTTGTGAGCTACACTAATCTTTGGGTATAACAACAAGAACTTAGGGAACAGTTGGTTACCATGTCTACCTAGCAGAGTGATAGTATTAGGTTCTCCTTGAGGGCCTATGAATTAAAAGTCCTATTTATTTATTTATTTATTTATTTACTTATTTATTTATGTATTTATGTATTTATTTATTTATTTACATTTCATTATTTATTCATTATTTATTCTTATTTATTTATTTATTTACTTACTTACTTTTCATTATTTATTAATTATTTATTCTTATTTATTTATTTTTCATTATTTATTCATTATTTTTATTTACTTACTTATTCATTCATTCATTCATTCATTCATTCATTCATTTATTCATTCATTCATTCATTCATTCATTCATCTATTTATTTATCTATTTATTTATTTATTTATTTATTTATTTATTTATTTATTTATTTATTTATTTATTTATTTATTTATTTATTTATTTATTTATTTATTTATTTATTTATTTATTTGCTAGTTAATGGTACCAGGTAGGAGTTTTATGGAGAAGACTTTAAGTCCAATAAAAAGAAAATGATTGGTTACTCCTATAAAATTTGTGCCACTATTTCACCAGTGGACCTATCTTACAAGGTCTGTTTTTATTGTAGCTCTTGGGGATCATAACTCTGTATGATTGTTGAATACTTCTCTTCCCTGGCAATGTAAATGGAACCTTCCAGCACTATGAGCACTAGGCACTAGTCAATAGGAATGAAGCTTCCAGGTCAGGACCAGCTTGATTTCTTCATGTCCTATGACCCATGTCTGTAATGTCTTAAGCAGCAAAGTCTTACCATCAAGTTCTGAAGGATATAACCATGAACAATAGCAATATCCTGTAATGTTTGTGAGCATATGCAGGATTCCACCATCCAACATTTCAAAAGGAGGTAACCCATACCTGATAGTGGGCTTTTGTTGGTAACTTTTGGTATCTGGGAGAGACATTGTCCCCCTCATTTAGGCCAGCTTCATTTAAACTCATCTCTCTCTCGCTCTCTCTGTGTGTGTGTGTTGGTCTTGTTTTTTTTTTTTTTTTTAAATCTTAGTCATTGTGACTGGGAAAAAGGTAATCTCACAGAAGTTTTAACTTACATTTCCTTGATGGCTAAGGATGTTGAGAACTTTAAACTACATGTGCTCAGCAATTTATATTTCTTCTTTTGAGAAATCTCTTTGGTTCCATCTCTCTATTTTTATTGGGTTGTTTTCTTGGTGTCTAGATTTTTGAGTTCTTTGTATAAACCAGATAATGAAGATTCTGCCAGCTGAGTAGCAGGTAATGCATGTTTCCCATTATGTGGGATGCCTCTTCATTGGTATGATGGTGTCCTTTGCTGTGCAGAAGCATCTTTGTTTCATTAAGGTCCCACTTGTCAGTTGTTGGTCTATGTTATGAGGGTCTTGTTAAATACATCCTTTCCTATGTCTATAGACTGAAGCATATTCTCTCCTTTCTCTTTTACCAGATTCAAGGTACTGGGTTGAGGTCTTTGTTCCATTTGGAGTAGAGTTTTATGAAGGGTTAAAGCTATGGATCCAGTTTCATCATTCTGCCTGTTGCTTTCTAGTGTGTTGAGAAATATTTGCTGAAAGTGTTACCTTTCCTTCAATATATGTCTTTGGCCTCTTTGTCAGAGATGGTTGGCTGTAGGAACATGGCTTACACATTGGGCTTCAGCTCTATTCAACTGATGAAGTGTGCCTGTTTTTATGACAGTACCACACTGTTCCTATCACTGGAGCTCTGGAGCATGATTTGAAATAATGGGTTGTGATACCTGCTGTTTTCATTATCCAGGACTGTTTTGGTTATCCTTGGTCATTTGTGTTTTCAATAATAAAATCTAGGATTGCCTTTTCAGATTCTGTGAAGGGTTGCATTGGAGTTTTGATGGGAGCTGCGTTGTACCTGTAGTGATAATTTAATTATACAAATAGTTCTAAAATAAACCCCATTGAACATTAAGAAGTTGTCTGTTACCAAACATATTTGACAGCACTGAATATATCATATTTTTAGAATAAAGATATTGAGTTTTATTCAGCACAGAACCTATCAAATGATATGAAGAAACATTAGAGTACAAAGAAATAGGGAGCATGCTATGGTTCCAAATGAGATAACTGCTTGGCTCCATGGAAACGTGTAACATATCAGTCTATTGCCAAGACTACTATATACTCTTCAAAAACTGATGATGATAAGGCTATATTTCTGAAGACAAAACTTAAATATCTCATTGAACACAGAGAATTTGAGCTGGTTCCTGACTAGAGCATCTACCCCCATCTCCAGCGTTTGTCATACTGGAATGTACTCTACATGCTACCAGAGGAGAAATGTAAGCACTAACTAACCTTGATACAAGCCCTTGATCTCAAATAGTGACCCAACTGCATAAAACACTGATGCAATTTTGGCACAAACATTTTGGGAGTAACCAGTCCTACTCCATGGGATGGAACCCGTGCCTGACTATGATTGGGTGGCCAAGAATCTGAGACTAGATAGGTTATGGATCTAAAGAAAAACTAAGTACTCTTGTTCTGCTAAAGGAACACAGCAGAAAATGACTCCTAAGCATTCTCCTAAATTAGATGGAGACTAACATAGAGACTTGCAACTGGATAATGTGCGGAGAGCAAGAGACCGTGAAACACTCTGTCCTAAATGGAATGTCTCCATCAAATCCCTCTGCTTAAAGCTCAGAGAGAAATGTAGAAGATGAGGAAAAAAGAGTGTAAGACCCAAGGCAATAGGATGATACCAAGTAAATATTGTCTTTCAGACACATATGAACTCACAAAGACTATGGCAGTATGCACAGGACCTGCTCAGATCCAAACCAGACAAGATTTCATTGCTGAAATGGAGAAGTAGATATAAGCTTCCATCCATAAACAAGAAGCTATTTCCAATTAACAACCAACCACTCACAAAGGAAAACATAGTTTCTCTAAGGGAGTCTCACTGGGTAACATCTAACTGAGTTGTTGGCCAAAGAAGACCCATGGAAACTCCCAAACAACTCAGGGTATTTCCAGTGCTCCTGGTTAGTCTCCACAAACTGATGTAAGATTCTAGTGTTGAAGACATTAAACACAGAGGATTTAAGTTGGTGCATAATTAGAGCCATCATTCCTACTGACTAGTGTTCCTGACACTGGAAGGCTCTTGTATGCTACCAGAGGAGAAAGTTCAACAGAGGTGCCCTGGAATGCTGAATCAGCTGGGCTATCCATTTCCATTGGAGACTTCTTGGGGAATTTTCCTCTATCAAACTTTAACCAGGAATAAATCCACAGCTCTCATTTTCTGTGGGAGTAAAAAGAAAATCTCTTTTCCAAGTAGTATAACTTTTGATTTCAATTTTAAAGTCAACTCATTTATAAAATATATGTTGAATTAATCCAGGAGCACTTGTAATCAAATGGCTTTTACCACTTCATTTGCAGTCAAAAAACTTAAAGACAAGACAATAGCACACAGTATCCAGACACTGTTTGTATTTTCCATCTTTGCGTGGCTTATTATTTTTCTTTACTCTATATTTTAAGGACTTTCTGTATCTTTTTCCTTTTTCTTTTCTCTCTCAAACCTAAGTATGTATGTATGTATGTATGTATGTTTATATATATAAATATATAATATATATTATATATATATATACACACACACACACACACACACTCTAAACCATTTGGAGGTTTTTGAATCTGTCTTTACTGTATATCTCCTATTTCTTATCTTTTTCTGTCTCTGACCACACCTTTGCTTGGTTAGGGAAATTGACTCCACTCAGCTCCTTCTATTTCTTTCTGTTTCTGTCTACACCTTTAATCTCTCAAGGTTTGGCTAGGGTTGTTGACTCCACCCAGCTCCCTCTTTATGTGGGAATGTCTTTTTGCATGTTGTGAATAGCAATCTTTAAATAAAGGAGCTGTTTTGGGTCATGACAGGCACCATAGGAAAAGTAGGAGGAGGCATCAGAGCAGGTAGGAGGAAAAGAAGGAGCTAGAAACCCAAAGGATCAACATGTAAGGAGAGACAGACTAAACCAGATGCCCAAGAAAAAACAAGCATGTAAGGAACACAAGTGAGCCACGGGCCACGAGGCAAAATAGATTAATGAAAATGGGTTGAGTTAAGATAAAAGAGCTAGTTAACAATGTGCCTGAGCCATAGGCCAAACAACATGAAATTAATAAGCGTCTAAGTCATTTCTAGAGGCCTAAGCAAAAACAACAGACAGCTAAGAGGTCTGGGGCTACAAGGTCTATAGGTCTGGGCCTCAGGCTTCCCAAAAAACCAAAAAACTAGTACAATATAACACCCTCTCTTTCTGTTTCTGGACACACCTTTAATCTACCAAGGTGTGGCTAAGGACTAAAGGCTTCACTAGGGTGGCTGACCTCACCCAACTCCCTTTATTTCTTTCTGTTTCTGACCATACTTTTAATCTGCCAAGGTGTGGCTAAGGATTAAAGGCTTCACTAAGATAGCTGGCTGGCTCCACATAGCTCCTAGTCTAACATCATAGAATTTAGCTTTTTAGCAGAGGTACCAGTAGAACCCACAATTACCACTCTAGAGAATTTTAAAGTCCATATAACCACTAAATAAAGCACTGCTGTCTGCTGCTCATGAACTCCATTTAAGTGTTTGGCAGTAGGGCCTCTTAAAAGACTCACAAGTGTTTTGCCTCTAAAGCTAAATCAGGAGGGTTCTTTTTAAAAACTCACACCTCTGCTTGGCTCCAGCAAACAGAGCTGGCCCAAGAAAATGCTGCTATTACTAAGAAACAGTCTTTGACTCTGTTTCCTTTTTGTCCTTATTAACAGAAACCTTAAATCCAACATATACAGCTCCCTGCTTACATCTAGGCATCAGCCTTTTTGTTGCTCAGGCTGTACTTCGAAAGCCTGCCATTTTGAAATTCAAACCCACACACCACTCCAGGGTGTCTCTGAACCAAGGCTCACGTGAGAAACACAACCCAGAAACTGTTTTTTGGCTCTGATTCTGTGCTCTAGAACCCTTTTTAATCTTTCTCCAGCTTTATGCAGGTTTATGTCACCCATGTTGGGCTACAAAGTAGCCTAACTACAAACCCTGAGATCTATGGCAGTGACCAGCCTGTATGGTAATTTGGTGTAATAGTGCCACAAATGTCGGAGCAACCAACCACTATCTGATTGGATTTAATGCCCACTCCACAAGACAGAATCCATATCTGACATTGCTCAGTTAACCCAAAACCTGAGACTAGATAGTATGTGAGCTTAGGGGAAAAATAAATACTATTTCTTCTACTAATGACATTAGGTTATGCTCATATATCAGTATCTCACGTAGCCACCGTCAGAGAAGCTTCCTCTTGAAGAAGGTGATAACTAACACAGAGACTCCCAACTGGACAGTATTCAGAGAGTGGGAGACTTTGGGACACTCATTTAAATGGGATGTCTCCATTAAACCTCTCCCCTCAAGCCTCAGGGAACTGTGGGGTAGAGAAAGTACAAGGATTATAAGAGCCAGAGGAGATGGACAACAGCAAAGAAACAGTGTCTTCCAGGCACATCAGGACTGACAATATGTCTGAACTCCCAGAGACTATCACAGCATGCACAGAACCCACACAAGGTCAATCCAGATGGGAGTCCAGTCTCCTCAGGGGAAGTTGACATAAGTACACAAAAAAGTATCTCCAACTGATAACTGTTTACAAAGGAAAAAATTGTTTTCCCCAGTGGGGTCTCAGTGGGCATATAACCACACTTAAGGGCTGTTAGGCTGATGGCCAGCAGCAGATGGCCATCACAAAACCAACTCAATGGTATTTTTAGCATTGCAGGATATTTGATCACAGTGTGAACCCTGAGATTGTGTTATTTATTAGAAAAACTTGCCTCTAGCTGTGGTATGGCCCAGTCCTAGTATACATCCTTAATCCAAGAGCTTTCTGCTTATTGTAAACAAGATTAAAGAAAATCAACCATAGATGAAGAGGTGGACTAAGCAATTAGCAGACAGGAAGTAGTCATAGAGAGTTAGAGAGAATAAAGAAGATACACACACAGGAAGCATTAGGGAGGGATTTTGAGGTTAGCGGTCCTTTTTGGTTTGGGACAGCTGAATAGAAGCTCACTTCATTAAAAGAGGAGGGTCAGCTGGCTACTTTCGCTGCCTCTCTGAGCTAGCACGTTTTCACCCCAGCATCTGCTCTCAGGTCTTTATTGATAAACTAAAAGGATAGAGACTTGGTTAAAACATTTTCCTACCTACACTGCAGCAGCTAAATATGAAGGCTCCCCTGGCTTCAGCTGCAGCAGTCAGGTGGCAGCTGGGAGACACAGTCAGCAATAGAAAAACAATTTTATTTTCTTCATATCACTTTTTGAGGCAGAAGTTTTGTTTTCACCTTACTGGTCAGTCCTTGTTTATATATTGTGGTTTCTAATTTTATGGTTTTTTGTTGTTGTTTTGTGTATTGTGCTTTTTCTTTCTTTCCTTTTTTCGTCTTTTAAATCTCTCTGTATGTCTAAAGAGAGAGGGAAAGAAGGCATGGAGTTGCATGGGTGGGGAGGTGGGAAAGGAAAAGCTATGATCAGAATATATTGTGTAAATTTTCAATAAAATAATAATAATAAGCCAAATTTGATCATGGGCCCTGTGTTCAGTTGATCTAATGTAAAGAAGATATTTCAGTTCAATAGAAATGGTATGACTGTTTTAGTGTATTTTTGAAAGAATAATTGTAAAGGAAAGTTTTTAGCATTACCTCAAAAACACATATACATGCACACACAGATATCACATCTTTAGAGACACAGCCTACAACATCTTTACCAGATGCACTTAGTTATAAATGTAAGAAGTAGAGAAGAAAGTATCTAAAATAAAATATGAGAGAGGTCTTCATTACAAGTAGAAAGTTACAAAATGTTTTAACCACAAAAGAAACTCTGTGGTTTTGTGAAAACCAGGATTTTCTAGCAGCAACTGAGGATTTTAAAAACTTAACAAACAGTAATAATTGTATCTTATGTTCCTGTAAACCACACACCCATTTTCATCCAATGTTAATGCCAAGGCTCCCCTGATTGGTGCATATTGCTTTATTTACTTCACAGTGTTAATGCTAAGGTTCAGCTAGATTTGTTTAACACTCATCTTTTGGAAATAGATCTTTTATACCTCCATTTCTGTTTTTTTCATTGTTTTAATGTTAAACTAGCTTCCACTCAATCCCTGTTATCCTGGCACATCAATCATTATATGCACTAAAACCTTTCTTCACATGGATGTCTACACCTGTATATGGATATATGCGCATGTGTGTATGGTGCTATTTAATCTAATGTGAAAGAATAAAAAACAACAGAATTACCAGTTTTTTCTTTTGATTAAAATTGTTTGTGTCTGCTAATATAAAGTACAAGGTGCTTTCTTATTGACTCAGCTCCAGTGACTGTAAAATTCAGAACACAATTTAAGGGCATTTGCTGTTGAGGTACCAGGTAATTTTTCTTTCCTTAAATTAGTCTGTTATTAATCTCTCCTTCTCAGTTATATTGCCCTTAAAGTCATTTGAGCTAGAAATAGGTTAACTATGAAAGGAACCGAGCGACACTAGCTCACTGTCTGTGATCTGCCTTCTCCTACAGCGTCACTCTAGCCACTTCAAATGTTGTCACATAAACGAAGGTACTCCGGAGTAACCGTGAGAAACTGGACTTTTAGTCAAGAAGGAAGAGGAGAAACAACTGCCCCCCACCCCCCCAGATTCTCTCCTACGTCTGCAGAGATGACTGAGGACTTGAAACCATGAAATAATAAACCATCTGTGCCTGGATGGATGAACCTATGCCTGCCATATTCTCTGTGTTTTCACTTTATCTGCCTCTACTTACATCTGGAAAAAATGGTGACTCTGTACTGAGCAAACTAGAACCGGACACCCACAAAACTGTCAGAAGACCCCACTGCACCCTAACTGCCCAAGGGCCCAGCATCTCCCACCCTCATTTCCTAACTTTTAGGAAATAGATAGGAAGGCCTGACTATTCTTTTCTGTCTCTTTATCCTCTCCACCTCAGACGTTTACTCACATGAGAAGAAATCCAATTCCCATCTGGCTATTGCTCCTCTTCTTCCATAAGTGCTAAGCTATGCCAAGCTATCTGTTGAAAGAAGCTGGAGAGATGGCTCAGTAGTTGTTTTTACACCAGGTTTTACTCCTAGTACCCACATGGCAGCTCACCACTGTCTGTCGCTCCACTTCTAGGGATTCTGAAGCCCTTCTCTGGCCTCCATGGGCACGCAGACAAACATGCAAGTAAAACACCCATATAAATAAAAATTAAAAGTCATTAGAAGAAGATTTATCATAAAACTGGGAAGGAGAAAGTTCAGGTCTACCTTTCTGAACAGCCCTCTTCTAATGTCAAAGGCTTATTTCGTGTTATTACCATTCATCAAAGTCGATACGATTCAGGCCACACAGGGTACCTCTGCTGCTTACCAAGTCCCTGGGCACTGGTGTGTCACATTGCACCAGCACATTAAAATGGATCATCAAATTTAAGTGAAACTGACTTAAATAAATCATTAAGAACAGTGAAAACCAACACTCAAAATGTAACTATTCTTGTGGTGAAGGTGATTGCTCCTTTGTGTTGGAATTTCCTCTCCAGTTCTACAAATATCAGCCAGTGGCTTGCAATCAATTGTTCTTTACTGAAATTGATAAACACATTGTGTTTCTTTTGTCCCTGTGGAGTTTTCTCCATGTGGCATTGACTTATGATAGATCAACTTCTCTGTTTAATTTTACTTATAAAATTACATTTATTCATTGTGAGTGTGCGTGCACATGTGCATACTATAGTCTGTGTAGAGGTCAGAGAACAACTTGTAGGAGCTGGTTTCACTCCATCTACCATCACTATACAAATGTGAAATTAAAGCACACTAGGAGATTATTTCAGCGTTTAACATCATTATATTAAAAAATAAAAAGGGTGGTGGGATGGCTTATCCGATAAAGGTGCTTGCCACAAAACCTAATGGCTGTAGGTTCATGAGGACAGAATAGACTATCACCAGTTGTTCTCTGAGTACCACATGTGAGGCCACCGCCACATATGTGCACATCACCATGCTTGTGGCACATTTGTTTGCATGCACACTATACAATAAATAAGTGATTTTTTTTTGTTTCTTTGTTTTTGATTCTTCTTGTTGTTGTTTTGTATTTATGAGATAAGCTGTCCTGGAACCCACTGTGTAAGTCAGTCTGGCCTCAACCTCACAGAGATCCACCTGCGTCTGCCTCCCAAGTGCTGATTACAGGCTTGTGCACTGCTACCTGAATAGCAAGTATTTTTTAAAATGAATCATAGCTACTTACAGTAAGAATTCAGAATAACTGTGAATTATGTGGGTTGTTATTTGGGAAAATGATTTGAGGGTTTCTCATGAAGTTAAACATATGTTGATATTATGATTCAGCTTTTTTGACTCTTCAATATTTACCTAGTGGAGAGGAAGTATATCACCATACAAAGATGAAAAATGACACTTTACCGTAACATTGCTTATAAGAGTAAAAATGACATGCATAAATATAAACATATGAGTGGATAAACAGATTGTAGTATATCCATACAATGCAGGGCTACTTATACAAACTTTGGAAGAATACTTTGATACATAAAACATAGAGGAATTCTAAAATGCTTAATACTATATAAAAAATATCACAATATGTTCATTATGATTATGTCTGTATTTTTAAAAAATCAAGCACACAAATTTATCTGTACTAGCATAGACTAGACCAGTTATTGATTGGTTACATAGATCCTGGAGCTTGGATTGAGTTATCAAAAATGTGAGGAAATTTTTGAGGTTATGGGTATTTTCATTTTAGTTGTGATTTCAAATCATTTTATATATAGGTCAAAGCTAATTCAGACATAGACTTTAAATGTACAAATTACCTGACATTGGCTGTATGTTTATAACCTTAAGAGGAAAAAAATATAATGGGCAGGATCCCTATAACCATCATAAAATTTCTATTTATAACTTTGGCTTCTATCCTTTTACTTTTCACTGTTGAAATTTTCTTTTGTTTTCATAGACACATTTTGATGTTAAACTTATTGCAGTTTCGTTGAACATTTTAATTTAATTTTGTATTGGAAAATTTTCAGAATATGATTCAAGAAAGCTGCAATGATGTATGTCTGTCATCTATCTGTCTATCTATCCATCCATTTACCCTTTCATCTATCTATCCATCTATATAGTTATATATCAAATGCTTATTAATTATTTGAGAATTAACTCTGTACAGTATATTTGGATCAGATTCACCTTCTAATCCCACCTGTATCTCCCCCCATATCCACTCTGCCTCCCAAATCCCTTTATGTCTTTAAAATGTAACCCACTGAGTCTGAGTCTAACTATTCATAAACTAGTGGGTGTGTGGGGCTTAAAGAAAACTGAATCACTGTCCTTATTTACCAAATGAGAAATTACATAGCCAAGACATTGACTTATAATTATTCATCTCCAATAATTTCTTAGTCTTATTATTTACATATTTGGGGAAATATGGAGTTTGCTATTCACTAGCATACTTCTGCATCAGCATTCTATTTATTACCTAGAATAGGCATAGATGGAGGGAGAGATATCCCTTTTGTCTTTTAAATATCAGTCTGCTCTCATATTGTTATAACAATCACTGCATGTACGATTTCCAGAGCATTCACGAATACACATTCCATATTTGTACTGTACAGTTCACACTGTCACTCTACACAGCACAGTGAAGATGTATTGACACAAGCAACTGCCCTATAACTAGTGGAGTCTTTCCTTCCTTCCTGCATTCTGTAGACCTTAGAGAACAGTTTGTAACTTTGGGTGGCCACGCTTACCACCTTATCTTTTGGCATAGTATCTTTGCATTTGTAATTTAAAAAAACCTGAATTTGGTATTTATATTAATATCTATGAATTTAATAATCATATCTTCTAAGATAGATTGGAGTTTCTTGTTATGTTATTTGCTAACATTTCTTTTTCTACCTTTAGCACTAGTAGACATTTTTCCCCCTTTCTAAGTTGCATTCTTTTGGCCTGTAAGAAAAATTTGGCTTCTTCTTTCACCTGCATATTCTCTCATTTTCCTAAACTCTGACACAGTGATTCTTTCAGCTTCTAGCAAAGGTCATTTTCTTGATAGAAAAATACACCCTTAGATCTTCCACAAAGTAAGATTGCTGCCCCATTGTTCAAATTCCTAGTACTTTAGTGATTGCCTCAGTTTTGAGAAAGTACACAACTTTCTTATGGGTAGCATCTACCCAGTTATTCAGGAAGTTAGTAGTTTTGTGCTGGCTCATTTTTTTTTCTTTCAGCTGAAAAGCAAAGGACTAACTCATTTATTCAACAATGGGAAGAGCCTATATACCCTCCTCCCAGCACCCAGGCTGTGTCATGATCTAGTGATATGCACAGCTGTCCCCCATTGGCTGGGCATGATCAGGAGATCGGACAGTATCTGTTGCTAGGCAAATTCTGAGCAATTTGGAATGCTGGACAGTGTCTGTTTCTAGGCCCTCAGGCAGACTCCAGGTTGACTCATAAGGAAGTTTATTATGTGCATGCATTGGCAACTGGTTTGAACCAATTTTCTTGGCCTGATGGACCTGTCCTACTACACATCTACCCTTTTATTATGTGGACACTCAGGAGTAGTCAGAGTTTTTTGCTTGTTGACCCTGCCTTAGGAGGGCTCAGGGACTGGACTGTGCCTGTCTTAGGTTGGCTTGCCTAACAAGCTCTTACTCATCATTGACTACCAGCCCTCGAACATCCATTTCTGGAGAGCTGCCCAGGTGTAGAGGACTAGGCAGTTGCCTTTTGAATTTCAGAGAATCAAGCATGTATAACCTTCTGTGGAGGACTATGAGCAGGATGTCTAAGAGCTATTAAAATTTGAAGAGTCACCTTAGCCATTGCCTGCTGCTGTCAGATATATTTCAAAAGACACTTAAAGAGGAGAATGATTAAAAGCACCACCTTATCAATCAGTACATAAGTGAGAATCCAGGAGGGATCAAACAGCCTTTTTATATTATACCACACATTTAAAAAAAAATGTCAAAGGTTATAACCTCTGCTCTTGTCTGATTTAATTGGAAAATTTTGTGTGTTGGCTCTAATAACTAATATAGAAATTTAGCTGTCCATGGGCCTTTAATATATTTAGCTAGTTCATAAAGTGCTAAATTAACATTGCTCACCTCAAAAGGCATCATACAAAATGAGGAAAAGTGAGGGTCCAAAAGTCTTCACCATAGAGGGCAATGAGAGAAAGAGAAGGGAGTCTATGCATTACCCGCCCTGGGTTATTTCTTCCTTCGTAGAAGCACGCCGATCCATGGCTGGGTGTACATCTCTTGCTGTGACCCACATTGGCATAGTGGCACTCTGAGGAAAAAGCACAAACATACCTTCTCCAATGGGCCAGCGTGCATTGAGAATAAGTGTCACCAGAATTTAAGACTGAGGGCAACATATGCTGGCTCACTTGATGTCAACTCGATGCAAACTCGGGAAGAAGGAACCTCAATTGAGAAACCGTCCCCCTCTACATTGGCCTATGGGCTAGCCTTGTCGTACATTTTCCTGATTGACAGTTGATGTGTGAGTGCCCAGTCCTTTGTGGGTGTTGCCACTCCTGGGCTGTTCTTCCTGGGTGCTGTAAGATAGCAGATTGAGCTCTATGGAACAAGCCAGTAAATAGCAATCCTCCATGGCTTCTGGATCAGTTCCTGTTTGCGTTCCTGTCCAAATTTCCCTCAGTGGTGGACTGTTACCTGGAAGTGTGATATAAACCCTTCCACCCCCAAGTTGTATCTGTTCAACTTGTTTTATCACAGCAACAGACCCCTTAACCCAGACAAACACCAACCTAAGCCATGTAGCCATGAGGAGTAGTCCCTCTCAAGGGGTTTCCAGTCTTAGTTCTGTGTGGCCTGAAACTTTGTCAAGGTTTCTTGTTGGTTTTCTGGTGCAAACCTTATTTTTGAGTGACTCCATGTCCTCCTGGCTTTGACAAATATCCTTTCTGAGAAATCTTTTAGGGTGGAACAGTTTCCTAGAGTGTGTGTTGGGACATTGTTCCTTCACCAACACCAGCACT
The DNA here is from genome assembly GCA_033318265.1 of Phyllotis vaccarum. Lineage (NCBI taxonomy): Eukaryota > Metazoa > Chordata > Mammalia > Rodentia > Cricetidae > Phyllotis > Phyllotis vaccarum. The sequence goes on along the minus strand of JARWLC010000002.1, from coordinate 137,248,086 downwards.
AGCACACTGTCTTCTTACTCTCCTTGATTCTGTGGGTGCTAAGATGCCTTTCTCAATCTCGTCCACACTACCACCGCGATCTCTGTTTAACTCCTTAGTCCCCAGAATCTTAGTGACACCTCCCTTGCGGTCTTCTCTTTGAATTTTTTCCATATATTTATCCGGGATAATCTTATTTCCTCATTTTTTCCCCCTAAACTTCTCCTTTATGCGATTATAAATATCCTTTTTTCCAGCTCAAAAACTGTTTCCCTAACCTTCAATACCCAATCTTTCCAGACACACCTGGCATTCAGCACATCTTTCACTTATCATATCTCTCAGTCCCTGGATGAATCTCCTTGTCACCCACTGTCCTCAGCTGGCCAATCATCTAAAAACTATTAACTTCCACATCAGATGATCCGCCCAATGAAGTCAGAAATGCCCATGCAGCACGGTTTTTTTTACCTTGGTCTCAGGTGTCTTCACCACTCTAGCTCACGGTCTATAGACATTTCTGCACTGAATGACACAGAATTCTCCTGAATGATTACACTGTGTCCCCACTGAATTATATCACCTCCCCCCACCAATGTCAGCCGCACACGGGTTATCATTATAGGGGGATTTATTATTTCACTTAGAATGCTTGAATGATTTCATAGTATTTTGAAATAAAGCCCTAAGATGCACTTTCCTTTCTGTCTCTGTTGGTGGTTTTGCTTTCTAATCACTATATTAGGGAGTTATTAATCCACTTCAACAATAACTAGATTTTGATATCCAAATTTAACCATGGGAACATATGGTGATTTCAAGCATGTAATTAAAGCTATTCATCATTATTGCTATACTACCTGAGCATATAACTATTGCAACAATTCTATTTAGAACTATAATAAAAACCTAGAGCCAGATATTGGGAAAAAGCTGGAGATATCAGAGAGATAGGGAACAAACTATAGCCAAGTCTTCCAGCCAGCTCCTCAAGCTGAACAGGGTAGACCTATCTTCACGGGTCCTCAGCCTGACTGGTTGCCCAGATACATTGCTGAACTTCTCCTTCTCCTGACTTATATCTCTTTCCCTGCCCAGCTGTTTTACTTCCTGGTTCATCCCTCCTATAGCTAGGATTAAAGGTGTAAGCTACCACTGCCTGGCTGTTAGACCTTGAACTCACAGATCCCTCGAAGATTCTGGTAGATCTCTGTCTCCTGAGTAATGGTATTAAAGGTGTGGGTCACCACTCCCTGACTTTCAAGGCTTGGCTATGGGTTATTTTTTCCTCCAATATTTCAGACTATTTTATTAAATATATAATATATCACCACAGACAGCAGATGCTATACTTCAGAGCATAATTCAGATGGTATATTTAGAGTCAGCCCATAATACATATAAGCAACACTCTCATGTATACATGAGTATAGTATGCAGATGATACATAGACATAGATATAAAATATTCAGATTCTCTATGTTCAGATTTCTTTAATTTCTGGTTTAATTTCTAACTTCGGAGGGCTGATAGCCCCAAAAGAAGGGGAAATAATATAATTAGAACTGGTAAATATACCTAGTATTTGTATATTACATACTGATATTCTATACTGCTGTGGCTCTGTGAGACAGTTGGCCTCTGCTCATGTCACTTACTAAGACTAAAGGCTGCCTGTGTATGATGATGTGCACCCCATGCCAATTTTAGCATGTCTTGGAACACAAGTATCTGTACAGCTTTATTGAATCAGGCTTCTTATACTTACTGAGATTGTCAAGAGCAGACCTTGGGACCATCAACAACCTTATCTTTCACTAATCAGTTTCCAAACATCTTGAGGAGCTGCCAAACTTCTCTTATACCAATGCAACAGTTGCTGATGTTTTTTGGTAGGGTCCTTATGCTTGAACTTCCCTACATTATTTTGAATTTGCTACTTTGGAAGATCTCTGGAATCAGTAAATAACTCTTGGGTATTTATCCCCCACCCCATCAAAATTATATTAACACAGAAATTATAATCTTAGTTAAGGTCCTAGTTAAGGTTTTGTTGTTGTGAAGAGATAGCATGACTACAACAACTGTTTTAAAGGAAAACATTTAATTGGAGCTGGCTTACAGTTCAGAGGTTTAGTCCTTTGTCATCATGGTGGAAAGCAGACCCGGTGCTGGAGAAGGAAGGAGCTGAGAGTTCTACATCTGGGTCTGGGGGCAGCAGGAAGGGACAGTGAGCCACTAGGCCTGGTTCGAACCTCTGAAACCTCAAAGCTCCCCCCCCCCCCCCCGTCCCAGTGACACACTTCCTCAAACAAGGCCATACCTACTCTAAAAAGGCCACACCTCCAGTAGTGTCCCTCCATATGAGTCTGTGGGGACCATTTTCATCCACACCATCACACATGCTCTAGCAGCACAACACATACCAGCCCAAACCTGAAAATGACTCAAAACGTTTTGTAATAAATCAGTGTTTGCTCAAACTGGGAAAACTGTTTATCACAATACTACACAACAATAAAAGAATACATGCTTAGTAGAAAATATTCAAATCAGAACCTAGCCTATTATGATGTTGGTAAATTTATTAGCACATTAAAATTCTAGGTATGGGGAAGAGATTAGATGAGAAAGCTTAAAAAGGACAAAGTGTGTCTATAAAGTTATCAAAAAACTTCATTTCATTGTACAGCTTTTTAAAAATGTGATTATAGTTATATGGAAGTAAATGTGACTAAGTTGCATAATACTGTTTCCCTGACATACACAAATACAAAAATCATCTGTGTGTAGATATGTCTTTTCACAAGAAGAAACAAAGCAAAAGAAGATGTGGGTTCTCCTTACACAAGCTTTACAATTTTTATTTTGTATTTTTATGTGTATGCCTTCGTAAGTTAATATATATCATGTGTACACAAGAGCCCTTGGAGGTCAAGAGGTCATTGAACCCCCTGGAATTGGAGATATAGGTTGTTGTGAGCTGTGATGTTGGTGCTGGGAACCAAACCCAGGTCCTCTGAAAGAGCAGTAAGTGCAGCCACTTCATCAGCTCATCTCATTATAAAAAGGTCTTATACAACTTCTCCACAATCTCTAAACTATTTTAAATATTATACAAGATTAACCTGGACCCCACACCTCCCTCAAAAGTAGTTACTTTTTAAAAGAATATAGAAAAGAGGGTGGGAGGAGCAACAATAAGATATAGGAAATTGTAATACATAGTTAATAGATTTAAGATATAGAAAATACAGCATAGTCTACAGCAAGATGTTAATGTGACATTGGACCATATCAAGTCCTAATAAATATGTGATGTACAGTTAACACTTCAATATATTCTCGCATAGCTACACTTGCACTGCGTTTATACATACCACTTTTCTTTGTGTATTCCTAGTAGACTATCTCATCAACCTTCTCCAAGTTGCTTTTTAATGCATTTATTCAAAGTCTAAAGAGCCCACTCATTTTTAGAACACTTTATGAATTTAATGATTTTATTATGTGAATCCCACACTTTTTTGTTCTAACTCATCCTCAGCTCAGTTGTGGACCCGCCAATCATGCCAGACTCAGAAAGGATTCTGAACGTATTTACCATGAAGAAGCATTAAAGTCTGGAGGCAGAGACAGCCCAGTCAGGAAAGTATTTAATATCTTTAAGATCCATCTTCTTAGCCTTGGTTCCTGGGTTCAAGTGCACCTTTGTGGTCATCTCTAAGAAACAAGTAGTTTTATTCACCCTTTAATAAATATGCTGACTACCTATGAAATTGGTTACGTTTGTATGGCTATAAATGGATAGGAGTTTCCTTTGCCTTTAGTCTGTCATAACCTACTTGAATACATGTTTAATGAATATAAAAAAAAACAAAAGTTTTTGTTAAGAAGGGGACGTTGAAGAATAAATAATGTATTTGGTTTTTCTCTGCAAAAATTTTTAGTTTCAAAGATAAAAGTAAGTATTTTTCACTGCTTTCTTCTCTCCTCATGGGTTGGCATCTGTGGCCTGACTATGCAGAGTTCTCCTCAGGGGTTGACATCTGTGGCCTGACTATGTGGAGTTCTCCTAAATGGACTAACCACTTCCAGTCTTCATGACTGATCTCACATCCAGATGATTAAGGATTGTTTTTTGAGATACATATGTAGTGCTAGTAAAACCCTTGGAAGAAGTCATTTACTAATCCGGTTATGCCTCATCATAACTCTAACATCCATTCTGTAGCTACTGTTGGGCAACGTAGGGGCAAAAGAAGGAGCTATCTCCATGCATTCACACACGTATAATTTCTAGATATGGTATCTCTTACACACATCTGCCTTCCTGCTTGTACCTGACTCAGACACAAATATGCTATCAATCATACTTGACACCCCATGCTTATTGCTTGTTGGCCTTCAAAAAGTTCAACATTAAGTTAAATTTAAATTATTTTAATGTTTACATTCAGATACTTTGAAGTGCATCTACATTAATCAGGTGAAAGCAATAACAATATTAAGCAGTAAACATATGCTATTGAATTGGGTTATCATAGAATATGATAAAATCATGAATAACTAACACTGATCATAACTTGCAGGCACCAGTTACACATTTGAGCAGCAGCGTAATAGAAGCTCATATTATTTGCTGCCAATGAATAGGTGATTTTTTTCAGTATGTGAAAAACATCTGGCCTTTTGGAATACAGCAATGTTAAAATAAACTATATGATGCAACCAGAACAAATTCTTCAGTAAACAAAAGAGGTTCCTTTTTTTGTTATTTATAGTTTGCTACTGCAGATATTACTTAAGAATTAATGAAGACAAAATTAAAAATGTTATTGCTTTGCTTCCTTTTGCAAAACAGAAAGATATTTAAATATTTTACTTTACATGTAAACATTTCATATTCAAGCAAAAGTGTGTTCAGAAAAAAACAAAACAAAACAAAACAAAAACCCTGCTAGTAGGTGGTTGGAGGCATTGCTCATGCACTAGGAGTGTGCACAGCTGCTCTGAGTCCTGCACTCAGGTGGTGTGTCTCCTGGGCATCCTCTGGCCTCTGCAGGGGAAATACTGAATCCTCTGGGCTCTGGTCCCTGAGGTACAGAGCTGCTGTAGCAGCCACACTGTGGGACTTCCTGTTCCTTCTTGGCTCTGCCTCTCCTGCTTCCCAAGAGCCCAGGCTCAGTGGCCACGAGCTGCCACCGTTGCGTCAACTGCCATCACTGTGGCAAAGCCAGCGGCCACACCATGCTGCCTTTGTTCCTCGTCCTCTCATGCCTGGGCCAAGTGATTACAGCGGGCCAAGGTAAGTGAAGACACTGCCGGGCAGGGGACCACTGTCAACAGACCTCCTGTCATGCCGGCTTCACACCCTTAGCTCTTGAAGTTCAGAACGAGGCTAGTGAAGATGCCCTGAGCCGCCTATACAATGCCAGGGTCTTGGGGGTTTGTCTCTGCCTGATGGTTGGAGGACTCAGCCTAAAGACCATTGACCCCCAATTTCTGACTTTCTATGATCAGAGCATCAGCAAAAAGGGAGGAGAGGGAGATAGGGATGGAGAGGGAGAAAGATAGACAGAAAGCCTCACATGAGCCATGTGCTCTCCTCTTGCCTAAAGGAGAGCTTGGCCCGGAGAGACTTAACAGCTGTGCTGGGGTGTCCTTACGTGTCCCTCTCCGCAGGCTCTGAAACATCTCTTCTGCAGATCACAGTGCCGCAGAAAGTTGAAAGCAGCGTCAAGGATGTCAAGGAGGCAGAAACGCACGTAATTAAGAAACCAGAGTTTTGGAAAATGATGAGTGTTTATTTGTACTCCCCTTCTGATCCACATCAGTGAATTCCTCCACGACCTCTTTGAAATTCTGTTTATGCCCCAATTTAGTGAGCTGAAGACTGGTGGTCGGAGGGAGGGAAAATGTTTCCGTTTTCTTTTATTTTCTAAGTAGTGTATGCACATTGCGTACACTATGTGAGACTCAAATGCTCTTGCTTCCCGCCCCCACGCTGCCAACGTACACAGGTAACTGAACTCAGAGAAAACACACACGCGCTAATTATATATTCTTAAACATGAGACTACACTAAATTTTACCTTGTATCATGATTTTGAACTGGCAACATAAAAATCTCCAGGCTTATAAACGCACATGTACGTAAATCTTTGGAAAACAAGATAGTAAAGTATCAAAATTATAAAATTATTCTAAGCAATACAGAGAGGTGTATAAAATGAGTGTCCACCCATATACATTTGAGGTAACTAATTTTAACCAATTCAGTATTTACTCACATACATTTTTATGACTGTATATGGCAACATTGCTTTTTCACTTCTACATTGATACCTTCTATGTGTATAAAAATTCTGACCAGCATATAGCCTTTGTATTTCCTCAGAGTCAGTTCCACAGGACCAGTGAAGAAGCAGTTAGTTTTTTTTTTTAGCAAAGTAGATGAGAATGTTTACAGAGTCTGCACTGATCTAATCAGTATCATTTGATACTGTCTTCAAATCTTCTTATAATCTTCCTACTTTTGCTATTCTTAAACAGATATTTTAACTTAGTACATAACATGAAAGTCATCTTGCTCAGCTTTATAACAAGGCTCTTGGAATTTGACAATAGACAGTATTCAATCTACAAGTCAATAATATTTCATATTCCAAACAATGAGCTTGGCATTTAAATAATATTTTTATTTAGTCTTTGAAATTTTCATAAATGTATATATTTTGATCATATCCAGTACCATGCCTCATAGCTCCCTGTGGCCCCCACCTGAATTTTCCTCTAAGTTTTTAAATTGACTTTCAAAATAGATGAATATATATTTTCTAATCACTCTGGACCATGCCTATCTCTCATTTGCCCTGTCTGTGGGTTTCCCTATAGAGTCTCCATATCATTTTATTCTCTCAGGCTATAGAAAATGACATCATAAAATTCATTTTCCAATTGTTTATCTTTCTGTTTATAGGAATAAAAATATATCCTGCATAGTTAATTTTATATATTGATTTTCCCAATAATGGCTGCTACCATTTACAATGTGGGTATATTCCATGGCTGCTTCTGCATGTCTATGGTCCTAGTGTTAATTTGAAGTGAAAAGCATTTGTATTTTATTTGTTACCCCTTTAGGTTCAGTTGTGACAGTAATGGGGTAATGGGTGACTGTATAGGTGATACAGGTGAGAAAATAGAGCTTAGAGTTTTGAGGTTTTTGTCTGTTAATTTGCTAACTGAATAAAATGAGGCGGGAGTTTGGATTGAGGGAATAAAGCATGAATTGGAAAGGGTATATATGTGCAAAAAGCTTGAAAAATAGTAGAGACTATATTGTGAGTTCATTTCAATTTGGAGATAAAGAGCCTTTGATGTCTGGTCATCTAAAATGGGTACATACATTAATCAGAGCTTGTAACTTTTAAGGAACTGACATTTCTAATAATGGCTTTCTTTCTCTCTGGGAACTTTGCCATAGGTCACTTATGTGATCAGAATTGACGGCAAAGCATACACGATCCATCTTGAGAAACAGTAAGTCAGTCAGTGCCCACTCTGACCACATAGCTGTTTTCAGTTGCTCTTCTTCAGCCATTCTGTAAACTGAATAGAAATATACTTAGCATGCTCTATCTTATTTTGTATTCGTGTGGAATTGAGATTTTAACTCTAATAACCTATGTTCTAATAATGTCCTAAGACATGTTTTGATCAATGAAAATCACCAAAGCCCTTAAAGCATAACCATGCATGCCACTATGAAAAGTACAGTTGTTACCTGGCCCATGTGTAATTTTGCACCTGCATACATTGTTTTGCGTAGTAATGAGATTTCAAGCATCTTACTTAGTACACTACACATGCCTTAGAAAATCAGAGACCAGGATAGAAACATATCCCAGCTTAGAAATCAGGTAGATCTTGTAAATACGAAAGTGAGGCTTAAATTGCAGACATAGGCAAAGCTTGCCTAAGGCCATTGCTTAGAGGGAATGAAAACTTGGGTTATCAAAAGCAGGGGACATCAACTGTGTAGTCATGGCCTGCGCAGGGGTAAAGCAGAATGCTCCTCTACAGCTGTAGCTAATTAAGATCTGCCTCCATAGCTGCACATCCCTCAGTGCTTCAGCCCCAGACCCTGTCTCCCCCCCCACCCCGCCTTATGTTCCTGGCTGTTCTTGCTTGATGTCACTCTGTATTTCTGTCACACTCAAATGAGCTTTGCCAACTCACAACTGTGTTTCTCCCATTTTGCCTCAATATATAGTTTTGACTTTCCTCCTTTCTCTCTCTATTCTGTGAGGAAGTCAGTGGCATTGGCCTTGTATACAACCTTCCATCATTGTCTATATTCTGTCTTTATATAAAACTTACAGAAACTTACAACCTTCCAACATTGTCTATATTCTGTCTTTATATAAAACTTACAGAAACTTACAAACCGTTCCCCCCATAAATGTGTACATTGTTTTGAAATGGTCTGTCTTGTTTCACCCACACATGCAGGGTGCACTTTTTTAGTGTGGGTATATGTCTTATAACAATATTCTGTATACAACTTTGTAGTATAGATTATAATAGGTAAGGGTCCTTTTCAGAGATTGTCTTCGTGAGTTCTGAAAACTATATCAACAATTAGCATCTTGCCATGTTCAAATAGACATTTTTGTCAAGGCACATGAGAGATGAAGGTAGAATCTTATTTTTTTCCTACATCTTACTGTGTATCTCATTCCACAGTTGTAACCAAAGTATGACACCATGTAGGCTCTCCTCTATATTGCATTTAATCTTAGTTTAAAAATCTACTATAATAAGCATGTGATTAATTAGATATACATGGTGTTTTATTAAGAGCTTAGAAGTCACCTTTGTCACAGTGCAGTTATTTTCTTCTCTTCACTCTCCCTTGAAGCATTGGAACTGTTATCAAGGGATGCGTATCTTCCCCTCCAGGGCTTGTCAGCTCTGACCCCGTATCTGAGTTTACTCCTATCCCACTGGGTGATATTGTGAGAAGGGCCAAAGCCTGTGTGGTTGTTAGCTTTCGGATTAACACAAACACTTGATGCTTGTCAGCTTAACAGTGTGTTAACTGGTAGATTTGGACCTTTCTGTGTCTGGCTCCTTGTTATCCCTGTTGCTTTGAGGTCAGTGGTTAGGAAGAGTATCCTGGCAGTAAGCCCTTGGCACCTGGGTACCTCAGATCTGGGAAGGAGGAGAGAAGAGAAGAGAGAAGTCCCCAAGGTCATCTTTGGATCACAGGCTCTCGGGCATCTGGAACAGTGCATTCAGGTTGCCTTAGTTGGTTTTTGTCAACGTGACACAAACCAAACCTAGGTACATCTGGGAATAGGGAATCTGAATTGGGGTTCATTTCCCTCAGATTTCTGGATGATGCTTAAGGGCCCAGCCAACTGTGGGTGGTACCTACTCAGGGCCAAAGAGAAGTTGAGTGATATAGTAGAGGTTTAAAAGGGCTCTTGGGTCTGATTTTGTGCCAGTACCATGATGTTTTTATTATTATAGTTCTGTGTTATTGCTTTAAAGTCTGGGATGGTGACTCTAATTTTTAATTGTTCAAGATTACTCTGGTTATCCTAGGTCTTTTGTCTTTCATATAAAATTTAAGATTAGATTTTCAATTTCAGTGAAAATTTGTGTTGGAATATTGAGGGGGAAAATGTTGAATTTCTTTTCATAGAGCCATAATTTTTCAATATATTAATCCTACCAATCTATGAGCATGGAAGTTCTTTCTTTTTTGGTATTATTTTAATTATTTTCACCAATGTCTTAAATTTCCATTGAACAAGTCTTTCACTTCTTTGGTTAGATTTATTTAAAGATTTTTTTTTGAGGCTATTGTTAATTGTCTTGTTTCTCTGATGTATTCTTGGTGCCATTTTTAAATAGAAAGGTTACTGCTTGTTTGCTCATTTGGCTTTTTGGTGTGTGTGTGTGTGTGTGTGTGTGTGTGTGTGTGTGTGTGTGTGTGTGTGTGTGTGTGTGTGTTGATTTTTGTATCCTGCTAAATGATAACTTTATTTACTAGCTGTGGAGAGTCTCTGTCCCTGGTGGAATCCTTTAGGTCTTTTATGTACGCAATTATAACATCTAAAAATAAAGCTGCTTTAATGTCTTCCTTTCTCACTTGTGCCCCTTCATCTCATTAAATAGTCTTATTGCTCTAGCTAGAAGCACAAGTGCTATATTGAACTCTGATGGAAAGAGTGGACATCTTGTCTTACAGCTGATTTTAGTGGAAATGTTTTGAGGTTTTTCTCCACTTATCAAGATGTTGACTGTGGTCTTCCTTTAAATTCTCTTTATTGTGTAGAGATATATCTCCTGTATACACGTGTATACCCCCAGAACATTTCTCATGAAGAGAGGTTGCATTTTACTGAAAGCCTTCCTATGTCTAATAAGATTGTTAGGTCTTACAATCTTGTTACAGACAGGCTTATGTCTGTAGATTGATGTAAGATGAATCATCCTTGGATCTCTGTGATAAAAGCCAACCTGATCATAGTGGGAACTCTTTTTATGTATTTTTGAATTGTGTTTCCAAGTATTTTACTGAGAAATTTTTGCATCAGAGAAAGGCCCATACTTTTTGCATTAGATTTTTCTAATTTTGGTTTTAGGGAAATACTGATTTCATAAAAATAGTTCATAGATATCCCTTCACTTTCTATTTTATGGAGTAATTTGAGGAATATTGGTATTAGTTCTTTTTGGAAGGTCTAGAAGAATTCTGCACTGAATCCATCTGGCCTTAGGTTTTGTTAATTTTGAGATTTTTAATTCCTGTTTCTATCTCACTAGATGTTATGGAAATAAATCTTAAATTAGCTTTTGTAGGTCATATATATATCCAGAAATGCAAATACTCTCTTTAGATTTCCATTTTGCTGTTGAAGTTTCTGTGGTACAGTGGTTAGCGAGGTACTTATAATTCATATTTTTTAAACTGTGTTCTTATGATTCTCTGAATTTCCTCAGTGTCATAATATCTCCCATTTCATCTTTAATTTTATTTTTTAATTTTATTATTTGGATATTTTCTTTTTATGTTAAATTAGCTAAATTGTTAATCTTCTCAAAGAACCAATTCTTCCTTTTGTTAATTCTTTGTATTATTCTTTTCATTTCTAGTTCATTAACTTCAGCTCTGATTATCTTTTCCATTTGGTTTGGAGGTAGTGCTTGATCTTATATTTTTAAGGTGTAATCTTGAGATGTAATCATTTTGTTACTGAGAATCTCTAATTTCTTGATGTAGATCCGTAGTGCTCTAAACTAGGTCCCCCTCTATGCCCTGTAGATGTTAGAACATTGTGTTTTCAGTTTCATTCACTACTTTTAGGAATTGTATACTTCCTTCTTGACATGGAACTAAACAGTTCTAAAAAGGTCATGGATCTTAAGGATTTTTGAGATGGTTTGTAACTTTATAAAAATCATTTGATGCTGATTTATAATCAACCCATTCTACTCGTTAACAAATACTAAAGTTATCATACCGCGAGATTTGTGGTTAATATAAGATAAACCTGAGATAAGAAGATGTGGTTGTGAGTACCAGTTTGCAATATGTAATTTGTCATATCCCCATATTGGTCGCTGGTTTTAGTCTGAATTATTTAAGTTTTTATGTGTCTAATATGCTATTAGAACACAAGTGAGATAATGAAAGGACAAGTCTATTTAATTTTCAGGTATTTAGGGTTGTAAAATTTACACTTTAATTATTTTGGAAGCTTTTGTTAATGAATCATTAAACCTATAACATTATTAATGATACATTACAATAAAATGTCATTTTGATTCAAATAGGTCATTTTTACATCCACATTTTGTGGCATATTCACACAGCAAGTTAGGAACAATGCAACCAAATTCTTTAATAAAGGTAAGTTTAGACTTCTGTTGTGTAGATTTCGTGTGAGTATGTGTGTGTGTATGTGTGTGTGTGTGTGTGTGTGTGTTGTTTTCCCCTGCATATAGCCATAGTTTTAAATTTAGAAATAGTTATATATACATTGATATATGTTACTATAACATTATATATACATATGGATTCACATGATATCTTAGCTTTAGAAGTTGGTTTTTGCAGTTAAATTTTATTTTTAGTTAAAATATCATTATACCACTTGACCCCTTCCCTTCCCTTCCCTTCTATTAACCTCTTTCGTGTCCCTTCCTTCCCACTGTGGTGATAATGACAAGGTATCATGAAGGACTCTAGGCTGGCGGCAAAATCACCATCCTCCTGCCTCTACCCTTAAGTGTTGGAATTGGAGGTTTGTTTGCCATGATGCATTATTTTTAAAATATGTGGAAGGTGCTGCTGTTGGAAAGAAAAAGAAACATTTTCTAATCTACAACAGATCCCAAATCCAGCCCCATCCCCACCCCCAACCCGTGGGAATTACTAGGAAAGCACACTGAGTCAAACGATTCTTTGGAAGACTGGAGCTCCAAACTCACTTATCTCAAAGTGCAACTGAACCCTTGTGAAGACATCGGATATTTGAGATGAAAAGGAAAAGGCTGGTGGAGGGGCCAGGCATGCTGAAAGGTTGGGAATGTTGTCTCACAGGTGTGAGCTGGGGAGGAGACTGTGGGAATTACCATAGAGAACGACAAGGTGCATACAAATCCACAAGGGGGAGGAGTGGGTGGTGGAAATGAGCTAGCACCCACGGGCTCTCACGGGAATGAAGGGCTATTGCATACGGGATCCATAAAATCCCTGAGATTTTGGAACACTTTGCACACTGCAGTATTGGAGCTGAAGGGAAGGCAACTAGATGTCTGCATTTTATAATTAATTTCCATGAACACTTATTATTTGTGTGCATTAACTGGGACTAGTGTGGTATTTCAACACGTTTGTCACGTGCAGCGAACAAATCCAGCTCTCCTTTACCCATTCTTTCTTGGCCCTTCCAGGCTAGCCCTTGGTCACTGCTCTCTAAACTCAGGTTTACCTTTCTAGCTTCCACCTGTGATAGAGAATATATGGTGCTTGTTTGAGTGGGCTTGTTGTGATTATTGGAATTACGGTTCTTGTTGTTAAGGGAAATAAAGTCCTCACTTCCATTCATCTTACTGAGAGTGATAAGATTTCAATTTCTTTATGTGTGTGATCATTTTTTCCCTACTCACCAGTTGAAAAGAGACCTTAACTAACTCCATGTTTTAGTTATTATGAACAGTGTTTTCCCAATCATGGTGTTCAAGTATCTAGAGTTCTGGTTTTCTTTCTTCTGCATGTACAACCCAAATTGTGGGTAGCTGGGTCTTGTGGTAGATCTAACTTAGTTTGTTTTTTTTATTGAAAAGTTTTTTTCATATAATATATTCTGATTATGGTTCCTCTTCCCACACTCCTCTCATATCGTCCCCACCACACCGCTTTAATTCCTCATCCTTTCTTGTTCTCTCTCATTAGAAAACTGGCATCTAGAAAAGATACAGCTAAAAACAAACAAGAATTGAACAATAACAACCCCCCCCCCAAAAAAAAAGCAAAAGAAAACACACAAGAAACACTTATAGATGCAGAGGGCACACACATTCGCCCAAACAGAAATCCCATACAAATACAAAACTGGAAACCATAATGTAGAAACAAAATGCCTGTAAGGTATATATGTAATTTTTAAAAACCCAGGCAAAGCATTCTGAGCCACCCAAATTGAGGGAGATATACTCCTTAGGAATGAAGTGTTGAGTTTTGTATTGTCAAGGATAATGTTGACTATAGTCTCAAGTATATATACATTTTATAGTTATTTTTAAAATTATATTTTATGTGTATGGGTGTTTTGTCTGCATGTATTCATATGTTCATTTATTTAATTATGTTTTTCTATTTTTTAATTTAAAGTTTTTTCCATACCTACCACTGCTCCCTCTCCCTTCCCTCCTCCCAGTCTCTCTCAGTCCTCCCTCAGCCTCCTCCCAACACCCCCGTCCATTCCCTAAGGAGGGCAAGGAGTCTCAAGGTGGGTCAGTTCAGTCTGGCATCTGCAGTATATATTGTTTTTTAACGGAAATGTATTCATTATATTATTGTGTATACACGATGTGCCACAAATGCCTTCAGTTACTCAGCCATTTTGTCAGCCCTCAAAAGAGATAGTTTTATAATTTGTATCATTTTGTTTTGAATCTGTATACTTAAGTTTTTATACGAAACCCAGGAATGTTTAGGAAATTATATTTATTAGGTTTTTTTTTTCTGAGAACTTTGTGTGACGTGTTTTTAATCATCTTTACTTCAGTCCTCCATCTACTTCCAGCTCCAACTCTCTTCTCTACCTCCAGACTTCGTGTCCTCCTTATCATTCAAATCCGTCAAGTCCAATTGGTGCTCCCCTTGGATGCGTAGCCTTGGTCAACTCACCAAATGCTGCACTCCTTAAGATAAAAAAACAATGACTCTCCCTCTTGGGGCATGCGGGTTGGCAGTAGCTCCTTGTTTCCATGCCTAGCTCACATCTCTAAGCTGCAGTTTGGTCTGACTCAAACTTGCACAGGTCTTGTGTATCCTGTCGACTGCTGTGAGTTCACTGTGCATTTGGCCCCTGAGCCTGACGGTATGGTATGTCACATGCAGGTTATAGGAGGCTCATGGGACGGACAGGGCTATTTCTGGCTTTCCTCTTGTTAATTGCTGATCTCGTGCTTCACTGTCTGAGTGATTTTTGCTGTTGGGTGGCATCTTATGGGGATGCACAGTCAGGCAATCCCTCGAATGCATCTCTCTGGTAGTTGTTGATCAGGACCTGGATTACAGCTTACTTCTTTGGAAAGGACTGTTGGTATGGCTTAGGTGACTGCCCCTGTTGTTCACCATGCTGCTGTGGGATAATGCTCTCTTACGTTGTAAAGATCTGTCACTTGAATTGGTTTGATATAATACTTATTGGCCAGTAGCCACGCAGGAAGTATGGGCAGGGAGACCAGACTAGGAAAAGTTCTGGGAAGAGGAAGGGCAGAGTCAGGAGTCGCCAGCCAGATGCAAAGGAATCAAGATGAGAATGCCTTACTGAGAAAGGGTAGCAAGCCACATGTCAATACATAGATTAATAGAAATAGATTGACTTAAGTAGTAAGAGCTAGCTAGTAATAAGCCTGAGCTACCAGCTGAGCATTTATAAATAATGTTAAGCATCCTAATCAACTATTGGGGAATTGACTATTGAGTATTTGAAAATTGCTGGCAGGGCAGAAATTTTCACCTACACTACACAGCATAGTGCAGATCTCTGTGTCTGGCCAAAGCCCTGTTGTGTGACTGTACTGAGCATCACGCTGAAAGCATATGCATGTTGGGCTCACCTTGGGTGTAATAACTGCCCTTGTGGCTAGATCCAGCCTGCTACAATAATTAATGGAAATGAGGCTTGGAATGGGGATTATGACATATTAAATTGAGATCTATGCCTCAGCGCTTTTGATATATAGACAAATTTGAAGGAGTCAATAAGTTGGAACAAAAAGGCACCTGGAAATCACTATGATTTAGACTTAGGAGGAAGAAGAATTCACTAAAGGGATTGCTGTGGGAAAGTTTGGGAATCACTAACATTGATAAAGTCAGTGAGGAAGAGTGTTTGAACTACTGATGATCAATTAACTTTATAGTGAGATATTAAGCTGCAGTGTTGACAAATGTCAGCTAAATCCTTATGGACTTGCAAGAAGACCCCACGAGTAAGTGCCTCTTGCAAATCTTGATAAACTGAATTCCCTGTTTCCTGTAGTAAAATGAGGAAAGCATCCTCTGAATGCCCACTGTGACAGGTGTACAGACATGCAAAATAAGTGAACAAATACTTTTTAAAAAAGCTTTTTTTTGTATAACCCAGAAAAACTGGATGAAATGTTCATAATTGAACTCAGCCAAATGTTATACATCATAAACTAATGTGTATAAACTGTACTCTTAGGCAATCTTGCTAAAAAGGAAAATATGCAGATTAGTATAAATAGTGGTTAAAAATTGTAGCAAGAATATTCCAGACAGAGAGAAATAATACTATGAGAGATGCCCGGGAAGGTGCTGTGGAGGCACGTGCAGATGGGAAGGGTGCTGGGCATTGGACACATACTGTAATGGCTAAATGTGGATGTTTGCTATTGTCAGGAAGTGGGCAGGACCCCCACGCTTCCCTCAGGAGTCAGCTATAATATTTCTTCTGCTCCTTCTTAGGATCATTGCTTTTATCAAGGGCATGCTGCTGAGATTCCAGCATCAACTGTGACGCTCAGCACTTGCTCAGGACTCAGGTACCATTTTGGATGTGAGCTAAGATTATATGTCAACCCTCAGCTTCTACCATCTTCTGTGAGAGTAGAATGAGTAGCATGTGTGTGTATATATATATAATAGTCTACAGTTATATATACACATGTACATATATATAACTGTGGACTATTGTGTCCCTGTTTGTACAGCACCTTTATTCCTGTCTCTTTCTCTTATGCTTTCATGTATTTTTGGGCTTCTTTGTATTTTTGCCATCATAAAATTTAAGAACAAAAGCTCCCACAAGCTGGGAGGGAATTCAGTTTCTAGCCACATCAGATCACAACATTTCTTAAATGTCAGAATGAAGGAAAAATAGGTCCAACACTGGACTGTAGTAAGTCAAAGGAAGACTGGGTGATTCTTGAAGATTAGATAGTGTGATTTCTCAGTGAGAAGCCTGTACTAATTACATTTCTTCCTTTATATGTTTAGGGGCTTGTTGCAGCTAGAGAATATCACTTATGGAATTGAGCCATTAGAATCTTCAGCTACATTTGAACACATGATTTATCAAGTAAAGAATAATAAAATTGATTATTCACCCTTAAGAGAAAATTTACATTCCCAGTATGAAAGTCAGTCCTACCGAATTCTTGTAAAACCAGAGGTGAGTCTGGCCTTCGTCTTTGCTACTTACATTGACATTTTGAGACAGGGTACATTGAAAAAATAAAGTTATACTGCCGTATGGTAATTCTTTTAAGATATCACTCACATCCTCAGATAGCCTTTAGAAAATGACAAGTAGACATAAGCTTTCAAAAGTCATCTAACTTGTTATAATAGTTTATTTAGTTATTATATGAGGCGCTTGTACAGATACACAATTAATATTATTGCTATTTATATGAATTTGCATAACATTAACATAATCAGTCCCAGATTTACTTACTGATACTTTGTGTCTTCTTTGTCAATATACTTGCTTTGTAAAAAAAGCATTAGTTTACTATAAACTTTGAAAGTAAACTGAGTCATGATAATAACTGGAAATAATCTCAGACCTCCCCCCTAAAGATGATGCCTGGAACTTTGGTGTATTTGCTCTCATATTCCTCACCATAAATGAACAGTCACAAATGCCTAGATTTTTAAAGGAAAAATAATCAATCATGACTATTTTAAATTTTTCATTTTTTATCAATATGACTTCCCATCTTTGCTCATTAAACATTTATTACTTTCTAAAGTATTATTGTCAGCTAAATATATTAAAATACTAAATAAAATGAGGGACTAAAAATGAAAACTGGAATGAACTAAAATAGTATTTTCTCCAGCCCCGTGCTGCTGTGGGATGCACTGTTTTGTTACGCATTGTGCTTTCTCTCTGTTTCTGAAATAAACAAATAAATGTATACTGGTTTAAATTGAAAAGTAAGTGTTTTGTACAACTTTGTCATCTTTAAGTTTTCTCTTTCATTTGTAAATTAATTTGGTAAATATAATCAGCGTTTGTTATAAATAATCTCAGCCAATAGCAGGAACTCTTTCAAAGAGACTCTTGGTATGTATCTTATCATTTTCCTTTACAGTGTTTTCTCAACTTTATATTTGATCATCAGTGGCTAAATAAGTTAATTTCTCAATATACATTCTTATCAATACTGTTTATATAAGACAGAAGTGACCCAAAAAATGGTGACTGAATCTTGAATCTAATTGACGATAAACTTCCTTTCACTATTCTGTTACCTTGTTTTTATCTCATTTGTTAAAAGTAAGGATTTGAGTAAAGGTTAACAAACATGGAAATTCTTAAAACTGATAAAGTAAGTCATGGACTGAAGAACAAACTTTCCAAGACCAATGTCTTTATTGTGTTAGAAGTGGCCCCAAACTTTCTTTGACTCCCTGGAAAGTGTCTCGATGATAGGAAAGATACTAGATATATCTGAGGAGTGTGCTCACTCTGAAATTGGGCACAGAAAGCAAACTAAAGCCTTTTCAGGATTTCAAAAACATTCTTTTATGGCAGGAAACAAATCCAAAAGGTTGACATGCTTGGAAAAAGATGAAAACCATTTTTCTTATTTACTGAGATTTTAGGTTATTTTTGACAAATGTTTATTTTTTTAATCATATATATGCATGTATGACTATGTGTGGGTATTTGCACATGGGTGAGGTTGTGTGGGTATTTGCACATGGGTGAGGTACCCACAGAGGCCAGAAGAGGGCACTGGATTTCCTGGCATACGAATTGCAGGTGGTTGTGAGCAGCTGGACATGGATGCTAAGAACCAAACTTGGACCCTTCTGCAAAAGGCATACATACATGTTCTTAGTTGCTGAGCTATTTCTCTCGCCCCTAAAATTTTAATTTTTAAAATTTCAAATTTAATTTTTAAAAGAATCTCTGTGTCTTTGTTAATTTCTTTTTTTTTTATTGGTTATTTGTGTTCTCCTTGAATTCATTCAGGTGTTTGTGTATGTTTTCTTTAATATCGTTTATAGTTCTTAAAATAGTACCTGGATTCTTTTAAAATCTGGAATTTTACTTATTCCACTATCAGTACTTGTTGATATTGAACTGTTATGTTTGGGGGAGTCATGTTTTCTTGTTCACATTTATTGTTTCTATGCAGTGACCTGTGTATCTGGGGTCAACTCACTAGTTGAAGGTCCCATATTCCTGAAGTATCATCAGTGTTCACAACAGGTCTAGACTATGGCAGGAGTGATGTATAGTTGCTTAGCACCACCATTTATGAAATAAAACTAATTGCAAAGGGGACAATGGGTAGACAAACCTAATAGAAAAATATCAATCTAATTATGGCAGTCATTACCACAGCCTCAATGTCAGGAGAATAAAGGAGTGACAATAATAATGCTACATGAACGATGGAGAGATTTGTTAATATGGCTGGTAATGGGAGTGAAACACATTGGGTGACACTGATGGATATGATTAGAAAACCAGACAAAAACAAGAGGGAAAAGTGAGTAGGAGGTGGAAATAATAAAAGAAAGAAAAGGTGACAAAAAATCCCAGCAAAACAACAACAAAGAAAAATTCCAAACAGTGGCAGTATAGGAGAATTGTAGGAGAAGGACTAATCATAGAAAAGTGATCTGATGGAGACAGAAAGGAAATTTAGGAGTGAAGAGAAGGAGAATGGAGAGGGAGAAAGGAAAAATTAAGACTAAGTATTAAAAATGGGGTGTTTGCCAGTCAAATTCAACAGTCACCCCTATCTCAGCTTTCGCATGCTTGTTTGCTGATCTGTGGCCAGAGCCATCCACTCACACGCAAACTGTGGCTTCATGTGGAATGTCTTTAGGCTGTGAATAAAGAAACTGTCTTGGCCTATGGTGGGCATCTTATAGAAGTAGATGGGGAAATTACAACATACATAGGGGAAGAAGGGCCAAGTCAATATGCCTGAGTCGTAGGCCAAACAGCATGAAATGAATATAAGCATCTGTGTGTTTCTTTGGAACTTTGGGATTGCTGGTCCACATAAGTAGCAGCAGGCAGATTCAAAGTGTGGGGCTAGGTCCAGGCCAGAAACCTCTTTCTACAGTAGCTCATGGTTTATGTCAAGTGTACATGGGCCAAAAAGACTCCAGAGTAGGAAAATGTTTCACTGACTGTCTTTGAGTCAGAATGACATTGTTTCACTTGGAGTAAATTGGGTTGTTCAACACCACACAAGAGAAGACCTTGTCAAATCAATTGAAGGCTGGAAAGAAGAAAACTTACCCAACTGGATCCAACTGGAATCTTAATGGCATAGCCTTCTGGGTCTCCAACTGAGAACTCTGCATATGAGGCTGATCCGCTTCTTCCCAGTTTAACTGTCCTTAGAGCATTTTGCTTTAGAGAATCCTGAGACTAGAGATTTTATCTATCATCCACATTACTAAAATAAGTACAGTAAATAGTACTAAGTCAGCACTCTTAACACACACACACACACACACACACACACACACACACACACACACATATATATACACACACACATACATATATATATATGATTAAAAAGGTTTTATTATATTGGTGTTTTTATTGTTTCACAGAAAGGCTCAGACGTGTCACTTATGACAAGGATACTGAGGGTGAAGATCATCATAGATAAAGCCATGGTAGGAATGCCCTGTCTCCCCAAGATCTTTGTTTTGTAGAGATATTGAGTGAGGATTGTGAATACAGAACTTAGACAACTTTCTTCCTTCCTTTCTTTCCCTCCTTATTTCTTTCTATTTTTCCATGTTATCTTTGTTGTATTTGTATGGGTGCTTTGCCGGCATTGTGTAAGTCTGTGCCTTATATGCATGCAGTACTCTCAGAATCTAGAAGAGGGAGGCAGATCCACTGGGACTGGAGTTAAAAATGGCTATGAGCTGCCAAGTGATTTTGGGACTAGATCTCAGGTCTTTTAGAAGTACTCTTAACTGCTGAGCTATCTTTCTAGTCTACTTTTCACTAATACAGATGTTTTTACTCTGCTCAAGTGTCAGTCATGATGACACATGCCAGTAATCCCAGCACTTGGGAGGGGGAGGCTGAAAGACTGGGTTTATTACCACTCTGGGATACCATAAGAAGACTTTGTCCCAAGAGATAAATATTTTTTTTTCTCTTCTCAAAAAAAAAAAAAAAATGTGCCAAAGCATTTCAGCGCATAATGACATCAGTTGTCCTTATACTGGCATGAGGGGATTATAGAAATGGCATGTGACTTTGTAGGCACGGGTTCTACTACACAATAGCCCATCTGACTTTAGTGGCCAGACTAGCAAGTGAGCCTCAGTTTTATTGAGACTAGATCTCATGTCCATCATACTGGAAGTTATTTCATTAAATACTAAGTTGAATTACATTTTCAAGTATTTACATTCTGAGATTATTTTATGTGTCATAGTACCTGGCTTCTTGAGTGGAAGCCCCATGTTTCAAAAATGAAATGGTCACCCATTAGCACTCCAGTTATTTTTCGGGCTCCTGTCCAAACAGTATTCGCACACTGCCTTCCTTCCTGCACCAGGCTAGTTTTATTTCATATCTAGTATTGACTTTCTTTCTCAGCTCACCATTCTCTGGTTCCTAGCATCCAGCCATACACTGAGTCTCCCGGTGTGGATTCACTCCACTACTTTCTGTCTCACCACACTGGTGTCTCACTGAACCAGTCATTTCAATTTTGTCTTAGTTAATGTTTGCATGCGCCATAGCCTACAACATAAATTATTTTAATTAAATCTCTAGTTTCTATTTTTAGGTTATTGGAAATATATTTTTCTTAGAATAGTTTGAGTATACTTTCTCTTTTCCCAACTCCTCCAAGAGTTGGGAACTCCTTTCCCACTTACCCTCCCGTCCAAATCCACGCCTTTTCTGTCTCTCCGTAGAAACAAATAGGCATCTAAAGAATAATTATAAAATTAAATTAAAAAAACCAAATTAGAATTGGATAAAACAGAAGAAAAGAAGATAACAAAACCACAAGAAACACACATATAGAAATCCCATAAAAACTCCAAACTGGAAGCCATAATATATCCAAAGGACTTATGATGTAAAAATGAAAAAAAGAAAAAAAAACCCTGAAATATATTATGAGATAAAGACCCTCTGAAGATGCCATTGAGTTCTTTTTGGGTTGGCTATCTACTGCTGGGCATGGGGTCTGCCCTTGTATCCCCAGAGAGAGTTTATGGGAGAAAAGTAATATTTCATTTGCAGAGGGCTATCAGTTGGAGATGGCTTCCAGGCGAGGGATGGGAACGTGTGTCTGCTGCTTCTCTTAGCACTGGGACGCCATCTGGTGCAGAACTGTGCAGGCCCCCTGCCTGCTGCCTCGGTCTCTGTGGGTTCATTTGTGCAGAAGGCCTTGATTCCTTGGTGTCTTCTGTCCCCTCTGGCTCCTGCACTCTTTCTGCCTTGTCTAGTCCCGAGGGAAGGGATTCGATGGAGACACACCATTTAGGATTGAGTCTTTCCCTCTGGCACATTGTCCGTTTGTGGGTCTCTGTCTTTGTTCCCATCTGCAGCAATTGGGCTGTATTTCATGTTTCCTATGAAGGAATCCTGTTCAAAGCACCATTGCCAGATCAGCTCTGCTCACTTTACTGTGAGTTCGGGGAAGCATCTTCAGGTTTTGCTCATCTGAAACTGTCTTAGCCTTTCAGTTTTGGCCATTTTCTCCTTTTGCACAGTTTTAGTTTCTTGGGAAAAAAAAAACAAAAAAACTTTCAGCAAGCTGTAACGGGAACACTTCATAGAGAAGCCTTGTTCTTGTCACCTGTGTCCCTGCTTCATGGTCCTCCAGTTGTCACCGGGCTGTCATCATTAGAATGTGAAAGCAAGTTTGGAGTAGCATCACAGGGTCACGATCAAATCTGTGATCAAGTACACAGCAGCATCCCCATTCAGATGGGCACTCTACTGCACTATGTTCACGAGTAGAGCTTAGTAAGACTATGTTTTCTATTTAAAGAACTATGGCTAAAAATAGCTCAGTTTATATATTTATGCATAGTCCATCCTTACTACTTACAAGTTTCATATATGCATATTATATCTAACGTTTGCCTTAATATTACAATTCATATGTCTCTGTTGTTAATTTTCTTGCTACTAAAAAAGAAAAGTTATAAATATAATTAGCACACAATCATAAACAGTCTTTGCATACAGTATTATGATTATTTTTTTAAATGAAGGTATACTATGTAGTTCCTACTACTGGACTCTGTTCAGAAAGGGTGCTCAGTAGCTGGGATAAATGCTGAGCTTCTTTAGCTGGAATGGAAACTTGATAGAAAAGTGAATGGGTTCATATAGTGAGTCAGCAACTGACTCCTTGATTTCTCCCTTCTCTGTTATGTGCCCTGGAACTTTAATGCATTCAATCTTAATTTCTGTTCTCTAAAGAGCTATCACTTTTAATAGTCTTAATCATTAAAACCCTGGTGTTATGTATAAAACACAGTAAAGGTAATAATTAGGAAAAGTGTACAGCCTGACAACCAATTCTAACATATTTTTCTTTGCCTCTTCAACCGGGTACTGCATTATTGTAAGTTCTGCATTTGAAACTCTTAGTAATTGAGAAACGAACGTGTCTTTCAGTTTGACCACATGGGCTCTGAGATGGAAGTTGTGATTCAGAAAGTTATTCATATCTTTGGTCTCATTAACACAGTGAGTACTTCTGTTTTTTGTTGAAGTAAGAGACTAACGCTAACCCCTTATCCCTTTTTGTGTGCATAGCTCTGTGCTTTTGTGAAATGCATATTCCTTCCAAGCAGAGAAGCTGAATGCAATCCCAGCAGGTACAGACATGGCCGAGTGATTGGAAACCCAAGCTGACATGCATCCTCCTTTCAGATGTTTTCCCAGCTGAAGATGACCGTGATGTTAAAGTCTGTAGAGATTTGGTCAGACCACAATAAGATCGAAACACACGGAGATGCTGATGAAGTTCTGCAAAGGTTTCTGCTGTGGAAACAAAAACAGGCCTCTGAAAGAGCCAAGGATCTCACCTACTTACTCCTGTAAGTACTTTATTTATACTGTCAGGGACCTGCCCAACTATTTAGGGTCAACTGTCAAAGCTAAGTATGTGTAACTGTGCCAATAGAAGCAAAATGTAAAGATCTGATTACACAGTCAACTGGCACCCCCCAGACCTCTTCACTCCATTCCACTTCAGCACTATTGTGGGCTATGAAAAGCAACAGGATGAACATGGGCCTCTACATTTAGAAAGACCTTACTGGGAAATGTTTCCAACAGGACCTGAACCTTATGAATGCAGAAATTGCCAGTGTTTAACAGGCAAGGAACTGAAATGGCCCAGCCACTTCCCTGAACCCGTGGCTACTCTCCAGTGTCCTATAGTGACCTAAGACATAATTTTAGCTACATGTAAGTGTTCGCATTACTCAATCAGTTTACATGTAAATATGAGAAGTTCACTCATGAAGATCTCAAGAGATATAAAAGAAACTACATGTCTTCTGTTGCCTCCCATTAGGTTCAGCACCAGGGTTGGGTATTTGAAGGCAACACTAATGGACTAATTTCTACACGATACCTCTTTTTTCTTGGTGCACCTCTCTCTCTCTTTCTCCTTCTCCCTGGCCCAATACTATATACAATTTTAAAGTTTGTTCAGTACACGAAAAGCTTTACAATAGATAAGGCCAGCCTTTAGATTTTAGAATCAATATTCTTCTAGTGATGGGGATCCTGAGAAACAGGTTATGGAAATGCTAGGCTCCTCTGAGTTTTGAATTGTGTACCGTAGAATCTCAAGTGTCTAAACCATGAAGTATGGAGGACATATTATTTGTGTTTTAACTGCTTAATGAATGGTTGGTAGCATAAAGCATATTGTATGATGAATACCATGTATTAAAGATGCAGGATTTTCAGAAAATCATTGTTTAAGTGTTCTTTGTAGCAAGATTTTGAAACAAGTGCACTGATATTAAATTTATTTTAGGTATAAGGATAATCCTGATTATGTAGGAGCAACATATCAAGGGATGGCCTGCAATCCAAAGTTTACAGCAGGAATTGCTCTGGTATGCCTTCTGCTGTCCCTGTCTCCTGAACAAAAAGTCACAGAATGTATTTATTGTATAAATACTTTTTGCAAATTTTTATAACAGTATTTTTAAGCTCTTTATTTCATAACATAAAATAGTTGGTCAAGTTGGGGGGGAAACATGCCAAATTTGCAATTTTAACCAGTTCTGTAATATTAAATGTATTTACCTTATTGTGAACTATGTCTCAAGATATGTTCATACTTTAAAAATGAGTCTTCACATTGATCAAGCAAGCCTTCCTCTGTCCTTGGCGATGCTCATCCTTTGTTCTGTCTCTATCATAACAATAACTTTGGGGTTTACATGTAAGTGGGACAGCTCAGTACAAGTCTTTCTAGGAGTGAGTTTTAAGCAGTACAGTGTACTTAAGATTTCATCTATGCATAATATATATGAGTTTCCTTTTAATGACTGAATTAATGTATTTATTCTATCATTTGTTTCCCTGCCTTTGCTGTTATGCACCATATTGGCAATGCACATGATAGAATATTTCTTTTGAGATCCTAATATGGGTCAATATAGTTGTATACCCAGAAGTTAGCTTGGTTTATTATGTATTGTCTTGATATTAATATTTTGTGGGACTATTATATTGGTTTTGACAGTGGCTATACCAATCAACAATATCTTCTCCATCATATAATTAGCTGAATAGTCAATCAAACTTACTTTGTTTTGTTCTAGTTAACAGAGACAGGCTAATGTGCATGATGTCACATCTCATTGCATCTGATTGTGTTTCTGTAGTTGTAAATGATGCAATGTCAATTTATATACTTGATAGACTTTAGCACCTATTACCAGAGAAATAGCTATTCAAGAATTTGACTTGCTTTTTAAGTGTTTATGCTGTGTTGTTGGGCTGTGGGCATTCTCCATCATGGATATTGATCCTTTGTCAGACATGGTTTGTAAATGCTTTTTTTTTTTTTTTCTATTCCTGTGTGTGTTTGTCTTTACTTTGGTTTTAACGTTACGCTGAAAAAGGGAAATTTGAGACAATGATAGGATCTACTTTGCCCATCTTCACCTTTGCTCTCATCATCCTGAATCTTTCCCGTGATCTACTGTTTTATAGTTGTGAACCTCTCACTTAGGTCTTGAATGTGTTTCCAGCTAGTTTTTAAATAGAAATCCAAGTGGATACTCTTTTTCATGTGGCTGCTCTGATTTTAATCTACTGTGCCAATCTACCTTTTACTGAGGATTAATTGTTGTCTCAAAAATAATCACTGAAATTATTATACTTTCCTAAATGTGTTTATGCTTATTTAAATTTTATTCAATAATATGCTATAAGTTAAGGTTTTATGTAGCAATCTTATTTTTCCTATATGGCAGACCCATTTAGACTAAAAGAGTATCACTTAAATGTAATATCACAATTTTCTCATTTTTATATTTACATTTGTAAAAGTTTGATATTTCATTTTCTCGACTTCGCATTTTGACCATTGTCAAAAAAGCCTGACAAAAGCAAACAAGGAGGAGGAGGGGGAGGAAGAGCAGGAGGGGGAGGAGGGGGAGGAGCAGGAAAAAGAGGAGCAGGAGGGGAAGAGGAAGAAGGGAAGCAGGAGGGAGAGGAGGAGGAAGAGAAGG
Source organism: Phyllotis vaccarum (assembly GCA_033318265.1). Classification (NCBI taxonomy): domain Eukaryota; kingdom Metazoa; phylum Chordata; class Mammalia; order Rodentia; family Cricetidae; genus Phyllotis; species Phyllotis vaccarum. Next base: position 137,221,586 of record JARWLC010000002.1, on the reverse strand, counting down.
AGAAAAAGAGGAGGAGTGGGAGGAGGGGGAAGAGCAGGAGGAGCAGGAGGGGAGGAGGGGGAGGAGCGGGAGGAGGGGGAGGAGGGGGAAGAGCAGGAGGGGAGGAGGAGGAACATGAGGGGGAAGAGGAGGAGCAGGATGGGGAGGAGGAGCAGGAGGAACTGACACGGTAATTCTGTCCTTTTCCACTGTCTAGCACCCAAAGACATTAACTGTGGAGGGCTTTGCTGTTGTTCTGTCACAGCTGCTTGGAATTAACCTGGGGATAATGTATGACGACATCTACAACTGCTTCTGTCCAGGAGGCACCTGCATAATGAATCCTTCTACCATGTAACATGCTTTTCCACATCATATCTCTGTAGATGCTTAGGAATTATCAGATGTACACTTTGTCACTGTATAACTTGACTAATAACAGTTTTAATCACTGCATAAGCAGCGCTTTAAAGTGCATAAAAGAGAAGACGGTCATAGAAAATATGCCTACCAGTTCTTAGTGTCAGCAAGTATACGGCTACTCTAGGGAGTGAGTGGGGTTGGTGTCAGCATTGCCAATATGCTTCTAGGAAGAAATTCAATAATGCTGAAATAGTAGAAGACTTGAGGGCTCAACAGAGCTGTGAATAAGGAGACTTGGCTGTGTACATTGGAGTAAAAAGGTTACAAAAAATTGAAAACCTCTGAGACTATGAGGAAGAATACTGTAGGCGAGGGGGAACTAAAGTACAGTGATGCTGAAGAGTCAGACTGAAGGACCGAATATGGGGATGAAAGAGAAGTGAAGGGCAGAACCTAAGGTGAGGTAGAGCTGTGAGACAGAACCGAGGTTCTGGGGCAGAAACTGAAGGTCTACAGCATGGGAGATTTCATAATAAACCTAAGTCCCCCCAATCAATGCCATCAATTTGGACATAGCATGGATAATTAAATGTGCCCTGAAACATGAACTTGCAAAATTCCAGAGGGAGCCCAAACACAGTCCCTGAGGGAGATGGGTGTTCTCATAATGACCCATGGAAGTTTATCAACATTGAGAAGTAAGACCATTGAAGAATCACTCACAGACTCTTGGCTATCACAACTCACTACTAAATACTGAAATATTATGAATAGTTATATTTGTTGCATCTGGATTATTATTAGTTGTCTACCAGGCTTTTCAAACATGTGCTTAAAAAGCTATACAAGTTGCATCTCAAGGACAAGTGTTCTAGAATGTAAAAACCTTCAGCTGACAAGAGAGAATTAAAATTATGTGCAGATAATGTTGAGAGAAGCCATGGGGTGAAAAGGGAAGTTTTGACCAGGAGAAGGGATTGCCAAAGGTCATGGAATCTTCCAGAGGGAGGAGGAGTGTGTGTGATGAATAGAGAGGGCAGAAACCATGAGCAAAATACATTCAGCCAGAAGCATTAATTTCCGTCTCCCCAGAGGCTCTTATGCACCACAGAGGAAAAAACTAGGAAAAACTAGGGAGAAAATGCCCTCTCTACCACGTGGGGTGGGTCACTAGCTATACCACTCTTTTGAGCTTCTTGTAATGATAATTTTGTTGAAACTAATACAGCGTTTTTATGCATGTCCTGAAGCTGAGGTATTGACCATTCTACCTCCCTTCACTTTCTGTATATTGATCCTAATAAATTAGAATAGAAAGAAATGTACTCTTTGATTATGACCTATATTAAAACCAGAGGTAACTCTCTCCCTTCTCCTCCTCAACTCAAAAGTGAATATTTAGGGATTCGTATACTTTATTAAAGAATGTTACTTGGATAGCAATTGCATTTCATTTTATATGAGGAATATTAATTTATTTTTAGACATGCCCAAGGCATAAAGGTTTTTAGCAGTTGCAGCGTGGATGGATTCAAACAGTTGACTTCACAGCCTGAACTAGACTGCCTTCAGAATAAACCAGATCCAGAAGTTGTTGCTCTGCCCCAAGCTGCAGTGTGTGGCAACTTCAACCTGGAGGCTGCAGAGCAGTGTGACTGTGGCCCACCAGAGGTTAGTCAGAGTGTCCCTGCTCATCTCAACAGGTCTATGGATTGCATACACTCCTCAAGATTTATTTGTAATAGAAAAGAGTAGGACATCATTTTAAAAGATGCTGGACCACTGCATTAACTAAGGGAGAGAGCTGGGTATGGTACTCCCAGCACTCAGGCAAGAGGATGGAGAATTCCAGGCCAGCCTGGGAGGTGTGGGGAAATCCTGTCTCAAAACAACAACAGAATGCTATTTGTAACTAACCATATAATCCAAGGGAGGTTGTTCTTCAAAGACTTTTACAAATTTACTAGTATCTGATGTTTTTACCTTAAATGTAGGAGTTTGGACTTATAACATGGGAGACTGAGAATTTGTAGCACATAGTAACTGAGTAGTTTTGAATTTGCAAATTTAAACTGTGGATAAAGGTAGCATCGATTAAATTGTATTTCTTTTAATATACAGGCCACAAACTTTGGCATTTCTAATTAGAATGACAACCTTGGTCCATGAAAAGTCATTTATATTAACTTAGTTCCACAAATTGCATTATTCATAAAATTCTTCATTTATTCATCTTTTTTCTCAATAGCATACATGACCTGGCAAGTTCATGGGTCCATAGACATTCCTTAGTTCTTATTCTTTACTTCATCAGAGCCACAAAAAAACTGCAGACACTTCCTGTTTAATGTTACCACTGCTATAATTTTATCAACCCCTCTGTTGATTATTTTAGCTTTGCAATATGTCTTGGAAATGATGAACAAAATGTCTGCCCTTTCTTCAGTGGAAAACACTCCTTTTCAGTTGTGTTTGAAATGTATGCATGGAAATATCAGTTATTACTGTTGAAGTCCATTAGTCTTCTTTTGTGATGAGACCTAGTGAAGTTTTGTTTAAATATTCTCCCTAAAAAAATCCACTTGATTTTTTAAAAAAATATTTTTTGTTTCTTAGAAGACCTTTATACACATTAAATTTGGCAGATCTTATTTGGGAAAAAATATGCCAGTTAATTAGGGAGGCCTCTTAGCTAGCACTTCAGAAAAGTGCTACATGTGCATTCAAGCAAACAGCTTTACAGACTGAAGAGGTGTGGCATACAGAAACCCCTGGGGCTGGAACTCATGTCTGGTCACACACATGATTGGTGACAACACTGCCTCATCTGTTGGCAACTTGGGAACGGCCAAAGCTCTCATGTGCAGAGTATTTTTGTTGTTGTTGTTGTTAGAAAAGTGGGCTCTCGGTTGGGTTTCAGTTTGTTTATTTACAAGAATAAAACAAGGTGCAGCTGGCTGTGTGGAGGTACTGAGTGCAAAACTGGATGGCAACCTAAGGCAAGTTTAATTTAATGCTATCTACAACCTGTGGTCTACCCCTCAATTTTGAAGATTGACTGAAGTCTTAGGCATTGATATAATTGGCTGTAACCTTCAAATGAATTTGGCCAATCTCATTGTAGGATTAACTACATAAAATGTCTGATCACATTGATTCTATTTGGGTAAAAATTTTTAATAGAGATTCTGTTGGCCATAATGGACATTTGCAGAAGATCATTGTTAGAGTCCTGAGAGATTTAGTACAACCCGAGATTCTTTTTTCTATTCTATTTTTACCCTCCTCCTGTATTCACATCCTCCCCCCGCCCCTTAAAGTACTATCTCTTTTCTTAGTTCCCATATTAGGGCACTTATGTCCCACAATCCTCCTCTCTGTGGCTCTTCCACAGCTCTCCTATCCTGTCAATGCTCCCATTTACATTTCTGGCTTCTTTAGTGACTCAAGGCTGTATATTCACATCTGAAGATTGGTAGAACATGTGATGTTTGTCTTGGTCTAGATTACCTCACGATTGTGGTGATATATTATTGGTTCTCTAAGAAATAAGATCAGAAGGCAAAGCCTGTGGTGATATATTATATATTTAATTAAAAATAGTTGGGAATATTAGAAGACAGAGTCACCCACAAAGTCAAGCCCTGAAGGTCAAGGAGTGTTGACCCATGACTTTAATCCTATTACTCAGGAGGCAGAGATCCTCTGGATCTCTCTGAGTTCAAGGCCAAACAGAGCCTTTAATCCTAGCACTAGGAAAATTGAGCCAGGCACTGCAATTGCTTATACAGGAAAGAAAGATAAGGAGGAGAAGAAGTTCTTCCTTTTGCCAGCAGGCCCAGTCAGTCTGAGGGCTCATGGAGAAAGGACTTACCTATTTGGCCTGAGGAGTTGTCTGGGTGAGAACTGGCTGTGGTACATTCCCTATCTCTCTGATATTTCAGCTTTTCCCAAATATCTGGCTGTGTGCTTTATTGTATACTAAGCAGAATGTATGCAATAAGAGCCAGACAAAGAGTTAGCCAGAGACGTCAGGCAGTAGTGGCACATGCCTTTAATTCCAGCACTCGGGATACCATGCCTCTGCTCTCAGTAGTTGGGATCACACATCTTTAATCCCAGCACTAGGAAGGCTGAGACAGGAAGTGATATGGCTGGATAGGGAGAGGAATATAAAGCTAGAGGAGACAGAAGTTTGATCCTTTGCTCCCCCTGCTCAGCATGAGGATTCATGAAGACAGGATCTACCTAGTTTGGCCTGAGGATTCAATATCGGTGAGAATTTTCTGCAGGGCCTTGTTGATTCAGGAAACATTTGATTAATCAAAGTGCAGGGTTGTTGAGGCCAGTTCCAATGGCTTCATTTATGGAACACTTAAGGCTTAAAGACATGGTGGAAGAGAAGGTAGAAAGACATAAGGGGCAGGGGATCAGGGAGTTGGCTGCGAGATTATGTCTCCTAGTCATATCAGAGTTGTACCCATAAAATCTCACCAACATGACTACCTAAAATATCACTGAATGAGAAGGACAGCAATGAACGTGTTATAGCAAAAGGGGGAAGCTCATGAAGCCCAGCCCTACACAAAGAAGTATAGATAACTAAGGAAGGCTGAGACTGGGAGAAGTGGTCTTCTCCAAGGAAAAACAAAACAATAGATTATCTAATGTCCAGCCCTGAAAACATACATACAAGTAACATTATATAGACAAGAATCTAATATTTGAGAATAAATATGTATATACATATATGCATGTAACAACAGTTAGTGGAAAAGAGGCCACGAAGGTGAAAGGGAACAAGGAGGGGTCATGGGAGTGCTTAGAAGGAGGAAAGGGAGCAGAGAAATGTTGTAATTATACTTTAATCTCAGAATATTTTCATAATTTTTCAAAACATTACTTAGAGGATTTTATTTTTAGAAGTTTTTCATTATCTAAAACAATTTTCAAGTGCATATATATTTTGATAACATTCTCCCCTTCTTCCACATCTCTCCCAATCAGTGGTTATCAACCTTCCTAAAGCTGTGACCCTTTGATAAAGTTACTCATGTTGGGGTAACCCCCAACCATAACGTTATTTTCCTTGATACTTCATAACTTTAATTTAGCTACTGTTGTGAATTTCAATGTAAATATCTTATATGTAGATTATCTGATGTTCAATCCCTATGAAAGGGTTCTTTGACCCCCCAAGGGGTCATAACCCCAGGTTCGGAACAATTTCTCCAGATCCTCTCTTAATTACAACCTACTCAGCTTTAATGCAGTACAAGAACAAAACCTCCCTCCAAATCAAGAAAACAAAATAAAAACACAAGGGAAAAGAAAAAAAAAGGGGCATACAAGACAATTTGATACTTTTTCATCTGCCAAAATGGTACTCATAGGTTCTCTCTTAGGACCTATGACATGCCTAGCCATGAGTTCTTGGCTGCCATTACAGTGCCAGGCATTAGCACCAATCAGAAAGCAACTGGTTATAACTATAATGTTCATACCACTGTGTCCCTCTTCTAGCCAATTCTAGTTTCACAGGTGAGAAAGATTGCCAATGACTACCCTTCTCCAGTAGTACACATAGCACCTTTCCACATGATGAAAGCTAGCTCATAGGGCGGAAACTTCTAAGTCAGGCTCAGTTTCTCCTTGTCTTCTGATTAAAGTATGCAATGTCTTCAGAAACAAGGTCCTTCCAGAAGGTTCTATTGGATAACTCAGAGCAATGTCAATGATCTGTACTTTTGGGGGGGGGTCTGTAAGACCCATTGGCCAACAACTTACAACTCAAAGGACGTTATTTCACGGCCTGGTAACTGGGCCTTGTGTTTGATAACTTATGACATCTGGGAGAGGCACTATCTCTCTGTGGGGTATAGCTATGCTAAACTCATGTACGTATTAGGAAACTCCATTGCTGCTGTAGCGTCAGCCTTCCTGTGTAGAAAGCATTCCTTAAGATAAGAATGTATGTAGTAATGATAATGAAATGATACTAATCTACAGGTATTGGAATGATCCAGTAAATTTGGAAATTACAGTATATGTATTTTTTTTCTGTCTGTCCTCCAGGATAATGGATTTAATGTATCAAACATTAGCTATAAATTACTTTGGTAATTTTATGACAGACACCCCACATGTTTTTTATCATCTTGGTCTTTTCCTGTACTATAGTTCTTTATAAATCAAAGCTTTCAGAGCAGGACATTTTTTCCCTGTATAGATATTCAATTATTTAGAGTAATTTCTTGAAAAGACTGTCTTTTCCAAATTAATGTATCCTGGTGCCTTTAGAAAGAAACAATTAATCATGTACTTTATAAATTTAACTTATAATTCTGAAATAGTAGATGCTTTTGAATATTAATTGCATAGTATGTATTTTTCTTATTCCTGGAACACAGTTTTTTTCCTTCCTTATGGCTCCTGGTTAAAGAGAGCAACCAGAGCAAGTACCATAGTTAGTTGAAGCGGGAGGGGAATATGTTCGTGGAGTCTGTTATGCTCTCAGCAGATGTGCTAAGTCAGGGATTGTAAGTAGGAGTACCCAGGAAGGCTCCTCCCTCACAGGTAGGTCCCAGTTGTCAAGTATCTGTCCCTAGTGTGTTTCAAGAAGGGGAAATATTTGCTTAATTTTTAAGCTCCACAGAGGAGGTATTGGGGGTGTTGGTTAACAGTTTGGTTTAACCAGTTTGAACCACTGTTGTCAAAAGTGGTGATAGTCTTGTGGCTTATTTAAAGAAACTGACAACAGAAAACCAAGCAAATACCCAAAGATGAAAACACACTGGAGTCTTGTCCTAGCCTAGACACACAGGATGAAGTGAAATACCACCATCCTTTGTCTCTGTTCCACGAGCAGGGCTATAAAGGCAGCAGCTGTACATACACGTCTATGGTAACCTGGCTGGTGGCAGGCTCACCATAAACACCGGTGTATAGTGCACTATGCAGTGATGTTGGTCACAGTGTCAACAGATACTAGGAACCATTTGCTCCACTCTAGCTTCAGGAGGTCACACTTTTTAATATGGTATGTTGTCAGCAGTGCTGGAACTATTAGGGGATGTTTGTAAAATTGGGAAGATGGACTGGGCAGCCCACAACCGTACTTTGAAAAGATGTGAAGATCTTATATTTGATTTCTAACTCATTGATTGTATGTTCTTCTCTAGAAATGTACTCATACAAAATGTTGTAACCCTGAAACGTGTACTCTGATAGGGTCTTCAGAGTGTGGAACAGGGGCATGCTGTGACAGAAAGAGCTGCAAGGTAAGTCTCAAACACAGAGAGACCTTTCAGAAGTCTTTAGTATCTGTCCTTTCTGGCTTCTGGAAACATCTTCAAATGATTTAATTTGTATTCTCTTTGAAGAGTTTTGTTTTGGTCTAAGTCTTAAAAGTTAGAATAGGACCAATTGGAGCACACTTCCTCCCCTGAGGAAATGTGTCATTTCTCCATGGGGTAGATATTAAGGGCATTTTCTAATATGCACTCTGGCCTTAATTTCAGCCTTTGGATCATTTTCTCACCTCTGCTTTTAATTACATTTCAATCTGTCCCAAAGACATCTTCAGTTGTAGTATGAAGTATTATTGAAAATTGTTGCTCCATGAATTTTTCCTATGTCTGTATGTAATTCTTTAAGATCAAATAATGTACAACAAAATAAGAGTTAACAAGGTCTGTCTGATAAAACAGGAATAGTAAATCCCATTCTGAACACCATAAAAAGGGATCAGGCCAGGTGAACCAGTGGTATGGAGCAGATACACATGGAAAGGATGTCTTCTCTGAGAACTGATGGCTAGAGCTGTAGGTGCCTGAATGGAGAGGCGTTGTAGAAGTTTCTGGCCTGGCCTAGCCTCTTGGTCCAGATCCACCCACCACTGCTTAACCTCCCAAAATGACTCAGACGCTTATGTTAATTACATGCTGGTTGACCTATGGCTCAGGCTTATTGTTAGCTAGTTTTCTCATCCTTATCCTTATTTTTTATTAATCTGTCTTGCCATGTGATCTGTGGCTTATCTGTACTTTTATATCTTACCCTTTTGGTGGCTAGATTGCTTTTCTCCTGACTCTGACCTTCTTTCCCTTTATCTATGCTCAGATTTTTCACCTGCTTTTAAGATGCCCTGCCATAGGCCAAAACAGGTTTATTTATTATCTAATGATATTCACAACATACAGAAAGACATCTCACAGCATAGAGGCCATGTGGAGCATTCACACCTGACAAAAGAACATGGACTTCTCCTGTGAGAGTCCTAGTCTTAACTTCTATCTCTAAGTCAGCTCTTCCACACAGCCCGGCATTCTGTAGTGAAAATTCAGAGTGCCATCATTACAGAGAGCTTCCTTGAGAGCATCTAAATGAGTCACTGCTCATGATGTTAGATATAATTAACTAGACATGGAACTTAGTTCACAGTGGTTCTGCATTTCCTTCTCATCTTTGACTCCTGAGTGAAGAAGGCCCTTTTCTCCTCTTTGTGTTCTTGCAAATAATCGAGTGCCTACCAGACCTTGTCCAAAGTTGAGTGATTTTGTTCAAGCATTTTGCTTAATGCCTTTGACTTAGACACAACTATACATGAAAAGCTTTGATGGATACCAATAGCACCAAGCCGCTTTAACCACAGGTACCAGGTAAAAAGATGTCTATAACCAACACTTAGACACTCTTACAGGCCACTTTAAATACAACTGGCACCATATTATAATTATGTTCCCTGGTGTACAGACAATAAAAGATAATGAATCCCTGAGTTGAAGTAAGTGGTGAGTGACATCTTTGTTCTGTATATTTTTGGGGAGTTTTTTTTTTTTTTTTTGGCTGGTTCTCAAACAAACTCTGCCCCTATGGTGTAGAAATACATCTGTAGTATGAGGTTTCTGGCCCAGACTTTCGGGCCTAGCCTCAAGGTTTAGGCCCGCAGACCTACAGACCTACAGAGACACACAGACGCTTGCATTAATTTTAGGCTGATTGGCCTAAGGTCCAGGCATATAACTTGCTAACTCTTTATCCTTAAACTAACCCATGACTCTTATCCTGTTCAGCCATGGGGCTCAGTACCTGTTCTCAGAGCAGCACATAGTTGTCCTCTGCTTCTTCTGGCTTGTCTGGCAACTCTGGAGTCTCTGTGGCATTTCTGCTCTGTTCTTCCTGTTCCCAGAGTTTTCTTAGTCTGGTAGCCCCACCCACACTTCCTGTCTGCCTTTGGCCAATCAGTGCTTTTTATTAAACTCATAGGCAGGGCAATTATTTACAATGTAACATCATAAATCCACTACATACATCAGTGTATCTTTTTCTTCCTTCTTTTCTATTTTTCTTTCTTTTGTCCATATGGCATGATCTTTCAAAGGAGTAGAGATATCTTCTCTTGCCTAAGTTTCAGGAAGAGGAGAGCAGAGTCACCCCACCAAAAGCTGTCTGTCCTTTGTTTCTCAGATAGCTGAAAGAGGGAGCCTGTGTAGGAGAAGTAAAGACTTGTGTGATTTCCCTGAGTTCTGCGATGGAAAATCTGAACACTGTGTGCCTGACGTAATAGCTGCTGATCTGGAGCCTTGCAATAATGAAACTGCCTTTTGCTACAGTGGGGTTTGCCGAGACCTGGATAGACAGTGCATGGATTTATTTGGAAAACGTACGAGATGCATCCTGTTTTCTGTCTCAGCAGGGAGGATTACTTTTTTGAATTGCTGTTATTTTAAAGCCACAAACTTATCCTGTAGCCTTATTATAAACATACTGATCTACTAATTGGGGGAGGAGGGACTAGGTCCTACCTCAACTGGATATGCGTGACCTAACTGACTCATCTCAGGAGTCCTTGCCCTCCCTGGGGAATGGATGGGAAGATGAGGTGACAGGGAAGGCTGGGAGGAGGGGAGAGAGGGGGAGCCGTGCTATGTATGGGGGAAAACTTTTTAAATGAAAAGAAAAAAAATACCAATCCACACCCGTGATTGAAAATCAAAGAAAAGCAAATTCTTTTCATGTCAAAAAGGAAAAGACTGTAACATTGAAGCCATATAGGATGTGTATGAGTCAGAAATTAGATGATCAGTGTGTGGCTTTGGGGAAGAGAGTGGTGTTTTCAACATTTTTTCCTGAGTAATTTTTGGTTGATTCTTAACCCCACTGCTCCAATTTACACTTCAAGACACTGTCTCAGTATAAAGATCCTATACTTTTAAATATTTTTAAATTATTTTTGGCTTTTAGCATAAGAAAGTTGAAATTCTTTTTTTTAGATGCGAAGACTTCTAATTATTTGTGCATACAAGAAGTGAATCTTCAAAATGACAAATTTGGAAACTGTCATGGACGTTGTAATTATAGGTAAATCCTTACCAAATTGTACATTTTCCAAATGTGGTATGTGTAGTACAAATGAGTGTACCCAGTGTTTGCAAACAGGTCACATATTGTCTGTCATAATTGGTACATGTTCTTAACAGCTTGCTATTACGGTCTGCCTTAAGGTTTTGAATTATTCTCAAATACTGAATTATATTGAACTAAAGGACAAGACAGCTAAGTGTTAATATATAACTTTTCTGCTTTATATTGTCAGTGCTATGTTTTGTGGAAAACTGACTTGTACCTGGGACCGTGTAGAAATCATGAAATCAAAAAAATATGATTTCCAGTATACTTTCCTTGGAGGCCATGTGTGTGTGTCCGCACATTTAAGAGACCGTGAACACACTGATTATACCTATGTACATGATGGTACTATTTGTGGTGATGGCAAGGTAAACATGCTTTTACTTGATATTTATGCATTGTGTGTTTATAAGGGACTTATGAATGCCAATGAGTGTAAGCATATACATACCCAAGGGTGCACACAATTTCTCTTTCTTCATCACAATAACAAAGTATGATGCCGTGTAACTAAGGAGATGTAACAACATCCATTTGTGTGTGTATATGTGTTAAAGGAAAAGCAGAGTTATTACTAGCCAAAGCAACTTTGACTTTGTTAATATTTTTCTTAGGAATCTGGCTATTGGTTCTTGTTTTCTCGCATTATCTAAACTTTCTTCTTGGGCTAGGATCTAGTCTGCTATCAGTTGTATAAACAAATTCACAAACAGAAAGATTAGAGAATGAACACCCTAAAACATCAGAAGAAAACATCACCAAAATGTCAGGCTGTCAGAATGATATAAATGATATTAAAGAAAACTTAAAGAACCAAGTGTTTAGTCAAATATCATTATTTTATTAATAAAGTACATCATGTACTTCTCTATTTTCATAATACCCTAACACTCTTAAATACAATATTATTACAAAAGTAATTTCCATTTTATAAGACACAAAAATAAAACATAAGGGCTCAAGTGTCATTAACATTTTTTAAATTAAAATCCTCCAAAGCCTAACAAAGGATTCAGATCTTAAAGCAGAAATGTAGGCTGAGGCTGCTTCAAAAAACCTGAGAAATACCTATTCTCATAAGACATTGTTTTATTTATTCAAGAAAGGAATTTCAAATGACTGAGAAACAAAGAAATGTTCAATATCCTTAGCCATCAAGAAAATGCAAATTAAAATGATATCTTACACCTATCAGAATGGCTAACATCAAAAACACAAGTGACAGCTTATGCTGGAGGGGATGTGGAACAAGGGGAACCCTCCTTGGCATATACCCAAAGGATGCTCAGTCATACCACAAGGACACTTGCTCAACTATGTTCATAGTAGCTTTATTTGTTATAGAACCTGAAAATAACCTAGATGTCCCTCTACCAAGTAATAGATAAAGAAAATGTGGTACATTTACACAATGGAGTATCATTCAGCAGTTGAAAACAAGGACACCAGGAAATTTAAAGGCAAATGGGTGGGAACTAGAAAAAATTCATCCAGAGTGAGGTAACCCAGACTGAGAAAGACAAACATGGTATATACTCACTCATAAGTGGATATTAGCTGTAAAACAAAGGATAACTGTGATACAGTCCACAAACCCAGAGAGATGAAGTAATAAGGGACTCCATGGGGGGGACACCCAGATCTCTCTCAGAAGGGGAAATAGAAGAGATTTTGTGAGTGCCCTGAGGGTCAGCGGGGATAGGAACGTGAGCTGTGAGGTTGCCAGAGCACAGAAGGAGAGAGTGATGAGGAACAATTCTGGGGGAGGGGTGGGCATTTTGAGGTCAGACAAAACCCTGGAGCAGGGGAATCTCCCAGGAGTCTATGGGGAGCACCCCTACTTAAACTCTAAACAAGATAAGTAGCCTGTGACCAGATTGGTGCCTGGCCCAATTGTCATCAGAGAAAAGGGATGGAAGCAGATGCAGAGACCCACAACCAAACATTAGGCAGAGTTCAGGAATCCTGCTGAGGAGTACAGGATCCAGAAGGGTTAAGGATACCACAGGAAGGTTCACACATCAACTAACCTGGGCTTGTAGGGGCTCACAGAGTCTGAACCAACAACCAGGGGGCCTACATGAGGCTGAGCACAGCACTTGCTCCTCTTTTGGGACTCCCAATAACAGGAACAGGAGCTGTCTCTCATTCTTTCTTTTTTTCTCTCTCTCTTTTTTAGATTTTATTTATTTTATTAAAAAATGTCATTTTTCTCTATGTATCCCCCTGCTCCCCAGCACTTCCCTCCTCCCAATTCCTCCCAGTCAACCTTCAGCCTTGCCCCTTCATATCCACCCATCCCATCCCCCCAAAGGGCAAGAAGTATCAAAGTGGCTCAGCTCAGCTCAGCACATCCATCCACTTCAGTCAAGTCTGATCCACTCATCCCAAAGTCAAGGCTGGGCTAGGTGTTCCTCAACAGGGAATGGACCCCACGATGCTAGCCCACACACAGGAACACAGTCTGATCCCACCCCTCAAGGCTCCACACACTGCTCATGCCAGTCACCTACACTTGGAAGGCCCATATCCCTTTCCCAATGGAACTTCAGTGGCCACTCCTAATTCAGTGAGCTCCCCAGAGCTCCAGCCAGCCATTGTTGTGGGAACTCTCCTCACAATCCTCATCCCCTTGCTCATACAGACACGCCTCCCCTGCTCTAACCTGGACCAGGAACTCTGCACAGTGCTCAGCCATGGACCTCTGCCTCCATCTCTATTCTGCTTAGGCACCCCCTCCACTGTTGTCTGGAGACTTAGCCAGGGACATCCTGTGAGTTCTTGGAGGTTTCAGTAGCATCTGGTCTCTTTCCAACCCCACTTTGGCTTCTTCTATTGAGATATCCATCTCCCTCTTTGCTCCTCTCACTCAACATTCTCCTTCTTACAAGATTGTTCCCAACTCTTCTTGGTTGCAACATGTTGTGACCCAAATTTGCTAAGGTTATCATCTCTATTTTCTCTTCTTAGGAGAATCTCTGGATGTCTCTCTTAAGTTCCTTCTAATTCCAAGATGTTCAGGGATAACAGTTTGCAGCTCGGGTATACTTGTTGTTTTTTTGCCTAAATCCAATAATGAGTACATCCCATGCCTATCTTTCTGGGCTTGTGATACCTTGCTCAAGAAGATAAACTCCAAGTCTATCCATTTGCCTGAAAATTTTAGGATGTCTTTTTTTTTAATTTTTTTACTGCTAAGTAGTACTCCATTGTACCACAGTTTCTTAATCCATTCTTCAGTTGAGGGGCATCTAGGTTGTTCCTAGGTTCTTGCTATTATGAATAATGCTGCTATGAACATAGCTGAGCTAATGCCTTTGGGGTACGAATGTGCATCCATTGGGTATATACTCAGTAGTGGTATTAGTGGATCCTTGGGGAGATTCATTCCCAGTTTTCTGAGGAATAGCCATACTGTATTCCAGAGTAACTGTAAAAGTTTACATACCCACCAACAATGGAGGAGTGTTCCTCTTACTCCACATCCTCTCCAGCACTTTCTGTCATGTATGGTTTTTGAAATTAGCCAGTCTGACAGGTGTAAGGTGGTATCTCAATGTTGTTTTGATTTGCATTTCATTGATGGCTAAAGATCAACATCTTTAATTTTTAAGTGCCTTTCAGTCATTTGTAATTTTTCTGTTGAGAATTCCCTTTTTAGCTCTGAATCCCAATTTTTTTTTAAACTGGGTTATTTAGGTTTTTGGGCTCTCGTCTCTTAAGTTCTCTACATATTTTCAAGATCAATCCTCTGTCTCACGTAGGGTTGGTGAAGATCTTTTTCCATTCTGTAGGCTGTCATTTTGTCTTATTGACTGTGTCCTTTGCCTTACAGAAGCTTCTCAGTTTCAGGAGGTCTCACTTGTTGATTGTTGTTCTTAGTGTCTGTGCTACTGGTGTTATATTTAGGAAGTGATCACCTGTGCCAATGCATTGGAGGGTATTTCCCACTTTCTTTTCTGTCAAGTTCAGTGTATCTGGGTTTATGTTGAGGTCTTTGATCCACTTGTACTTGAGTTTTGTGCAGAGTGCTAGATATAGATCTATTTGCATTCTTCTGCATACTACCATCCAGTTATGCCAACACCATTTGTTGAAGATACCATATTTTTTCCATTGAATATTGTTGGCCTCTTTGTCAAAAATGAGGTGTTAATAGGTGTATGGGTTAATGTTGGGGTCTTCAATTTAATTCCATTGATCCACAGGTCTGTTTTGTGCCAGTACCAGGCTGCTTTTATTACTATGGCACTATAGTACAGCTTGAAGTCAGGGATAGTGATTCCTCCTGAAGTTCTTTTACTGAGCAGGATTGTTTTGGCAATCCTTGGGTTTCCTGTTATTCCATATGAAGTTGGGTATCTTTCAAGGTCTGTAAAAAATTGTGTTGGATTTTGATGGGGATTGCATTGAATCTGTAGATTGCTTTTGGTAAAATTGACATTTTTACTATGTTGATCCTACCTATCCAGGAGCATGGAAGATCTTTCCATTTTCTGATTTCCTCTTCAATTTCTTTCTTCAGTGACTTAAAGTTTTTGTCAAACAGGTCTGCTACTTCTTTGGTTAGAGTTACGCCAAGATATTTAATGCTGTTTGCAGCTATTGTAAAGAATGATGCTTCTCTTATTTCTTTTTCTGCCCTTTTATCCTTAGTGTGTAGGAGGCTACTGAATTTTTTAAAAATTAATCTTGTACCCTGCTCCTTTACTGAAGGTGTTTATCAGCTCTAGGAGTTCCCTGGTAGAACTTTAGGGGTCACTTATGTACGCGATCATATCATCAGCAAATAGAGATTGTTTGACTTCTTCCTTTCCAATTTGTATCTCCTTAATTTCCTTTTGTTCTCTTAATGCTTCAGCTAAAACTTCAAGAACTATATTGAATAGATAAGGAGAGAGAGAACAGCTTTGTCTTGTTCCTGATTTTAGTGGGATTGCTTTGAGTATTTCTCCGTTTAGTTTGATGTTGGCTGTCGGCTTGCTGTATATCACCTTTATCATATTTAGGTATTTCCCCTGTATTCCTGATCTCTTCCGTACTTTTATCATGGAGTGTTGGATTTTGTCAAAGGCTTTTTAGCATCTAATGAGATGATCATGGGTTTTTTTTTTCATTCAGTTTGTTTATATGATGGATGACATTCACAGTTTTTCATATGTCGAGCCATCCCTGCATCTCTGGGATGAAGCCTACTTGATGGTGGTGATTTTTTTTTTTTTTTGATATGTTGTTGATTTCAGTTTCCCAAAATTTTATTGAGTATTTTTGCATCAATGTTCATGAGGGATATTGGTCTCTATTTCTCTTTCTTTGCTGCATCTTTGAGTGGCTTTGGAATCAGGGTGATTGTGATCTCATGAAAAGAGTTGTGCAATATTCCTTCAGTTTCTACTTTATGGAACAGTTTGAGAAGTATTGGTTCTTCTTTGAATGTCTGGTAGAATTCTGCACTTAATTAATCAGATCCAGGGCTTTTTTTTTTTTTTTTTTTTTTTTTTAACTTGGGAGACATTTAATAACAGCTCAATTTCCTTTGGGGTTATAGGTCTGTTTATGTCTTTAATCTGATCTCGATTTAATTTTGGTAAGTGGTACCTGTTCAGAAAGCTGTCTATTTATTTTATGCTTTCCATTTTAGTGAGTATAGATTTTCAGAGTTGATCTGATAATTCTCTGGACTTCCTGGGCGTCTGTTGTCATGTCCTTCTCTTTTTTTGGAGCCCTACTCCTCATACTAGATCCACTTTCCCAGCCTTAATATATGGGAAGGTACTTAGACTTACTTCAGCTTGATGTGTTATGGTTTCTTGATACTCATGAGAGACCTTCCCTCTCCTGGAAGAAGACAAAAGCGGGAGGGGTTTCGGGGGGAGGGTAGGAAGTGGGGAATGCGGTGGATGGAGAGGGAGGCTGCAGTCAGGTGTAAAATAAATAGATGAATGAAAAACCAAGAGGAAAAGGCAAAACAACCCCAAAAAATCACAAAGGAGCATCCTGGTACAAAAATACCTTTAATAACTAAATATTTAATATAAATATGAACTTATAAATAAAAAAAGAAAGAAAATTTAAATACAAAAAGTAGACGTGGTTTTATCCTTATGTTGTGGCCTAATCTGCTCTGTTAAGTCCAAGAGTGACAAGAATGTCTTTTGGGGCTCATACTAAGCCTTTTCAATCACACCTGAGGATTCAGTTATTTCCATCATGAAGTGGGTGGAATGACAGAGCATCAGACCCCTGAACACTCCAGGGCAGAATTAGTTTCATCGACTAGACTAAATAAACCATTAATGGAGAGTGGGATTTTGAACTGCTGGCTTTCTGGAAGGAGGTTGAGCTAGGGAATACTCTTGGACAGACTGTCAGGTCTAACTGTGCAAACACTCACCTTTATTTGGGAATTGGTGCTCCAGGGCAGGATTCTCTTTTCTCAAATTCCTCACCCTGAGAAGCCCCAACATTTCTCTTTTCCTCAACTATGTGTTTATTTTTTCTCTAACAAACTGTCAAATGAAAGAAAAGTGACTGAGCCTCCCTCTATTGCCCTCTTCCTTAGGAGATAATCTGGGGAACTCCCCTTCTATATGTAGTTTGCCAGAGTACGTGTCACCTGGGACTTGAGACTGTCATCTGCCATCTGAGAAGTCAAGGATGGGGTCTTGTATTTTGTAGGGTGAAGTGGAGACTGTAAAAACATAGTGTTAGCATCCAGCCTGTGCCTCAGGCTTCTGCTACCAGATACTCACAGGCTCCCTCTTGGGAGTAGTGAGTCCCACGCTGACAACATTGCCACTGTTACAGTCAGCTGGCCATGAGTCTACATCAGAATCAGTGCACATCTTATTCTCCACCTACTTCCCAGCCTGAGAATCAGAGATCCTGGCCACAGGCCTTTGCTGTGAACCTCCTCCCACTCTCAAAAGGTCTAAGAAGAATCTCTTTGATCCTCTTCAGAGACCCAACATACTGTCTCTGGTGCCGAAGTCTGAGCCCTCCCTAGAATTCCACCATATAATTGTTTGTCTCCCCCATAATGTTAATAATAAGAACTCCAGATAATCTCCTCATCTCCAGTGGTCCATCTTTTTGAACCACTTGCCTTATCCATAATCTCGCAGATATAGCTACACAAAAAATATACAGCTTTCACCTCAAAGAGAATAAGTGATAGTTTATTTTGAAGCCAACTTAGAGTAACTGCTACCTAAGGTTCCATGGTCCCACATGGAAGCAATCTCATGGAGGTTTGTAGCAACAGAACAAAGTAATGAACTAAAATAATCTTAGACTACATTGGTGGATACATGAGAGAGGTGTACCCTTTGAGGCTGGTGGAAGCTGGTGGACTGCTAAGTTAGGAGATTTAAGAAGGATTGTATCTATTAGTCATAGGATATTAGTTCCAACATAAAGATGGACAAAGATGAAGCTAACCCAAACAAGGCAATTTGGCTCCGGGCCAACAACATCCCCAAGTCTCCACATCACCACAATTCTGATCAGCTTCTTTCCAGGAGTTCTCATCCACAGATGTGATGTCAAAATTTAATAGATTTGCATGACACCTGGTTGGCATCCGATTATTTGCTGATACCAGAGAGAATACAATTTATGCATATATGTGCATGCAATGTGACATAGAAACTGATGAGACAAAGGAGCTTTCATCACGTCTAACTTATTAATCAGTAAATATCAAGTAGATGATGTATTTTTGTTACTCAAATTTTAGGGGTCCCTTTGTAACCAGATGATACAGGATAAATCAGGATGCCCACTTAGGGCAATTAGTCTCGCTAATAAATGAATTTAAAAAGGGCTCAAATGAAAGCTTAAGTACAATTTTATTAGCACTTAAAAGAAAAAAACCTCAGAGCAGGCAAGCTGCAAGATTTCAGCAACTGCAGGAAAGAAAGGAAAAAGCCATGCCATTTATGCTAGATGGTCAGAGACATGGTGGACCAACAGCCCCATTGGAAGGAGGAAGTTGATGTATTGAGGAAAGCATGCTTAAAAGTGAGGAAGAAGAAAGGGAAGTTAGTTCAGGAAAGCAGGCAAACTTAAAACCCCACATGGCTGTGGCCCATAAATTAATGCACCAGGAGCTGGGATTCTGGGAAGGAAAAGTTCTACATCTCATTATAGGAAGCATTCCTTCACTTAATTATTTCATATGCCTTCAGTTGAGACCCCCTCCTGGGAATGATTCTCAGCCAAGCATCAGCCCCAGTGGTCTGAAATGTTAGTTCTCCATCAAAGTCAGAAATTCAATTATTCTGACCAGTTTTTTTAAATAGTAATAAACATTATGTATTTTTAATAGAGCAGTATTAAACTAATTTTCAGATATTAATAAATATAAGGTGGCATAGAAAAAAATCAAGACATTATAAATGCCTATTATGGATTGGTCAAATAAATTAGAACATATGCA
Source organism: Phyllotis vaccarum (assembly GCA_033318265.1). Taxonomy (NCBI): domain Eukaryota; kingdom Metazoa; phylum Chordata; class Mammalia; order Rodentia; family Cricetidae; genus Phyllotis; species Phyllotis vaccarum. The sequence continues at coordinate 137,202,394 of JARWLC010000002.1, read as the reverse complement.
AAATATAAAATAATTTTCCTTTCTAAGCTTAATTTTGGGAATTCTTTTAGTGAGACAAAATTACAAATAAAGACAATGGAAATTTTAGGATGTTAAATTAAAATTGACATAGAGTATAAAGATTTCTGACCAAGGGCTGAGAGATTGCCCAGTTGTTTCTAATGATGCTTATGGCTCTTGAAAGCATCTATGCCTATTGGTTCATAACTGTAACTTAACGATAGAGTGCTCCATACCCTCTTTTTGCCTCTTCAGACATTACACTGAAAAGTACACCACCACAGTCTCTCACATACACACATATACACAGTTTTGAGAGAAAGAGGTGGGGGGAGGAGGAGGAGGGGAGTGGAGGGGACAAGGCTAGTTAAGGCTTCTAAGTGACAATAAGCTTGCTTGATTTGCAAAAATAAGCAAAATATAGCTTTGAAGTATTTTTATTAAAATAAGTGCCATGATAGAAAAAATAAGCTAAAGCAAGCAGAAGCAGTTAGCTAACTTGCTGTCTATTATCTGACTAAGGACATCCCAAAGCATAAAACAAATAATGGAGCTAGAGATCTTCAGCCTATCAAATCCAGTGTTTCCTTTCCTTTCCTTCAATAAAAGCTTTCCTCTGTCCTTCTCCTCTGCAGCTTCTGAGTCACTTCCGGTGTGGAGCTGCACAAATTTCACACCTTTTACTCACATTAAACTTTTCATTTAATTGTGCCTCAGTTTATCTCTCTAGCAAAGACCATTCATCCTATGTAAAACACCTCATCAGATCATTTGAGAAAAGTCAGCCACTCACTTTATAAAATGCATCAAAAGACAATCAAATTAAGTCAGACTTGGGGCAGAAGAATATACTACCATGAGTGCAGAGTCCACATTAATATCAACTGAGTATTTACTACAAGAAAACTCTTTCATCCTCCTAACCTGGGAGGTAGGATTTTACACTCCTGCATTAATAGATGTTTTAAATTGACCTATGGAGGGATCCCACAGCTCAGTCTGGGGGCTAAAACAAAATACTAAAGAGTATCCTTAGTGGTGGGAAAAATGTGAGCAATGAATTCTGGCCTTAGCACAAGCTGGCTGCATTTATCTCATGCTAATTTATTGTTGAAAGTGTGGATAGCTCTGTTGCTTCAGGTGGGGACAAAAACTATTATCTCATTTTCAAAATGCAAAGCCTATAAAATATGTGGGCTCACTCTTCTTTCATTAGAATGACTAGATGTTATAAAATGAAAATCAACCATTATATATATGATATCCCTGTACATAATTTTTATAGCAAATATAATTCTCCAGCTAGACTTTGTCCTAGAAATTTTTACCGTTGCTTAACTTTAGCATTTTTAGCTTTAATATGCTTTCCAGGCTTGTATCCAAGGGAGTTGTTTACGAGTGCATGCCTATAAACAAAATACGAGCTGTAAGTCACAGGAAAAGTGCCAGGGAAATGGGGTATGTAACTATTTTGTTTTTCATTTAATATGACTATTTCATTCACATAAACAAATGTTTTAGAAAACTGGGCTCAGAATTATTTGATGTAGAAATTTTCTTTAGAAAATTTCAGTTTAAATAAGGAATGTAATACTATTAACATGGATGATCATGATTTGTATGCACCATTAGATTGTTATAGGACAACTGAGCAAGTCAAGTAAGTTTTGAATGAGACACAAAAATATAGGGTGGAATATTGTCACAGTGTTTGATTATTAACCTGTAACAGTGTATTATCTAGTACCATACATATATGGTGAACCTATGTAGTCACGTGTTTTCTGGGAATTAAAGTGTTCTTTTTTTTATCTTAATGTACACATTGCTTCTAATCTGGAATTTAAAAAATCAGACTTTTTAAATTCTACTCAGATGCGGATTGCCTTTCTATGACCTCAGTTAATTTCCTCCCCTGTGTCTTTTATGCTACCCTGAAGTATTCACACAGTAATAGTTTTTCATATAACATGTAACTATTAGGAATACTGAAAAGAAAACAGTTATCAATGTACATTAAAATTACTCCATTTCACCCAAATTATAAGCAATGAAATATAATGAGATAAATACAGGTAACTGATGTGGGGACTATACTTTTGTACTGTAAATAATGGTTTAATAAAATGCTGATTGGTCAAGTAGATAAAGAGGAAGTAGAGGCAGGGCAACCAGACTAGGAGAATTCTGGGTAAGCAGAACAGCAGAGAGGAGAGACGATGACAGGTAGAGGAACCAGGGTGAGAAGGCTGCTCTGAGAAAAGGTACCAAGCCACGTGGTTAAACAAGATAAGAATCATGGGTTAGTTTACGAGTAAGAGTTAGCAAGTATTAAGCCTGAGCCATAGACCAAACAAGTTGTAATTAATATAAGATTTTGTGTGATTATTTGGGACTAAGTGGTTTTGAGACCAGCCAGGTGGAACACAGAAACATACTGCTACAGGTAACATTTCCATTTGCTTTAAGGAATATTGAAGGTTTTGTACCCATGCAGCATGCTTGAAAACATGAGAACCCATGTTTCCTCATATTCTGGCGAGGCTGTTTAATCTCTTCCAACATGCTTAAAGCATTGTTACTGACACGTATTGTATTTAGTCATTACTGTTTCAGTTCTACCTGTGATACTTCTACCTCCCCAGATGTATAAGATTATATGGCAAATTATGGGAGTTTGGGAGTTGTGTCAACAGGGTGTCTTCTTCAGGTCCTGTGCTTTTTACACCAGTGGAAATGGAATTCACCTACTTTAATTGACAGCCTTTTTGGTGGGGCCGATGCCTCTGCTCCTAACTCTCCTTTTTATTTTTTGCGTGGCCCTTCCTAGCTTTCTGTATAAGTAACATTTGCCTTTGGCCCAACAACTCCTTCAAAGAGTTTTCCTCCATCACAGCTATTTTTTTCTTTATTTAGTCTAATTTAGTCTAAATTAATAAGTTGTAATTATCACCAAATTATATTCTCTAACTTCATAATCACTCCGTCTTTCTAACTAGTCATTTCAATTATATCAAGAACATTACAACTTCTATTTAGAAACATGACCAACAAAAAGATAGGATTTTTAAAACAACACAAGATCATTTATTGGATCATTACTATGTTTACTTTCATATTAAAACTGTCTAAATGAAATTACAATAGTTGATTAATTTCTGTAACCTAATTATGGATAATAAATGAATTTTCTATTTATACATATATAAACACTTGGGTTATTCAGTTTTCACTTGGATTGGTTTTAGATTTGCAACAATCTAGACAACTGTCATTGTGATCCTGGCTTTGCACCTCCAGAGTGTGACATGGCACCTTCATCTCCAGGAGGAAGCTTAGATGATGGATTTTGGCTGCCCTTCGGTTAGTGTCCAGAGCAGGGTCTGCATGTATGTAAGCATATTCCATCTCAGCTGGTCTCTGTGGCTACTGAAGACTTGACATTTACAAAGTACAACTGAAAATTTGATATTGCTACTTTGCTTGATTTTATTTAAATGTATAGAACTATGTGAGGCTATTTGAAATCTAATCTAGAGTTGTGAATATTTAACAGACCCCTCTTCTAATTTTGTTATGGTCTGCAGAACATTTCTATGTTATGCTGTATGCTTTTCTGCATAAATATGAGTTTGAGAACTTACTGCAGTCTGTATTTCCCCAGAGAGTTTTATACGAAAATGTGCTAGTTTACAAGAGTTGCATGTTTTAAAACTTGTGTGTATGTGTGTGCACATGCATGCATGTGTGTATGCATGCACGCATGCATGCATAGTCAGAAGAAAGAAATCTGATTCCTTGGGGCTGGAGGCCTAATGTGAGTAGCCTAATGTTGGTATTGAGAAACAAATTCAGATCCTCTAGAGGAGCAGGAAGTACTTAACCACTAAGCCATCTCTTCAACCCTGACATATAAAAAACTAATTGTTCGATTTAATATAGAAAGTACTCAAATTTTCTATACTTTTAGATCATGAATACTATATGACACTAAACATTTTTAAATTCATTTGGTGGAAAGTCATGAACAAGCACTGCTCATTTGATTTACCAAATCTGTTGTGTACAGTTAGAATCTACGCTGGCTGTATGGAGTCAAGTATGCCAGTAGAGGTTAAAATTATAAAAATGCCTCAGGAAAACTGTTAAAATGCATTTCCTCAACCCAATAGGATTAGCAAATGAACTAGAGAAAGGTTTATTTTCTTTATTTAAGGAAATATTTAGTTGAAATAATTACACCAACTAATGTTATGGATGTTGTCAGTGTCCTATATTATAGTTTTAATATTCTAATCTATTAATTTAACTTGATCTATGTGATCTTCATTTAATTTGTCAATTTCATTTCTAGATTTAGCATATAAAATTTTATTATCACTGATTTTATTTTCTTCAATTCTTATGTATTTAAGGCTATAGACCTCTATATAAAGATTTCTTGGATATGTAAGTCTTTAAATACCAAAGTGCATACGTTTTGATGCATAATATCTAAAAAATGTGTGTGGGGTGTGTGTGTGTGTGTGTGTGTGTGTGTGTGTGTGTGTGTGTGTGTGTGTATGTACGTGCATGCACAAACATGTCTGTGAACATTCATGCATAAACTAGAGCATGGCATTGGGCACAGTCCTTTGTCATTGTCCCCCTTAGTTTTTGAGATGGGGCCTGTCACTGAACTTTGGCTATGCTAGTTGGCTAGAGAGCCCCCAGACGTCCATATACATCTCTGTCTAGCAATTCTGGGTAAGCTTTGTGCACCTTCTTTTGACTTTGTTTCTTTTTATTGTAACTAACTGAATCCAAGAAGCACCAAGTGTTGGAATATTGACTGATCTTGTACAGATTTGTTCAGGTAATCATAGTTACAGTGAGTTCATGAATGTTATACTTTTTTCAGGCTCAGAAGATGGTATTTCCAACACTCTTCCCATCCTCTGGCAATTACGATCTTATGTCCTATCTTCTCTGATGTTTGGGGGCGGGCAGGACTCCATATAGATGTCCCTTTTAAGGCTAGGAACTCAACAGCCACTTAGTCCCCAGCACCTTGATTTTATTGGTCATCCTTCTGTTTTTTACTCTATTCTTTTTCTTTTGTATTGTTTCCTTGGGAGTTTATCTAATGCTCTCATCAGAGTCCATCACTATGGAATTAGTAATATTATTTCTCACTCCTGGATATTTTATGTTTTTTTCTGCTTCTCTGTTCAGAGTTAGGCATCTGGGTTTAGGCCAATGATTGGAAATTTTTTAATCATATTATTTCAGTTGCAGTTTCGGCAATGTTCATGTGTATGTATGGCTGGGTTTCATTACGGTTGTGTTTCTGTTCTTTCTCCATTTAACTCTACAGCTAAGCCTTTCAGGTACCAGGCAAGATTTCTAATACAACTCTGAGAAGATAATTTAAAAAAAAAAATGACTTATTTATTATGCAAATACATTGTTCTGCCTGTGTCTATGCTTGCATACCAGAAGAGGGCAGCAGATCTTAGTACAGATGGTTATGAACCTCCATGTGGTTTCTGGGATCAAACTTAGGACCTCTGGAAGAACAGCCAGTGTTCTTAACCACCGAGCCATCTCTCCAGCTTCTCTGAGTAGAATATTAACTACAGAAGTAACCACAATGGATAGATATGTCCACTAGAAAAGATGCAGTAAAAGTTAATTAATTATGAACAATCTTCTATCCATCTCCACTAGCTTGTGGGGGATTAAAGGTAAAGATAATATAGCACATCCTAAGATATGAGTTATTAATGGTAATATTTAAGATATGAACTAAGACTATGGTTATTATTTAAGCAAAGAAAAAATAGAGAAAAAAAGAGTAAATTCAAGGAGGTGAATTGTTGCTGGAGTTAACAGAGTTTGGGAATCAAAGCTACAGAAAAAAAAAATGGAATTAAAAAGGAAATAAAGGAGACACGACTGTGAAGTGTGAGAAAGAGATAAGTATCTGGGTTGTGGGCAAGTGAAGCCATTGAGAGGATGTAGTTGAAAAGGCTCTGAAGCAAACAGCAGAATGATTTTAGACCTACAAACAATCCAATCCAAGGGTGAAGATTTTGAAACAACAAAAGTAAATAAAGAACATAGTTTCAAGCAACATCTTTTTCTTGTTAAAATACCTGTTGTTTATCTCTCTGGTTTAAGAGATCAAATTGTTCCATGGAAAGGAATGTTTGAATTTATACGCCATACCTAAAATTAACTCAAAATGAGCCAACCATATATACAAGTAAAATTGAGAAGTCATACAAGACAAAGCAGGGTAATTCAAACCACTCACTGGTCCACGCCAATCTTTCTTCTTGCAACATTAAATACCGCTTTCCATTTTCAGATAAAAGCATGCCTTTGGTTGTCAAGCATCGTGGTGCTCGCTATAAAAAGGGGCTTTTGATCAGTTTCTACTGTTTTCTACCTTTCCTGGTCATGTTTGCCATCTTCGTTATCAGGTGGAACATCACAAAGGGGCACAGGTACAAGGAAGAGACCATAAGTGACGACGAGTAAGTAAACACCTTCATGCTAAAAATGCAGCATGGAAGTACTTCAATCCAGTTAAGTAGCATTAAGCACGGCTTTTTGGATGAATGGTTGATTAGATCGAATTGTTAGAACTGCTGAGCAAAGGTTTTCAGGATATAGCAAAGCTCATTTTCATTTTCTGATGGGCACATCCTTTCATGTTCTGATGTGCCAAAGATAAATGGAACAACCCAATAAATCCTCAGGACTTTTTGAATGAAAAACCTCATGAGCTGTAATTAATTTAGAAGGTTAAGTTGATCTCACAGGCAACCTAAATGAACTCACGTTGCAAGTCATTTTTATGCCTAAGGGGTGAAATGGAGATGAATTGGGAGCAGATATTCCAATAGAATCGAAGGCAGGAAAAATAAGGGCCCAGAACAAGGCTGGGAGGCCTGCTCCAGAATGTGCATGCAATTAATCTCACCTGTTTGTTTCTAAGCTGCACCTAAGGTGTTGCATAGCTTTTGTCTGTCTCAACCACATCTGTGCAAGCCATACCTTGTTTGGTGGAGATTCAGGAAAAGCAGAATATGCTCAAGCAAAAGTAAACAGTGAGACCTGTAGTCTCCTCCTGTAAGAAAACAATGATGCCTGCCTAATTTCCAATGCCATCTCTAGCTCCAAGATTAGGCAAGGAGGTGACAGCAACTAGTTAAGTCAGGACAATGTTCTCAATATTTATGCAGACATCTATAAAAATATTCTTTGTTTTAGAGTAATCAGATTAAATGACAACAGGCTTATGCAGATTCCTGTACTGTTGGAACACCTTGGGGGAAATCTAAATAATTAGCAAAAATTTTGAATGTTGGAAGAAGTGCTACAGTTAGGAATCTTGAAGGTTTTTTTTTAAAAAATAACAGAACCATGTCAAAGTAGCTTAAGATTTGCAAATGTAGGTGGTTTGAGGTTAGCAAGAGGTTAAAATAAAGTGAGGCTGAGGCACAGAGGAGGGGCCCTCAGTACTCCATGCACGTGACTGCTGTGCCCTCCCCTGACCAGCACATTGGTGTCAATCTTTCCTTTTTCATTTTCTATCCATGCTCACAATCTTTTAGGTCATATCCTACAGATGCAGAAATCACCTAAAGTTACTTGTGCTCCACCTGGATTGATGATCGCTAATTAGGTGTTCAAACCTATGCCACCATGTGTGGCCCACGAGGACCTTGAACACCATAATGGCATGCCTAGTGTGGTATAAGAAATCAAAGAGGTTCTTTAATACCCCTAATATTGCTAAATGTAGTTGAAAGATCTTATTAGGAGCCTCATTAATGAAGGTAAATCCATCTAAATAATTATATATATAGTTACTTGATGCAAAGAAAACTAGATGGGTAAGAACCTGAAGATGTATACAAGTATTAACAACTGCTTTGACGGGTATTTTCATATCTCATCAGTTTCCATGTAGACAAGATGCGGGGCAACAATGGTTAGACTGTTAATTTTTAAAATCCCCAAATATTAACAAATGAGTAAATTTTTAAAAACCACGAAAAGTACAGAAAGTCTTTGAAAGTTAGGATTTGAAAAGACCAAGAACTGGAATGTCTTATTGGCTATCACCTGCAAAGAAGGTATTGATACACAGAAATTGATCATTTAGCATAAATCGGGTTTTTGACCCTTTTGTGATGTTTGTCTTAGTAACAATGTTATGTAATCCTGAAAACAATACTATCTCTTTTGTACAGAGTGATTTCAGAAGACAGTAATAAAGGCAGCAGCAACCAGCTATAGAGTCAAAGGTGACTGAAGACATCAAATTGCTGACAAAATATTGTAAGGATACTCTATTCACATCTGTCTATGCACATCTGTCAGTCTGAGGCCATAGATGTTTTTGTATGTCCTCACACATATTCCTAATTTCTAGCTTTACATGCTGTGAGGAGGCCAATAGAAAAAGCATGTGCTACTAGTGTTGTTTTCATTGCTTTGGAAAACTTCCATGTAAACTGTTAGTAATCAGGTTTTTATAAGAAATCTCTTTAAAGGGATTTGCAGTATTTTCTTAAAGCATTCACAAACAATCACACCTCTTTAAGGATCTAATTAGCAAATATACAGGACATTGTCCTCTGATGTTTAAATATTCTTCTTTATTATCATCACTGAGACTCCATGGGAATTGTTACCCTATTGGTTCTAGGTTTTTGGTTTTTGGGAGGTTTTTTCCCCCCCAAGATCCATGACTTAAGCAGCCCTGGGTAGTTGGCTAGCTTTCCAGTACCAGGCACGATTTCCCTCTTGTTGAGTGAGTCTTAAGTCCAATTAGAGAGCTGTTGGTTACCAAGGTGTCTGTGCCACTACTGCATCCTTAGGGTTATTGTGCTATGCTGGGCATCATAGCTGGGTATCAGTGTATTGATTGCTCCACTCCTTTGGAAGTTTGCACGGTGCCTTTTGATACTGTGAAAGCTAGTCGTCAGGAAGGGGGTATTCAGTTTTAGTTGAGGGGCCTCTGGACCCTGTGTAGGAACTTTCCTTTGAGATGTTTCCCTTTTACTCATGAGTTTAGAAAATGCAGCTGAAACAGATAAAGCACATCTCACAACATGCCCTGTCCATGTAGCCAGTACAAACTAGTTGCATATAAGACGAAACAAACTGCAAAATTTGTAGCTTTACAAATTTTGTGAATCTTAGAGGCCAGAGTACAGTCAAGGACTTTAATATTAATTTATTATGTTAATTAAGTTTTTATACCATGGTATAAATTGGGTAGCTTTTTAATAATGATAGGAACAATGACAGAAATGAAGCTTCTTTACTTCCTGTGTGTTTTATTTCCTTCCTTCCTTCCTTTCTTTTTTTTTTTTCTATAGCAGTTATGCAACATCAAAGCCACAATGGAAGAATGACGCTACCAAGAAACTCTGTTATGAGATCTGATCCAAGAACAAGAATGAATCCATCACTTTTTCAGTGGCTTACAGATTTCAGTTTTACATACCTCCAAATAAAACTGACAGATGAAAGCATATAGATTTGTATCTATTGATTCTTCCCTGTGAGCTGGGGCTATCAGCATTCTAAGCTGAGAACATTCCACTATCTATAGCTACTCCCATCCCAAGTGCCCAAAGCCGCAAGCAAGCCCTACAGCCTCTCCAGTTACCCCACAACTCTACTGTGTCGAGTTTCAGGATGCCAGAGAGAGATTTGATTGGTGGGATCACCCCTTGTAGGTCCCAAATAGTCACTAACATCCTTTCTCTTTTTAAAAGGAATTTTCTAGACTTAGTTCCCAATCAGAGGTATTGATAATGGCCCTCTGGTCCCCTAAAACAACTGGTATTTCTTGGTATTTGGCGTTGTGTGGTTATTTCTGAACTGAAACATTTCTCCCGATAGAAGGAGACAGGGTCATAAAACTCAAGCAAAACAGATGACTCAGGAGACTCACTTTCAGAAGTTGTAAGGTTCAGAAGCCCTTCTCTGTGTTTATTTAAGCAGTGATTGCTGGTGCTGAGGAAGGTTCTTTTTAACTGCCTGGGAGCCAGGCAAGGAATCCTAGGAGTGTAGCTTTCATGAGTTGCGACCAGGCTCACACAAATGGGCTTTTCTGGTTGATGCATCTGCCTTAGTCCTGCAAGTAACTCCAATAAACTAACTGGTTCACCAACCTAGTCTTGAATAGAATCGTGTCTGAAGTCTAAGTTGAGATTTTGTTCCTAACATTTGCTAAGCCTGAACTCTGCTGAGATTTCTGCGTGTGATTTTCTTGTTTCAGCCCTTCCATGTCCTAACTCCTCTCTTGGTTTAGGCTAAAGGTTCATCTCCACACCTTGAGCATTGTGCCTGAGTTAGTGTACTGTTCATCAACATCAAATCTGATTATGACTCAGAGCCCTCCCTGAAAGCAATCACGATCCAAGCATCACGACAGTGACCCAAATGCTGCTTTCTAAAATGCCCCTCAACTGAAAACGGCTAAGTCTGGAACATATACCCAAGACAGTGTTATTCAACCTTTATAAGAACAGATCTCAAATATAATACTACACAATGGGTGAAACAAAGTCCTCGTGCCACCAACTAATAAACTAGTTTAGGGCTCCCAGTGGCTAGAAATGAAGAAATGATGGAGGGGGTAAAGTCTGTAAGACATAGTGTCTATCTGGTGTTTTACAGCGATAGAAACTCTTGAGACATCCTCCATTAATAAAACACACTTAAGTAAAATAGCCTTCCCTTCCCCCAACCAATTACAAGCTAGCACCGTGAGAAAGGAAGACAGGAAAGGAGCACCTTATGATTGCCTTGCCAAGATCAAGTTCTATTTTTTGTCACGTTGACAATTAACACATGGCATTTCTAGCTTGCTTTTCATCTTTGATCATACTACAAGGAAAATTCCGGAAAACTGTGAAGAGAACGAAAATAACCAAGCAAGGCGAGTTAAGCTCACTTGTACTTTAACGCCCACTATGAGGGCCTGAGCTGGAAGCTGGTGTGTGCTCTGCCCCAGGGGAGGCCCTGAGCCTCGGGTGAGCCCCTGGTGGGTGGTCTCCCACGCTGCCCACGTGCCCTTCGGCTGCCAACGGTCTTGAGTTCAGCTGTGCTTGCTCCGTTCCGACCGGACCATGCCTCTGCTCTTCATACTCACCGAGCTCGCCACGCTGTTAGCCCGCCTCGGTAAGGCCCTGCAAGCCTCCCACTCCTTTCCATTCTGCTCCCCCTTAGCTGAGAGAAGATAACACGGAGCTCTTGGATTTCTCCCGATTCCCTTCCTCCATCTTGCCCCACCCCAGCCCCCATGCCAGGCTGGGCCAAGTGAACTCAGGGTTATTATGGTGGCTTCCACTCTGTCTTTGTGTCTGGACCAAACAACAGGAGATCAGGCTAGTCTGCGGAGGTCCCCACATCCTCGTAAGGGAAATGAGGGTGCTTGTGCACCCCAGCACCCTCTGATGGCTCCCCAGACCCCTGAGAGACACCGGCCTCAGCACGATTCTGAGGAGGAACAGCATGGACATGTTGACCATCCCATCTTTTGTCTATATCTACATCATTTTTAATGGTTTGTTTGGATGTTCTCGGGAGTTGTCCACTGAGGAAGAGCGGGTTCTAAGTAAGTTGGTTGACCACATTAGGGCTCCAGGTAGGCTCAGGAACACTGGCTGGAACGGGACTGTCAGGGATTCGGGAAACCAAAACAAACGAAATTAAAAATTCAAAACAATAATCTTGCTGCAGATTCACAAGGAATATGCCTGAATGTCACCGTGCCAATGAAGACAGAGCCAGGCAAGGGCGGACTTTCAGAAGGGAAGGTTAGTCGACCAGGTTTTCCTACTCACCACTCAGATCTAGGGGTGACCTTTCCTTGACCATTACTTTCTTCCAGGGCTCCCCTTAATTAGAGTCACCTGCAGAGCACAACCTTCTAGTTCTCTCTAGTTCCCTTCCCGACCATTGTCTCCCCAGCCACTTCTTTTTACTATCTCTCTTTAAAGTCCTTTTTTTGTTCTCAAGAAATAGTGAGCATTCCCCAGTAATCATTATGGTAGGAAAAAAATCAGTATAAAACAGATGAATGTAAATGTGCACTGCACGACAATTACCCAACATGCAAATTAAAAGCTTCGTTAGTAGCAACTAAACAATAAATTGGTTTGTAGTGATATTTAAACGTGTAAAATTAGACAAATGTCAGCATAAGCAGAATTAAGAAAGAGGTGTGTGTGTGTGTGTGTGTGTGTGTGTGTGTGTGTGTGTGTGTGTTATAGACAAACGGGTTGGGAGATAGTTTTCCTGCTTAGTTCTTCATCGTGAAGGTCCTAACAGCCAATATGTAGGTAGGAAATACTTTTCCTCACTGAGAATAGTGGGGTTCAATTTTTGAATACAATTTGGAATATTTTTTATTTGGAATTATGTATCCTTTGTTTTGATTTTTAAACATTTAGTCATTAGGGCTGGAGAGATGGCTCAGTGATTAAGGACATCGACTGCTCTTTCACATGGCAGCTCACCCCTGCCTGTAGCTCCAATCCCAGGGGATCTAACACCTTCTGGACTTCCTAGGCACTGAACATGTGTCCTGCACAGATGTACATGCAGACAAAATATCCATACACATAAAATAAGTAAATAAATAAAATAATTCAAATTTTAGTTAGTTCCCCCCCCCCACCCCTGGTGTGTCTGATTGGATTCATGCTCATGTCCCTGTGTGAAAATTAGAAATAGTCTGAGGGAGTCAACTCCCTTCCTCTACCCTGTCAGCCCTAAAGACAAAGGTTAAACTAACTGGCAAGCTTGGAGGCTGCTGCCTTTACCTGCTGAGCTGTCTCACAGGCCCTTTATTTCAGTTCTTGAAGCTGTTTTTACTACAATAGAGTCTACATTTGAAAATGATTTGTAAAGCTCTGTTGAGTTAATATAGGCAGTAAGAGAACACATAGCAAATGTACTTTTTGATGAGTGCTGCCGCCATCTGCACACATCTGTGATACCGGTAAGACAATGGATTTATTAAATAGACGTAATACTTTGTAAACTTAACTGCTTGGGTGCTTTTGTTTGTGGCTAGAACATGAACAAAAGATCCACCTTCTTTAACAAATGTTTACATGCTGAGAATGCATCAGTTATCTAGAGCTGGTTCATATTGCATAATTTAAACTTCATACCCATGAAGCCACAATTCTCTATATTTTCCTCTGTCTGAAGCCTGACAACTAACATTCTATTCTATTTTTCCATGTTTGACTTTTTTAGACGCATCATATAAGTACAACCTTCTGTTGATCATTCAGTAACCGGTTTATTTTGCTTAGCTTTGTAATATCTGGATTCATGCAAGTAAATACAAAAGTATTGCCTCCTATGAAGGCTGAATAGTAGGCCATCGTGTGTGTGTGTGTGTGTGTGTGTGTGTGTGTGTGTGTGTGCAATGAGAGGATTATGTTAAATGATAATAAAAAACTTCACTCCTGTTTAGAATACACACAAACACACCCTGTTATTTGCCCATGTGTCCACCAATACACATTTTAGTCTTCATATCTTGGCAATTTTGAAACATTTGAAATGGATATTGAACAGAATATTATCTTCTATAGACCTTATTTTCCTTTTAGATATATAGTGGAATGTTGAATTGAGGGATTATATGATAATTATGCCTGAGTATTCTTACTTCATTTTCCATATTGGATACGTTGTTATCATTTCCACTACTGTGTATGAAGATTCTACTTTCATTACATTTCCACCAATACTTACTATCTGTTGTCTTTTCGGTACTAATAGCTACTTCAAGGTCATAATGACTCACTGGGGTTTTGATCTTTTACCATGAACAATGATGCTAAATATCCTGAGTCTATTCTTTCTGTATCTATACAATTTTACCAGTGCCATTTATTGAAAAGCTTTTCTGCTTTTCAATAATTTTTCTTGTACCTTTCTAAAAGAAATTAGGTAGCTGTAAATGTGAGGTTAAATCTAAATTTTCCATACTTTTCTATTGGCCTATATGTATCTGTTTTGATGATTCTGGAATTTTTTTAGGTTGCACATTCATTTTAGAGTTTTTTTTTTAAGTATTGTGAGAAATGTCATTGACATTTAGATAGGACTTGCTTTGAGTCTGAAGATCATTTTTATAGGACTAGACTATCTTTGTCACACACAAAATTTTATTTTACACATCGAACTTAAACTTGTAATTTTAATGTCTTCACATAAGTTGGAAAGTACAGAATTTCCCTATGATATTAGCAAAATAATAATGGTAGAGGCTTTAGAAGCTTTTAAGAATCACCTAAGCAACCCAATACTTTTGTGCATTTAGTATATCATTTAGGGTCATCAAGCACTTATCATCTTATAAAATCATGTGTTCAATTACACTATTTAAGAATTGTTAATGTCATGTGAAGGCAGTCCTAAATATCTGTGGTATATATCTCTTTTGTATTGCGTTTTTATTTTGATCTTTTATTTAAAAGTTTTTGTTTTTTTTGTTTTTTTACAAACCAACCACAGTTCCCCTTCCCTCCCCACCTCCTGCTCACCCCCTATCTCCTCCCCCCATCCACTCCTCAAAGATGATAGATATGGCCTCTCATGGGGAGTTAACAAAGTCTGGCATATCAAGTGGAGGTAGAACCAAGCCTCTTTCCCTTATCAAGGATGAACAAGGCATTCCTCTATAAGGAATGGGCTCCAAAAAGCCAGTTCAAGCACTAGGGATAAATCCTGGTTCTACCACCAGAGGCCTCACAATCTGCCCAAGCCACACACCTGTCATCCACATTCAGAGGGATTACTAGTTCTGCAGGTTCCCCAGGTCAGCCATCTCTGTGGGTTTCCCCATCATGACCTTGACCCCTTTGCTCATTGAATCCTCCCTCCCTTTCTTTGGCTAAGCTGGGAACTCAGCCCAGTGCTTAGCTGTGGATCATCTGCTTCCATCATTTGCTGGATGACAGTTCTATGATAACAATTAGGATGGTCATGAATTTGATTACAGGGGAAGGCCAATCCAGGCACCCTCTTTACTATTGCTTGGAGTCTTAGCTGAGGACATCCTTGTGGGTTCCTGAAATTTTCCCTAGCACCAGGTTTCTCCCTAACCCCCCAAATAGTTCCCTCCCTCAAGATAACTATTTCATTGTTCTCTTTCTCCGCCCCTCCCCCAACTCTACCATCCAGTTCCCTCCAGTTATCTTCCTACCTCCCCTTGCCTTCTCTAGGGCTCCCAGTTTCTCAGGAGATCCTACCTATTTCCCCTTTCCAGGGGGATCCATGGATGTCTCTCTTAGGGTCCTCATTACATAGCTGGAGTTATGAATTGTAACCTTGTCTTGTTTATGATTTTAGAAGGATGGCTTTGAGCTTCTCTCAATTTGATGTTAACTGTTTGGATTACTGTATATCGCCTTTATTATGTCTAGGTATGTTCCTTGTAACCCTGACCTTTCTGAGACCCTCATCATGAGGAGGTATTAAATTTTGTCAAAGACTTTTTTAGCATCTAATAAGATGATTGTGTGGTTTTTCTTCTTCCAGTTTGTTTATATGGTGAATAATATTGACAGATTTTTGTATGTTGAACCATCCCTGCATCTCTGAAATGAAGCCTACTTGATCATGGCGGATAATTTTTTTGATGTGTTTTAGGATTTGGTTTGCCATCCAGTATTTTATTATCTTTGCATTAATGTTCATGAGGGAGGTTGATCTGTAATTCCATTTCTTCATTGTGTCTTTGTATGGTTTGGGGATCAGGGTGACTGTAACTTCATAAAAAGTTTTCCAATGTTCCTTCTGTTTCTATTGTGTGAAACAATTTGAGTATTGGAATTTCAAAGATCTTCTTTGAAATTCTGTTAGACTTCTGTGAAATCTGGCCCTTGACGGTTTTTGGTTGGGAGATGTTCAATTACTGCTTCTATTTCCTTAGAGGTGATGGGTCTGTTTAAGTGGTTTATCTGATCTTGATTTAATTTAAATAAGGAGTTCCTGTTCAGAAAATTGTCCATTTCTTTCAGGCTTTCCAATTTTGTGGAGTGCAGGTTTTGAAGTATGACCTGATGATTCCCTGGATTTCCTCTCTGTCTGTTGTATTCTTCTTTTCATTTCTGACTTTGTTAATTTGAATACTCTCTCTGCTTTTTGTTTAGTTTGGATAAGGATTTATCTATCTTGTTGATTTTCATAAAGAATCAACTCTTTGTTTCATTAAATCTTTGCATTTTCTCATTGTTTTAATTTTTTAATGTCAGTCCTGAGTTTGATTATTTCCCATTGCTTATTCCTTCTAGGTGAGTTTGCTTCTTTTTGTTCTAGACTTTTCAGCTGTGCTGTTAAGTCACTTGTGTGAGATTCATCCCGATTCTTTATGCAGGTACTTAGTGCTACAAATTTTCCTCTTGGCACTGCTTTCATTGGGTCTCATAAGTTTGGGTTCATTTTCATTAAATTCTAGGAAGCTTTATGTTTTTCTTTACTTCTTCCTTGGCACAGAGGTGGCTCAGTTGAGCGATGTTCAGTTTCCATGAGTTTGTAGGTTTTCTGTAGTTTGTGTTGCTATTGTACTCTAGCTTTAGGCCATGATGGTCCGATAGGATACAAGGGGTTATTCCAATTTTGTATATATTAATATTTGCTTTATGACTGACCATGTGGTCTGTTTTAGAGAAGATTCCATGTGGTACTGAGAAGAAGGTATATTCTTTTGTGTTTGGGTAGAATGTTCTTTATATATCTACTAAGTCCATTTAAGTTATAACATCTGTTAGATCCCTTATTTCTGTTAAGTTTCTGTCTGTCAGACCTATCCATCAGAGAAAGTGGGATGTTGAAGTCTTCCACTATTAGTGTGTGGGTTTTGATGTGTAATTTAAGCTTTAGTAATGTTTCTTTTACGCATGTGGGTGCCCTTGTATTTGGTGCATAAATGTTCGAATTGAGATTTTATCTTGATGGATTTTTCCTGAGATGCATATTTTTTTAATGTCCTTCTTGATAGCTACACCAGGTTGCTTCTTAAGCTCATTTAATTAAAAAGTCTTTTCTCAACCCTTTACTCTGAGGTAGTGTCTGTCTTTGAAGTAGAGGTGTGTTGTATGCAACGGAAGGGTGGATTTTGTTTTCGTATCTATTCTGTTAGTCTGAGCTTTAAAAAAAAATAGGGGAAATGAGTCCATTGGTATTAAGGGATATTAATGACCAATGATTATTAATTCCTGTTATTTTTTGGTGATAATGTGTGTGTGTATTTCCCTTCTTTGGGATTTCCTGATGTGGAATTACCTATTGCTTGTGTTTTGTGGATGTATCTAATTTCCTTAGGTTGAACTTTTTCTTCTAGTGCTTTCTATGGGGCTGGATTTGTGGATAGGAATTGTTTAAATCTGGTTTTGTCATGAAATATCTTGTTTACTCCATCAATAGTGACTGAGAGATTTACTGGGTATAGTAGTCTGGGCTGGCATCCATGGTCTCTTAGTGTCTGCACAACCTATGTCCAGGACCTTCTGGCTTTCATAGTCTCCACTGAGAAACTGGGTGTTATTCTGATGGCTCGGCCTTTATATTTTATTTGATCTTTTTCCTTCGGAGCTCTTAATATTCTTTTCTTTATTCTGCATGTTTAGTGGTTTATTATGTGGTAAAGGGACTTTGGGGGCCTAGCCTATTTGGTGTTCTATAGACTTGTATCTTCATAGGCATTTCCTCCTATGGGAACTTTTTCTTGTATGATTTTGTTGAATTTATTTTCTGTGTCTTTGAGTAGATATTCTTTTATACTGATTATTCTAAAGTTTGGTCTTTCATGGTGTCCCAGATTCCCTGGATGTTTTGTGTAATAACTTTTTGCCTTAGAATTTTCTTTGACTGACTAGTCTATTTTCTCTGTTGTATCTTCCATGCTAGGGAATTCTCTCTTCCATCTCTTGCAATCTGTTGGTTATGATCGCATCTGCAGTTCCTGTTCATTTACTTAGATTTTCTATTTCCAGCATTTCCTTGGTTTGTGTCTTCTTTATTGCTTATATTTCAATTTTCTTTTATTTGGCATTTAAGATATTTAATAACATAAGTTCTTATTATTTTTATAACAGTGGGAAAACTGCTCCTGGCAGCACCTCTCTATTTCAGAGAAGATTATGGACATAATCTCCATACACAGTTGACCTCCTTTGTAACGAAAGTTAGCCACTGGGCAAGAAAGTACTCTTGCCTTGAGTGCTGACAGTATGATGTTCAAAATGGACAAGCAGGAGACATACCCACAAGAGAATTGCTGAACCTTGCCAAGACAAAGTAGCAAGGTCTTTTTTTTTTCTTTTATTTTCATTTAAAAAATGTCATCTCCATTAATGTATCCCCTTACTCCCCCTCCCCTCTGCACTCCCAGTCCCCCCCAGCCATCCCTCAGCTTCTCCCCTCACCATCCACCCATCCCCTCCCCCAAAAGGGCAAGAAGTCTCAAGGTGGGCCAGCCCAAACATCCACTCCAGACATGACTGAGTCACTCATTCTAAAGTCAATGCTGGGCTGACTGTTCCTCTGCAGAGAATGGGCTCCACACACTGCTCATTCCAGTCTAAAGTCACCCACCCCCAGAGGGCCCAGCTCCCTGTCTTGATGGATCTTCAGTGGCTATTCCCAATTCAGTGAGCTCCTCAGATCTCCAGCCAGCCATCACCATGGGAACCTTCCTCAGAATCCCTATCCCCCACACCCTGCTCATACAGACTCCTCCTCCTCCCTACTCTCAGCTAGACCAGGAGCACTGCCCAGTGCTCAGCCATGGATCTCTGCCTCCACCTCCATTGCCTGTTGGATGCAGTTTCTGCCATGACACCTAGGATGTTTACTCATTTGATCATAGAGGAAGTCCCATTTACGCACCCCCCCCCCCTCCACCATTGTTCGGAACTTGGCCAGGGACATCCTGCAAGTTCCTGAACATTTTTCCCTAGCATCCAGTCTATTTCTAACCCCACATTGGCTTCCTCTATTGAGATATCCATCTCCCTCTTTGGTCCTCTCACTCAACCATCTCCTTCTTTCAAGATTTGCTCCCAACTCTTCTGGTTGCAACCTGTTGTGACCCCAATTTGCTAAGGTGATCTTCTAAATTTTCTCTTCTTAGGGGAATCTCTGAATGTCTCTCTTAAATTCCTTCTAATCTCAAGCTGTTCAAGGGTTGTGGTTTGCAGCTTGGGTATACTTTGCTTTTTGTCTAAAATTCACTTATGAGTGAGTACATCCCATGTCTATCTTTCTGGACCCATATTACCTCACTCAGGAGGAATTTCTCCAAGTCCATCCATTTGCCTGAAAATTTTAGGATGTCATTTTTTTTTTTTAAATACTGAGTAGTACTCTATCGTATAGATGTACCACAGTTTTTTTTTAAATCCATTACTCAGTTGAGGGGCATCTAGGTTGTTTCCAGGTTCTTGTTATTATGAATAATGCTGCTATGAACATAGTTGAGATAATGCCTCTGGGGTACAAATGTGCATCCTTTGGATTATATGCCCAATAGTGGTATTGCTGGATCCTTAGAGACATTGACTCCCAGTTTTCTGAGGAATAGCCATACTGTATTCCAGAGTGGCTGTACAAGTTTACACTCCCACCAACAATGAAGGCATGTTTCCCTTGTTCTGCATCTTCTCCAGCATTGGCTGGCATGTGTTTTTGAACTTAGCCATTCTGACAGGTGTAAGGTGGTATCTCAAAGTTGTTTTGATTTGCATTTCTCTGATGGCTAAAGATGTTGAGCAATTTTTTAAGTGCCTTTCAGTCATTTGTAATTCTTCTGTTGAGAATTCTCTTTTTAGCTCTGAACCCCATTTTTCAATTGGGTTATTTAGGTTTTGGGGCTCTAGTTTCTTGAGATCTCTATATATTTTCGAGATCAGTCCTATGTCCGATGAAGGGTTAGTAAAGATCTTTTCCCATTCTGTAGGCTGTCATTTTCTTTTATTGACTGTGTCCTTTACCTTACAGAAGCTTCTCAGTTTCAGGAGGTCCCACTTATTGTCATTCTTAGTGTCTGTGCTACCGGTGTTATATTTAGGAAGTGGTGACCTGTGCCAATGCATTGGAGGGTATTTCCCACTTTCTTTTCTATCAAGTTCAGTGTATCTGGGTTTATTGAAGTCTTTGATCCACTTGTACTTGAGTTTTGTGTGGAGTGATAGATATGGATCTATTTGCATTCTTCTGCATACTACCATCCAGTAATGCCAACACCATTTGTTGAAGATTCTACAGATTTTTTTCCCCAATGAATATTTTTTGGCCTTTTTGTCAAAAATGAGGTGTTGATAGGTGTATGGGTTAATGTTGGGGTCTTGATTCGATTCCATTGATTCACAAGTATGTTTTTGTGCCAGTACCAGGCTGTTTTTATTATTGTAACTCTATAGTATAGTTTCAAGTCAGGAATGGTGAATCCTTCTGCAGTTCTTTTATTGAGCAGGATTATTTTGGCAACCCTTGGGTTTCCTATTATTCCATATGAAGTTGAGTATTGTTCTTTCAAGGTTTGAAAAAAAATTGTGTTGGATTTTGATGGGGATTGCATTGAATCTGTAGATTGCTTTTGGTAAAATTGTCATTTTTACTATGTTGATCCTACCTATCTATCCAGGAGCATGGGAGATCTTTCATTTTCTGATATCTTCTTCAATTTCTTTCTTCAGTGACTTAAAGTTTTTGTCAAACAGGTCTGATACTTCTTTGGTTAGAGTTACGCCAAGATATTTAATGTTCTTTGCAGCTATTGTAAAGGGTGATGTTTCCCTTATTTCTTTTTCATCCCTTTTATCCTTAGTGTATAGGAGGCTACTGAATTTAAAAAAAAATTAATCTTGTACCCTGCTCCCTTGCTGAAGGTGATTATCAGCTGTAGAAATTCCCTGGTAGAATTTTAGGAGTCCCTTATGTATATGATCATATCATCTGCAGATTGAGATAATTTGACTTCTTCCTTTCCAATTTGTATCCCCCTAATATTTTATTCTCTTATTGCTTCAGCTAAAACTTCAAGAACTATAGTGAATAGATAAGGAGAGAGAGAACAGCCTTGTCTTGTTCCTGATTTTAGTGGGATTGCTTTGTTTCTCCGTTTAGTTTGATGTTGGCTGTCGGCTTGCTGTATAACGTCTTTCTTATATTTAGGTATTTCCCCTGTATTCCTGATCTCTTCAGTACTTTTATCATGGAGTGTTGGATTTTGTCAAAGGCTTTTTAAGAATTTAATGAGATGATCATGGGTTTTTTTTTTTTTCAGTTTGTTTATATGATGGATGACATTCACAGTTTTTCATATGTTGAACCATCCCTGCATCTCTGGGATGAAGCCTACTTGATCGTGGTGATTTTTTTTTTTTTTGATATGTTGTTAATTTCAGTTTCCCAAAATTTTATTGAGTATTTTTGCATCAATGTTCATGAGGGAGATTGGTCTGTAATTCTCTTTTTTTGTTGTATCTTTGAGTGGCTTGGGAATCAAGGTGATTGTAGCGTCATAAAAAGAGTTTGGTGATGTTCCTTCATTTTCTACTTTATGGAACAGTTTGAGGAGTATTAGTATTAGTTCTTCGATCTTCTTTGAATGTCTGTTAGAATTTTGCACTGAATCTGTCTGATCCTGGGCTTCCAAAAAAAAAACTGGGAAACTTTTAATAACAGCTTCAATTTCCTTTGGGCTTATAGGTCTGTTTATGTCTTTAATCTGATCTTAATTTAATTTTGGTAAGTGGTATCTGTCCAGAAAGCTGTCCATTTCTTTTAGGTTTTCAATTTTAGTGAGTATAGATTTTCAAAGTATGACCTGATAATTCTCTGGATTTCCTGGGCGTCTGTTGTTATATCCCCCTTTTCATTGCTGATTCTGTTAATTTGGATATTCTTTCTCTGCTTCTTGGTTAGTTTGGATAAGGATTTATTTATCTTGTTGACTTTCTCAAAGAACCAACTCTTTGATTCACTGATTCTTTGTATTGTTCTCTTTGTTTCTATTGTATTGATTTCAGCTGATTGTTTCCTGCTGTCTACTCCTTCTAGGTGAGTTTGCTTCTAATTGTTCTAAAGCCTTCAGCTGTGCTGTTAGGTCCCTTGTGTGAGATTTCTCTAGATTTTTCATACAGGCAAAGACAGAGCCATTTCTTCCAGCCTTTTTTGCTTATTTGTTTTGTTATTGAGACAGGTTTTCTGTGTACCAGTCCTGGCTGTCCTGGAATTTGTTTTGTAGACCAGCCTGGCCTCAAACTCACAGAGATCCTCCTGCCGCTGTTTCCCATGTGCTGGGACTAACAGTGAGTGCCAACCACCGCCTGTCTGGGAGCCTGGAACTGGCCTCATACTCAGATCTGCTGGGATTAAGGGCATAGGTCACCACTCCCGGTCTTTCCCTGTGCTGGGATTAAATGTGTAAATTACCACTCTCTGATCCTTCTGGACCGACTGTGGGTAGATCTCTTTTCTGATATTTCAGACTGGTTTTTATTAAATATGAAACTCACTACAGTGTGGTAGTGGGGGTGCCTGCCCACAGGGTTATTCCCTGCTGGCCTGCAACTGGTGGAATTTTTATTAATTTTATTTTCTGTGCAATGGTGTTTTGACTGCACATACATCTGTTTGAGAGTGTCAGAGCTCTTGCAACTGGAGTTACAAACAGTTGTGGGATGCCATGTGGATACTGGGAATTGAACTTAGGGCCTTTGGAAGTCCAGCCAGTCCTCTTAACCACTGAGCCATCTCTCCAGCCCTGGTGGTCAGTATCTTGGATTTTAATTTCAAGCTCAGATTCCTCTTAGACATCAAAGCTAACTCAGTCTATTCAGAGAGTTTGTATTTCTCGCTGTTCTACATTTTCCACGATTTTTCTTTTATCACAACATTTTATAAGTTCTTTGAGAATTACTTACATATTCCCAACTCCTTCCATAGCCACCCTCTCCATTTTCCCATTCCATCCTACCCAACTATGAGATTTCTTTTTTCTTTTTTCTTCTTTTTTGCCCTTTTCCTACTGAATTCAGTTTGTTTTCCAAGGGTCATTAAAATAAAATGACACTTTCTTTCCTAGTAACTCCCACTGCCATCTAGTGGTAGGATTTTTTTTTTCTGGACTGGAGTCTTGTGCATGTTGTTTTAACAGTTGTGAGTTCGTATTTGCAATTTCCCTGTTGTATATAAAGAACAGTTTCTTCAGTGTTATTCACCCCCGTGGCTCTGGTATATTTTAAAGTTCCTCTTTCTTGAAGCTCCCTGAACCTTGGCAGAAGGATGTGCTGTGTGTGCTCCATTTAGGGCTGAGTACTCCACCATCTAGTGTCTGCACATTGATCCGTTGAGGGTCTCTCTGTTAATTATCATCTACTGCAAGGAGATGAGAGACACTCTGCTCTCTAGGTATAGTTACTAATCATCAGGAGGGAGCCATTTAAATGCTCTGTCCTTTAACTGTTCTTCTAGTCCACACACATGGGATGCCTTGACACTTATTTGCCCACTTCAAATATTTCATCAAATTCATAGCTTTCACTCGTAAATTCATTGGTAAAATCTTTCCACAATATTTTATTTTTTGTATATATCATAAATAGGATTGCTTATTTGATTTCCCTTTAAGATAATAATCCTATGTACAGTAATGCTTTAGAATTTTCTGTGTTGATTTCTGTGTTCTGAAAATTTTAAATTCTTGTATTTATCCTACCAGATATTTTCCCGAATATTTTACTGCTGCCTATAGATACAATTATGTCATCTACAGTTAGTAGGAATTTGCCCCCCCCCCAATTTGTAATAATCTTCATTTTTCTCTTGTTAGATTTCTTTGGCTAGGACTTTAAATAATTAATAAAAGTAACAGCAAAAGTGTCCATCTTCATCCTTGTTCCAGTCCTTACAGAGAGAGCTTTCAACATTTCCACAGTTAAACAATGCCCTCATTTGGATTATAATGCATACGTATGCCTATATATTTCCTTAATATATTGCTGTGCATTCCTTCCATATCTTTTTGTTATGCTTTATTGTGAAGGATATTGAATTTGTCACATGCTTTTTCTTTATTTATTGGTATGATAAATTATTTTCATCTGTCATTTGTCCCATTTACTGATTTAGGTATGTTGACCTATTCCTGTATCACTGTGATAAATTGTGTTTTATTATATTGACTCTTTTTTTTAATGTGTGGCTGGATGTCTTGTCAGCGTATTTTAGGATTTTTGCATGTATCTTCACTCAGAGCTTTGGCTGGTAATGCATTCATCCCTATCTCTACTTCTCACTGTCTGTTGTCTGGTTGGGTTATCATGATTATTCTGCTTGACATGCCTTTGAAAGTATCCCCCCCTCAGCTTTTTAGTATAATTTAAGAAGAATTTCTATTAACATTGCAGATCTATGGCAGGATGAAACAGTGAGACATCTAGTCTAATACTTTTTTAAAGCAAAGAACATTATGATTTGGAAATCAAATATTTACCCATAGGCATCATGAAGAAAGAAAGAAATATTTCTTCCCTTTAAATTTTCTTACTTATCATAACAAGGGAAAATTTGACTTTTTAAATATTCTTTTTAAAAATTAAGATAAATTTTAAATTTATTTTAGTTGTGTGTGTGTGTGTGTGTTTGTGTGTGTCCCATATTTCTACAACCTACAGGATTTGGTTTCCTCTTTCCACTATATAGGGCTAGGGAGCTCTTGTTTCCAGGTACCCTAGCCCACCATATAGATACTTAAGTTTTAAAATTTATTTTTATTATATTTTTACCATACATGTGTATATGATGGAGGCATGTATGCCATACCACATGTGTGAATGTCAGAGGGCCACTTGGAGGACTTGGTTCTGTCCTTCTGCCTTTCTATGGGCTCCAAAGACTGAGCTTGGATGAGGCTAACATAGCAAGTGCTTTATCCATGGAGCAGTCTCAGTGGTCTTAGTATACTTTATTACTGAATCAATTTGTTGTTATCTGCTCAGGGTCTAATTTCATCAAGATTTAAACTCAATAAGTCGTGCATGTCTAAGAATTTATAAATTTCTTAAAAGGTGTTAAATTTATGTTATATTGTTCTCAATCTGCAATGATCTGTGTATCAATCACTCCATCTGATCTAAGTGGATGAAGAAAATCTCTGTTGTTCCTTTCAAAGTGCTAGATACCCAGGCCAAGACTCCTGCATGGCAGATGGTCGTCATCTCTCAGTCAGTCATATCCCAGCTGCTATTTCACTTGAATGTCTTTCTTCTTCTTGGTCTAGAAATGGTGTGTCACTTTGGGAACTGGGAAGCACCAGATACTGCAAACTAGGGCACTGGGAAATCTAACACACAGCCGTGTAGGCTCCGTGAAGTGGAACGTATGACAGGAAAACCAGAATACCATAGCACACCAGTGGCTCTACTCCCCAGGGAAGAGGATTGCCCCAGCCACTCAGACTCTGGGAAGTTGGTATAGATCTCAGGAGATGGGACAGTCTTCTGGTTTCCTTGAGGATCAGATGTCATGATGGTTCAGTGATTTTGTAGATCAAGATGTTCTGCTGGGATAGTTTTCTTCCTCAAAGACAGGGGCAACCATGCTGGCAAGGCTGCCAAAGAGAGTGTGGCTATTCTGCTGTCCTGAGAGCAGGCCACACTTAACAAAGTCTGGACTCACAAAGGATGAGGTCCATCAGTGGTGCAGGGGCTGTGATTCAACCATAAGCTGTGTGAATGAGCAGCTGTGCAGGCAACTTTGGGCCCTGTGACAGCATTGGAGGATACTCCATTCAAAATAATGGTGACATTTACCACAGCATTGGAGGACTCTGGAATCCTCCTTATCTTTTTTTAATTGAAAGAAGTTACTATTGGATCCAAGTTAGTTCCAACTGGCACATGAGATAACAGAAGCAAGGTGTGCCCCTCTCAGCACATCCTGAACTGCACAGAGAGTTCACATCTTCCTCTTACATCCCAACACTCTTCTTGAGCCAAATCAAAATGTGACTATTCACTTTAAGGTTCCTTTTAGTGGGATGCATGAGTGCCAAGAATGTCATACAGATGGTCATCTTTTTTCAAATATATACTTTATTTTTGATTTTGCCTTTGATTTTGTTTGTTACTACAGTGAGCATTCATGGAAAGTCCTGTGTGTTTTAAGAGATGATTGAACTGATAGCCTACTGCTTAGGCATATGTCACCGTACTTAGTAATAGTTTTATTTTTTAATTTTTAACCTAGAGATTGGAGATATTTTGGCTTTTGATTTCTTTTTTTCTTTTTAAAGTTGTTCCTGATCTGAATAATCCCTTGAATAAAGATGGGACTGAGAATGTCTTGGCATGTTCCAGGTCTCAAAAGAAAGACATCCAGTCTTTCAGGATCATGTATAAAATCAGCTATGGCGTTATTTTTCTCCTTCTGTAAAATACTCCAAGTTAAAACAAGTCTACTATATTCATATTTTCCTGGGAGTTTTTTAAAATCATGAATTATATTGAATTATACTAAATAAATTTTCTATACCAATTTTGTGTGACTTTTCCATTGATACTTGTTCATATGAATTGATTATATTAATTGTTTTTCAAATGATGAGCCACTCATGCAGCCCTGAAGTCAGATCCACTCTGTCATGGTTTATGATAATGTTTATAAAGTGTGAATTCTGTTTGTGAATATTTAGTTATGCATATGTGGGGTGTGCATGGGTGTCTGTGTGTAGAACATTGACACATACAGCTTTTTTAGTCTAGTCTTTGGTTTGGGTATTAGGAGAACACTATTATAAGATGAATTGGATAGAGAGAGTTCATTCATCTTTTGTAAACATTTTGTGTTACATCTTAAAATTTTCATATAAAGTTAGTATCTAATAATATTATTCAAGGTTTGTCTTTAATCACCAATCAATTTCTACAATGGGGTTAAAGTTCTTAAAACTGTCTATTCTATATTGATTGAGTTGTACCATTGTTACAGCATTAATTTAACTCTAGATATTTATCCAGATCATAAGTACTGCTGTCTGTTTCTCCTTTGATGTCTATGGCTTGTGTATCAGCATTATTAATTTCATTTCTGATATTTGTAATCAGTGTGTTCACTAATTTAATTAGTAGATTTGACAGGGAATAGCTAATCAGAAGAAGCAGGGTTTAAGAAAAAGAACAAAATCATTTTATTGCTTTTTGTTTTAAGTTTTATTGATTTCTCTTCACTTCCTATTTACTTTAGATCTGTTGAACTCTGATTTTGGACCTTTCCATGCTGTCTTCCCATCATAGTGTTATTGGGTCTCTTCTGGCCAGAGAACATCCTGTCTTGAGTGTATGTTTCAACTCTTTGGTACCACACATTCTGTCAAGTTGTATATAATGACACATATGTACACTGAATTATCCTATGCTCCAAACACACACACACACACACACACACACACACAGACACATGCACACACACCCCACACACATGCATACATGCATACACACACATGCACACACACAAACACTCACATGCACACACACACACACATACACACACACACACACACACACACACACACACACACACACACACACACACACACACACACACACCCTAATGGCCACATCTCACTTTTGTTTTGTAGTTCTGCCTTCTCTTGAATATGTTACTGTATATTGGTGCTGTATATAGACTGTGCTTCCTTTCACTTAAGAATGTGTATTCAAGATTCTGTTCTGCCCAGTGGCATAAATTGCTCCTTCTTTCTATTGCTAAGTAATGCTACATTGTTTAGATGGACCACAGTATGGTAATCAGTTAATTTTCTGAACTGTGCTCTGGTTGCTTCCAAGTTTTGATTATTACAAATAAAGCAGCAAGTAGTGTTCATGGGCTGGTATAAAATGATTGTTCTTAAAGGTAAGTACCAACGGTAGTGTGATGATTTGAAAGATCATGCCCCCCCCCCAAAAGAGTGGCCCTATTAAGAGGTGTGACCTTATTGGAGGAAGTGTATAACATGAATCCTAATTGGTCTTAATAAAACCCAGAGCCAGATATTGGGCATAAGTGCTGAAAGATCAGAGATACAAAGGAGCAGGTGAAGAGCTGCACTCTTACCTCACCAACTCCTCAGCCTGAAAGAGGGGAACTTGTCTCTACAGCTCCTCAGACCTGAGCTTTTGTCTCTTCTCACCTTATATTCCTCTCTCTGCCCAGTATATCACTTCCTGTCTCAACCTTCCTAAGTGCTGGGATTAAAGGTATATGCCACCTATGATTAACTAGTGGTTGGCTCTGTCCTCTGATCTTCAAGCGAGCTATATTTGCTAAAGCACAAACAAAATATCACCACAGAAATATGTCATGCTGGGAGCAGGCTTTTAGGTCCCTTTTGCTCAAGCTTCCCTCAGTTAACTTCCTGTTGCCTGCAAGCTGTAACACGCTCAGCTCCAGCACCACATCTGCCTCCAGGCCACCATGCTTCCTGTCATGACAGTAATGGTCTGAACCTCAGAAACTATAAGCGAGTCACCCCAATTAAATGTTTTTTTTTTTTCATAAGAGTTGTTGTCATGACTTTTGGCCATTTGAGATTCTTCTGTTGAGAATTCTCTGCTTAGATTTGAACCCCCCTTTTTAATTGAATCATTTGGTATTTTTATGTCTAGTTTCTTGAGTTCTTTATATATTTTGTAGATCAGCCTTTTGTCAGATGTAGGGTTGGTGAAGATCTTTTCCTGTTCTGTAAGTTGCCATATTGTCTTACTGACCATGTCCTTTGCCTTAGAGAAGCTTCTCAGTTTCAGGAGGTCCCATTTGATTAATTGTTGCTCTCGTGGAGTCTATTCCCTGTGGTGGGATACCTTGCTCTTTCTTGATGTAGTGGGAAGGGGCTTGGTTCTGCCTCAACTTGGTATGCTAGATTTTGTTGACTTCCCAAGGGAAGCCTTACCCCTCTGAGGAGTGAATGAGGCGGTAGGGACAAAGAGGGAGGGAGGGGAACCTGTGGTTGGTATGTAAATGAATTAGAAAACACTTTTAATTTAAAAAAATGCTGTAGTCATGGTGTCTCTTCATAACAATAAAAACCGTAACTAAGACAGAAGTTGGTACCAGAAGTAGGGTATTGCTGTGATAGGCCTGACCATGCTTTTGTTGGGAGTAATACGGACTTTGGGGATTTTGGATTCACAAAGCAATGGAATGCTTTAAACACTGCTTGATGGGCCATATTAGTAGGAGCATGGAAGACAGTGGTGCTGAGTGTAATTTGATGAACTATGGGGGCCTATCTCAAGAGGTTTCAGCGGAGAAGAATTTTAGTATGTTGCCTAAAGATCATCTTATGATATTTTGGTAAAGGAAGTGGTTGCTGTTTGCCTTTGTCAGAAAAGTTTGCTCCAGGCTAAAGTGAAGAATTTTGAGCTAATTCTGTTGGCTGAAGAAATCTCAAAACAGCCTAATGTAGACTCTGCCATGTGATTTTTGGTGGTTAACTCTAAAGAAGACTTATAATGAAAAGGAACTATAGAAAATCTTGAGCTGGTGTGGAGGTACATGCTTTTAATCCCAGCACTGTGAAAATAGAGGCTGGCAGTTCTCTGAGTTTGAGGATAGCCTGGACTACAGAGCAGTTCTAGAACATCCAAGCTTTAGGCAGTGAAGGAGAGAAACCATGGAAAACAAAAAGCTGGTGACGACGTAACTGGCAGTGGAGGTTGGATTCCAGCTCTGGCAAGCAGCAGGACTTGGGAGCTTTGGTCATGTGGTTCTGGCTTTAGAGTTAAGGATAGAAGAAGCAAGTTAGGGAATTGCCTCTGCACCTAAAGAATGCTGCTGGGGCCAAGCATGAGTTAGGTGTGTCCTTGAATGGAAGCCTAGTAGAGAGTCCATTGCATGAAGTTGTGAGGTTGAAGCTTGAATTGTCTTGAAGAACCCAAGTTGATAGAGATGCCAGAGAGGTGGGACACCTGCTGAGGAGAGCAGCTAACTGGGTGGAGGAACTGGCCTAGGAGAATGAAATTTGTTGCAGTCAAGAAGCTGAACAGAGTTGGTGAGCTAAAGAGGGTCTTTATGAAGAGTGTGGCGTTTGCCCAGCTGGTGTTTTGTCTTACTTTGGTCCAGAAGTTTCTCCCCATGTCCCTTCCCTATGTTTTGGATTGCTAATGTATATATGTTGGAAGTGTGTGATATACTTTTTTAATTTTGACTTTATAGGAAGATTACAGTTAAGAGATTGCCATGCATCTCAGAAGAGACTTTGGACTCTGGGCTTCGAAACAAGGTTGAGACTGTTATAGACTATGGGACTTTTGAAGTTGGCCTGAATGATTTTTTTTTTTTTTTGCATTATAATATGGGTGCAAGCCTTTGTGGAGGCAAGGAGTGGAATGTGGTAGTTTGAAAGAAATGACCACCAGAGGAAGTGGTGCTATTCAGCCACCCTAATTAAATGTTTTCTTTATAAGGGTTGCTGTGCTTATGGTGTCTCTTCACAGCAGTAGAGCCCTAAGACAGAGAGTGATGGCTAAACCCTATGGTAAGGGTATGTTTGGTCAAACTAGGGCCAGTGAGAGAGTAATACTTTTTTGTGAAAATGTTGCTTATATTATATATATTATATAAAAGACTAGAACTTTTGCTGAACCCCAAGAGCTGAGTTAATCATATACACTGGGGTCACGTAAGAATTAACTTGCTATTCTGCTCTGTGTGCAGCCTGTTTATTTATCTGCCTATAAGAAAACAATACAATATAACAATTAACCTTACTTGCCTTGGATTTATAACCTAAATTAGTGAATGGCCATAATCTCTTCCATGCCCCAGACTGAGAGCAGTACGTGTGTGTGTGTGTGTGTGTGTGTGTGTGTGTGTGTGTGTGTGTGTAACCAATATGTATATCCAAAGCAGTCTTATACAACAGATATTCATCAGTGCTGGAAACACTGTGTGATGATGGTATGTTTGCAGAACTGTTTGTTGGAGTCAGAGTCAGTGACTTAGTCCCTTGTAAAATTGTTAAAGCTTTCTGTAAAATAGCCCTCCTTCCTCCTCCATGCTGTGTTTTCTGTGTTGTTTAATTAATGCTATTTCCAGCATTAATGCAGATATTTGCTTTGTAAGGACACTTTTGTTCTATTTGCTGTTTTTAAAAAAAATGATTTTCAAAACGTGTGTACAAAAGCATTCTTCCATGGGACATGGATGTGTACAACACTCACCTAAGTCTCAGAGAAAATTTCAGAAGAGGAGAAGGAAAGATTGTAAAAGCCTGAGGATTGGGAACTTAGAGGACTCTTAAGTGATGTATTATTAACTCGTTGTGAGGTCTAGCAAAAGTTCCAGTCTCTTCCAGCATAGGAAATGTTTTCATAAAATGTATCACCACAGTCTTGGTTCTTCATTTATTCTAGAACAGTGTGTCAAATCTGATGTAGCACTTTGCATGGGTCATAAGGGGGTGCTGGTATCAGCTTTGCCCCAGATCTGGCTGATGAACCTCTGATCTACGAGTATGTGTTCTTGAACTTCCTGTGTGAGTCTAGTCATAATACTTCCCATGTCTCCTACAAAGTCACAGGTTCTGTTAGTTTAGCTTATAAGAG
This sequence comes from Phyllotis vaccarum, assembly GCA_033318265.1. Lineage (NCBI taxonomy): Eukaryota > Metazoa > Chordata > Mammalia > Rodentia > Cricetidae > Phyllotis > Phyllotis vaccarum. Next base: position 137,170,742 of record JARWLC010000002.1, on the reverse strand, counting down.
AGTTTCTGGGTTGGTGTCCACAGCATCTGTAGATGTGCACAGCATCTGTAGACGTGCACAGCATCTGTAGACGTGCACAACATCTGTAGACGTGCACAACCTCTATAGAGATGCACAGCCACTCTGCAGTCACCTCTGGTTTTGTTTGGTTTTGTAACATGGAAGAGGACGAACATTGTTGTTATTTGCTTCCTGATATTTGGGAGCCCTGGGCTGTACATTACTTATAGCTTCTTGTCTGTTTAGCCTCTTGGGCTTTATATATATATATATATATATATATATATATATATATATATATATATATATATACACACACACACACACATATGTATATATATAGTTTTGTAGTTTTATATCTTGAGAGTTGAGATGTATTAATATAATATTCATGTATTTATAAATTGCTTATTAGTTAATTATATTTGTTGCATAACATAAGCCCTCAATCATTCCTTATTTACTTTTATTAGAAATATGTATTTTTTAGATAAATGAAACCTATAGAATATCAATAATGCTGATTATATTTTTCAAAATATAATCTTCTTTTAAAATTTCAATCAAAACACTAAATTACACTCTTCCAAAGTCAACCAACTCTAAAATCTTACTAATTAATGTAATAAAGAACATGTTCATTTTAAATGTGCTGAGATGTTTTTATTAACTTGAGTGAAAAATAGAATCTACATTGCATATGTTTGGCTTACTAAATTATCTATCAATTTGCTCTATTTCAGGTGACTTATGTCATTACAATTGATGGAAAACCCCACTCTCTGCATCTCAGGAACTAGTAAGATGTATTTCTTTTTTGAAAAAAGTACATGTCTAGGCCCAGTTTTTACTTAAAATCTATCTTCAGTGTTTAAATCACTACTGCGGTATACTGATCAATCAACTCTTCAGTTTACCATTTGTTAGGTCCTGACTATCTAGGTCTATGAGGCTCTTGTATTTAATGTTTCAGATTTACTTTTTACATTGAGAAATAAATTATGTATTTGGAAATCTTCAGTTAAGTATTTTCTTGTACCCAAGCGTGGTTAAGTTGCATGGATTTCTGAAATCAGATAGTATGTAGTCTAGTTGGGAAATTCAGGTAGGGTCAGTTTATAGTGCACTAATTATTCATGTGACTTAAAACAACCTTTATATACATATACGTTTTATGTACAAAATCTCCCACATCAGCCTCAGCAGTCTCTGTGCTGCTCAATGATGCTTCTGTCCTTAAATAACAGTTCTCTTGTAATTTTGGTCCAGCTCTGTTCCCACCACAGTTAAAGCAGCAATCAACCTTGCTATAGCGTCATCACGTTTTCCTACTAGAAGGATCAGGTGGCCTCTTTGGAGCCTCAGGGATCAGCAAAGATGTGTAATGACTGTTGCCTGTCTTTCTTTTGCTTTGTGGCTGAACCAGGCTACAGAAGTTATCGTTATCTATAACATCTGCCAACCTTACACTGGCCTCCTTCTTCTACAGTGTGCTCCACTAAAAATGACTGGGAATTTCGATGAAAGCATCATTATCCTATGTATGTGTGTGTGTTTTTTGATACCGTGGTTTCATTTTAGTCTTCATTTAGTCATTTATTCTCGAGAAGTTGATGGCGTTAGGCATTGCTGGCCAATATCTTTTCTATCAAGTGCTTTCTCCACTTGGACTCCAGAACATCATCAACCCCTGGCCCCAGTTTGACTATTACCAGTTTCCCGAATCTTGTCATTCTCTCTACATCACCCTCGTCGTCACCTTTCCAACCTGAGGATTCAAAATGAAACATGTCTAATGTGTATTCAGGCAGCTAGTGTTTCAGTTCAGTCTGTGGGATAGCTGTTTGTAATTTGTATTTATACATTAGTCCATTGCGATGGGTGCTGCACTCATCCACTACGTAGTTATAACCAACTGTTTGCTACAGTTCCTGTTGGTAACTTGCACCTTGGACCTCCCAAATCTATGTTTCACATAATCATCCTAGTAAGTGCAAGTCATCTCTTCCAGTTTTTTTTTTAAAAAAAAAAAAAAAAAGGAAAAAAGAGAAATATGCCCTTGACGTTTCTCTTACGTGCCTTCTCCCACGTGGTCCTCCTCCACCTGATTATCTTTGTCATTCAAGACTCCACCAGGCAGGGCTGGCCTGGCTGGAGGGGTAGCCTTCGGTCTAGCCTCAGCTTCTGTGTGTTTGCCACGCAGATTGTTCTCTACACAGCCTTGAGTTTGGCTTTCTTAAAATGTTGGTCTGCTGCTCTCTTCACTTGCCCTGACCCTCTGTGATGCCATCTCCTGTTTTGTCACTCCACACTCTATTCCAGTCAAATACCCATTGCTGCTCTTCCTATATGCTGACCTACTTCTGGCTCAAGACCCTCTCATTTTATCCCAGCTCTGCCTGGAAGCCCATGCGGCTACTCTTTGTGTCTGGTCACACGTCATCCTGTAGACTTATGGATAATTACACTACAATAACCAGGCCTTGTTCATTGTCATAGCCCAGTATATGACTCTGTCCTTTGTTTAGTGCTGTACCCCAGGGCCCTTAAGAGGGACTGTCATGTGTCAGACATGCTAATGAGTACTTGTTCAATGAAAACATACATGGAAATACTTGACAGTGTTGTGCCATTTTCCTGACTCTGCCCATATACAAGTTTTTTTTAAAAAAATAGTATCAACAAAAAATTACTGTAATTGAATCTGTTCTATCTGTTGGTTTCCTTGCAGCTCATTTCTATCCCAGGATTTTTTGGTTTACGCATATAATGAAACTGGATCTTTGTATTCTGACTCTTCACACTTTATGGTAAGAATCGGGTATCTTAATTTTGTTATCTTTTATTTTGTTGTTGAAAGGGATGTACTGTATAATTAGACTACTTCTTCATTTTAGACATTGTTTTTGGTTGCTAAGACTGAATTTGGACCTTTCCATATCCTAGAAAAACCCTATTGTGGTGCTACTTCCCAAGCTCCATATTGACACTAATTCAAATGTTTTACTCCTTGGAACTGTGGCCTTTTTGTGGATGACTTCTATAGATGGACATGTTATGGGGAAAGACCCACATGTGCCAAGTAAACAGAGTGCCCCAAATCTTATTTCTTGAGTTTATATAAAAATTATACACAATTCATGATTTAATAATGTTAAATCTTTTGCTACTGTGAGCCTTCTAAAACATTTGATAATAGAGTTTGTTGTTGTTGTTGTTAAAAAAGATCTTCTTCCGACTACTGATGCAAAGAGGTACAGAGGTCCACATCTAAGCCCAATCCAGCAGAAGAGAGGGAGGAGGGATTATATGAGCAAAGAGATTGAGATCATGCTGGAGAAACCCAGAGACAGCTGACCTGAGCTACTGGGAGCTCACTGACTCTGCACTGTCAGTTGGGGGAATCTGCATGGAGCCAAACTAGACTCCCTGAATGTGGATGACAGTTGTGTGCCTTGAGCAGTTGTGGGGCCTCTGGCAGTGGAACCAGGATTTATCCTTGGTGCATGAACTGGCTTTTTGGAACCCATTTTCTATAGAAGGATGTCTTGCTTAGCCTTGATGCAGTGGGGAGGGGCTTGGTTCTGCTCAACTTGATGTCCCAGACTTTGTTGACTTCCCATGGGAGGCCTTATCCTCTTTGAGGAGTGGATGGGGTGGGGAAAATTGGAGAGTGAGGAGGAGGAGGGAAGGGAAGTGGTTGGTATGTTAAAAAAAAAAAAAAACTTAAATTAAAAAATGTCAAAAAAAAAGAGAAGAATTTGTGTCTTCACCTGTGTGGTCTGTTTTTCAGACAAATTGTCATTACCGAGGATATGTTGATGAATTTCCACATTCCACTGTGACACTCAACATCTGCTCTGGCCTCAGGTAACATCATAATAAGAATAATTTTATATGAACACAGTGGGATATGCTTCAGAGTGAAGAGACTGTGACAAGCAAACACAAGTGCAGAGAAACCTCCAGCAGAACTCTGAAAAAAAAATTTTCCCAGTGGCCTTCATTTGTGTTCTCATCTGAACCTAAGCTTTCACTCAGACTAACTCAGATGAGGGCATCATGGGTGGAGGTGGTTCCAGGATGCTGGAAGAGAGGGTCTGAGAAATGAGAGCCTTAGATCACTTGATGCAGTGGTTATCACTTATGGGTGGAGAGCCTTCTGGAAAACCTCTATCTACAAAAATACTTACATTATGCTTCATAACAGCAACTTATGCTGAATTAGTAGCAATGAAAATAATTTGATGGTGGGGTCAACAGAGCATGAAGAAATGTATCAAAGGGTCAAAGCATTAGGAAGGCTGAGAACCGCTGCTTTAAAGGCTAGTGCTTCTTCCTCTCCTCCTCCTCCTCCTTTTTCTTCTGATGACTATCTCATCTATGGAAAGTGGCCTTAATTAGTTATTAAACTTAATAGGCCTACTTAGCATGCTGTCAGTTTAATGCTATGCATGAGGCAGCTAGTCAAGAACAACAATAGTGATTTCTTTGTTACTGTGGGAAACATGAAGAGTTTAGAAAGGGAAGATGTCTCAAAAACAGAGAAAGGATGCTCCCCACAACATCCTTCTCACATCAGTGCCTTTTGGGATGTCTGTTCTGCATTCTGTTTTCCTTTAGTTTTACCTTGTAATCACAAGAACATTCCCTGTGGACTCCATCAGTTTCTAGGCCTTTGCCTTTCTTAACATACTGTTTTGATTATAAATATGAATACATGTGCCTTAGTTGATCTCATGGCACCATAGTTGTTTCTAAACTCCAAATTTCTACATTCTTCCTTTCCACTCTTTGCTTTTCTTTGTAGCCCCTCTACTAATTTCAGTCACCCTTAAAAGTTGTTTTCTAGCTCACATTGAAAAAAAATGATACTTGACCTTTGCATCTTCCATCGTTGGCTTTTATGTGATAGCATCTTTTTCTTTAGTTTCCTGTAGTTGGCATGATAGTTTTATGGCCAGGTAATTCTCAGCTGTGCCATATTTTCTTTGTGCACTCATCTGCTGCAGACACATAGATTAATCCCATTCATTTCTATGCTTTGGCTACTGTGAATAATGCTTCAGTAACAGAGTGTTTTCTTCACATGCCCTGATTCTTTTTTCTTCTGTATTTTGTGGTTTTCTTATGATACGTCATTCACAAGCTTGAGGGTTGAAAGACTAGTCCCAGGTGGTGTCACAATGAATAGACCACAGGACACTAACCTTGGTGAAGGATTAATCCATGATGAGTTGGTAGTGGGAAGGCCTATGAGGAGGAAGTAGATCACTAGAGTGTGTTCTTGAAGTATCTGTCTTGTTCCCTTCCTCTTGTTTCTGCCTGACATGAACTGAGCACTTGTTCTTTTATGCTCCCTTTAACCACAAAGTTTTACCTGGCCAGAGGCTCAGAAACAAGGTCAAGTGCTCATGAGCTGGAATCTCTGAAACCATGAGAAACATGAATCTTTCCTGTTTGTGGTAGGTTGAAAAAAAAATGGCCTGCAAGGGAAATGGCACCATTAGGAGGTGTGGCTTTGTTGGTGGAGATGTGGCCTAGTTGAAGGAAGTGTGTCATTGGTGGAGGCTGGCTTTGAGGTCTCATATATGCTCAAGTCATGCCCAGTGTTTTAGACCATTTCCTATTGCCTGCAAATCAAAATATAGGACACTCAGCTACTTTTCCAGCACTATATCTACCTGCATGCTACCAGGGTTACACCATGATAATAACGGTCAAAACTTCTGAAACTATAAGCCACTCTTCATTGAATGTTTTTCTTGTCTAAGAGTCACTGTGGTCATGGTACGTCTTCACAGCTATAGAAACCCCAACTAAAATATTGTCTAAGGTTTTCTCAGGTACTTTGTCAGCATAGTGGAAAGCTGATTGGTGGGGTTCATGACCAAGAACAGAATTGTTGGATCCCTTGCTTCTTTTTTGAGGAACTCTTACTGTTTCTATAGTGACTACACCAATTAACATCCTACCAGCAATGTGTAAAGTCCCTTTTTCCTCATCACTGCCAGCGTTTATTTATTACTTTATTGATAATAGCCACTCTGACTTGGGCCAGAAGGGAAACCAGTGCATTTCTCTCTTTAGTTCTTCCTGTGTTTGAGCATCTAACCAAGGTCTTGGGCCTGGTATTCTCCCCCGCTGCTAACCCACCATCCTCCTTGTGGTTGTGATTTGTATTTATCTGATGGCTAACAAGCTTGAACACTTTACCATGCATTTAATAGTCACTTGAACATATTGAGAAGTGACTTTTATATCTTTTCCATTTGTTGACTTGGGTACTGCTTTTTTCCCCTTAATTTTGAAGTTCTTGTCACTTATCTGTTGTGGGACAAATGAATGGCGAGTAATCTGTAGGACATTTCATTGTTTTGTTGGTTCTTTGCTGTGCAGACACTTTTAGTTTAATTCTATCTCATTTGTTAATACTCCTATTTTCTTAAAGATTTATTTATTTATAGTAAGAAGTTTCTGGCCCAGAATAGCCTCAAGATCTGGATAAGCAGTTGCAAATAGACTGTTCTCAGCTGCCTTGGTCCCAAATAATTACACAAAGTCTTATATTAATTACATGTTATTTGGCCTATGGCTCAGGCATATTGCTTGCTACTCATATCTTATTTCATTTCTATTAATCTCTATCTTGCCACATGGATTCCATTAGATCTTGTTCTGTTGGGCAGCAGCTCATCTCTCTCTGACTCTGCCCTCCTTCCCCTTTATCTATACTTGGATTTCCTGCCTGCTTCTAAGACACCTTGCCATAGGTCAAAACAGCCCTTTATTAACCAATGATATTTATAGCATACAGAAAGACATCCCACATCATTTATTTATTATTATGCATACAGTGTTCTGTTTGCATGTATGCCTACTTGCCAGAAGAGGACACCAGATCTCATTATAGATGGTTGTGACTCACCATGTGGTTGCTGGGAATTGAACTCAAGACCTATGAAAAAGCAACTAGCAGTTAGTGCTCTTAATCTCTGAGCCATCTCTTCAGCCTCCAGTATTCCTATTTTCTCAGCAAAGTCCTTGTTAATGACCTTTCTTGGAGTGTTTCCTTTATATTTTTTCCTAGTGCTTTCAATGTTTAAGAAAAAGGCTTTAAAGACCAGCCTCAAAGTACTTTCAGGTCCAAGAGATACACTTCTACAGACTAGGGAACCTACTTATATGGAATATCAATGAATATGCACACACTATTCTTTCTAGTCCATCATCTTTATTGGCACAATGACTACAACAGTGAAGGCAGAGGCTTATATACTCAGCAGGCAGTTATTCCCTGGCAAGACAATGCCAGGCTTGAATTCTTCACAGTCACAGAGAGGGATGATAAGGTTTACACTGGGGAGTATCTGTCAGTTTTCATTTATGGCACAAGGTGGGAGTGGCTAGTAGCAGTTTTTCTGATGAGAGTCAACTAAAGATTAAATCAACAAAACTGTCTAAAGGGGGAAATTCTGGTGCTCCAACCACATTCCTAAATGTGGCGAGGCATAAGGTTAAAAGTTTATTGATCAGCAAAAAACCATGAACAAGGTGCTGTTTCCATTAGGTTCTCCTGACCACCACTTTTGCACAAGAAATGAAACCTGTAAACTTCTAGCTGCTCTGGTCTGCCAGAACAAATTTTTTTTTTTATCTGCAGGAGTTGGTTGATTACTTATTTATTATATCACAAATAAATTCTTAAGTTAGGATCTTGTGTTAATGAATCCAGGTGCAAGTAAGTATAGGGAGTTAGGGGTTTAATATTGGTGGTGTTAGTTCTGGATAGTTCTCTTATCTTTAGGGGAGGGGAGGTTAAGGCATATTAGTGTTTGATCTATCTGTAGCTGTTCTTGGATGTCTGAGGAATGTTTCAAATTAAATATTTTGTCCAAGGGATGACTCTGTCTAGGTGTCTACTAGTAAAGATAATTGCAGGGAGGCAGATTCTGAATCTGCTCTGGAAACAGGAATAAAGACTTATTTGTGAGCAAAGAGATTTTGTCTGTGTGATTGTTTTCACACATAGCTAGGGGGCTTTATTCATATATCCCAGATGTATGGAGGAAGTGGTGCCCAATAAATGATCAGTCACACTGCTTCAAGTTTCTGGGAAATGAATCGCAAGGAAATAACAAATGGAATGCTACAATTACACACAAGAAACCTATTTCAGGAAACAGCTAACACATTTGAAGGCAATCAACACCAAAACTCTGTGAGTTTTGGCTTTACTTCTACCAGGGCCCTTGGCTTTGGTGGGTCAGCATTGTTGGTGCCAACTAAGTTCTTAATTCCAGTATTTCTGTAGCTCCCAGTAAACGTTTCAGGTCTTATGCTAAGTTCTCTGGCCATTTGTTGTTGTTGTTGGATTTTATACATGGTAAGAGACAGATATACATTAGTCTTCTACTTGTGAATATCTAGTTTTTAAACAATGTTCATAAGGAGGTCAGACTTTCCTCCAACCTAAGATGTTTCTCTTTTTCAGAAATCAGTTGACTATAGACGTGTGGGCTTACTTCCAAGTTTCCAGTTCTACCCCACTGGCCTATACATTGTCAATAGCTTGCTATTCTGTTACTATAGTTCTGTAGTATAACTTGAAATTCAGTGTTTTGATACTTTAAGATTTCTGGATTTATTCACAATTACTTGGAAGATCAAAGTCTTCTGTACTTCCACATAAATCACAGGGTTCCCCCCCCCCCAAGATTTAGATTTTTTTTAACATGGAAATGCACCAAATCTGTATATTTCCTTTGGCTGTCTGTGACTGTGTCCTCAGAGTCCCCAAACCGTCCCTTTTCATGTTTCCTGACCCAAAGAGTTGTGTGGTCCCCTAACAGTAGTGCCTTTTCTAGATAGTTCCTGGCTATAGCCCTCAGTGATGCTGAGAAACAGAATGAATTTGTTATCTAAAGGAGTCTTCCCTGTCCTGACATATTTAGCTGGGTATAAAGCTCATAAGAATGGAGGATTCCTCCTGCATGGGGCTTGTTGATCTGTTGTTAGTATTATGTGCTAATGTGTGTACATGCCATGTGTTAGCTTGGGATTTCTGGGTCTGGGCTCTGCCCACTGCCCTGAGAACCAAACTTGAAGTTGCCTATGATTTTGTACTTTGCTCCACGTATCCTTTATGATTCCACCTTCCTCTGTTCCAATCTCCTCTTACCATAGTAGAACGTGTGTGTGTGTGTCTGTATGTGTGTGTCTGTCTGTCTGTCTGTGTGTGTGTCTGTGTGTCTGTGTGTTTCTGATGCTCTTATTCCTGGGAATGTTTAAAGTAGACTTTAATTTTGTCCCACTGTTCTGGGACATCAATATATCTTGAATTCTAATCTATCTTTTAAAAGGAGTGTAGTGCCTCTTAGGGTGGTACACACATGTGATCTCAGCACTGGGTGGCTGAGGCAAGAGGATCGAGCATTTGAGACCACCCTGGGATATACTTCAAAATTAAGACTAATGATGTTTTTCTTTGAATTGTGGTCCCTGAGAAGCAAAAAGAAAAAATGCATCAAACCATTTGTTTCACTAGGTTTATTTCTCACATTCTAGATGATAGCTTGAGGGTGCTGTGCATGATTTTGATAATGATTATCTTTCTGAATCCAGGGGATTCCTGCAGTTTGAAAATACTAGCTATGGAATTGAACCACTGGAATCTTCAGCAAGATTTGAGCACATAGTTTATCAAGTACAAAATGGCAATCCAATGTTAGCAGAAAATAACAGCCGTATTTGGCAAACAGACCATCTTGATAAAGGTCTTCTCGATGCACAGGTAACCATGGGAATCTCTGGTGGCAAAAAACACTAGGGAATCACCCCTGATGTTCATCAGTCATGAAGGGAGACTAGACTGATGAGTATAAACAATACATTTCATAGCTTTTTTTCTATGGCTTGACATAAAGCATTCAAATTCTACACAACCTGGAAGATCACCTAGTATTATAGTTCACACATATTGCTTTATGATGTATATGTAACATTTTCATGTTGGAGGTTTTCAAAGGAAACATTTACTATTGAACAATGAAGGAAGAGTAGCCACTATTTTCAGTAGCCTACTGAAAGTGCTTTCAATGTTTCATATATAGCTTTACATACTAATTGGACCTATTTTCTAAGATGGAAAAGTATTATTAAGCTTTAATATCAATTTAACTATGATTGAAATAGGGTTCACTAATAAACTTGCCTAGGAAATATTAAGTTATATAGAAATAAGAAATAAGGCTCTGCCTTGTTCATCACTCCAGTGTGACTGTAAGATCAGCACATAGTAAGCAATTTCTCTGAGCCAGTATTGAAAGATAAAGAGAATAGAGATCCACTTCTGACTTAATTAGAATTTAAGTTTGCTGGAGTGTTGTGCCCCTTGAAACTTACTCATTAGGGCCTCTTGCCAATGAAAAGTCCTTCCCTCTCATCAGAAGAAACAGGCATTTATCACATTGCCTTGGGAGAATGGCCTTGGCTGTGAGCTCTTCAGAGAATGGGAGTCTGGTTTGTTTTATGACAATTGCATCCTTCCTTTTCTGTCTCTGTTAATTTATTTAATTGTTCAGAAAGTGTAACTTGGGGCTGAACTCTACAAGCCAGCTGCAGTTAATTACAACATTGTATAACTTTGTAGATTACAACATTGTAGCCTACCCTGAATAAGCCATGCTTATAGACTTCCAGTTGGAATAGGACCCCCTAAAGCTAGGCACCCTGACCATGTGTTATTAAAAAGTTCTGTTGCTTTCAGTGCCTGAGTGGATTCCTCCTTGGATATGGTTCATTCTCATAGCAATTAAGCTTGGTGCTTAGTTTGAACTGTCAACTTGACAGAGCTTCTAGTTACCCGAAGAAGGAGGCTCAGTCAGAGACTGTCTAGATCTCAGTTGGTATTTGGTTAGGTCTGCAGGGGATTATCTTAATTAGTGGGAAGATCCACCCATTCTGGTGTAGCACCACTTTTGGTATTATTGGACACTATTTCTGGGGAGATCTGAATTCTCCGGGTAGGAAATCAATGGCAGATCACAGTATAGATACCACCAAAGTCCAATTTTAAGTAACGAGTATTTTATTGTGGTCAGCTACAGGACTGTGGGTAGTTGGTGACCTACAGGAACAGAAATGGTGACTCAAAGACAGCTGCATCACTTAAAAATATTACCACATGAGTAGTGGCTAACAATAATTAATAAATAACAATGACTGGAAACCTGGAGCACACTGCTCCTGCAAGTAAGTAGCTCTACAGGTTAGAGGGCATCTCTTCCAGGCAGATTAGGTTGTCTGAACCTCCTACAGGCAGCTCAGACTTGTGGTGATGAGGCATTAACAAAGAAAGACTAACTAATGCCCTTTGCCCAAGAGTGGGCCTGATTTATTCAGAAGTGTTTTAGCTTGTCTTGTTCTATGTGGTAGTGAAGAGGAGTAGGGAACTTTTGTCTTCATTAATCTTTTACAGGAGTCTATTAAGGGACACAATTGTTTTCCTGGCATTATTGACACAGAACAGCACACAAGCAACAATCAACTATGACCACCTACATGTTTTCTCCAGCCTATGGGTTGGGGAGGTTTGTTTCAAGGCCTAACTACTTCTACCAAATGGTTTTCCCTTCACACACATATGCATTTCTAAGTCACAGCCATAACATGCCACAAAGGTATGTTGAGACATCCAAATTAAAATAGTTTTCTCAGAGATCTTTTAATTCTTAACAGGTCCAAACTATAATGTATAAGCAGAATTAATACAGAGTCATAAATGACTTTAAAGTATTTGAGTAAGAGTTTGAATTTAAAGGAAAAGTTTCAACAAAATTCCTCAGAAAACCATTCACATGCTGGCTGGTCCGTGCTTTTGGCAATTTGGCTCTGAGAGTTATCTCTCAGCTGGCCTTCTGAAGGGAGAGATTTAATGAATCTACTCAGTTTCAGGGACTTCCTAAAGCTTTTGAGTTATCTACTTTCTGAATATAACAATCTTCTCTGTAGAATGGATTGTTTCACTTCTCTTTATTTCAAAAGTAGAATCTAGGTCTGGTATTGGAAAAGTAACCCAAGTAACCAAGTAATACCAACCCAAATGGTATAGAAAAAAACCCACATTATCCATTATGTAATAAAAGAAGATAATAAAATTCAATGTCCACTTGACACTGACACTCAGCAACCTTGTAATAGAGTGAAATTTGCCCTTGGTAAATACTGTCCATGAAAATCTAATCAAAGATGTTACTCGGTGACACAGCACTGGTTGCTCTCTTGTTAAAATGTGATAAATACAAAGATCTCACCTTTTAGCACTCTACCCATCATGATAATGATTCCTTCATGGATTACACAATACTCTTGAATCCAATGGTGTAATACACACTTAGTGAATATTAGATGGCATATAAAAATCTACCACTTCTATAAACAGCAGGGGAAGTATAGGAATTCTGTACATAAAACTGCAAAGTGTTGATTTAATAAAGAACTCAGTAAATGGGGGAAAATTCATTTATAGGACTATAATATTTGGCATAGGAAGGAATACAATTTCTCTGAACATGAAGTATAAATTTCACATCAAAACCAGTAAGAAGATAAGTATATACATAGTACTATATGTGAATTTAAGATAATATGTATTTATGTAATCTGGAAATAAAATGAGCCACAGACAAATCTTACATCACATACAACCATGACTGCATCATTATTGACAATAAACACACTTGAAAATGAGTTAGAACCCAAGGTTCACCCCACAGGACAAGACCACGTGACAGTCATAAATGTGCTACACATGGGGGGAATGCAATAAAGACCACTTCCCAATGGGTAACGCTCCTTACGCTATTAATTTTTTATGTATTTACAACATTTTCTCCCTCCTTCCCCTTTCTCCAATACCTACTGTGTCTCTTTCATTCCTTATAATTGTTACACACAGAGAGAAACATGTTTAAAAACACAGCCCCCTGAGATCATTCAATGTTGCACAGGTGTTTAGGGCAGATCCCTCTTGGTACTGGCTAACCTTTCAGGAGATCACAGCAAGCACCAATGGTTGGGGCTCTCCTGCTAAGGGTGAAGACCTTGTCAACAATGTTTTGAGTGAAAGTTAGGTTTGCAATAGTCTATATTTATTGTCTTGATGATGGTTTTATGTGTCTTCTCTGACTTCTTTACATGTTAACTTTTGCTTTTAGAAAGCACAATACACATTAACAATTAATGTATCTGTTTTTTTTTTTCCAGGATAAAAATGATTCACAACTATTACCTCAAAGTCTAAAACTTCACCTTATAGTGGGGAAATCTCTGGTGAGTCCGTTTCTCTTCTTGCATCTTTCCTGCCAACTTTATCCCATTTCCTCCTCCCCCTTCTCTTCTCTCTTCTCTATTCCTCTCTCTTCACCTCTTCACTTCTCCTTCCCGCCTCCATTTCTTCCCTTTTCTCTTCCTTCTTAATGAAAAATTTCAAGACAGAAATGATTTGTTTTCTTTGAGTTCATAGGTGTTTTACTTTGTTATTTATTTAATATTGCCTTCTTTATAAAACTTAATTTTGAAAAGACAGCTAAACAGTAAGAGCATTATACTGTGATGTAGAGTGTTAACATAAACAGTATGAAATAGTGCACCACTGGAGGGTGTAGTAGCTGTTGAATGTTCATAGCAGAGATTTTTAAGATAAATGGAGGAGAATTTAGCAGATGCACACAGTTTTAGGAGCCCAAATCAGGAGTCTCTGAAACATGCTACTCTGTTTGTTTAGTGGTAGGTGTGTTGCTACAACTTAAGTGGATATAACCATCATTTTAGGATTGTAGGCTTGTGGGAGGACTGAAAAGACAGTTGAATCTACCCCGAGGCAAGAGCTTGTGCTTCACCCCATGTGTCACTGGGCAATGGTGAAGAATTTGTATGGGGTAAGAAATGGAATCATTCTGTATCAAGACTACAGATACAGAGAGATGGGCATGCAGGGCAGAGGATGGTATAATGAAAGAGATGGCCAAGTCCCATATGGAAACTGCTATTTTACCCATTTCATATTTACATATTCATATAAGGAAGTTTTTAGTAGTGAGGGTTTCTTGGTCCCAGGCGGTCAGAGGCCCAGACCCACAGACCTGCCGTGACAGACTGCTTAGCCATCCACCACCACCGCCGCTCAGGCCCCCAGAAATGACTCAGACGCTTATAATAACTTTATGCTGTTTGGCCTATGGCTCAGGCACATTGCTAGCTAGCTCTTACATCTTAAATCAACCCATGTCTATTAATCTGTCTGCCACGTGGCCCGTGGCTCACCTTTGTTCCTTACATGTTGCTCCTTTGGGCTTCAGCTCGATCTGCCTGACTCCGCCCTGCTTCTCCTACCTATGCTCTGATTTCTCCTCCTACTTCTTCTATGGTGCCTGTCATGGGCCAAAATAGCTTCTTTATTTAAAGATTGATATTCACAGCATACAGAAAGGCATTCCCACATCAGAAGTTTAATTGAAATTACCCTACACAGGAGATGATGCTCCCTCCAGAATTCTTAGGTTGTTAAATAATTTTTTTAGTGTTAAGAATGGGATACATCCATTTGAGTTCTTGGTCAGGGATGTCCTGGATACCCTAAGATAATATAAGCTATTCTCATTGCTTTTGGTTTCCCATAAGAAGTTGATGGTGAAACCTTATTACTGAAGACAGCACACATATTGGACATAGGACATAGAGCAATAGAGTTAGTATTGACCAGGAAGCTTCTTCCTGATGCTTAGTTTTCATAGTAATGGAAGGAGCTGGGGGAAAGTTCACTGTGTTCTCTCTAACCTACATAAGGACCAGGACTGCAAAATATGCCTAGAGGAGCAAAACTTGGCAAAAATGTTAAAGAAATAACCAACCACTATTTTAAAATTGGATTTAAGGCCTGATCCACAGGAGAAAATACATCCCTAGTAATACACGTCTGGCTAAGAACCCAGGTTTGGGATGTTCACAGGCCCTAGGGATGAACATGCTATTGCTATTCTGCTAATGGACCATGTGTCAAATTTTCTTCTGAATTCATATGTTTATATGAATAGACCACTGTAGCTCTCAAATCTCATCAGAGAAGTTTCTTTGTACAGTATTTAACACAGAAACTCACTAGTGATCAAAGTGCAGAAAATAAGGGTCAGTGTAATGCTTACACACACACACACACACACACACACACACACACACACACACACACACACACGACTCAGTCACAGAACAGAGAATGAAAATATCATAAGAGATAAGGCTGAGGGACGACTGCAGCAAGACAATGTTTTTTAAACAGGACAGAACCTAAACTTTCATGATCTCAGAGAAGTTGTATTTTCCTGTATGAGACCTGATAAAGCCAGTTTACACTCTTGTATGGATTGGGAAAGGGGTTTCTGAGCTCCCATCCTAAGTGAGGAGCTGTGGACAGTGATGGCTTCTAGGGGAGAAAGAGTCAGTTATTGTTTTTTAAGATGTGGCCCTAGTGTATTGCTCTGTCTCTAGTGGATGGTCACACCCTGGGAAGTACATACTGGACTCCACAGGTTATGAAAAAGAAAAAAAAACTAAAGAAATATAAAGAAATTAAGAAAATTGAGGGATTAGGAGAAGGGTGGATTTGGGAAGAGTTAGGGGAAGATGTAGGGGCAAATATGATTAAAATATAATACTGAATTGTCAAAGTAATAATGAAAGTATGTGTAGCCAATCTTTCTTTGAATTGTCAGTTCCCAAATAATGACATGGAGACTTCTTATTAAGTATAAAAGCTTGACTTTAGCTTAGGCTTGTTCCCAACTAGCTCTTAAAATACAAATTAACCTTCTTATATTAATCTATGTTCTGCCACGTGGCTGGTTACCTCTTCTCAGTTCCTTATGTCCCACTTCCTCCTAGTCTCACTGTCTGAATCCCTTGCTTCTCAGATTCTTCCCAGAGTTCTTATCTCTGGGAAGACCCACCTAATCTTTCCTGCCTAGCTTTTGGCCATTCAGCTTTTTATTAATCCAGTCAGAATGTGCCTTAGGCAAGTAAGGGTAAAAGACATCTTCACATAGGGGGATCAAATATTCTTCAACAAATATGTTTAAAAGAAAAGTGTACAGATCCAGAGAACAGTTAGAAGGCTCCATCATAATTCACATCTTTTGGAGAGGATAGTGAAGAAGGATTTGGGAAATGTTGACCAGAAAATGTGTTGGATGAATGCTCATGCTCACAGAGCCTAAGTACATAAATCCATATTGTTTTTCCAATGAAGTTGAGAGTTTGACCCAGGGTTTCTAGCCCCAAGCCCGAGAGAAGAGTACAGCTAAAGCTCCAGTGCCAACCAGGTATCCAGCCAGTGCCTCCAGTGTCAGGCTGTCAGGCCCCATTGCGGTGAGTGAGTACAGGCTCTAGAGGTGGGAGAGAGAGAGAGGTAGTACATGCAGCTAATGATGCTGAGGAACAGAGGCATTTACCAGCCAGAATCTACATTCCTTCCAGAGGTGGACCACTGTGGACCACAATATTCTCTATTGCTATCTGTCCACTTTATTTAGCAGATCGTATTTTTTCACCTGTAGACCTATTTTGAATTTTAGTTGTTTTTCTAAACTATGTGTCTATCTATCTAGTTATCTGTCTGTCTGTCTGTCTATTATATATACAGTATTTTGCCTGTGCACCAGGAAAGGCCACCAGACATCATTACAGGTGGTTGTGAGCCACCATGTGGTTGCAGGACCTCTAGAAGAACAGCTAGTGCTCTAAACCTCTGAGCCATCTCTCCAACCCCATTAGGGTTTTGGGTTTTTTTCCTGTTTCTTCATGTATTTGCTTTTCTTCATTTGCTGAGCATGCACGGAAAGATCTCTGTTTCATAGACAGTTTCCAGCTGCGGAGGTTCAGTTATTATGGGGTAGAATTCACAGAGCTGTCTTAGTACGTCTCATTTCATGCCTCCACTGCTTGAGAGTCTTAGAAGTTTACACGAGTCCATTCTAAATGCCACTGTGCTCTCGGGTCTTTGATTTTAATAAAAAGTATTATTTAAAAAGTATTATTTAATTATATAATATATTTTAATGATGTATGATTATATTTTACATAATGTAAATTATATTATATATGATTACATTATAATATACTTAATATATTATTTTAGTTGTAATTGACAATTAAACTTTAATAAATATATTAGCATGTACAAATACTTGATAAAACCTATGCTTGCCCTATATTAAAAAATAATATTGCAAAATTTATGTTACAAAATTTACTATCATTATTTTAATAAATCTTTAAAAAGTTTAATTTCTATTTCAGTATGATTATATGGGATCTGACACTATGGCCATAACACAGAAAATTTTCCAGATTATTGGGCTTGTCAACACAGTAAGTTTTTAATTTTTCAGATTTCTAATCTTGTGAATAAAACATTGACTATAATTTGCATTTTATAAGTATGGAAAATTAATGACTTGAATATAATAGTTGATATTTTTGAAACATACTGTAAATTCTATTCACAGATGTTTACTCAGCTGGAACTAACTGTTATGTTAGCCTCTTTGGAACTGTGGTCAGATAAAAATCAAATTTCTACTGATGGAGATGCTAATGATATTTTACAAAGACTTTTGGACTGGAAACGAGACTCTTTTACCCTACAGTCCCATGAGATAACATACTTGCTCATGTAAGTAGTTTGCGTTCTGCATGATAAGCAAATTAATTATTTCATGAAGATCAGTTTTTGCATTCATTATATTCTTAAGTTTTCTGTAGGACACTTTGAATATTACATATAATAGGAATATATAATACAATTACATATATAGGTGTGTACAGATATATTAAGGTGATAGTTTAAAGATAAAAACAAGCTGGCCAATTTTATATTGGCATATTTTCATATTTAAAGTATAGTTAATGTTAAACCTAAATTTTAATTAATTTATATATCAGTTTTATTGCAGAATATATCAGTCTAATGTAATAAATAATATGAAAATTGTTTATTTAATTTTACCCATACAGATTAATGCATTTTGTGTCTACATTTTCTAGAGCTTAGATTTGTGTAGGTTGCTTTGTGATAGTTTAGTATTAAATAAGTGCTTATTTTAAAGATAAATAAAATTGCTTCTTCTACACATTAAAAGTTCTTTTTATTACTCAATTTTTAGTAGCCTGAGGAGTTTCTGCACAGTAAGGGAAACTTAATAGCATTTCAGATGATAGAGTAATATCAAATCTTGGAGTTAGGTGAAGAAATAAGTTGATATCAAATGAATAATTATGATAATCTGGACATTTTGCATACTTTGTTAGATACCCAGATTGGAACCTTCTCAAGTAATCTTTTTAACTTCATGAGAGGTGAATAGATGCTTATATATTGTACTATATATTTACATAATACAAGTCAGATTATCATGGTGTAGTTACAGGAAACATCCGGCCCATATTGGAGCAACACCACCAGGTGGAGTATGCAATCAAAGCTATGCTGTAGGTCTTGTCCTGGTGCGTAAGTATTTGTGCAATGATTAAAAGGTTTCTAACAATTTGCCTTTTCATATATAGGTGTATTCATTACTACTCTGTTGGGATAAAATTGTTTGAATTTAAAAGTGTCCCATTGCATTACAAATTTTAAGCATAATTAGCATAATACAAAGACTAGGACATTCTGTCACTAACTAGTTGTGACATTTACTAAAGTTACCTTAGATTTTTAAGTAACATGAACATTGGTTCAAAAGTAAAGATACCTCTATGTGTCCAACTTCAGGAAGTAGCAAACTCCATCAACTTGTGTTTGCCATTTCATAACACTTTGGCTATTTTCACAAATTTCATTTTATTCTTTTATGAGCCAAATAATTGATTAATATTAAATTGCGTTGTTTGCACAATAAGTGGCACTTTCTGGCTTTAATAATTGCATTGCATTGGTTTGCCCAAATTCTTTAACAAAATATGCCTACCTTCCTTGACGTTTGAGAAAGTTCTTTCTCTACTTTAGAGATGTTCTGGGGATATGTTTTCTTTTCTTACAGCTGCACATAGGACACATGCAAAATTACAGTACTTGCTTTGTCTCCTTTGGAATATGCGCATTTCATCTTCATGTTCCACTGACTCTTATCTCTACAACTGACGGAGGAAAAAAATGAAGCCAGCCATCGTAGGAGCTTATTGATGGAGTTTGATTCTTTTAAATCTTTGGTTAATAAATATCTTGTAATTTACTAGTCTTTAGTGATCCCCTGGGGAACTTTTTCTCCTACACGTTTGTTGATTGTTTGCATCATCTATAGCAGAAGTTCTCAAACTGTGGGTGGTGACCCCTCCTAGGTCAAATGATCCTTTCACGGGGGCCACACACCAGATGTTTGCATTATGATGCATAGCAGTAGACAGTCTTTATTAATTATGCACACATTTAAAATCATTTTGCTTTATCTCTTCTCTAATTTTAGTGTTCCGTTTTTAGCTGAGGCACTTTTAAGCCCCTCTTTTGGCCACAGTCCCTCACCCACATGCTCATAGCTGTAGTCTTCCCAGATCCTGCCCAGAGCTGTCAGATGGAAGCTGTTTGCCCTGTGCTTTCTTACCTCCTTGTGTGTGTATGTCAGTGCAGGTGACTGGAAGGTCAGAAGTAAGGTGGTAGAATCCCCCAGGCCTTCCTTGGTGCAGTCAGCTCTGTCTTCACAAGAGAACACCTTCCCTGGATTGAGAAGTAACTTTCTTTTCTGTTTTTTAAAAATAATATTTATTATTAATTCTTATACACTTTTACACAGTGATTTATACCCCTCAATCTCTCTTCCTCTCCCTTTTTATCTCCTTGCTTTTAAGCCCATCCAGTCTGGTTTGTGCTGGCACACTGTGCTGATATGGAGCTTGCCCTGTTACATGCTAAACCAGGCTTCACACCATTAAAATGACTTTCCCTCTCTCAGCAGCAAGGATGTCAATAGCTTCTTATCTAGGGGGTGGGACCTTGTAGTTACCTCCCATCCTACATGCTGGCTGTCTTGAAATTGTTTAGGGTTTGTACCTACTATCATAATTTCTATGAGTTCATATGTAGACCTATTTGCCTTGTTAGGTCTGGAAAACAATTTTCTTGAAGTTTTGTGCTATTCCTAATTCTATACCTTCCTATTGCGGAACTTTTGGTGGAGGAGTATGATATAGATGTCCCATGTAGGACTGAGCACTCCTAAGATTCTTATTCTCTGCACATTAACCATTTGTTGAACTCTGTGTTCATTTCCATTCTTTGCAAGATGAAGCTTCTTTGATGATGATTGAGATATTCATTGACCTATAAGTATAACCATAAGTCATTAGGAGTCATGTTACTGTTTGTGTGCATTTCCTTTCCAGCCACAGATTATTGATCTCATTGACAGTGACAGGTATACGTTCTATCTTGTAAAGTAGTCTTGAATACAATTAAAGATGGTTGATTACTCTCAAACTACTCATGCCACTGTTGCACCAGTGGGCAGATCTTGCAGCATGGCCATTAATGTTTCTCAGTATACATTATACATTTCACTGTGTGGAGCTGATGTTTCTTTTCTTCTCCAGAAGTATGCATAGTACCTTCTAGCACTACGAAAGCTAGCCATTAGAAATGAATCTTCCATTTGAGTACCAGCTAGATTTTTCCATGCTATATGACTAAAGTATATGATGTCTTTGGCAATAATAACTTAACGTCAAGTTCTGAGGGGTAACCAATCACATTGGTAATAGCCTGTACTGTTACAGCTGGGGAGGGAGTCTATGGTAGTCTACTGGCCAACAACTCAAAAAGAGATAACCCATTCCTAGTGCTGCTGGTGGTAGTATATGGCATCTAGTTGTAGTTGAACATGGTTTTCTAATCCCAGAGTTTCTGAGCATCTTCTGTTGCTTCATCAATGATTTGTAGCCTGATAAACCATTTCTTTTCAGAGGTCATGGTGGAAAATTGTTTTTGTCTTGTAAACAAGAGATACATAGAACAGCATCATTGCCTCACGCATACTGCTTATTAGTTCTTGCAGAGTTTTAATGCAAGTTAGTGCACGGCTTCACTAAAGCTGTTACTACAAGACTTTAATTGGAATGGACTGAATGCTGAAATGTAAGACAGTTGTAGATGTTGCAGGGACAAAGATAAATGAAGCCCCAAGTCCCTCTGAGATGTTTTTGTCAACTAAAGCAGGTTATTCTCATCTGGTGGGTGAGTGTTTTACTTTTATTTCTATTGCTGTGAGTAAATACAGTGACAAAAAGCAACTTAAGGGAGAAAGGATCCAGTCAGCTTACAATTCCAGGTTACAGTCCATCCTATCAGTCGAGTAATAGAGGCAGGATCTTAAAGCAAGTGCACTGTAGTTAAGACCAGAGAGAAGTAAACATATGCATGCTTACTTGCTTACCTGTTCTCAGCTCAATTTCTCCACTTTTATACAGTTTGGGTCCCTCCTGCTTGTGGAATGGTGCTGCCCACAGTAGGCTGGGTTTTTCCACATCAGTTAACTTAAGAAAATCCACCATAAGCATGCCCACAGGGCAATCCAATATGAATAGTCTCTCATTGAGACACACCAGGTAAATCTAGATTGGGAAAATTGACAAAACTAACATTCAGAGTCAGCCACTTTGCTTCTCTTACTTAATTAAAGGACCTTAATTACCTGTATTGTATGCCTTATGGTATGAGGAAAGTTCTAGTTCAGAGATAACAGGCTACAAGAGCCCAGAGTTAGCATAGCAAGGCAAGAGTCACTGGTGTGCCAATAAAATGTTAATCGTGGATACTTGAATGACATATAGTTTTTGTGTATAACAAAGTATTTTTCTCTTAAATTTTTATGGTATTGTAAAATATAAAAACTGTTTTTCATTGTAAACTACATGAAAGCAGGCATAAGCTGGATTTGGCCAGATTTGTTTGGCAACCTTGAAATAGTCTAGTCAGTTTCTATGCTCAGGAGTAATCAAAATAGAAAGTGATTCTCTGGAAAGGGACAGTCTAGAAAAGATCATGTTCTTCTAGACTGACATTTGCCAGAGGAACAAATAGAGATGGATACTAAGTGCTCAAAAATAAGAATAATAAACAGATGGGATCTACACAAAAATCAATACACTTTCTGAGGATCCTCCTGCCTCTGCCTCCTTTAGCAAATCCCACCTTCTACCGATGTGCACTGCAAAGAAGAGGGAATGTGGTGACATGTTGTGTATCATCTAAGAAATAAAGCTTGCCTGAAGATCAGAGGACAGATCCAGCCACAGAGGTCATGCAGTGGTTGCACATGCAACTTTAATCCCAGTCGGTGGAAAGCACATAAAACTTTAATCCCAGCACTAGAAAGGTTGAGACAAGAAGTGATAAGGCTGGGCAGAGAGAAGAATATAAGGTGGTAGGAGACAGGAGCTCAGCCCTTCCTCCTGTGTGCGTCCCTTCCCTTTGGGCTGAGAACTCAGAGGCATTCAGTCTGAGGATTCGTGGAGACAGGTTCTATCCCTGTCAGGCTCAGGATTCTTAGTGGTGAGAAGTTTTTCTGGTAGCTTGTTCCTCTGCTTCTCTGATCTTCAGGAAACCTTTATTAGATTACAAACAATATATCATCACAAAGAACATTGATGATACATGAATTTATGTAGAGGCAAGAACATTTATGTACATACTTAAGAGTGATTCATCAGAATCCCTGATCAAAGGAAGATAGAGTCTAATGATGCAGTAGTTTACAATGTAAAAAGAAGTGGAAGTGCCTCTAGCTTAAATTCCATTTTAGCATATACATAATGCATACCTTTTATTAAAGCAGCAGGTTATAGACAGATTTAACTTCAGAATCTTTGTGTCATGTTGTATGTATCCTGTGCAAGTGTTAGAAACCACAGTCTCCGAGGCCACTAGCATGTTGTTTATTACTATGGTCCTGTGCTATATCTTGAGCTATGAAATGGGAAGTCCTCTTGATTGCTGGTTTTAGTCAGGGTCGTTTGGGGCATCTGGGGTCTTTGTGGCTCCCTGTAAATTTTAGAGTAGGTTTTTCTATTTCTGTGAAAATGAGATGGGGATTTGTATTGGGATTGCATTGACTCTGTAAATGGCTTTCCGTAAAATGGTCTTTTTATCATATTCTATCAACCCATCAGCATGGTATGCATTTTCATTTTCTGGTGTTTTTATCTCTTTCTTTTTGTTTAGCGTCTTCATGTAGAGGTCCTTCACCTTTTTATTTAGGTTTATGCCTCAATTTTTCTTTCATTTGGACTATTATGAATATGATTGCATTTCTCTGTATAATTGTTGGTGGTATATAGACAAGCAATTGATTTGTCAAGTGGCTTTGTATCTTGTCACACTGCTGGATTTGTTTATCATTTCTAGAAGTTTCCTGGTAGAATTTTTAGAGTTTCTTTTGAATGATGCAATGTATATAATTATGTAATATAAAGCTATGTAACTTGCAGATAGAAATAGTTTGACTTCTTCGTTCCCTATTTGCACTCCATTCATTTCCTCCTCTTTCCCTGTTGTCCATACTGAGAAGGAGTGCTGATGGCGGGCAGCCCTGGTTCATGCCTGACTGTAGTAAGATTGTTTCAAGTTTTTCTCCATCTAGGATGATGTTGGCTATGGCTTTCTCCTATACAGCTTTTATCATGTGGAGATATGTTTCCTCTAGTCATCCATCCATTGTATTCTCTAAGATTTTTTATCATGAAGGAGTGCTTGAAAGGAAAACTTTGTCAAAAGTTTTTTTTACCTGCATCTATTAAGATATCATGTGATTTTTTTTCTTCTAATCTGTTATGTGATTAATTATGTTTGTTGTCTTGCATATGTTGAACCATCTCTGCATTTTAGAGATAAAGCCAACTTGATCATTGTGGGTAATATTTTTTATGTATGTCTATCTTCTGTTTGCAAGTATATTGTTGAGTATTTTTGAACCTATGTTCCTTGGAGGTTTCAGCCTGTATGTTTTTTTTTTCTTGTCGTACCTTCTTACTGGGTTGGGTATTGGTGCAGTACTTTACAGAGTTAATTTTGGAGTGTTCTTCTATGTCTATTCTTTTGGATAATTTATTTGAAAATCGGGTAGAATTCAGCTATGATCCATCTGACCCTAGAATTATTGTAGTTGGAAATCTCTTCATTACTATTTCAGTCTCGGCGGTTGATAATTAAGCTAGCCCTTGAAGCAGAGTGCTTCTTGGCACCTTTTAAATCTGCAGAAATTGTAGTGATGGTTTTGTGACTGAAGTTATTTTGAACAATTTAACTTGAAAGTTGTTTTACTTAGAGAAGTCTCTTCACCTTCATGGCTTTAACCAACAGTTTATATCAATTACACGCTTACAAAAGAAATCATGGGTCCTCTGTTACTGGGTACTAAGACTCTGGATTCTATATTTTACCTCAAAATCTAATGTTCTCAAATTGAGTATCATTACCCATGCCATGCTCTGGCTTTAACCTTCAAGTATCAACACTTGGGATTTCAGACTTAGATAGCACAGACATCAGGTAAGCATACCTACTAGCTATTTTTTTCATACTGACAGAATTTTTTTGTTATAAGTTACACACATGTCTGCAATATGTACAATTTTGTGGGGCTTTTATAATCATTTTATCTTAATGATTTTAGAAATAAAAACATGCAGCTAAATTGAAGTAGCATATTAGCAAAAGCCAACGTTGCAAAACAGCAAAGTAAATTATTATAAAGTATAATTCAAAGTAATAATTACAAAGTATGTTCAATATAAAGAGATGAGTATAAAATCTTGTGATTACAAAGACATTTATCCTTGTCTTTGTTTATTCTGACATAATTTCTTTTCTCTTCAATCTTCTCCATGTCAGTATCCAGAAGACATGGGTTTAGAGGGATTCTCAGTGGTTATCACTCAACTGATTGGCCTTCACATAGGATTATCATATGATGATGTCAATAATTGTTCCTGTCCCAGAGCTCCATGCATTATGCAACAGGAAGCACTGTAAGAATTTTTATGATGAATTTTATTTTTAAGTTCTCTAGCAGACTTGTTTATTTTCTTTATGTGTGTTTTGCCTTTGTGTGTGTGTGTGTGTGTGTCTTTATGCTATCTGTGTGCTTGGTGCCCACTAAGGACAGAAGAGAGCATCAGATCTAAGATCCCCAGAACAGACACTACAATTGTGAACTACAGTGTGGATACTAGGAATCAAACCTAGGTCCTCTGCTTATAACTGATCAGCTATCTCCCCAGCCCCCATTTGTAAAATACTCATTTACATGTGTTCCTTCCAATATTGATTTCATGATCTAATGAACATTGAAACATTTTTATTAATTTCTGTATTGTAAATTGGAAAATTGTATTATGCTTGATAAGATAGCATTTAAGTATTTTTCATATGATGTATGAATCTAGAAAGTGCTATATAGTATTATTATATTTTTATTGAAGGAAATTATATGGGTTCAAGTTAATGTTGATAAAAACTATGAGCTCTTATCTATGCACATGATACTATTGCTACTTTGTTGCCTAATGGCAACAATACAATAATAATTAATAATACAATATAAGACTGGCAGTGTTGGTTATTATTTTGATGTAAAGAAAAAGAAAGGAAGATTTGAAGGGGGAGATGTCATTAATTTGCATACGTTATGACTCCTTGTCTAGAAAACTCAACCGAAACAATCCATACATAATTAGTACAACAAATAGAAATGTAAAACAAAGTTTAGAGTGAACAAATCTAGAAGAAACCAAGAGTACGTTAATTATCAAATTAGATGACTTATAAGGCTATAATTTTCTGGTAAATAAAAATTTAATTTAATCTAAATAAATTTTTAAAAATAATTTTAAAGGAATTGGATGAACTTTATGTGAAATGACAAAGAGGACATGGTATATGGAAACAATATTTTGAGCACTGTGAGCTGAAATTTGTGATCAAAGGAGAGACAAGTGTGTGACACTGTGCACTATCTACAAATGGGTAGAATGAAGAGAAGAAAGATAGCTCTAAATATAAGAGAGGAAACTGCAGAGAATGGAATGTACTGTATGAACAGAACTGCTGGCTTTTATTAGGTCTTGATTATGATTACAGGATTTGACTCAATAGTACAGTACAATTATAGCTGCTGGTAAGAAATGTAGAATTGTGTATTATATTAAAATTGAGCAATATAAAACTTGAGTTTAACTATGTTTACTTTGATTTAACTTAGGTGGATTTTTATTTATTTATTTATTTTTTGGTCTCACCAGCCAGCTCCCAAAAAACGACATGGAGACTTATTATTAACTTTGAAAGCTTTGCAAAAAGCTTAGGCTTGTCTCTACCTAGATCTTGCAAGTATAATTAACCCATTTTTTAAAAAAACTAATCTATGTTCTACCAGGTGGCTTTTACATCTATCCCATTTTGTGTATCTGACTTGGTTGGCTTCTCTGCCTTTCTGCCCAGCATCCTCTGTGCCTGGAAATCCTACCTAGTGATTGACTGTTCAGCTTTTTATTAAACCAAACACAGTGGCATATCTTATTCCACACATTCAACCTCTATTGAAGTCTATAATTTTATTTGCTCCATCTTGTGGGTCATATGTCAAGATGCTTTAGCTAGGTTTATTTATCAGAGAATATTATTTTGTTTTAGGAATTCCAGAGGAGTGAAAACTTTTAGCAACTGTAGCATGCAAGACTATAAAAATTATGCTTCAAAAATTGTTGTGAAATGTCTTGGTAACCTTTCAAATATACAATTATTACGGCAAAACCAACCTGTGTGTGGTAACGGAATTGTGGAAGCTAATGAAGAATGTGACTGTGGTAATGACACAGTGAGTAAACATTCATGTTGGAATACAACTGTTCAATTTAAAGAGCACAACACAGGCTGTTATTGTATATGTTGGGTCTGTTACAAAATCTTAATCATATAAATGATATCTGAGGATGAAGGGAAGTGAATTGCTTCCTCACTCCTCATTTGTGATGTTCTTTCCTAAGACAGGGTTTTGTGTAGTCAGGGTGACTTTGAACTGGTGACCCTTCTACCTCAGCCTCCCAAGTGGCAGGACGACAAAATAGGAGGCATCTTTTAAGTTGGGAAGACAAGTGTGGGCTTCAGGCCTGGTTGCGTAGCTTCCAGAACTGTAGGACCCAGGTCTCAACCTGATGTGTATTTCAGTGAGTAGAATGAATGTATGAAGACCTTTTTTAGTCACTGTCTCAGTTCCAAACTCCTCTAGCCCCAGTCTATTTTCTACTGAAAAATATGCTAAATTTGATCCACTTATTCTCTGTGTTAACATGATTGCAAAAGTTTATAAATATCATATCATCTTATATTATTAACAAATGTCTCTCCAATCACAAGCTTTTAGGTATCTTTGTTGTCTTGTTAGAATACCATCAGCCAGGTTTCCAGTGCACACTTCATTTCTCTAATGGAAACCACATATTTAGTCAATTGCAAATGTTATTATCTTATAATATTTAACAACTCTCCTTCATTTAAGTAATATAAAGTATCTGAACTGTTTACCTGCTAGGAACTGCATCTAATTAATTCCCCATTTAAAGCTAACGTCTATATTTACATAATATTAAACCCCTAAAAATTCAGCCATCTTCCACTCTTAAAAAAAAAAAAGAAAAGAATCTTGTGTCTATGAATCTGTATGTGTGGTTTTCATAAAGCTATTTGACTTTCCTGGCATGCCACACTGTGTTCCTCTTGTATTTTCCTGCCTCTAAGTGTGGCATCATCTCCCTGACAGAAGAAAATATATGCTAATTTGAATGAAAGAAAGAAACAATGTGGTGTATGACTACTATGAGTTTCTAGATGTGAAAAACAGACTTATTTTTAAGTGGGGTTCTAATGTATAGCCCCTTATTAATCTGATGGTTCCCTGCCTCTTGAGTATTGGGCTTGCAATCCCTGTCACCAGGCTTTGTGCTGATTGACATTCGCAGATGACGCTGTCCCTACTCTGTCAGTATGTCTTCCACATTCACTGTTGCCAAAGAATATTTTTACTCCTTGCACCAAAGTTCGCTGCTATGGTGGCTCCTAAACCTAGACAGTATTTACACCCCTTTCCAGAGTGGGCTTGGTGGCTCTGAAAACTATTGATCCGCCCTCAGGATCACGATGATAAACTTGTGGATAAAAGACTTAGATCCAGGAGGGAGGTAATTAGGAGGAAGAGGGAGAGGAGTGAAATAATATTGTGAATGGCTGAAAAGGCCACAGGAATCATACTAGCAATTACTCACCAATAAAAACAATCACAACAATGACGACAAAACACCTCAAGCTCTAATTTGTGTAATTCACAGTACAACTATACATATATAGTTCTAATGAACTTTCTCATTTGGACTGATAGAGCTCTCTCCAAAACCAAAGACCACCTCACAAAAACCCCAATAGCAAACATGAGAATCCCTCTTGAGTTGTTGGCCACGGCTGTCTAAGAGACTTCCAAATCATACAGCCTATTGCTATTGCCTTTGGTTACTTCCATCAGGATGAAGCTAAGTCCCTATTATGAAGATATCACATCCTTCAGAAATAGGGCCCAGAGGTCTCTGAGCTGGAACTGATCTAAATGCCCCCTCCCTGAAGACTAGCTGTTATGGTATCATAGGCTCTATGTCGGCTTTCACAAAGGGAGACAACCAATAGTCTTATCCAGCTATGATGCCCATGAACCGAAGCAATGACCAACAAGGCGCAGTATCCTATGGGTGCAGTAGTGGAACACATACCTTTGTGGTAACCAGTGGCTCTCTGTTTGGATTTAAGGTCCACTGAAAATAGAGGGAGAACATGCATGGGACTGGAAAGCTAGCTAACTAATAGTGTTAATGAAATTATGATTATTAGAGGAGGATCTGCAACCACTGACTTCCTAAATCA
Organism: Phyllotis vaccarum; assembly: GCA_033318265.1. Taxonomy (NCBI): domain Eukaryota; kingdom Metazoa; phylum Chordata; class Mammalia; order Rodentia; family Cricetidae; genus Phyllotis; species Phyllotis vaccarum. The sequence goes on along the minus strand of JARWLC010000002.1, from coordinate 137,141,737 downwards.
GTGTAATCCCAAACAACAATCTATAGACATTTGTCATAAACCCATCACTAAGTGTAGTCTTCACCAGAAAAGGTTTCATCAAGGAGCACAGCCAATCACTATGCAGAGTTGTGGAGCCCAGTACCAGCAGCAATACATCTATAAAACACTCCTACACAAAGGCTCAGGAGCACTTCAGAAGAGGGAGCAGAAACACTGTAAGAGCCAAATGACCGAGAAACTTCCTAGTAACATCAAAAGCTACAACTATGACTGACAGTACATGAGCTGAACAGTATGACACTGAGGAATATGCCAAGTTGGATGGGGGAAAGCCCATGAGGCCTCAGTTCTACACAGAGAACTATAGAAAACCCAGTAACAAATGGGATGGAGAGAGGCGGCCCTCCCCAGAACCGAACATGCCAATTTGTTGTCTAGAGCCAAACAGCCCTGAAAACATACATATGGACTTAGCCAGATGTTTTTGGTGATGTGTGTGTATAAGTACAAATGTACATGCAGAGACAGTTGATGAAAAGAGACAGTGACTCCGGAGAAGGGAGAAGGGCTTGGATGGAAGAAAGGAAGTAAAAAATGCCATCAAAGTACAATCTCAAAATTAAACAAAACAAAGGATCTAGAACCTTGGCCCTCAGAAGAAAATTCGTTGAGAACTATCCAACATCAGTCTTTTACAGACCATAGACAATAAGGCTGACTGCAGCTGCCACCTAATTTTTCCAAGTGTATTTTTATTGGAGAATATTATGCCTGTGTATGTGTATATTGTCTGTAGGTGCTTTTGTCATAAATGTATTAAAGAATCACAAGTATGCAGCGAACATATTGTCTAATGCTTTCAGTTTGTTCCTTTAGAGACTACTGAGCCTGGACCACCTCTGAGAGTCTTTGTACCATAACTTAGCTTGTAGGAACAGCAAGTGGCCATTGGCCTGTGCAAAGGCCACCTTCCTGCTTTAGATCCATATTTTAGATGAGTGTGTTGACAGAAGGCAAGAAGGACCTTCATAGATGTCTCCAAGTCCTGAAGTTTTGCTATGTGTATTATTTTTTTAAAGCTGCCTTGCAGAAATAAAAATAAATAAGATTACAAACCTGTGGAAAAGATACTGTCCTATGTTATCTGGGTAGGTTCAGCCTAATCACAGGAGTCTTTAAAATCCAGCAAAGTCGGAGATGTGGCAGAAGGGGACTCAAAAGGACATGGAATGAAGAGGGCACAATGTGACATTGTCGGGGAGTTACAAGGCAATTATAAGAAGAAATCCAGGTAGTTTCTAGATAGCTAGCAAAAAAGTGGATGTCTAATTGTGTAGTTATGAGAAACTGAACCTGGCCAACAATCAGAATGACTCTAGAATATTCTGCCTAGCAGTTTCTGTTAAAGACTGTAGCATGACTGACATCTGGACATGGGCCCATGAGACTCAAAGGTCTGAGCCAAGTGAACTTTTGGCTTGTAGGTCAAGAATGCTAGCTTCTCTGTGCCTTACTGCCTGCTCATCATGCCAACTATCTGCTCATACCCCAGTAATCAACCTAGTAGACAAAACCTACAACTTATGTTTTCAATGACTTGTGACCTCCTGAGATGGCCCTACTATGAAGTTAACAGACACCCTATGCCGTGCTGGTCCCCTAGCTTGTGTGCACTAGGAATCATATATATACTAATGGCCGAACAGAAAGACCTAAAATTACCAGGACAGAAATTAAGAGAGATTGATATGTCCTAGGTGGAGAAGTCAAGAATCTATGTGAAAAATCTCAATATTGCGGAAGTATTATGTATGGAGTCAATGCAAATGACTATGGCATCAGAAGCCTCCAAACATTATCTTAATATACAGATTCTATATTCTGTTACTTTGTGAAAGAATGTAGGTGTTTTATGTCATAAGTAGGCCACTACTACCACTGTTGGGGGAAAGGATCCACGAATAAATACTTAATGTGTCTTGGTTGCACTTCCTAGAGTTTAGCGTCCTTCTCAATAGAAATGTGTAGCAAACAAATCATTAATGAGAGAATTGAAGGAAGTTTTATTTCACCTGGAAAGTCACACTTCTCTGAAAAAATGCACTTTATATCAGTAAATTCTGAGTTAATTGACCAGATTTTCATGTTATAGATCAACAACTTATTTAAGTTTCATTTCCTTAGTTCTTAGAGTTACATATACTTTTGGTAATTCTAGAAATAATACAAGCTGAAAATAGTGAGGTGTCATTAAGTGTGATTAGGAGCACAGCATGTGAATTAAAGCTGAGATAAAAGATCACATTTGGATGGTGGTACCTTCCTGAACTCGCAGCACTTGTGAGGTCAGGGATGGAAGGTGAGGGGTCACTAGCACCCTCCACTGTCCAGTAGAGGATCTTGGCTGTAGACGGGGAGGGAGATGAGGTGTCTGTTATAGCTGGAATCCTCTTTCTACTAAAATTGTAGGGATGCCAATTTAAGGAATGCTGCGACTATGAGACATGTAGACTGAAAGACTCTGCAAAGTGTGGATCTGGACCATGCTGTACATCAAGCTGTGAGGTCAGTGGCTGGTGCTTATCAAAGGGAAGTTGAACTGCAGTAATGTAAGACTAGATTAACTGAAGCAACATGGAAGAATGTAGGAGCCGATTCCATGGTAAGGTTCCATGAGCTTAAGAAAAAGGACATCTCAGACTGCTGGCCCGTGGGGATTTGTGCATATTTTGAAGCCGGTTACCCTTCTCTGGGCTTCTGAGTGGATATTTTACCTACTTTTCCTTTCTAGAATTCTTAGTCTGGGGAAGTTTCAGCCCCCCAGTTAGCCACAACCAGACATGGTTAGCTGATTTCTTTGGCAAATACCTATGGAGTCATTCACAGCCCCTGATCTTTTTCCTGTCCCTAGCTGTCAGCAGGAGGCACTCCCTGTAGGAAGGCTGTTGACCCAGAGTGTGATTTCACAGAATATTGCAATGGATCCTCTAGCCATTGTGTTCCTGACACCTTTGCCTTGAATGGTCATTTGTGCAGGTTGGGATCTGCGTACTGCTACAATGGACGATGTCAGGCTCTTAATGACCAGTGTGTCAGTGTGTTTGGAAAAGGTACGGCTTTCTTTTGTATTTCTGTTGCACCCAGATTGTTCTGTGGAGTACACATCACATGCCATGGAGCCCCGATGAGGAAAGCAAAGGAAAAAATTATAGTCATGACTGAAATTTTCTAAGTTAAATTCTATATAGGTTTGATTTGAAAAAACATGTTGCTTATTCCTCCTAAATTATATTAAAGTGTGAATAGCAATAGTTTCACCTTAATTTCCTATTATCCACCACATTCACAACCCAGTACTGAAGATACTAACCTTACAAAAGTTAGGCCATCCCATATAACCTCTTTTCTGACTGAGGAACTGGCAATGTAACAGCAGCCCAGTCACAGGCTACCTGGCCAGAACTCCTGCTTCTGATTTTTGACAAGTTTTGTTTATTTAAGACTGTCATATTACAAGTCCAGGCTGACTTTGAACTCATCCACCTTCTGTCTTTGACTTGTTCATGTTTTTCATTTTAAATGACATTTTAGAGAAATCTGGAAAAGACCCCTGAATTCCTGCTGGTGTTTTTAGTATGGTTTATCTATATTGAATGATTAAAATCATTCGAATACATAACAAATTTACACTAAAATATTAGAAATCAGAGCAATGGGTTTGGGAAAGGAGCTAAAAGAAAATTTCCTTTCAGGGTAAGCAGAGAATTCTCCCCTAGAGAATGTGACCTGTCTAGCCATAGGTTCCTATCCCAAATTTCAGTACCAGGAATGTGTTCCAGCTTATGGGATTTACCTGAGATCCAAACAGAAAGTGGTTGGTTACTCCCATGACATTTGTACCTATAGTGCACCAGTGGACATGTCTTGGCATGCCATTGTAATTACAGTATGCATGTTCACAGAAGAAGTATTATGACTACTTTTATGCTCTGGAAACACACATATCACATACTAACACTACTAAAGCTAGCCAGTAAGGATGAAACTTACAGGTCAGCACCAGCTTGGTAGCATTTTCAGTAACAGAATCTTCCCATTAAGTTCTGGAAAGTAACCAAGAGCATTGGCAATAACCTATAATGTTTGGGAATCTATAGGACCTTACTTACCAAGAGGTACTTATTCCTGACACTGGACTTTTTATTCGTTACTTTATAAAGACTAGTAGGGGCTATATTGACTTGATAGAAGGTATCTTTGTTTAAACTCTTTTTAAATGTAGTTTTAAACCATTTCATACACAAGCACTATATTCATTTCCATACTCCCTTGCTCCTCCAACTCCTCACATGTTCCTCTGTCTCTCAAATTCTTGATATTTTCTTTAATTATTCTTTTAAAATATGCACATATGTAATATAAGCACAGCCTGTTGAGTCCCTTTGGTGTTGCTCTATATGTATGTGTTTAAGGCTGACTTGGGATTGAATAACACTGGGGAACTTGATACAGGAAAAGCTGATTTTCCCTCTTTTATCAGCCATTAATTACACATAGATCTTTATCTGGGGAAAGCCTTCTACATTGCCATGTTAACTACTCTTGTGCTTGTTCAAGACCTGCATAGGCAACAATATTTTTGAGATGTTAATTGATGCAGCCTATATGCCATATATAAAAGGCTATCAAACAGCATATATCCTGACCCTCTGGCTTTTTCTGTTTCTCTTCTGAAATGTCCCCTGAGCCTTGGGTGTTGTTGTTGTATTGAAGTTGCATTGGAGATGTATCAATTGGGGTTGGAATCTCCAGTCAGTTGTTCTCTGCATTTTGACCAGTTGTGCATTTCTGTGATGGTCTGTCGATGCAAAAAGAAGCTTCTTGCATTAGAGGTGAAATACATTCACCAGTGATCTAAGGATAAGTATTAAAATTGCAATTGTAAATTATAACAGTTTCAGATAGCCACAGTAATAAAGTCTCCTCTAGGTTCCATGGCCTCACGGCATGGATTCCTGTTGAGTGTACCATAAGTCCAATTAGAAGGATGCTGGTTACCTCAGGATACACCTTTTAGGATACTTGCTGTTCTGGTCATTGTCATGGCTTGTAGCTGTTATAACCGGGTAGGACTTCATTGCTTTTCTCCATTAGAAACCTGCATAGCCCCTTCAGATAGTGTGAGAGCTAATCCTCAGGGAGAAAATTTTCAGGTCAGATACAGCTCAATTGTGTCTGAAGTATATAGTGTTTTTTTTTATCAATAAGGACTGAACCTTCAACCTCTGGGAAGCAACTAAGGCAATGGCAATAGTGGATATAAATTTTGGAGTCTCCTTGACTCCTCTGTTCAACAACTCCAAGGGAATTTTCCCATGCCTGACCCTGGATTTTTTTTGGTTAGCTAGTCTTAGGTTTCTTGGGAGGTGCATTATCCCTGCAAGTGGCATATCTTCATATATATACACACACATATATATATATACATATATGTATATATATGTGTGTGTGTTGTAAAATATTTAAGTACACATTAAAATAATGTCTTCCCATGACCTTTTCAAATATCCTCGGTGTTACTTATCCCTTCTACTCTGCTCCCTCTATTCTCCCTCTCTTTCCTCTCTGTTCTCTCTTCCCCTCCCCAGCTCAATTCTACATCTCCCTTCCCCGTTTCTCCTTTATGTGCTCCTGTGTCCTACTATGTCCCTATCTAAAGAAATCTCCCTTATAGGGTCCCCTTTTACTTTCCTGGTGTCTTATGTTACCTCAAGCTATATACTCAGACCTCAGGACCAAAATATGAACAAGAAAGATCTGAAAGATTACGGCTGTATCTCCCCTTCCTTAGCCCTCAGGTCCTACAGGAAAACTCAGGAGGATTACCTAGGACCTTGAACACAGAATTTAATGAAAGACTCATAAACACCACCAAAGAGTTCAAGAAGCTGAAATAAGACACAAAGAACAGCTCAATGATCTCAAAGAGGCTAAATGTATGTGTGATCCTGAAGAAAACACAACCAAAAGGCTGATGGAAAATATTAAAACAGCCAAGGATTTGAAAACATGCATATAAGTAACACTGTGTGTGCACAAGCTTTTCACTATCCGTTCATCTGTTGAGTCCTCCTTGACTTCTCCTGTGGCCTCGGGGGTGAAGGAAGGAGGATACAGCCATCTTTCACAGCATTCTCGTTCATAGTTTGTGTTGAGGTCTGACTATGTGGACTTCATAAACACTGCAGATTTGGACATGGGTCAAAGGTTGCAGATGGCTTATATGGAATGAAGTCGGGTGGACACGGACTGGCATAAAAGATGTGTATCCTGGTCCCAGCTGGAATTTCAGCTCTATCTGGAGTTTCTGCTTTGGAAAAATTAATGATAATACTTTTACAAAGGCAGTGAGAGAAACTTGAATCTTAGTAAATATAAAGGCTAGGTTCAAGTAAGGTAGGAGGTCTGGGTTTACAGGCAATCATATCAAAATATGGTCAATATAAAAGCACACAACTGTAGGAGAATCAGGCATTATTTTCACATTGACCTAGAGGTGTGGTCTTTAGGTCTCGAGGACCCACTTATGGGGTGTGACCAAGTTGTTTCCTGCAATCTTGGAAAGTTGGACTGGTCCATACAGGCAGTAGTGCAGATCCTCCTCCAAGAGTGCAGAACAAACAGGAAGGAAGTACTGCATGTACCAGGTCTTAGACTGCCTTGGCCATGCCCTGTACATGAGTCCTCAAGACCTAAAAAGACCACACCTCTAGGTCAAGGCAAATAATGCCTGATTCTCATTTCACACAATCATCCTCTTATATAGCATTACTAAAATCAAGATCACCATCATTTTATCATTTATAAATGTCACAAATGAATTTCAAGTACTTTGGGCAATTAGCCATATCTAAACATTAAAGGATGTAAGAAATCTAAATGTATAACCTCTCCCTGGGCTGGTCATGGTGTCTGCTTTCAGTTAATGAAATCCTCTGGTTATTTGAATCTCTTAGGAATTCACTGTGGAAAAACTCTGAAATCAGTTCTAAAAATCTCGTTACTGTTTTAAATGTCTCTTATTATAGTGTTTGTCTCCCTTTTAATATTTTTTACTTAATTTATCTTTATTATGTTTATACCAAGATGATGGATGTTTTCCAGCAGGGTAAACTGAAGTTTGGAAGAACTAATAGAAATGTCTTAGGCTGTGAAAACCAAACACTTTATTCAATTCTGACTATTTACTAATATTGGTTATTTATCTGATCACCAGTTTAGAGGACTGAATATTATAGGCATTCATACACACAAAATAAAATAATCAAAAAGTAAAAAGTTTACTGCCCAGTCTCAGCGACCCCCAGAAAGATCCCCAGAATCACACCGACTCTCCGAAAGCAAATGCAAAGCAAGGTTTATTACAGCTGTACAGCTGAGCTCAGCTCCTAACTGTCACACAGCAGAGCAGTGCCAGTGGAGAAGTGAGCCCCTCCCTACTCAAAAGCAGGGCCTTTTAAAACAAAGATCAAACAAAGACCATAGAAATGCAGTTATCAGGCTGGGGGGTGAGGAGCCCAGAGGAAGTTTCTTTACTATCACTGTCAGGAAGGCAGCTGCCGGCTGATTGGTTGTCTTAGGACTGTTAAAAAATGCTTTTTGGCTGGGCCAGAATGCTCTCTGATTACCCAGGACCTTGGGCACTTGGATTTGGGGTTTAGAAACTTCTCAGCTCCCAAAAAAGCTCCAGGCCTCAAAGTAGAGGGACTTTAGTTTCCACAAAAAACAAGGTGGATTGTACCTGAGGAACAATACATGAACTTTCATTCTGATCTCTCTATATACAGTCATGTGTACACATACACAATACATATTTAAAAAAAAAAAAAAACCCTCAAGGAACAAAGATTGACATACATATACTTCCATGCTGAGGTAGGAGATTTTCAAGGCCAAGACTAATCTGAGCTATATAATGGACCTTGTTTTCAAATCAACAAAGAAGTGAATATATCAACTTCTGGCAATGGATCTAATCCCTTTTGTTTTGTGTTATGACATTGGCTGGTTGCCTGTGAAAATCAAAGCATGAAAAATGCATGCTTATTTTTAAATGGCATTTCTTATTAGTCTCTGACTAGAGAGCATGTAATTTGGATTAAGAATAGCCTAAAGGATATATTTCTCATTTTAGGTTCTCAAGGTGCTTCCTACGCTTGTTTTGAAAAAATTAATTCACCACACGAAAAGCTGGCAAACTGTGGTTTTAATAATTCATACCCTTTACCTTGTGAACAAAAGTACGTATATAGAGTATGATTGCTTTTCTGAGTCGCGGTGCTTGTAAAAAGACCTAAATAAAAACAACTATCAAATTGTATAATAGGAAAACAGTCTCATGTATGCGTGAGCACATTTGTGTGTGCATATGTAATAGGCACGTGTGTAATCTCATAGCCATTCAGAGTTTTCACTTTGCTCACATTTTTTTCTTTCCTGCCACCATCCTAGAATTTGACTGAATGATGAATGGAATGCTATTTATTAAGAGGAGCTGCCCAACATTCAGAAAGTAGGGTATTCTGTTCTGAACTTGTGTTTTAAGTCTATTATTGAAAGTATTCTCAAGAAGGTATTTTGATTTTTTATGACATATGAGTGTTGAGAAGAAAGAAATTTTCATCTTGATTGTTGTTTCCAAATGACTGCATGTAAATATGCAGAGCACAACTCAGTGTCTCAACGTGGGCTATTGTAACATGGTTTATTATAACATAAAACAGCCCCGGTCCAGTAACAGGAGTGATTGCCTTGTAACAAGTGCCACCAGAATTTCATGTGTTTTTAAAAAGTCACAAAGGGGCTGGGAACAGTTTAATTCTGTCATAAAGTACTTGCTTGAGTGCTTGAGAAGGATCCACAGAACTCACGGGAGGAAAGCCAAGATGTGGTAGTAGACTTTATGATCTCAGTGCTGGGGAGAGAGAGAAAGGCAGATCTCAGGAACTCACTACCCCTTGCCTAGTTGACTTGGCGAGCCTGAGGCCAGCAAGAAACAAACAGTAAAGGTGAATAGCATTTGAAGATGGACACCCAGTGCTCTTGTACATGTACACATGCACAGATGAACACATACATACACATGAATTCAAGTGACAAATTAGATGTATTGTGAAATTCCATACGGTACAACAATGAATCTAATAACATAATGCACATAATCAGAATTTGCTGAAAGGTTAAGTTGTTTGTCACCATTGGGAGATTTCAGGTGGTAGGTACAGACTGGCCACACTGTATGAAGGTCAGCCTAAGTGACCATGGAGGCCTGTAATAGGAAAGAAAGTCATGTGGATGTCTACATTTGTACATCTCAGTTTTGCCACCGTGCTAAATAATCTGTTTGTGTTTGGCTGTTTACATTTAAAGATCTTATAGCATCATAAAACAATTGCAATTGTGTCATTTTCTGCTTTTTTTTTTTTTTGCCATTAACCAAACATTTATGTCACTATCCACACAATACTTAGCTGAAGCTGGGATAACTGAAAAGTAAAATGATAAAGAATTTTCTTCCCATTTCCAGGGATGTTCTCTGTGGAAAATTAGCTTGTTTTCAGCCACACAAGAATTACAAAAGCACAGCCCATTCTGTGGTATATTCGTATGTTCATGACAGCGTGTGTCTGTCCATTCCTCCTGGGTTATCCATGAGATCAGATGGGAGAGATTATGCCTATGTGGCTGATGGCACTGTGTGTGGACCACAAATGGTAAGAGGCTGAGGAGTGTATCTCGCTATGTTAACTTATGTTAATTGCTGCATCCTGTGTTCCTTGATGGTGATGACAACTTGAACCTGCACGCAGCACTGCTTCTTTTCAGTCCCAATGTGACAAAAATGGAGTTGTGTGTGTTTGTTTGTTTGTTTTTAGACAGAGTTTCTCTGTGTAGCCCTGGCAGTCCAGGAACTCATTCTGTAGACCAGGTTGCCCTCCCATTTGGAGATCCACTTGCCTCTGCTTCCCGAGTGGAGTTAAAGGCATTTGTCACCACTGCCCAGCTAAAAAGTAGTGTTTTAAACATGAGTCTACTGCCAAGTGCTATTATATTTAGATCTAATAATTTCCAATAGTAAAATTCTGAGTTTTCACTTCACCTTGCTTCACTGAAAGCAATATTCATATTGGTTAAATTATGTACTTATGTATCTGATCAGAGTGTAAGTGTGAATAGTTTGGAAGAGCCAAGCGTGTCTAATGGCTGTCGCACAGAGACAAGCTCATATGTATATGCATATCTACATGTGCAAGTGTACATATATATGCAAATTACACTCGTGTAGTCATTAGTCAAAGAGAACTGAAGTTTAGAGTTGGTCAGTCTAGGAGATGAGGGGACCCAGCTTTGAGAACATGCTAGTGGCCCTTTGAGGTTGAAATTAAACCCTTTAGCTGCAGGACTGTGACCTCAAGTATTCACTTGGTGATTCCATAGCCAGCTCTTAACTCCAAGATGAGCAGTTCCTGGACCCTGGAGAAGTTTACCTGTGCTGAAGAACTCAGGTCCTGGGGCTGGCTGCCTTGTGTGGCCAACTTACTCATCAGCTACATCTAAGAGCTCCACTTCTCACAAATATAATAAAAAGAAGGTTTGGAATATCAGATCAGGGAAGAATATACATGGGCCTGGCCTTTTCTTTTGTCTTAGAATATTTTGGCAACATGAGCTACAATCATGGAGAAACCTTCAGGTGTGAGCCTGTGAGGATGCATATAACCCTACTCAGATGACCAGGGAGGAAGACAACTCTAGCCCTAAATAGATGAACAAGCCACTTAGAAAGGTATATATCTTAGCTCAGGCCTTCCAGTCGCACTGTAGCCCCAGATGACACGATCAGAGTTTCACACAAGACTGTGAGGGTAGGAGCTTCAACTACTGGAACTTCACTCACCCCAGGAAATGCCCTGACTCCATGTCAGCCGGGACAGCATGCCAGATTTTCTCATCATGTTAAGTGGAAACAGACCAACTTCCACAAGTACCAAGCATGATTACTGTGTGGATGCAGAATTTGTTAGTTTGTATATGGTTGTACCTTGTTCCTGGGTCACGCAGGTGACTCTGCCTGGCAGGGTGACAGCTTTTTAAGTCTAGTGTCTGAACCTGTCTCTGTCTTCCTTCTTGGCTAAACTTATTTCTAAGCAAATATCGTGTTATTATTATAAAGACAAAAACTTTAAATACCTTTACTGGATTGTTATTGTTAATTAGTAGAAATTTAACTGATTTTTTTCAAGTCAATGTATTATTCTAAAACTCTGCTGAATTCACTGATTAGATATATCAAGTTTTGTGTGTGTTTGCTTGTGCCTCTCTATGTAATCTGTAAGTCTGTGTTTGCATAGGCATCTGTGTGAGGTTTCCAGTCTGTATGTTTGCCTATGAATTAGTGTCCGTTCTGTCACTCCCTGTGTGTCCATGCTCATCTGTGTGTGATGTGTTAGTATGAGTGTTTTCACAAGTATCTGTGTGTAGTTTGCCAGTCTGTGTGTGTTTGCACATTCATCTATGTTTAGTTGCATGATTTCATGGGCATCTGCGCGTAGTCTATCAATCTTGTGAAGCATCATGTACTGTCTGTAAGTTGATGTGTGTTTACAGAAGCACTGGTATGCAGCATGTGTCAGACAGCCTGTGTATGCTTGCATGGCCATTGTTTACAGTCCATCAGTCAGTCTGTGTGCATGTTTTCTTCGACATCTATGTTCAGTGTGTCAGCCTGTGAGTGTTTGCACAGCCATCTGTGTGTATTTGAATATATATCTGTGTACAGTCTACAAGACTGTGTGTGATTGCACAGCCATCTGTCTGCAGTCTGTCAGATTGTGTGTGCTGGCCTGGGCCCCTCTGTATAGTCTCTCTGTGTACTTTGGAGATCCTCAACACACATAATCATGTCATCTAAAACATGGTTTTACTACTTTATGATTTGGATATTTTTATTTCTTTTTAAAATATAAATTGCTCAAGATAGAATACTTAATGTTACATTGAATATTAAATGTAAGGATCAAAGAAATGATAGTATGTACAGTTTATGATTTGCTTATTGGTTGCATGTTAATTTTGAATAAATAATTACAAAGAACTCATTTTTATCTACATTTGAAATATTCATATTGTGAATTTCTTAATTACACCTTGTGGCAACAATTAAAAAAAAATAAGCTAGAAAGCCAAATAAAATAGGAAAAGGTAAGTGAGGCAAAAATAATTACAGACTGAGATTACCAATTACCATTTGATTGCTACTTTGACATGACAGGGTTTAATAATAGCCAAGAGAACAAAGTTAGACTGTTTTTCTTATTCTATAATTCTGAGACATGCTACCATAAAGCTTTAAAACAATTTATGAATCATATTTAAGAAAAACTTTTCTCCAGCCTTAAAGTGACAATTTTGACTTCTATCCAGTTGTCCATAACAAATATCAGTGTAGGAAAAGCAATGCAGATTGCAGTCTGTTCAAATAGTAGGGATCAAAATTAAAATCGCATATAGTCCCCATCTAGCTCTGGACAGACAGGCTCCTCCCCTATCTAGATAGCACTGCCATTGAGGGGTTGTTTTAGCAAGCCAGAATATTTGTATTAAAATCAAAGCAAACTGGGTAAGCAGGCCACAAATATTTTTTAAGCACAAATAACAAATAGTATTTTTTTTTCATTTTACATGATATTTGTGACCATGAAACACTGTTATGTTTAATTTTAGTATTGCATAAACAGAACCTGCAGAGAAATTAATTTAACAGAACATGGCTGCGATGCCACTAAGAATTGCCAAGGAAATGGGGTAAGTGGCTCCTGATGGGTAACTCTGCCTGGCAGGCGACTATGGGGAGGTCCAGGCTTATGGTTTGGAGAACTGGATGGCTATACTGCTCTGAACTTACATGACTGTGTCTAATCGCTTCAAATGAGGAAGCCAAAATGAGCTATTTCAGTGCTATTGAGTGAACTGTATATTTTACTATTTTAGGAACATTTTTAATTCCTCCCAATCATTTATCTATTTTAATATAGTAATGTCATTGCCTAGCAACTGCTTTCATTTTCTTGACATTTATAGGTTTGGGGTGAGAAGGGTCTTTGTTTTATTATTTTCCCCAAAGGAAATCAGCTTGTGATATAATAAAACAACAAACCAAAATCAAAAGAAAGAACTTGGATTTGTCTAAATTTATTTGTATTTATTTTATAATTTCTGAATTTATTAGATTTGGAGTGTGTTGAAGTGTTGGCAGGGACCAGCCTTCCACTTCACATCTGCTCTGTTGTGGTCACCGGCCAGTTCTGTGGCTTCCTCTCTTAGGTTCCTCTCCTAGGTCTTCCTCTCCTAGGCCTTCCTCTCCTAGGTCTTCCTCTCCTAGGTCTTCCTCTCCTAGGTTCCTCTCCTAGGTCTTCCTCTCCTAGGCCTTCCTCTCCTAGGTCTTCCTCTCCTAGGTCTTCCTCTCCTAGGTTCCTCTCCTAGGTCTTCCTCTCCTAGGCCTTCCTCTCCTAGGCCTTCCTCTCCTAGGTCTTCCTCTCCTAGGTTCCTCTCCTAGGTCTTCCTCTCCTAGGTCTTCCTCTCCTAGGTCTTCCTCTCCTAGGCCTTCCTCTCCTAGGTCTTCCTCTCCTAGGTTCCTCTCCTAGGCCTTCCTCTCCTAGGTCTTCCTCTCCTAGGTCTTCCTCTCCTAGGTCTTCCTCTCCTAGGTCTTCCTCTCCTAGGTTCCTCTCCTAGGCCTTCCTCTCCTAGGTCTTCCTCTCCTAGGTCTTCCTCTCCTAGGCCTTCCTCTCCTAGGTTCCTCTCCTAAGTCTTCCTCTCCTAGGCCTTCCTCTCCTAGGCCTTCCTCTCCTAGGTCTTCCTCTCCTAGGTCTTCCTCTCCTGGGCCTTCCTCTCCTAGGTTCCTCTCCTAAGTCTTCCTCTCCTAGGCCTTCCTCTCCTAGGCCTTCCTCTCCTAGGCCTTCCTCTCCTAGGTTCCTCTCCTAGGTTCCTCTCCTAGGTTCCTCTCCTAAGTCTTCCTCTCCTAGGTTCCTCTCCTAGGCCTTCCTCTCCTAGGTTCCTCTCCTAAGTCTTCCTCTCCTAGGTCTTCCTCTCCTAGGTCTTCCTCTCAATATTTTATCCTTAATACTTGTAATAAAGCAGAACATAACAATATGTCTTGTTAAATTTTTTATCCTCTGATTTACTAGATATGATTTTAAAAATAGATTGCTTTTTATTTAATTATTTTCTTGACATTTTGTATTTTTCGTTTGATAAAATGTTTTCATCCATGTTAATTCACATTTATCTATGTATTGTGCAACCAATGAATATTTTAAAAAGAAAACTTACTCATGTGGCACTAATATTGGACTTTTTCCCTGTTCTTTGGGTTTATTTTTCTTTATCAATGCCACATTTTTATGATTTCTGTAGCTTTTTGCTAATAAAATGATCTTAAAACAAAGCAAAGCTATTAATTTAGCTCTTTGTCATCTGTGAAAAGCATTGAATCTAATCTCAGCACTCCAGAGGCAGAGGCAGGCAGATCTCTGTCTACAACGTGAGTTCTAGGACAGCCAGAGCTACACTAGGCTATAATTTTTATGTATAGAAATGGAGAGATAGTCCACACTCATGGGATCTTACCAACATGATCCATAGATTCAGCACAACCCTAAGTCCCAGGCAAGTTATCTAATGAATACAGATAGACAGACCTCTCATGCTAAATTATGTATTTAAAGAAAAAAGGTACTAGGACAAGATTAAAGGCATACACCGCCACTGCCTTGCCAAACATTTTAGTTAATTATTTTTTTACAGTTTTTAACATAAATCATATTTATAAATAATTCCATTTATAATCATGCCACTTTACCTGTGTAAGTAGCATTATACTTTTAATTCCAAATTCCTATTGTCCACTGCTGTTAGCAATTACTATATCTCTGAAACTTGCCTCAAACAGCCTTGAAACAGTATTGTCTCTTTCTCAATTTATATGTGTTTTATTTCATTTTCTTGTCTTGCTGCATTTTCTATGACTTCTACTGCGATGCTGTAAAGAAGTGGAAAGGATTACTCTATGATGCTTAGCTGCTGATTTTTCACCTGTAATGGTGCTTGCTTCATTTTTATAGATTTGTTTAATTATGAGGAATTGACTGTTTATTATTGATTTTCTTAAGAGTGCTATTGTATATGGTACTGTATTTATCAAATTATCTCCCTTTATTCATATAATCACATAACTTTCTCTTACTTAATTTATGAATATGATGGGTCACATGGATTTGCTTTTTAACTTAATACCTGCCTAAAAACCATCAATAAATGCTATTTGATTTATTGAATGTTGAATTTAATTGTCAAGTACTTCAGAGGATTTCTCCACTATGTTTGCAGTGATATGTGCCTGAAGTCTTTCTTTAAAGTGTGTTACATGGTATATGGCCTAAGAACTGAGGTGATGCTAGCCCAATAGGATGAATGTGAAAAGATCCTTTTCTTTCTATTTTTATAAATGATAGATAAATTAATATAAGTTTTCTCTTGAACATTTGATCTAATTCATGACAGGATAAATCTTGGCTTAGTGATTTGTATTATGAAATAAATATTCATGTAATTTTGTTACTTGATATAAAGAATTTATATTATGTATTTATGTTCATGTGCATTTTCATGATTTTTTTTTCTTTTAGAGAATTGGGCCATTTTTATAGATCATAAATTCTTGACAACATATTTTTTTATAAATTGTTTTTGTTATACCTTTATTACTCATAGGTCCATATTACCCATAGCTGGAGACTAACTACGTATGATTGTTTATTTGTTTTTTTTTTTCTTTGAAACAGAGTCTCATTATAGCCCAGGCTGGCCTTGAGATGCATGTGTAGCTAAGGTTGAGCTCAAGTGCATGGTCTTCCTGCCGTACCCTCCCAAGTGCTGGCCGTGGCCAGGAACACTTCTATTAGCCGCTGGGCATTACTTACCATCCCCCTCTGGCCAGCAACCCAGGACAATAGCAGTTGTTTTGAGAGTCTCCTGGACAACTTGTCAGGGTGTTTGATCATAGAAACAAAGGGTGAATTAGAATATGCGCTTCCATATGTTTTTCTTATTTTTGGTGTCTAATGTGTCTTTTCTTGATGTACTTTTGTATGCATTCACCAGTGGAAGTGTTAACCTATCTCCTGATTTTCACTTTTAACTTATTGTGATACTCTCCTCTGCGTTTTAATAGAACTGTCATTGCAGACATCATAAATTATTTTATTATTTTGCTTTCCCTTTATTCATTTCCTTTACTAGATTGAATCAGTTTCTAATTCCCCCTCTTTCTACACTTTATACAAAGGAATCGTGGACTATAACCTTTGGATAAGAGTTAATTTTCAATAGATATTTGTTCCTATACTTTCCCCTTTTGTACACAAACTCAGATAGAAACTTTCTCTCTTCATGTACATCTATGTCTTGACATTTTTGTATTGTTTGCATGTTCTACATAAACTTGACCTCTACATTCTATGTTTTGTTTGGTTTGGAGAAACCTTGGGCATGGTAGAGCAGGACACTTGATGTCTTTCTTCAGCCTCAATATATGAACAAGCATCACACACACACACACACACACACACACACACACACACACACACACACACACACACACACACACACACACATTGTGGAACCCAAGACTGTAATTCAAACTCATTTTATTGAAACCTCCTTTGAGATGTTGGAAAAATATGTTAACATTTTTAATGGATTTTAAACATATTAATTTGTCAGAATAGATACAAATGTGAAAGATAATTCTGTGGAGATACTTATACAAGTATGAGTGACATTGGTGTAAATTTAAGACTATGCCTGTTCTGTACATTTATATCTACAAGTGTGTGAATAAGTTCAAAGAATATTGTTGGCATAATTTGACAAAAGAAATTGTTGGAATACATGTTGGTGGCTGTCCACCTAGGTTTTATATCAACTTGGCACAAGCTAGAGTCACCTGAGAGGAAGGAACTTTAAATGCTAAAATGCTTCTATACAATTGGACTGTGTACAAGTTTGTAGTTTATTTTCTTTATTAGTGATGGATGGGGGAGGACACCTCTGGGATGGTGGTCCTGAGTTCTGTAAGAAAGCAGACTGAGCAAGCCAGGAGGAGCAAGCCAGGGCAGCACCCCTTCATGACTTCTACATCATCTCCTGTCTCCAGGTTCCTACTCTATTAGATTTGTATGCCTTGATTTCTCACCATGAACTGTGACTCAGGATATATAAGCCAAATGAGCCCTTTCCTCCCAGAGTTTTTTTGGCCATGGTGTTTCATTATGGCAATAGCGACCCTGAGACAGTAGCTTTGGATACATGTGTTTATAAATGCATATAGAAATAGGAGGGCATGAGAGAAATATACAGACTTCTTGGTATTTGGTCAGGAGGACAAGATCTCACTATATAGCTCAGGCAGTCCTTGAGTCTACTTACAGTCCTCCTCCTCCTTCAGACTCCTGAGTGCTGAGATTACAAGCATTGTGCCACAATCCACTAAACTTCTAGCAAAAGACAGAGGGAGTTAACTTTTAGCTAAGTATCCACAATCCTATATATTCTAATGGTTTCTACCACTTTAACTTCACGAAACATCTACTTTGTTTAATTTTAAAAATAAATATTAAGACTCCAAAATAAAAGAGGACCAATAACATAGGGACACAAATATAAAGTAGCAATGCAAACTTATCACATGTTTTGAGAAGAGGCTTCAGCCTGGTTACCCTTGGACTCATTCTTATTTGAGTGTTGGGGTTACTGGAGTACTCTGCATGATGGACGAGAAAGGTGATCATCAATATTTCCTAGATGCAAACTCTGTGACCTACAACAATGATATGTCTGCATGAAATGCTATGCTGCTACAATAGTGGCACAAATATTATGGGAGTAACTGTGGGGATATTTTCAAACATATTAAAAACATTAGGAAATATCAGAGGGATCTACCCATAGTCAGTCTAGGGGGATCACACAGTGGTGATTCACACCTTTAATCCCAGCACAGGGAATATCCTGGGAGTGGTGACCTATGCCCTTAATCCAATCTGAGTTTAGGTCATCTTAGTTTACAGAAGGAGTTCCAGGCTCCCAGGCAGGCAGTGGTGGTGCCACGCCTTAATTGAGCAGAGAAAGTATTTAAGGCAGGCATAGAAAGACAGAGGAGGCAGAAGAACCCAGGAGGAGCAAGGCTGAGGAACCTGGAAGACAGCTGGGTGAGATCTGACTGTAATTTTTACTCTCTCTAATATCTCTGACTTTCCCAGATATCTAGCCCTGAGTTTCCTTTATTTGTACAACAAATAACCAACCACTTTCTAATTGGATTTAAGGCCTACTCCATGAGATGAAACCAATACCTAAGGACAGAGTCACCTACAGGCAAACTATGAAGGTCAGGGAGTGGTGACCCATGAGTTTAATTCCAGGATTTAGGAGGCAGAGATCCTCTAGATCTCTGAGAGTTCAAGGCTGAAGTGAACCAAGTGGTGGTGGCATACACCTTTAATCTCAGCACTAGGAAAGTTGAACCAGGAATTGAGATATCTGGGTAAGGGGAAGAAATATAAGGCAGGAGAAGGCAGAAGTTCTTCCCTTTCTTGTCTGAATGCTCAGTCAATTTAAGGACTCATGGAGATAGGACCTAACCTGTTTGACCTGAAAGTTGGCTGGGTGAGAATTGGCTCTGTGGGTGACTCTGTCCTCTAATATTCCAGACTATTTTCATTAAATATACAGTGTATTATTACCACAATAACGCTAGCTCTAGGAGAGGGAATCTGATACCTCTGGTCTACGTGGACACCTATGTTCAGGTGAACATATTCACACACAATTAAAAAGCAATATTTCTTTATAAAGCCAATATTTGTGAAAATTATTCATTTCTGTGAACATAAGATCATGTGCTGGTTTGTTTGGTTTTTTGTTCCGTTTTTCTGTTGTCTGTCAATCCTTTCAGTCATCTGGGAAGAGGGAACCTAAATGAAGAAAACCCTTTCATCAAATCATCCTAGAGACCATGCAGTGGTGTATGACTGATGATTGATGTGTAGGGCCCCACCCAATGTGGGTGGTCTCATCCTCTGAGCAGGTGGTCATGG
The DNA here is from genome assembly GCA_033318265.1 of Phyllotis vaccarum. Classification (NCBI taxonomy): domain Eukaryota; kingdom Metazoa; phylum Chordata; class Mammalia; order Rodentia; family Cricetidae; genus Phyllotis; species Phyllotis vaccarum. The sequence goes on along the minus strand of JARWLC010000002.1, from coordinate 137,122,541 downwards.
GTCATGTAAGACAAGTAAGTAACTGAGGAAGGCACCTGGGAATGAGCCAGTAAGCAGTGGCCTCTGCTTCACTTCCCACCTTTAGGTTCCAGCCTTGGGCTCTTGCTGACAGCGATGCACTGCTAACCCCAAGTGTAAAGTAGAATAAACCCTCTCCTTCCCAAGTTGACTTTGGTCATAGTGTTTATCATAGCAATAGAAAGCACAGACTGGCAGGCCATAACTTTATTGCATTTCATTTTTAGAAGATTATTGAAGAATAAAAAGTACTTCTTAAAAATAGACAATAGGAATTAGAATATGTTTTCATACTGTGATTTTGCCCTTTGATTATGCCACCAAAGTTTTAATTTTTGGACCCATTTTTCATATTGTATACCATAAAAACCTTTAAAATATTCTACGAATTTCAGTTATGTTTATCAGATTTACCTACTAAGGTGATTCAAAAATGACTGCATATTTTTCTGTTTTAGATATGTAATAACTTTGGTAATTGCCAATGCTTTCCTGACTACAGGCCTCCAGACTGTAACTTACAGATTGGATCACCAGGGGGCAGCATTGATGATGGAAACGTTCTCAGATCTGGTCAGTACAAATAAACCTCCAAAGTAAGCAGTAAGTTGTTTTCTGGCTTATTAGTTTAAGAAAGACATCTTTGTGAAGGCTAGTTACAAATAAATGAACTTGGTACCATATTTGTAATGAATTTTTTCTAAGGGAGTCAACTCTAACCAATTTGGTGAATTTAACTAAAATAGATCATAGTCTTAAGTTTAAACAAACATTGTTAAGTAAAATTTTTCAAGTCATACATAGAATTATGAAAATCACATGAAAGGTTCACATTTCATATTATTAAAACAGAAAATTATTGAAAAGTAATTCTGGAGTATGCTGTTCATTCTGACTGAAATTTAGAAAAATGTGTAATGGCAAGTCACATTCTGAATATATGTTCATATTTACCCTGTTCCTATGGGAAATAAAGGCTGCTTTATAAGATACTTGCTGGTTCAATCATTCATTACTTCATATATCTCCTCCATGAGCATGTCATCAGGTATCTGGAGAAGGAATAATGTTGAGATCAATGTTTCAGAAAGTCTACATAATCAATAACCTAGAAGTTTAATATGAAGTATATTACCTGATAAGCTATTATGTTAGCTATATTGGCCTGAAGTAGACATAAAAATAGACAATAAATAAATTGTTTCATATATCAAGTATTTTAAAATAACAGTGACTAGAACATAGTTGTGAATTAATACCTGACGTATTCAAAGATGCTGTACAAATTTTATAAGAGTCAAGGGTTGAACAGCCAGTTTCAATCTGTATATGAGAGCTGGGTGTCATGGCACATGACTGTCATTTCAACACACAGGAATCCAAAGCAGGAGGAGTGCTACCAGTCAGAGGTTAACCTGGGCTAAAGTGAAAGATCCCACCTGTTTGAGGTTACCCTGTGCTAAAGTGAAAGAGTCCATATGTTTGAGGCTAGCCTGGGCTAAAGTGAAAGACTCCCCCATCTGTCTTAGGGTTTCTATTGATGTGACAAAACACCATTACCCAAAGCAATTTACAGTTTTCAGATCATATTCTGCCACTGAGGGTAGGTTGGACAGGAACTCACGTTGTCCCTCCCACATCAGTCCCTTCCACTAATTAAGAAAATGCACTACAGATTAATTATGGAAACATTTTCTCAGTTGAGTGTTCCTCTTTCAAGATAACCCCAACTTGTGTCAAGTTGAGAATAAACTAGCCATCACTATCTCAAAGAAAAAGAAATTGAATAACAAGCAGTTTGGCTGTCTGTGGAATTCATGTGAAGGAATTTTTTGACAATGTTGTTTGTAATTCACTAAGGACATGAAAGGTTCATAATCCATACTTTATACTTATGTTAGGTGACCACAGCAATTAGTGAGATGATAAAAGGTGAGGGGTAAAAAGGCACAGCATCAATGGCTCAGATCTTGGGAATCAAATAAAAAGCAAACAGACTTGTTTATTCAGCAATGGGGAGAGCCTTATATACCCTACTCCAGGAACCAGGCTGTTTCCTGATCTGGTGACATTGTGAGGTCGCCCTCATTGGCCTCTGGCAGTGCCTTTTACTAGGCCTGAAGTCTTTGAGGTTGGCTCATATGGAAGTATATTATGACATGCCTTGGCAACTGGTTTGAGCCAATTTCCTTGATTGTTTGGGCCTATCCTACTACATCCCCTCTCTTCTCCATGCTGGGTGTTTATCTGGCTGGAGTTTGCACAAGCCTTGTGAATGCTCTAAAGTCTCTTGTGTGCATATTTGTCGTATTGTGTCTGAAAAGTGACATTTTCTTGTAGCCATCTAACACCTCTGGGTCTTACAATCATTCTACCTATTCTTCTGCAATAAATCTTTATCTTTGGTAAGAGCAGGGCTGTCCTCATTTACAACAGTCTCATTTATGTAGTCTCTTATAATTTTCATCTTGACCATGTGTGGGCCTGTGTTAACTATCATCTATTGCAAAAAGAAACTTCTCCGATAAGAATTGACTGATACTCCAGATCTATGGAAATGATAACTAAAAATGTTTAATATTATCTATACTTAGAAGAATAATAAAAATGTTTTAAAAAAAGAAAAATATTAGAATTTTCTCAGTTTTTAGTTCCTTGAGGATTTAGAACACTGTGTTTTGACCATACTCACCAGCCTCCCTCAGCTATTTCTAGTTCTATTCATTTCCCACCCATCCAGCTTTGGGCCCTGCTTTTGTCTCAGTGGTGGTGTGGGGTTTTTCTAGAGCCTATGAAATTTCTAGCCACAGTATTTTGCAAGGCCAGACATTGTTGTAGATCTCATGGTTCATAGCTGGAGTGAAGAAGGGAACTCTGATTACTTTTTTCTCTGGTAGTCTGCATAGCACTTTCCAGCACTATGAACGCCATCCACGGGACATGAGGCATCTAGTAGTAACAGATTCATATTTTTATGTCCTACAATTCAAGAGTGTGTGTCTTCAGCAATAGGGTTTCGCTATCTCATTCTAGGGGTTAACTAAGAGTATTGGCTGTAGCCTCTAATGTTTTTTAAAACTATGGTCAAAAACTCCTGAAGAGGTAATCTATTCCTGATCCTGGACTTTTTGTTAGCCTCTAATGTCTAGGGGAGACTTTGTCATACCATTATTGCATAAATCCATTAAAATTTTGTTCTATGTGCATATATATATTTTGGTAAACTATTACAGTAGTAAATGTTCGTGTGACTTTTTTAAAATGTCCTTACTCCTAATTGTCCCCACTGTTCCCCTACCTATCCCACTGTGACCCTTCTTGCTGCATGATTGTCTTTAAGCAACTATGCCACTGTTATATCTCCCCTCCTTTGAAAGCCTCTCCATGTCCCTTTTACTACTTTTCTGACCTATGTGGCGATTCTAAATGAAGCACAGATATGTGAAGATCTAAAGCCAATACTTACAAATGGGAGAAAACTATAACCTGGGTCTTTCTGGGTTGGAGTTACCTCACTCATAAGGACTTGTTCCAGTTCCCGTCCACTTACCTGTGTTCATTTTCCTTAACATCTGGATAATATTCCATTGTATAAATGTCACACATTTTCATTATCCATATAACAGTGGATGGACACTTAGCCTGTTTTCATTTGCTAGAAATTATAAACAGAGTAATATGAACATGAGTAATCAGGTGTCTCAACAGTAAGATATAGAGTTCATTGAGTGGACTCCCAGGAGTGATAGAGCTGGATAATGTGAGAGATGTAGTTATAGCTGTTTAAGAAATCCCCATGCTGATTTCCTTAGTGGCTGCACAACTTTGTCTGCACACCAGTAATGAGTAAGTATCCCCCCTCCATCCACACCAGCATTTGCCACCATTCATCTGTGGGTTTTTTGTTTTGTTTTGTTTTCTTAGCTATTGTGACTGGGATAACATAAAATCACAATGCAGTTTTGATTTATATTTCCACAATTGCTAAGGATGTTGTGGCTCCAGTTTTTAATTTGGTTGTTTGTTTTGTTATGTTATACTCTTGATGTTGGGGGTTTTCAGTTTTCTATTTGTTTGTTGGTCTCCTCCTCCTCCCCCTCCTTCCCCTCCCCCTTCTCCTCTTCCTCCTCCTCCCCCTCTTCCCCCTCCTTCTTTTTCTTTTGGTTCTTTATATATTCTAGACACTACCCTTTGCAGTATGAAGTTGCTTGCCCAGCCTAGCCTTGAGATCTGGAGCTGACCCCAGATGCTTAGCTCTGCGTAGCCCTGAGGGCCAGACCAACAGCCCCAAAGTCCCAAAGAAACACACAAGAGCTTCTAGTAATTTCATGCTGTTTGGCCTATGGCTCAAGCATATAACTTACTAACTCTTAATTCTTAAACTAAACCATGATTAGCCAAGTGGCTTAGTGCCTTTTCTCAGAGCAGCATTTTGTCTTCCTTCCTCTGCATCTGCCTGGCATCTCTGCTCTGTTCTTCCTCTTCCCAGAGTTTTCTTAGTCTGGTAATCCTTCCCACACTTCCTGTCTGCCTTCTGGACAATCATCATTTTATTAAACCAGTATGAGGGACAAATATTTACAATGTACAAGAGCATAACCCCAAAACTAACCCTTGATTTGACATATGTTTAATAAAGATTGTTGCATTCTGTAAGCTGCCTTTTCACTCAAAATAATCACATCCTTTGTTGTACAGAGGCTTCTTATTTTTATGAGGTCTCACCTGCCAGTTGTTGGTCTTAATGTTTGCACATCTGGGCTCCTATTCAGGAAGTCCTTTCTTGTGCCAATGAGTTCAAGCCTACCCCCTTTTTTCTCTTTTATCAGACTCCTGGAATAATGCCTTATGTTAAAATTCTTGATGCATTTGGAGTTTAGTTTTTATAGCATGAGACATAAGGATATAGTTACATTCTTGTAGTTTGCAAGTTTAACTGACACCATTTATTGAAGACACTGTCTTTTACCTGGTATATATTTCTGGTTTCTTTGTAAAAGTTCACGTGCCTGTAGATGTTTGGGCTTGTATGTGGGTTTCACTTCTACTCCATTGATCGATGTGTTTGTTTTATACTTGTACCATAGTGTTTTTATTACTATAGCTCTGTATCATAACTTGAAATCTAGGATGGTAATACCTCTGGCAAATTTTTTATTGTTTAAGATTGTTTGTCTGTACTGGGTCATTGTGTCTCCATGTGTGACTTAAATATTTTCAAGTTGTATAAAGAATTGCACTGGGACTTTGGTGAAGATCACAATTGAATCTGTAGATGCTTTTTGCATCTTGTCCTACAATTCTAGAAGAGTTTAAAGCCCTGTGATGTGAGCAGGTTGGTCAATGGCATCTTTTGAATTACTGATATTACTGGTGAACCGCATGAGACCAACATCACTCCAATCAAGTATACAGATACAAATATCCCTTATTTTCCCCCAAGATAGTTGCTCGCAGTTCACCAAAGTATTAATCAAATTATGTATGCATGGGATTAAGGTAGAAAAAAAGAGGAGTCTGTCTAAGCTTCAAATCAATTTGTCCTTTCCTGTCTTTCTCTTACAGACATATTTTTCTCGACCAAACACTTCAACAAGCATCAGGACAGCTGGATGATCCTGAGCTTCTTCATTTTTCTGCCTTTTATCATAACTTTCATTACTGGGATCATGAAGAGAAATGAAAAAAAAATCGTGCCTCAGAGAGAACAGAAAACATGAGGGGGTAGATATAACCCGTAGTATTAACTTATTAAGTTAAATGGAACTGCATTTTTAATAGTTTATGTTCTCTAACATATATTATTTTACTCCTAAATATGCAATACTTTTTGTCCAATATGAGTTGAATTCTTATAATTTTCTTTCTCAGTACTTAAGTGCTCTGGATCTCTTTCGAATTGTACCCCATACTGCACTAAAAATCATAATTTTCCAGACAAGACTAAAATCTGTACATCCCTTTTCCTTCTAGTTCTGCCAAGCCCATAGAAGAGAGCTGAACTTCAAGGAAAAAAATTTTCCTAATGTAGGAATTATATTAAAACTTTCATTAATAAATTATTTTAAATTTTATAACCCTTTCATATTTGTCTCAAGTGCTATCAAAACTTTGTTTCTGAAATTATGTGCTGTTCTCTATGTTTACATTTTTTGTGTATGTGCTTCTTTCTGGACAGGTAGGCACTTTACTCACAGATGGAATTTGAAATGGCCAAATACAAGACTAGTGTCTTTGACCTTTTACTATTATTTTAACTGTAGGGGAAATGGCCTTCAGAAAAGGAAGCCATAAGGGCGTCTTCAAAGGTATTCCAGGATTCCTAAACTACTAGAATAAGGAATGCTGGTGTCCTCTGACCAGACCCCTTGTCCGGGTCTGCCTTTATTCAATGACTTTGATTTCCATGGCTCATAATCACATGGCAGAGCATAGCATAGCATAGTTGGGCTACTCTCCCAAGACTGCCAGTGGCCAATTTTAAATATACTCCTTTACATGATACACATTGCATGCATACAAAGCAGCCCATGCTAACTGTAATAAAAGAGCCAAATGCACACATAGATGCCCCAATAATTCATGCTCTCTCACTAGAGAAGCCAGCTGTTGTCCAGGATGCTGCCTTTTTGCTGTGTTCTCAGAAAACCAGCTTTCCTAAAGGGTGAATTCACTAACTGATGGTCGGTGGTCCATTGTCGTTCTTACTTTTATACTGCACTCTTTAACTGGAGCCCATCTGAATATCACCTTAGCAGAGGCACTGGACTATGGGGCTGTCCACACTCATGAGAGCTTCTCAAGGTGGGGTCAGATGCTGCTTTTGGTCTTTTATTTATTAGCCTCCTTCACAATTAATTAATATTATAGTAAATATTATTGATAAAGAATCGAAGTTGGAGGCTAATGTTTGAGAGGCTATATCAGGTTAGGTTCTTCTCACTGGGGAAATTCCCTAAAAGCCCCTGATGTGGCAAAATGCATCGCATGGCAAGGAGAGGTACATCCAAGAGACCCTGGCTTTTGCAAGAGAGCTCAATAACCTGATAATCTATGAATCTGTAGTTGGGTTGATCCACTTATAACTTAATCACTTCTCAAAGGAATTTTATCTTCTTCTTAGTACCTCACAGTAGGGGTACATATTTGAACATGTATTTTCTTGGGCCATTTAACCCATAGGTATTACAAACATGGTGTCAGTTAATGGTCGATTTTATTAAGATAGCTTCAGTTGTACACATATATCTATATTGCTTATGGAGAAGTGAGCCATACTCATGAGGAGGAGGGGGAGAAGAGGAGGATGAGGAGGAGGGGCAACAACAGAAGCAGAAATAGTAGTAGTAGTAACTTTGGTAGGCTCCCAGGATTCTTTATGGACATAGAGGAAAAGCAGACTCAGAAGGAATGCTTGATGTTGGATGCCATTGAGGGGATTGTTTATCTTACAAATAACATGCTCTTCATGGTTAATAAGCAAAGGAGAAAGCAATATTTTTCTTATAGATATATATTTATTTTTCCATATGCATTTCCTTTCCTTTGAATGTTTAGTTCCAACTGTCAATGCAATTTAATGGGTTGTGGAGTTGTTAGGAGATAATGCCTGGTAGGAAAAGTATGATTGAGCCTTGAATGTTACAACCCAGTCCTGGTTCCCACCTGTTCTACTCTATGCTTGCCGGTTAACCCCATCAATGTGATCCGCACTCTGCTTCTGCCAGCATGGGCTAAGCATTTCCTGCTGCCACAATTTCTCTGTCACAGGGGATTGAAATCCCCTGAAAGCACAAGCCCAGATCTTAGTTACGTTTTCAATGACACTGAGAATGTATTTCTTCAGGATAAATAAAAATGAGAGATTTGAGTGTACTGTTTCAGACCCACTGGGAGATTTAAAAACAATGCTTGGCTGAGGACATTGCAGCCGTGCTTAGCATTCAGACTGTGGCACAGTTGTTACCAGCTGCATTTAGCCATATTGATAGCAAAACATAAGAGGAAACATATTTGAAAACTTGCCATTTTTGAGCATACGAATATTTAAAGCTGCAAGCATGGCACATGCAGACCCAGCAGCTGTCACTGGAAAAGGTGTTAGCACACACATACACAGGTTAAAAGGTGTCATTTTCTTCCCAAGCAAAGATTTTCATTTTTGCTCATCTTTAAAGTAACTCTCAGATTTCATTAATTCTTGGTTGACAAAAGAGTTTAGAACTAGATTCAGAAAGTAATTTTATTCATTTGAGGGGGAAAACAACAGAGCAAGATTGCTGTAGATCTCAGCATAGAGCAGAGTCCAGGAGGAGGCGCCTTTATTACAGAGCTATTTTTTTTCTTACCTAGTAAATGAAAATTGGCTGACCTTAAAAATCAATCAATAATTTTTACAGACTGGAGAAAATATCACCAATAGGTACAAGATTCAACGTATCTTGTAATTCCTGGTCTGTCCTAATCACAACCTTTTCCTTTTTTTTAAACCAGATGTTCTCCTTCATGGTTGCTTTTCCCTAATCCCCAGATCATCTGTATCTCACACAGATCCGTTTGAACGTCGTCTTTTCCTTCTGGGGATTTGTCTTAGATAATTTTATCTTATTTTCTCCCTTGGGGTGCCTTCTTATATGTTCAGTTCAAATTCTAGAGACCTATAAAACAAGAAACCATAAGCAAGCATAATCTGATGTTTTAATAATGTTTTATTTGGGTGCAGAATAGATTTGTGAGTCTGAAAATACAGGCTCAGCGTCATTTTTACCAAGGGAAGTGGGCTTGGGAATTTCTCACATCTAGAGGTTAGAACTGACAGGACCAGGGCAAGCCCACTGATGTGTCTGAGTCAGATAGAATTCTAATTATGCCATGAACGTGTTCTCCCAGCACTGAGAATTAGAACACCAAGTGTGCATGAGGCTGTGTTCATTCTGTGATTTTTCTCTTATAGGAATATAAAAAGGGGTATGTGCTTTTCAATCATGGTTTGCGTAGAGAGAAAGGAATGAGCTACCCATCCTTGATGTAGTGGGTCAGTGCCTGTGCTGCAGAATAAAACACACAGCCAAGAGTTTCAGACAGTGGCCACAATAGCAATCTAAGGCATATCTTTACTGTCTAGAGACTGCAGAGTTCTCAGACATTGGCCAGAGTCACGTGGTTCACAGTTGCCTGAAAGTGGTCTGTGACTGTTTGATTTTGTTCATATCAGTGCCCTGCTTATTTTAAGGTATTGGGATCTTTGTGTAAACTTATTGTAATGGAAATTACCATAAATCATTTCTAAGACAAATAAATAAGACTCCCCTCTGTAGCACCATCTGAACCCCTCAATTGTACATGTTTCTCTGTGATGTAAGCAGGGATCCATTAGAGACTTAATTTCTATAGTTTTAGGTACAGAGACAGTAGTTTGCCTGGCTCTGTGATGCCCAGCATCCTCTCTAAGGTAAGATCTGGCAAGAAACAAAACTGATCCCACCTTGTGGGTGCACATTTTGTGTGTGAAATTCTCCAGGGGCTGGTCTGTCATCCTTAGTTAGGCAGTTGTACCCCAGGGTGTTCTCCCTCTGCATGGGAAGCATCAAAGTAATGGCATTATAGCAAGTGACTGTTACTTTGGGATACAAACCGACATGAGTAGTGTCTCCTTAACCATTAACCCAATGGCAGAAAGGTGCTGAGTTAGCGGCTCAGCTATTCTCAGGAAGAGTGGAAACCCCGAACTACCTTTGTGGTTCTATATGGCCATAGCAAAAGCTGTCCTTGACCCAAAGGCAACCAACCATTTAGCAGAGGGTTCTATTGTTGGCTGGAGTTGCCTATTTTTCAGCCCAAACTTCAGCTAGAACACTCCTTCTGTTTTCTTGGTGAGAAGAGAAAATGACCATTTGCAGTGAGAATGCCAAAGAGTAAGGCTCTCCAGCTCTCCAGCTCCAGGAGGACAAAGGTTTCAGACTGTTCTGATGTAAGATTAGAAAGAGACGGGAAAGGAGATATGGTTCAGTGGTTATAGGTACATACTACTCTTACAGAGGACCCAAGTTTGGATTCCAGCACCCATACAGTGGCTCAAAACTGCTTGTAACTCTAGCTCCTGGGAACTTAAGGCTTCTGGCCTCTGTGGACACCTGCACCTAAACACTCTCTCTCTCTCTCTCTCTCTCTCTCTCTCTCTCTCTCTCTCTCTCTCTCTCTCTCTCTCTCTCTCTCTCTCTCTCTCATGCATGCACACACGCACACATACAGGCATTTACAATTAAAAACTAATAAAAATAAATTATTTAAAAATTCAAGAGAGGGAAAATGTGCCTTTTGAGATGAGGTCAGGATCCAGTTTGGCTTTAGGCTGCCTACCCCAAGAATCTGCCCAACCATTTGCCTTTAGAACAGGGAAGTGAGTGATAATACAGACATAAGTAAGATAGGGAGAAACCCAGGTTCAAGGACTAAGTAACCTAGATACATAACTCAGGGTTGGCCAAGCTGCAATTTCACTTTCTCTTGAAAAGCCCCTTGACCAGCCAAGACGTGTGCTGTCTGCCACGAAAACCAGTCATTTGCTGGCTGTGTCGAGTCAGCCTCAGGGAAGTTACATGGTTAAGCACTGAGGCATAGCTGTCAAATTGCCAACCTTCCCAGATGCAAGTATCACACAAAGCAACCTCAGAAAAGAACTGCTTTCTGGGAGGAGGATGCAGATCAGAAACTACCAGCTCTGAGCAGTGACACTGGTGATGTCATTAGCTGCCATGGGGCTCTTGTCCTAGAAAGGCAGGTTGTTGTGTGTCAAGGACAAAGTATAATTTGTACTCTATTTGTTGAAGAAATTCTTCAACATCAGGCTTAATTCTCTGTATAGATTGGAGACTTAAAGCATTTAGGGAAGAGTTTATTTGTGTCACTTTGTATCAGAGAAGCAGAATGAATACAACTGAAATCTTATTTTTATGGCTAGAGGGACCAGATGGCAGTAGGGGAATAATATGCAGGCAAATAATTACAAAGATTCCAAAGCTGGCCAACACAGACTGAGATCATGCTGCCCATGAATCTGTTATAACAGATGCTTACAAGATTCAAGCTTTTAAAGCTTTACATGCAGTGAACAGGCCTCCTGGGGTATGTCTGTCTCACAGTATTGTTTATGGAAAGTTGGGTGTCCATTATAAGTTTAGGCTGTTGATCAAATTTAGTGGAAAAGTGTTTGAGATTATAAAATGTGCTGCCTTTTGAAGTTGCTTCTCCAAAAGGCCACCAGTTGGGTCAGTTGTTACTCAATCACATATCACTAAAATCCAACCTTCACACTCTCTAGAACTCCATATGCTTTTGGGGAAACCAGTTCCCTTTGAAGAATCCCTCGTGGGTGAACCAAGATTATTCTCCCTGACCCAGGGTTTGGATGTGTTTATCTGGAGAACCCTATGAAGCTGCCACACGGCATGGATAGCATACACTTCCAGGATGCTCCTGGACACCCATTAGTTCCCTTAGAGATTTGAGAGGAGCAATGTACTCCTATCTTCACAGTGAATTACTCTTTATACATCTTTTGTTAACAAACTTTAGCTACTTAAAATGTCCAATTGCAATTTTGGAATGGCCACAAGATGTCACTATACATTCATCATAACAAAAGGAACCAACCACAGGTATGGCTCAGCCTAGAGAGTTGGCTCACCATTCATTCCTTGATAGATCTAAATTCAAAATTTTGCCAAATTCAGGCCTAGACATTTGCCAAAGCTTCTCTTACTTTATTTTGGTTTCTATTTAAGGCTAAGGCATACTGTACCTTATTTTTATGCAGATATTTCATATATGTATTCAAGCATGGATGGACAACATAATTATGTAGCAAAAAGTACTCTTTAAGTTGAAAATTTAAATTCTACTATTAAGAATGTATGCAGTTGTATTTATGTATGTTTGCATATTTCTATGTGTGTTTATGTGTACATTATGAGGATATTTCTGTTATGTATGTATGTATATATATTTATATATATACATACACAAATGTGTGTGTGCATATGTTGTGTTGTGTGAGCGTGCGTGTATGTGTGTGTGTGTGTGTGTGTGTGTGTGTGTGTGTTAGGGTTTCTATTTCTGTGATAGAACAGCATAACTATAAGCAGTTTGGGAAAAGGGGGCTTACTTCTATACTGTGAAGACTTTATCACAGCAAATGTTTTATCTGAAAATGACTAAATAAAAACTTGAAACTTCCACTGGAACTCAAATCACCATTGTGAATATTAGCTACACAATACTATTGATACTGCTGTGCAGCCTGTATTGCCAGGCCTGTGGGCACCAGGTCTAGAACCTATGCTCAGAGTGCCCAAGAGCCCTTGGGTGCCGTGGTGTACCTAGTGTTGAGGTCTTTTTGTACCAAATCACTATGAGGGTATTGACCACCTCCAATCTCTAGGGCAGTGGTTCTCAACCTTCCTAATGCTGTGACCCTTTAATACAGTTCTTCATGTTGTGCTGAGCCCCAACCATAAAATTATCATTGCAAATTCATAATTGTAATTTTCTACTGTTACAAATCCTAACATAAATATCTGATATCCAGGATATTTGATATTGAATTATGTGGAAAGGTCTTTGGACACCCCCACACACAAAGGGTTTCGATCCACAGGTTTAGAGTCACTGTTCTCCTGCCTTCTCACGTGTGAACTCTATATTAACCCACTTAAGAAAAGTCTTCTTCATTCAGCTTCCCTAAGCCATGACTTTTATCCCAAGAAATAAAGTATGTTAAGCTGAGATGACCAGGAGGCTCATGCCTGTAACCCCAAGATCTGGACAAAAGCAAGATGATGGAGCTTCATAAATTTACCACTCTTTAAAGCAAAGGGAAGATAAAAAGAAAACACTCTAAGTTAGAAACATAAATGTTCCTTGTTTTATAGTTGTTTAATGGCTGCAATCTGTCTCAAATATAGAATGTGAATACTAAATAAAAACATACACGCTATCTCCCTTTTACACTTCTTAGATGGTTCCCTAGGGATTAAGCATGTCTACCAGGTTGGTTTTAATGTTTGTGTATATGAAAGCAACTTCAGGTGGAAACCCAGAAGCAGGTCTGGTTCTTGACCCAATTGTGAATCTCTCTTTTCCTCTTCATTACAGAAAGTCACTCATTACATCAGAAATTTGCCAAGGTGTTCAGCAGTGAATGGACCAAAGGAAAAAATGTGTGTTCTAATCCCTCTGTTACCCCAGGATACAGTTTAAATCTCAGATTTTTGTAAAATAAAATGGACACATGCACAAGTGGAGGCCTCTATGTGTCTCTTCAGAGGCTATGGATATCAGGTGACAGGTGGCGGGACAATGGTGGCTAGTAGCAAGTGTTGGGAGTGCCTTCCAAAGCACTCCCTGCTGGAAACTTCTGGAACCACAGACGCGAGGCCTGGACAGAATAATAAGTTTAAGGAAGAAAGTAAGGCAAGGCTCAAAAATAAAAATCAATTATAGTTTGTATTATAAAAATACAGAAAAGGACCTGAAAAATCTTCAGCAGGACTTTCTGGAATAAGAGAACAGGCAGAAGCCATCAGAGCAGCTAGTGAAGGGCAATAGCATGTAACTCAGCAACAGACAAATAGTGTTGGTTATGCATGCAACATAGGATCTCATATACAATGGAAAACATTGCCCAAACACAGCTACCACAACCAACTCGGAACAAGTAAGTTACTCAGTAGACCTCAACTCAGTACAGAAATACAATCAATTCAAAACATTTCCAGAAAGATCTCTATAGACCCAGATAGAATCAGAGATGAGTTCTAGCCAACACTGAAGGGGAAATTAATACTAATTCTACAAAAAAAATTCTTCCAGAAAACTAAGATCCTTATGTCTAGAGTCATAAGGGAGCCAAGCCTCCAGGCATACCCTTGAGGGATTCTCTGGGCTAAGGTCAGCCTCTGAAGATGGCTGAAAGAGATTATCTTGAATGTGTGTTGGTTGCTGTGGGAAGACCCATCCTAACTGTGTGCACTGCTGTGGCCTGGCCAGGAATCTAAACTGTACCCACTCCAAAGTCCACAATACTAACTGAGTTACACCTCTAGTCTGGTTACTGTGCACCAAAACTTTCTCTTTGGGGAATATAAGAAAGGTTTGGGAACATTCACTATCATCTGGCCACCAACATACACACCAGTCCTTACACCAGTATCAACCCAACTTTCTGAAGTAAGAATAAAGTTCAAAATATTAAACTGATCTGCAATTAAAACTATAATTTGGTTTGAATATGTATGTTTTGAAATGAGATGAACTAATACATTTAAAAGCCTGTATGCTAGCAATCCTAGAGAAGATATAAGACAGGCTGCTAGGAAAGGGGCAGGGGTAGTTCTTAACTGGGAAAGGGGAGGGAGAGGAAGGGAAGACACAATACTAAGGATGTTTGGGGGTGAGGACAGAGAAAAACCTATTATCTATAAATTAACATAAAAATGGAGTTACCCTACACGAAGAGTATAGTCAATCACTCAGCAACAGCCATAGACTAACAAAAACCCTATTGCCCGACAAGGGATGAATCCCTTCAAGTTGTCCAAAGGAGCCCAAGAGACACCCTAACAATACATGCCATTGCCATTGCTCTGGGTTATTGATAATAAGCCCCCACTAAAGTCACTACAGACTCGTCCCACAGGACTTGAAGGAAAGAAGCTGATGCTGTTCTGGAGGCCTTCTCCCTGAGAGGTAAAGATCATTGTAGTGGGATTATGTTCCATTGTAAATAATTGTCCCACCTACTAGTTTAATAAAAACACTGATTGGCTGAAGGCTGGCAGGAAGTGTGGGCAGAGCTACCAGACTGGGAAAATTCTGGGAACAGGAAGAACAGAGCAGAGATGCCAAAAAGATGCCACAAAGATGCCACAGAAGCCAGCAGATGCAGAGGACAACTATGCTGCTCTGAGTAAAGGTACTGAGCCACATGGCTGAACAGGGTAAGAATCATGGGTTAGTTTAAGGGTAAAAAAAGTTATCAAGTTATATGTCTGGGCCCCAAGTCAATCAATTTACAATTAATATAAACATCTGTGTATTTCAGTAGGACTGTGGGTCTGCTGATCCAGGCCACGAGGCTAAGCCAGAAAGTCCAGGCCAGATGTATGTATGATCTCACACAACAGATTAGAAAGTGATATGCAAGCTGTGGAGGGAGAGATGCTATCAGCAGTACTACAGATTTGTAATTCCTGAAAAACACAACAAGGATCATCCCAGCAGGACAGCCCCAAGAGTTCAAAACTGGCACCTATGTCTGAGTTCTCTAATGGAGTTTATAATCCATTCAATAGGATGAAATTCATGCCGGGAACTACCCTGATCCACAAGTTGTAGAAGAGAACCTACTCCTGCCATGTTGGTAACTTAATATAGTTTCAGCTTCCTTGTAAATGCTTGTATTTATGCCCATAGAGGAGTCAACTCTCGTCTCTCACCGAGGAAAGGTTTTTGCAGCAGACAGGTTATTACAGAACCCTGCAGATGATCAAAATGAAGGGCATAGGAGAATGTGGAGCACCTACATCCAAATGAGACATCTATAACACAGCCCCTGCAGCTCAGGAAGTATCAGTGGAAAGCTGGAAGAAAAATTGTAAGAGACAATGTCTTCTAGGAACAATAGCCAGGAATGTTTGACAATATGGTGGCCTGCACAGGACTATTCCATTAGCATATCAACATGAATGAGGCCCCTTCATAAGGCCCCTTCCCTAAATGAAGAGCATCAGGCCTTCAAAGGCCTCTGAGGAAGGAAGATGAGCTCCCTGCTGGCTTGCCCACTCCTGAGAGGCTTGCCCAACCCTAAATACACACAGCACAGAAAGGCAATACTGATGAGACTTGGTCAGCTTTGGAGATGCTCAGAGGCAAGCACTCTACTGCCACTAAATTCTCAGCTCAAAATGTAACCTAATCTAATAATGTTACATTAGCTGTTACCTATATTTGAGGGTGCTTGCCTCCTATGTGTATGTTTTCATGATGCATTTTTAGACTTTTTAAAATATTTTTTCTTTTGTAATGTTTCAGATTTTTATGTTAAAATATATATTAACTATATTTTATGTTTAATGTATATCAATATATTTTTATGTAATATGGAATGTATGATATGGCATATGATATGTAACATTGTTATATAATATACACATATATGTATATATGACAATATCTACAAATTATATCTTATATATAATTATATCACATAGGATATATGATGTATAATGTATATATTGTGTATATTATTAAACTGTACAGGGCTGAAGAAAAGGCTCAGTGGTTAAAAGTTCATACTGCTCTTGTAGAAGAGCCGAACTAGGTTCTCAGCACTCACACTGAGCAGCAGCTCACAGTGGCCTGTAACTCCAGCTCTAGCAGATCTGACACCATTTTCTGGCCTCCTTAGGCTTATACCCATACACAGATAGAAACACATAGCTTACTATAGAGAGAAATATATATATATATATATATATATTAATGACATAGCTATTTTTGGTTCAATCTGGTATTGTACTTTCTAACATTTAGTTGTTGAGAAGTTTATTCAGCACGGGACAGCATTGTCTGGCCTCTCTTCCTTGTAAATGTCTTCTCTTGTATTGATATTTGTTTAAAAACAAGCTTTGCCCATTCTACTGGCTTGCTGCCTAAGACTTCAATATAGGTAGGCATGAGTGTGCACATGTGTGCATAAACACATGCATGCACACAAGTGTGAACACAAACATACACACGTGCACACACACACAAAATGCTAAGTCTGAGATTAAAATAAACCTCTATATATTTTCAATAATTGGTTACATAGATTTCCACAGCATTTAAGAATGTTAACATTATTTTTAGCCCTACCACATTTATGAGATGATTTGTTGATGTATACTTAAATTCAGTTTACAAATATGCTTATCCACCACGTATCTAAATAAAGCTGAGTGCTTCTTTTGTGGCATTAGGTTTTGTGTGTGTGTGTGTGTGTGTGTGTGTGTGTGTGTGTGTGTGTGTGTGTGTGTGTGTGTGTGTGTGTGTGTGTGTCTCACTATGCAGCTATGACTGGCCTGGAACTTAGTATGCAGACCAGGCTGACTGTCAACCTACGGAGATCCACCTGTCTCTGGTTCCTGAATGCTGGGATTAAGGGTGCGTCACCAGGTCTGCCTTTCATTGTCTTATGAGCATTCATTCAGTCATATCTTTGCACCTTTTCCTGAACTGTTTTCTCTCTGAATATACACAAATCCTGTCTTAATTGTGAGCTTGCTGGTAATAAACGTCTTTGCTGTGTCGTAGTTTTATTTTATTTGAATTCTGGAGAGTTCTTTCTTGATTTATTTGATTTGCTCTTGACTATGAGCTTTTTGAAGGTATCACACTCATTGTCCATAGAATTCAATTACTTGTTATTGAGGTGTCAGTTATATAGTTGACCATTTAAAGGTCTTTAGTTTTTCTAGAGTCTGGGAATTAGCTCTGTCTTTGATTTGAGCAGCATTAATATGAATGACTGTGTTTGCCATTAACCTCTGTGAAGCACAGAGTCTGCATGCACATGAAACTTCATGTCTTTCAAGATTGCAAATTCCATGGCCCAGTTCTCTCAATACTGCTTCTCTGCTCTTTTGTGTAAGACCAAGGTAATACCTATATTAGATTTCCTCGGGACACCCAATGTCTCATGTATTTTGTGTGCATGTGGACATTTATAAATATATACATCCTGTAACAATATTTTTCTGTGTATCTTGATCTATATTTTTCTTCTGACAGATATGCAAGCTCATTAATTCTCAATTATGCTCATTCTATAATATTCATCTTGCTAGTCACATTTTTTTTTTTTTTTTGCTCTATGAATGACTTTCCAGCCTGGTCCTTTTTAATGTTAAACAAGTCAATTTACAATCTGTCTGTTTTCTCACATTGTCTCTTTCTCTGTGTGTCGTTCTGTAGTCTGCTATTTTTCATAGACTTGCATCATGTATGAGGCTATCTATATTAGTGTCTGCAAGGCCACTTTCAAGAGGGCACAGGTACTCTGAGGTCTAAAGTGGTGTTTTCCTTTTAGAAGTATTTAATTGTATTTTGTGAAGAAAATTAAAGGAACAGAAAGTCTTGAATCATAGGAACCCCCTTCCAGGAATTTCCAGAAATTTTCCTAATTAGACATCTACCAAGGTCAAATTTCTCACTTTCAATAAAGTTTTTAGAAAAATCCCTGACACACATTCTTGGAGGGTGAGGAAGGGGGTAGACTGTTATAAACTTGCACCCAAAATGTGTCAAATAATTTTTTAAATATTAGAATATCATTGGATTTTTAGCATTTCAACTATTTTTAATTCTTCTTACATATGTGATCCCATTATTTTTAACTGAGAATCCATTTATATAAACAATAAACATTTTAAGAATCAGTAATGGTGCTCCGGAGGAAGCAGGATGCATTTCAGAGGCTCATGTATTAATAAGAAATAAGTTTACTCTAACATAATCCTGCATGTTTTCCCACAGGTATTTTATTTTGTTTTATTAGATAACTAATTAACTATCTGAAACTCCCAAGCCTGAATTCATAGTATGTGCTTCCATGCCCAGTCAATTCCCTGTTAAGTCTTTGTGTCTGGTGCCATTGACAGCCACAGTGCACAAGATGATGGGATTTCCACATGGGTGTGTTAATAAAGTGACTGGGAATGAATTTTACAGCTAGTAGTCTAAGCAGAAAATATAATCATGATAGAGAGGCGCCCAAGTTGTCAGACGGGTGACATCATTAAGGAAAGCAGAGTCATACATGACTGACCTGTAGGAAGCTGTAGAGCTTAGGCTGCCAAGCTCTCTAGGTCACAAGGGAGAACCTCTTGAGGAAGAAAGAAGGTCTGTGTGAAAGTATGTGGTTAAGATGTTCTTCAGAAGCCAGACAGCAGCAGCAGGGACAAAAAATCAAGGGAAAGGGTCGAGAACATGGTTCCAGAAATCAAAAAGGCAGGGTTGGCAGAGTACAGTTTCAGTAGGAAAGGGCCAGAACCCAGCGGATGGGACACAGCACAGGAGGAAGCAAATAAACCATATATGTGTGATATCAGAAGTGGGTCGGAGGCACCTGGGTAATCAGGGTAAAACACAGACTACCAGCCGTGGCTCCTTTGATACTTTTTTCCCAAGTCAGAATTTCTAGACTTCATGTTTAGACTAACACATTGTTCAGTTATCAGTAATGGGTTAGAATCTTCCTTCCGAGTAGAAATGGTAGGACTCTGTAAAAATCGTACTTTGTGTCATACCTTGAAGATATACTAAGACTTTATGACCCCTCCTTGGACATGGCTCCAAATGAATCACCCTCATGAAATATTTAGTTTACAAAAGCCTCACCATTGTGTTCTCTTTGCTGTGTTATTTTTGGTTTCGTTTTTCCTGCTTTTTTTTTTTTTTAAAATAATGAGCACCTATTCTTGTAAAAGCCATCTGTTCAGAGAAAAACCATCATATGGTAATGATATCATAGCTGTTCTAGAGTGTTCCAGAACCATGGTTCATTAATTTGTTCCAAGCGCATCAGATGGCCAGCATGATAAGCCTGCATTGTCTTTTAGAGTACTGACATCAAAAAGAACGAAGTGGTCTCTTCTTTAAATTCAGATTTCACAAGAACCTCTATAGGGTGAGGCCCTATCTTTAAAATAAAAATTAAATAAAACAAACACAAAACAATAGCAAAAACCATTCCATCAAAGTATACTCTGTAAATCTTTAGCAAACAGAGTCTCAGTTTTGTATTGTGGGAAACACTTGTCATTATTTGAACCTTCCCTTTAGTTTTGAATATACTAGGAAATCTCCAGGTGTGCAGAGATGTCAAATACAGTAGAAAACGTGAGTGATCCTCCAAGAAATGACTCACTAGTCATGCAAAGAAACAAGCCCTCCCTTAGGCTTAACACAAACAGACATTAAGGCTTAAAAAAAAAAACCCAAAAAACAAAAAACAAACAAACAAAAAAACCCATAAGAACAAAAATCTAGGAGGAAGGTCTGTGTATGCATCTCTACTCTGGTTCTCTGCTGCTTCAAAGGCTGGCTAACTTGTGTCTCCCAGGATGGCTTTCAGGGTTACTGAGACATGACAATGACGTTTTTAAAAACCTATGTAAGCTTATGTGAAAGTCAATAACAGATAACTGTTGGTCGTTTGGACTATAGCTAGCCCGATATTCCTTATTTTACATTCAAACTCTGAAAAGTTTTCCAAAGCAAAGTGCTTTTTTCTGGTCACCTGTCTTCACGGTTCCTGCTATTGCAATTGTGCCCTTTGTGGCTTGAACTCCTGATTCTCCTGCTGGGGTAATGGTGGCCACCGAAGCCACTGATGGGGTGGGGGCACTTCAAGGGGGCCTCAGGCCTCTGTGTGTTCTCAGTCAACATAATGTGCACTGGAAACCCCAGGGACATCATAGCCAGCAGTTGATGTCCTTAAGGGATAAATCTGATAATAAATACAAATGTTTAGTTTATTCATATGATGAATAGAGATTGTTTTGTAGTTTTATTGTTTATCAAATTACAAATACATAAAATAGAAAATGAAACTGTCCTGAGTGGAAGTCACTCACTTCTTCCTGCCTACGTGTCAGCTGTGGGGATTGGCCAAAGTGAGTCTATAAAGAGATGCTTGGAAGCTCCTTTAGTGGCCTAGGTGGGGGGTCTGTGGAATAGACAGCAATGGCACACGGTGAAATGTCTTCTGCGGAAGGTTCTAGAAGGATCCTTGAAGAATACCACATCAATGAAGGTGTAGGCTTTGCCCTGCCACACCCACTGGTAAGAAAGATAAGTGAAAATTATTTTATCTTCTTTATCTTGACAGGTGAATTTCTGAGCAAGCAGCTATGTCTCACCTTCTGAAGGAATGCACCAAGAACTTTCAAACTTGGGCCCAAACAAATGAATACCCTTGTACTTCAGTGTTTGTCCTTCCAAATTCAGTCATGTTTATGCTCCTTACTTTCCTAATGTGAAAATGTAAAGAAAGGGAAGTCTTTGAGCTTTATAGAGCAACAGCACTTGCAGAGGGGAAGTGGGTTTGTAACAACCTTTTCAAAGGCAGCAGTCAAATGACCCATATCGTGGAAATTCTCCTTCTCTGAACTGTATCAAATGTACAATGTCTGTGTTCTTCCCTAATTTTGATATAGGACATACCAAGTGATGCTTGCCATTTGCTGAGGATAATTCAAGGGAAGGTCTAAACTACCTTGACTGGCTTTTGTAATGTATGGGGGGGGGGGCGAAATACTTATCTTGGCACACCCCGTGTCTCAATCAAGAAGTAGAGGCAGGAGGATGGCTTCAAATTTGAGGCCAGACCGACTCAAATGAAACAAACTCAAGAACCTACTGAAAACAAGCAAAAGCAATGTCACTAAACTGAATAGTAAAGAATGACAGGCATAGAAGGTTGTCGTCCACGTTTTCTTTATGAGAACTTACGGAGAATAGGATGGAGGCAAGACAGTCCTAGAGAGGGGACCTGCGCTCACCTAGTCCCACTAAGAACCGGGGAAAGCAGCCGCCTTTGAACTTGAGTGGCACGTGGAAGGACCCAGCCAGGAGCGCGGAGCCAGGAAGGCACGGATCTTGAGTCTGTGAGCTAGAGACTGGGTGAGATAAGACATAGAAAACCAAGGCGATTCCCAGGCGGCGAGGCAGTTAAACCCTGCAGAATTAAGGGTGCCTGCGAGCTTATACCAGCTTGCCCTGGGACTTTCTGGGCTTTCTGAGCACGCACCCTGCGGGCGGGAGCTCAGGTGGAGCATCCTGCGCAGCTCCCGTCCAATCCCATGGCTTGATGCCTTGAGGGCAGTACTACTGTCTAGTGCTCTGCCCCGGGCTCCGCCCCGGCCGCTTCTCCCCTCCTCCCCCGCCCTGGGCACCATGCCTGGTACCCTGGCAAGGAACGCCTTGGAGCCTGCATCCTTGGGTGCCCTGGCGTATCTACATTGCCTTATGTCTGTAGAATTCATTGGCGGCGTGTGGTTGTAAATAGGAGATTTAGTTAGGAGATATCTTTATTTGAATTTCATTAGAGGATGACGACGAAAATAACCTGTGATGGAGGAAGTAGATACCAGGCCAGGTATACGGTAACCCCTCCCCATCAATGACATCACTTTCCATGCTTTCTCCTACATGCAGCAGTCTAGGAACTAGCCCAATGTTCCCAGTATTGGGGTACTTATGTTCAAGCAAGTGGATACTTTACTTACTACCCTCAAAGCGCAGCGTGTCTCAGCGGGAGTCTGAGAGCCCATCAATTGTTTCCTTTATGTGATGAGGTAACCACTGTGGAGAAAATAATAAAAACAATAATATGTTGAGGTTGCTAAGATATGTGGTGAGAACAAATCTCGAAATCGCGACTGAAAAAGACGTTAATAGTTTAGGAAGATGGCTCGATCGGTGCCATGCAAGCACAAGAACATGAATTTAATCCCTAGGATCCACATTTAAAATAAAAAATAAAAAAACTGGTAAGACAAGCCGTATGCACTTGAAATCCCAGTGGGTTTCTAGGGCTTGTACAGAGTGAACTCCAGGATAGAGGGACCCTGTCTCAAAAGTAAGGTATACGACACACCTGAGGCTTCACACCTACACACACACACACACATACACACACACACACACACACACACACACACACAAATGCATGCTTGCACTCACACATGTGCACACACATCTACAAACTCCACACACATGAGTGCACACGCACATGCACACACAGACTCTTAGTTCTGCTGCCCTATCTTAAACTGCAAAATTATAGCAACAGTTCGGCTGCTACCTACTCAGGATGGAACCAGCCCAGGTGTCCAGTGTTGCCAGACCCTGCAAGGGATATGTTAGGGACATAAACAGCTTTGATTCTGAAGATTGGAAATGCTTGTTTGAGCCACAAATGAATTATATACAAAACAAGTGGCAAACGGATTTTTAAATGTGTGATAGAGAGACCACTGTTTGGGCCATTGCAGAATATGAGAAATATATATGTGGAACTGAGTGCAGTGCCTAATGTCCTGGTGACTTTAATGCCATCTCGTTTTTCTTCTGCTCAAAGAAGGAAAATGTCAGAATATAGATGAGTTGGTGTAAAAGACATAACTGGTGGGATTCGTGGAGAGGAGACTGGTATAGGGTGGAGTGATGAAGAAGGCTTGAGTTGGATTTGGAAAAGTGTGAGTCGAAGAGAGGAAGGAGCATGGTCCTCTGTCCACGCACCTGTCAGGTGGCATGTGGCTGGCGTTTGTTGGGAACATCAATGGAGCAAAAGGCATGATAGACCACACATAGGAAAGCCCATGCTACTTTAAATGACCTCTATGAGCAATTCAAACAAAACAGTTTTCTTTTCTTTTCAAGGAGGAACTGCCTCCTGCATTCAATGTCTGGATCCGAATTGCTAGAAATCTTCCTACACTGATTGAGAATGGACGGCTTCGAGAGGAAGTCGAGAAGGTTTGAATACCTGTGTGATTGTTTTTTTCTGTGTAGTTTCTTCATGTTTTAATCTTGGTTTAAAAACTTACAACATTTCCAGGATTGATGTTAGTTAAATTTCTCCATCTATTCTCAGCTGCCAACAGTCAACACTGATGAGCTGAAAGGCCACAGGTTGCAGCGTCTGGCACATTTGGCTCTGGGGTACATCACCATGGCATATGTGTGGAACCGAGGAGATGGTGATATTCGAAAGGTTTGGAGGTTTTTTGTTTTTTTGGTTTTTTTGGGGGGGGGTATTTCTTATGTTGGACTTTCATTAACATGAAAATAAATTTCAGCTTACATTAAATGTAAAAACTTTTGAAGGCTTAGAATATAACTCAGTTGTAGAGATTTGCCTGGCATGTGATAGCCCTAGTTTTGAACCTTAGTACTGTAAAATATTAAATATTACAACTGTATTATTATCATTACTATTTGTGATGCTGGGGAGACGGTGCTTCCTTGGTCAAGCCCAGGATTTTGTGCTTGCTAGGCTCCACTGGGCTATATTTTAAAAGTTTGCATGTAGAGGTCATCATTAGTCTTATCATCATTAAAAACAGCAACAAAACCCACAAAACATGTTTATTAGACTCAGTTGGAAAGTCAGAAAGAATTATGAGAGAAAGGTGAAGTGAATTTTTATTCTCCATGGCCTCATTGAACTTAAATCTGACAATAAAAATATACAACATATAGTAAAAGGGATTTGGTTCAAAGCAAAAATAAGTGAGCAAGATATTAGTATTCTGGCTTTCTTTGCCTCTGCAAAGCTGGTTGTAATAACTAAGTGTTAGGATACTCCCTTTGCTTTTCCCAAGTCAGATCAAATTATTTTATTAAATTCTTCCCTGTTTTTCTTTGGTTCTATGTCTGTAAACCTCTGATGAAGAAAATGTATTTGGGGGCTAGAGAGATGGTTCAGTGATTCAGAGAAGACCACCGCCTGCTCTTCAAGGGGAGCCCAGTTGAATTTCCAGCACTCATATGGCAGCTAAGAACTGCCTGTAACTCCAAGACCTGACCCCCTCAAACAGACATAAGTGCAGAGAAAAGTACCAATGCAAGTAAAATGCATTAATAGTTAAAAAAAAAAAAGAAAGACAATGTAGTTCCTTTTGAAACATGCATAACTAGTTGCAAATGAAGCGTTTCAGTATCCTCAATTCACAGCATACATAGGACTGACTTGCCGGGCAGTGGTTCTGTTTTTGCTCTCTTGGTTAAAACTACCCACAAATACATTGATGCAATCTGAAGCCATTATAATGCTCATAAATTCTCAAAATTGCAGCATCTGCTGACTGTCACGTCATCTGTGTGTTATGATGCTGACGTTATACTGCGAGAGTATCTATCCGTTCCACAGTGGCCTTTGGTCGCTTACCTTTTTCCTGTGTCATACATGCACACCCCAGCTGTGACTCACTATAGCAGCAATGACCTTAATCACTGTATGGAAGTATTTACTTCTCAATCAAATGATGTTAATTCAGGCAGATGCAGAACACAGTGCTAGCTGTATAGTTACTAAAACCACTGGGAGAATTTGACTTGGACACCAGGGAACTAAGGGTTGCAGGGTAAGATGTGTTACTTACCCACAGGGAGAGCTAGTTTTTTCCTCACCAATGAAACACCTCACAAAGTGACTTAAGGAAGAGAGGAAGTATTTATTTCAGCCCGTAGCTTCAGAGACTTCGGTCTTTAGTCCCTTGGCCTTAGGTAGTGGGAACACCATCTCATGGTCGCCAGAGAATGGAGACAGAGACTTCTGTGGTATAGACTTGCTGCTGTTTCTCTGATATTCCACCTGTAGACCGTTCTCCCCACAACCAGGGCATGCACACCTTCCCTGCTTAGGTAATCTTTGGAGGCATCCTCTCAGAGATGTCCAGACATATGATGTAGCTAGCACCTCTTATCTGACTCAAGTTGACAATCAAGATTAACAGTCACATCTACCCAGTGAAGGGAAATGCTAGAGTGCCTAGCTTTGAGATTTGCTGCTGTTATTTTGTGTACTGAGACAGAATCTCATGGTGTAGCACAGGCTAATCTGGAACTCACTCTCTGTCCTAGGCTGACCGTGTACTCTCAAATTTCCTGCATCATCTTTCCAAGGAGTGGGGTAGCATGCCTGTATCAATATGCCTGGGCTCTGGGACAGCAGTGTGCTTGCACTTCTTACAAAAATCACATCCCTTGTCCTTAACAAAGCCCAGAAATCTAGAAACAACTAAGTTTTCCTATGTTGCTGCCACTAGCAAATGTGGTGTCTTGTGGAATGGACAGCTGAACAATCACCAGGGTTGCTTTATGAAATGGGAGAGAAAAAAGTGACACATTAGCTTCCAAGTGCTGTTTATACTCCAGGACAAGCTTTAGCGGTGAGATGAGAAGAAAAGGGAAGGTGTTTCAGTGGCAGAAGTGAGCAGTGTGTTTTAATCAGGTGCTGCCCAGGAATATCGCCGTTCCCTACTGTGAACTCTCAGAGAAGCTGGGGCTGCCTCCAATTCTGTCTTATGCAGACTGCGTCCTGGCAAACTGGAAAAAAAAGGACCCTAATGGGTATGTAATTGTGAACAGGGCTTGGGATGCATGCTGTTAATTCAGGATACTTATTCCTTAATTTTGGGTATGGATTCTTAGACTGTTGTGTTGGCAACTACAAATGTATAATATGAGCATAAGAGATGTATCTGGATACATATGGGAAAATCCAGAGAGCCTTTGTGTACCGTCTGCCTATTGTGTCTCAGACAGCCACCACCAGAAGTTAGCAATAGAAATATTTCTGTCACCTCAGAAAATGCCTTCATGCCTCTCTTTATTTAGTTCCTTTCTCTGCATCAAGAAAATATATTCTAAATAGTGTTTATTTAATGAGTCTAGCAAAAGACTCACTCGGCAAAGGTCCTGGCACAGTCTTGTCAGTCCATCTTTAACCTCTGGGACCCAAGTAAAGGAAGTAAGGAATTATCTGCACATAATTTTCCTCTGACCTCTGCATTTTGACACATGTGCCCCCATTTCATGCACACGGAAAATAATAATAAATGTGCCTTTTAATTTAGTTGGTTTTGTATTAAAAGTTAGTTGGTATTTGAGATGTTTTGGTTTGTTTCAATTGTTTTTTGGGGGGGGGGTTTAGTTTTGAGTGTCCTGTCATGTAGCACCCCCAAAAAAGTGGCCTTGATTGTATTGTCCTCCTGTATCAGTCTCCTGAACTCTAGGGTCATAAGTGTGTAGCACAACACCCGTAGAAATGTATTTCAGACCAATACAATCATTGTCTTCACTAGGATTTCTATTGCTGTGATAAAACTCCATGATGCAGAGCAACTAGGGGAGGGAACGTTTTATTTGATCTTATAAGTCTGTCATCCAGGGAAACCTGAGCAGAAACCCAAGGGGCTAATCCTGAGGCAGGAACTGGAGCAGCAGCCAAGGAAAAACATTGCTTCCTTCTTGCTCTCCTTGGCTATACAGCCAACTTTATAGCATCAGGACCACCAGCCCAGAAGGTCACCGCTCACACTCAGCTGGGCCCTCCCCTACCAATCACCAATCACAAAAGTTTGCCCACAGGACAATCTATTTGGTGGCATCATCTTCTCAATGAATGCTCCCTCTTCTAGAACCACTGGCCACCACAAATATCAAATATGAACTTTTTAATGTGTACTTTTCTTCCATTGACATATTTTTGAGATTCTACAAAATTAATTTCTAGATAGACAGTTATGTTTAAGAGTGAATACATCCTCAGTGGGAGAAGGAGCAACCTGTGGGCTTTCAAGGAAGCCTTCTCAGAAGTCAGCTAGTGATGGGACCGGCAACAAGAAACAGGGGGCTAGCAGTTCCTATGGCTGAAAGCTTGTACGTGTGAGTCAGCACATGGGAATGCCTCAAAATGGAAGGATTTGTTCTAGAATGTACCTTCATAATAACAAATAATTCTGAGTGTGTGCCCTTAATGTTTAAGCCAGAAGTTCTCAAGCAGTGGCTGGTGACCCTTTTTGGTGACCTATGTCAGATTCCTATCATATCAGGAATTCACATTATGCTTCACAATGGCAGCAAAATTACAGTTATGAAGTAGCAATGAAAGTGATTTTATGGTTGAGAGTTCAGCACAACACAAAGAAAATGTATTAAAAGTTTTCAGCATTATGAAATCTGAGAGCTACTAGTAACCAATCTTGAGAAATATAAAAACCATGTTTTTCCTCCATGAAACCTCTGTCTCAACACTAATGGATCGTAGTATATGGACCAACATTCAAGTTCATCTGGTTTTATAACTGTTTTCTTTCCCTCTTTCAATTGGCACGTTGCTTTGTGGCTGCTCTCCTAAGGCCCATGACATATGAGTAAGTATTTGATTTTTATTTTAAGAGTTTCTTGCCTAAGATAAGGATATTCCAAATGATTGGATTTAAGAATAAAGTAATTAAAATAATTATTTAAAAGGCAAATGATCTGGCCCTTAATTGTATCTATCGATGTGACTGTGCCTATTTGATATTGTAGCAACAAATCTTTGCAAAGCTGCTATTTTAATCTATGTGTATGAAATTAATATGAACAGATACATAAGTACATGCCTTTATGTGTATGTGACCCCATCACCTTTGTGACTAGAAGTAGTTAATAATATCACCTAATAGCCCATGTCTGTTCTTTTTAACCCAATCATTGCCATTTTTATATATGTACTAAATGTCATTAAAAGTTGGGGAGCTAAGGCGTATGACACAGTGCCATCTCATCTAGACCAAGTTAGGCTAAAAATATAGAAATAAATTTGTAAAAAATAATGCTGTGAGCACTACTCAGACAGAAGATTGAAATGGGAATCCAGAAGATGGGGGAGGGCTAGTATGGATAGTTTAAGACAGGGAGTGTGAAGGTCTTGGGGACACAAACATGTTGGTGCATTATTAGAAGAGGAGGTCTCTGGCTGGCTCCACAATAAATAATGACTAACAAAAATAACACTGTGGGAAAGGAGGAAAAATGAATGGTTCCAAAGGCCTTTGTTAGGGATGGCCAAGAAAAGAGTTTAAACAGTACCTGTGCATTAAGAACTTTTAAAAACAGATTTTCACAGCAGACAAACAGCAGCCTGGCCAAGCTTTGGAACCCAGGAATCTAAATGCTTCAGAAGTCAGATACACAAATTCGGAAGCCAAGGTCACAACCACACCAAAACTTCCGTAGAAAAGGAGGGCTAGGATCTAGCTAGTGCTTGTGTGTGTGTGTGTGTGTGTGTGCGTGTGTGTGTGTGTGTGTGTGTGTGTGTGTGTGTGTGTGTGTGTTGGGAATGGAGTAGGAAGTGGTTGGGCAGGGCTTACTGGGAACAGAACTCAGGGCTTTGAGTATATATTTTTGACAGTATGCATGCCTGTACAATTTATGGAAACAGACCTATTGTAGAGTTTCTAGGTCCATGTTCTGAAGTTAAATTCCAAGTGTGAGCATGGCCCTAATTACATAAGATCTTTAGACAATGCACCCAATATTCCTGACTTTTAGGAAGCATTCTCAAAAATGCAGTAGAAAGAACAGGACATAGCACACTACTCTAAATAATTTTTTTAAGTATAAATAAAAATGCTGGGATAGTATGTTGCTCTACAAATACGTCGTTAATTTTCCTGAACTGCTTGCCCACCGTGACTGGTTTTCTCAGGAACATGGACATTCTGTTCTCATTTCCTGGAGGGGACTGCGGTAAAGGCTTCTTCCTGGTCTCTCTGTTGGTGGAAATCGCAGCTTCTCCTGCAATCCAAGTATGTCTGCTATTTCTTAGTAGTTTCTTTCCTATTCGTGTGAGCAGAGCAGCCATGCAGCATCTAAATTACAATGATTGGCTTTACGCTGACCATAGCATTTGAGAATATCTTTCTTTTGCACATCTTCCTGCAATATAAAATCCAGGGGCCATGCATTTAGAATCAAATATGAAATTTCAGCAAGAAATCAAAGTCTTCAGAGATCTGTCATTAATACACACTGATGTAAATCCAATTGTTCTGACTGGAAAGGGAAAAGTTGAGTGCTGGGGAGATGGCTCAGTAGGTAAGGTGCCTGCTATATGAATATTAGATCTGAGTCTAGTCTCCTGAATCCATATGAAAAAGCTGAGCATGTTGAGATGCATTTGGAAGCCCCAGAGGTAGAGATAGGCAGATCCCCAGGGCTCTCTAGTCAGTCAGCTAGCCTAGTGAGCTCCAGTCCTGACTCATAAGCAATGAAGCAGTTCTTAATGATTCTGAATGTTAATCTCTCCCCTCTATGTTAGTACAAGCACATGTATGTGCACCCACAGGTGTATACAAATTCATATACTTCCATGGACATGCAAAAAATAAGAAATAAAAACATAAACTTGATTTGCTGAGTAAGATACGATTTATCCTGTGCCTATGTTTACCGCTAGATCTTATAAACCTCTAATTTTTAAACTTTATTTCTAAGGCAATCCCTATTGTATCCAGTGCAGTACAGAATCAAGACCAGAAAGCATTGGAAAAGGCACTGGGTGATATAGCTAGCAGTCTGAAGGACGCCAAGGAATATTTTAAGAGGATGCATGGTAAGTATTGTTGGCAGAACATATTCTGGGCTCACAGTCATATGTGTCTGGTGTCTGAAGCAAAGAGGTATTTTAAAAAGGAAGTGCAAGTAAGTACCCATGACTAAGTACCTGTCCATCTCCCTGCATCCTTACACTTTTGTGTAGTAGATCTCATTGTTTCCTTTTTCAGGAAAGGAATCTAAAGTCAAAGAGATAAGGTTGTGCCCTGGAAGTAAACAAGGAACCTAGCCGGGTCTCTTAATGCAGAGGAACTTCCTTGCCTGTCCCTAGATTCTCCAAACAAAACAAAACCCTGTTGAATGCAAACAACAACACAACACAAGTGTTGAAAAGAACCTAGACTCTGGTCTGAATTAACTCTGTTTCTTCACAAATTTACTATGGGGAAACACAGAAAAGAGAGCAAGAGTACTTTGGGAAGGAAACCTGCCTTCCTGGCTCCGTTTAGCAAGAGGGATTTTGTTTGTGAGCTTGAAGCTGCTGCTGGTTACCTATTGAGGGAGCAAAACCCTTCTAATCAAATGCTGGCAAGCTTTAGGAAGAGCCATGAATAGATCCCATGGCCTTACTGTGTGCGCCTGTATGTGCTTCTGGTTTCATTCATGTCCACTCCTGGTTTGTTCCTGCAAGCACGGTACCGTGTCAGAAAGCACATAGAGTGGTGCTGTGCAGTACTTGAAATTTCATTTGAATGTAGGCGAGGCTAGATGGTCCCTTAGTACACCCAAAACAGGTACAGATGAGGTGATGAGTAGGCTTCTCCAGGAAAGGACAGAGGAGAGAGGTGCTTGCCCACGGAGACTCTGTGGGTCTGCCTGATGCTTTTATTGTAGTCTGAGTTGAAATCCAGATAGTTGTTTACAGCTTGTTGAATTTGTTGTCTACCTCTGATGCTCCTTAGTAAATATTTGCATCTTTTCACAGACTTTGTGGATCCTGACCAGTTTTTCAATGTTCTGCGCATATATTTGTCTGGGTATGTAGTCTGAGGCTTGAGTTGATTTTCTCAATTCATGTAAAGAGCAGGCTAGATCTCAGTTGATGGCCTTTGCTGTTCTTTGTATTGAAATAATAATTTGTATGCTGACATTCACATCCATGTTGCATAGAAAACACAGGCTGTATTCTCTGGTGACTGTTGGCCAGGGAATCCCTAGAGCGAGGGTGGAAAAATGACCCAGAGAGTGAGCTAAACTAGGGTGAAGCTAGTTCCTCTCAAAAAGTATGTCAAACTTTCTGAGAATTAGGTTATTTCATGCATGAAAACGAGTGACAAAGGGTATGGAGAAGAATCACCTCTCATATAAAATTTTCTAACTGGCAATTAATTCAAATTATTTTTCCTCTATTTTTGGTCTAGCTGGAAAGGCAACCCCAAGCTGGCAGAGGGTCTGTTGTATGAGGGGGTCTGGGACACCCCCAGAAAGTTTTCAGGGGGCAGTGCAGGCCAGAGCAGCATCTTTCAGTGCCTTGACATCCTTCTGGGAATAGAGCACAGCACTGGTGAAGGTAGGTGGAAATGACGTCATGTGTTTCTTTTTGTACTAACAGGACTACATCATAATGCAGCTTGATCATTCCCTACAGCCTCTCTCCTGAATGGATCTGGTGCGTTAGGGACTCTCACCCCATTTCACAGATGAGGCAAAGCTCAAACCCAGGCTCATAATTCTCTGTACTAAGTGCTGACACACAACCACACTCAGCGCCATATGCTCTGAAAATGAGACATATCTGTGAGCAGAAGCTGGGATGCAGGGGCCTCAGCGACAGCCCAGAGTGAGGCTTGCACCCAAGGACTGCATTTCTTAAATGCTTTCTAGGGGCTACAAGGGAGAAAAAGAAAAATCCTTCCACTTTTGTGTTTTCTTAAGCTTAGCAAACATAGAAGGGGAGCACTGTGCTCAATGAAGCTTACTTAAGATACATGTTTAAAAGATTGCTTAAGCCCTTAGGTCATCATGATTGACTAAGGGCATGTTATGCACTCCCTTTCTGAACCGGCAGCCTCTCAGAGGATCCAAAAACAAGAAAGCAAAAGCCAGGTGTGAGGCTGCAGATCTATAATCCCAGCGCTCAAGATGTTGAAGCAGGTGTTGCAAGTTCAAAGTCACCCTGAGCTACATAGTGAGATCCTGTCCAGTAGAAGCAAATAAAGCAATGAGAGAGGAGGGTAGAGAGGGGAAGCAAAGAGAAAGGAGGCAAAGCAAGCATCTTACTAGGGACATTTTGCTTATTCTATCTTCAGAAGTAGTCATTACCAGCAGCAAGTAGCAAGCCCTACTGTGACCTTCCTTCACATCCTCCACAGTGCAGTAGATAATGATCACACAGCCTTCCTGACATTGCCTTTTTTTTCTTTCTCAGCACCTCCTTATCTGTGTTTATCTTGCTGTAGGATCAGCTGCAGAATTCCTCCAGGAAATGAGAGAGTACATGCCTCCAGCCCACCGCAGTTTCCTTTGTTCCTTAGAGGCAGGTCCCTCAGTCCGTGAGTTTGTCATTTCAAAAGGCAGTGAAGACCTACAGAAAGCATATAACGCATGTGTGAACAGCCTGGTCTCTCTGAGACAATTCCACCTCGGAATAGTATACGAATACATTGTGTCTCCTGCCAAGAAGCAGCTCCAGCTCCTGGGTGGCTCCAAGTCAGAGGAGCCCTCCAAGGTGGAAAACAGAGGGACTGGGGGAACTGATGTAATAAATTTCCTCAAGAGTGTGAAGGATGCAACCAAGAGGGCCCTTATCAGTAGTGCTTAGACTGCTATGTGATCAGTGCACAGAGATCCGAATACGTCCAGTCACAGCTATTAAATCAGACCCACTGAGTAAGAGTATGGAGTGCTTTACCAGTAAGGCCATGTGTTGATTTCACAAAACCATCTGTACATTCCCTGTAGGAGAATGAAAGCAAACAATTTAATAACATTTAAAAATGATATAAGAAATGTTATAAGTTGTATTGATGATTGCAATATAACAATGAAACTCAGTAAATAAAAATTATTGTAAGTTTGAATAAATCTTGTGTCCTTTGTAGTTGTAATTAAAGATCCTCCTAAATGACTTTTACTCTGTACTTTCAAAATGTTACTACATTTTTCCATCGTTAGCTTTTCATTTGTCTTTATTTTCATTACACAGTAAACTTAGGATACCAGACTACTGTTTACCAGTATAAGCAAATATCTCTGGAATGAATGAATGTGTGAATACATTTATCAGGGCCAAGAGAAGATCTCCTTTCGTGGTAGTTTGAATGGGAAATGTCCCCCATAGGTGTTGTCTCCCGAAATAAGTGCCATTCTGGCCTTTAATGGCCCATCCTACTAAAACCCTATGTTAATAAGGGAAAAAGGAAAAAACCTGTTTTCCTGTGCTATAGACGCTGCCACCTACTGAGTGCTAGCCTCTTGGGAGACTCGAGACCTTGGGCGTGCCCGGATGAGGGGGCAGGGTGTGAAAGAGAGTTAAGGTGATAGCGGAGAAAAAGGGGACAAGAGGAGAGACACACAGGCAGAAGCAGCAGAAGCCTGGGACAAGCATGGGTTAGAGTCAGAGTGAGTGGAAGGGGCAGAAGGAATCCAGCATGGCGGGAAGCTAGAGGGGAAAAAGCTAGGCGAGATGCAGTGGCAGGAGAGAAGCATGGCTAAGAGACAGACAGGTCTAAGATATAAGATGTACTGAATAAAGCTCGGGTCTCTCAGTGTGTGGAGAGCCCGAATGATGGAACCTAAATGACTCCTGAGTGCAGATTATTTAATCTTGACGCCCCTCGCCTGGACAAAACTCGGACCACAAAGAAACCGGACGCGGTACATAGGTTCACACTGAGCAAGCTGAACACTCGCTCCCTGTTTGGGCTCACAGTTTGGAAGCAGTGGTGACCTCTGGAAGATGAAGCCTTGCTGTCTGAAGTGGACATGGAAGGTTTATAGCCTTGTCCCACTTTCATATCCTTAGCTGTCATGTGGTCAAACACATGACCAGCCTGCTTTCAGCTTTGGTTGCCTACTGCAATGCCTTCCCAGCTCTCGTGGACACCCTCTCTGGAACCACAAGGCACAATGAACTATTTTTTCCATAAGTTGGTATTTCATCACATAAACAGAAAAGTTATTAACAAATCTTCATAATGCAATTTTCTATTCAAAACTGGGTTTCTGACATTTATACTCTGACTTGAGTTAAGAATAGGATCCTTGATAAGTTCAGAGGACATGAAATGGGACACCATGGCTTGTACCTGTAGTGCCAGCATTCAGGTGGCTGACACAGGAGGCCCATGAGAATTCAAGAGAAGACTGGACTACATACAAGTTCCAGGCCAGCTTGTATCAAAAACAAACAAAAATAAATCAGGAAATAAATACAAGCTAAAAGTCACCTTAGCCACATGTAATACCACACACCTGCAGTCCCCAAGATAATGAAAGTTGAAGGACATATGAGCCCACCCGGTGAGTTCTAGGCCAGCCTAGTACAGAGTGAGATCTCATTTCAAAAACAAAATTAACACCAAAATGAGCAAGACCCATAAATTCTGAGTCAAACTTAACTTTTCTAGGTGGCAAAGTCAATGCCCAAAAGGATGAAATAACCTACTCAGGACCACCATGCCAGACTGGAAGATATTTAGTTTCTCAGTCACACTCATTGTTTCTTCTTTCCTTGGAATACGTCAGAAGGAAAGCAACCTAAGAAAGTGGGAAATGAAGGAATTTTGATGGTCTGAAATCACAGGAGAGGCAAATGGGAAAGCAGAAATTAAGTATGTAACACAAGAAGGGAAGCCCACCAATAGTCCCACTGGCAAGGACTTATCAAGCTCCTTGAACATTTGAAGACGTCATCTTTGAAGAAATAAAGCATGGCGCATGATTTCAAATGATTGCAGACAGATGGGCGTATCCATGCATTTCAGTGGCGTTCCTCTGGCAGGGCGTGTCTCTGGCTCACAGCAAAGGTTTACAAGAACATTAACCTCCCATGTGATGGCATCTGTTTTCTTTTTCCTCTTGCTGATGTTTCCACAATGAAGGCACATAAGTTTATAATGAGAAAAGTATGTCTGCAGACCACATGCTAAGCACCTAAATGTCTATATATGTATATGTAAATTTAAATAGTATAGAATTGAAAAGATTGTCTTTAGACCTTAATATGCTATAGAAAATTTAAAACTAAGAACTGGTGTTTGAGATATAGGTTCATCCTAAATACTGATTGGCTTTGAGATTCTAGGTGTGTTACATATTTCTGTCATTAGAATACAATATTTTGGGAACACATGATAAACCCAAGACCTTTAGGGCAAGAGGAAGAAAAAAGGAAAGAACCATGCTCTCAATATACCCTGGAAAGGCCTGACCTCTGGTGAGCTAGCTTCCTTCCATAGCCCCTAAATGTTCCTTTACCCTATAGTAGCACGATGGGCCAAGCTTGCATCAATGGGCTTTTTGAAGGCATGTAAGATAACATGTTTGAACACGATGAGCACACACAGAATTTATGTTCTTCAAAGGTGAATACAGAAGTTCAAGACCAGCCTTTGTTACCTCCAGAGTTCAAAGCCATTTTGGGCTAAATGAAATTCTTTTTTAAAATAAATAAACCAATAGGAATGTAAAAGGAAAAATCAAGAGACCAGATGAATCATAAAACAGTTAAAATGCCTCTTATCTGGTCCCATAGCTTGAACTCTTAATCAGAAACAGACAAGGAAGTGGTATTGGATAGAGTGGCTCACACTGGTGCTCCTAGCTCTCAGGTGGTTAAAACAGAAAGAGGTCAAGTTCAAGATCAGCTTGGACTACATAGTGATTCTCAAAAAACAAAAACAACAACCCCCCCAGAACCCCTCACCATATATAATAATGAGAGAGAAAGCACACATGCACACACTGTAAAGAAAAGGCTTACTAACAAACACATAGTATGACTCACTTTACATCTGCAACCATCTAGTCACTTGTTTTTTGAGACAGTGTTTCACTATGTAGCTCTGACTCTCCTGGAACTTGATCAGTATGTAGACCAGGCTGGCCTTGAACTTGCAGAAATTTGCCTGCTTCTGGTGAGTACTGGCATTGAAGGCATGCACTACTATAGCCCAGCTATATATTACATATTACCATTTGTAATATGAGCCACAGAGATAACCACAGTACCGGCTGACTACCTTTCCAGAGTCATTGGAAAGCTGTATGGGGCAGCAGGACAGAATAGGAGGCAGTTTGCTTTGTTAGGAGAGTTAGGACATGTTTCCTGAGGTAGATGATATAACAGTTACAGCTAACCTGCAAGTTTTCTGATGTGAAATAAAGCAAATGCACACCTCCTCAGAGGAGCTAAGGAGCCATACAAGTGTGTCTTCCATAAATGATGGTCAGATTGTTTGGCATGCAGAAATTTTTGATAAGCAAATCCTTCCACAGAACATGTCCATGGTGACAGTTTATACCCAGTCCTTCCCTATGCCTGTCACTGCCGAATGCTTCACATGTATCAATATTTCACTCCTCACAGTGAGCTATATATACAAGGAATTTTCCAGTTGCCTTTTCCTTTAAGGAAAGTGAGACTTCAGAGAGTCCAGTATTTCCAAAAGCTACATAATGATGGCAAAGCCGAAGTCCAAGTCTAGAATTTTCAGACCATTAACATGGTAGTGCCACTGTGCTAAAAGATTCTCATGAGGAAACTAATCCTTTGGGCTTTTGCTCCACGATTTTGTGCCTGCCTGTCTTCTACAAAGCATTGGGGTAGCCTTCAATATGCCTTACTCATTAATCAAGTAGGAAAACTTATTTGTAAGAGTTTCTCCAAGTTCCCAACTCATACATGATTTTTAAAAGTATATCCCAGTAAGACAACAGTAAATGTTAGGAAATAAGACCTATTTTTGTCTCAGTTAGACTAAGGAGTTCAAAATGGGGACTCAGAGGCAAGTTCCTGACCTTTCAAGGCTCCCTGTACTTTCAGCAGCTGCAGAACTGTACCTAGGGAGCAGAGATCAAAGCCTGGGAACATGGTAATGAGCATCACACAAGAAGTGAAGAGTTTTAAAGTTAGAAACCTGCTTTAAAGGAAGGAAGCTTTGCTGGTGTCTACTGATTTATAAATAATCCTGTCATAGGATAGATAGGTAAACTGTAACAGCATAGTGTCTAACCTAAGGTGGTGAAGATACACCACCAATTAGAACATCCTTCTAATTTAAAAAAAGAAACATTCTTTAAAATGGAGTTTAACACTTCCTCCACCAGGTGACCATAATAGTCTTTTGCATTAGAGAAGAACAGAGTCCTAAGAACTAATATTTTATAATATCTTTAAGATTTATTTATTTTCTGTGTTGTGCGTGGCTACATGAGTTTATGTGAATTACATGGGCACCAGCGCCCATAGATGTAGAAAAGAACAGTGGATCATTTGGGACTAATGTTCCCATGCTTATAAGCCTCTGTGTGAGTGCTGGGAGCCTAACCTGGGTCCTATGCAATAACAATAGTGCCCATATCCACTTAGACGTCTCTCCAGGCCCATTGTCTTACCCTTAATGTAAGATTGCAATCTTTGTGGACACAATTCTGTTATGTGATACTTGATTTGATTTCTGACAAATAAAGCTTACCTGAAGATCAGAAGGCAGTGACTAACAACTAGTTAACCAGAGAGGCCAGGTAGTGGTGGCACAGACTTCTAATTCCAGCACTTGAGAGGAGGAAGCAGGAAGATCAAGAGTTCAAGGCTACCCTGAGCTACATGAGATTGAACAAATCTAAAAGAGAAACAGAGATAGGTGGTGGTGGTGGATCTTTGATCCAAGCACTTGGGATTTCATGCTTTTGACGCTAGCTCTTGGGAGGCTCATGCCTTTAATCCCAGCACTATAGAGGTAGAGACAGGAATGTAAGATGAGTGGAGACAGGATCTCGAGCCCCATTTGGTCTGAGATTTCTTAGAGGTAAGAAGTAGCTGACTGCCCTGCTTCTCTGATCTTTCAGCTTTTACCCTCAATATCTGACTCTGGGTTTTTATCAATTAAGACTAATTAGGATCATGCTTCACATTTCAAAGAGGAGTGTCATTTAAAGCATTGCACTCCATGTGAAACTCCTAACTGCATTTCCAGGAAAATATGAAGTGCATATGGATTACATTTAATATTTGCTCCTTAGCCTGTAATACTATAGTTGTTACTAGTTATGATGTTACTGCTTGACATTGAGAGTCAACAACACATCAAGTAAGCTGATAGTGGCAGGTTCTGACATGATAATATTCTTTGTAGTATGAGGTTTCTGGCCCGGACTTTCCAGCCTAACCACAAGGTCTAGGCCCACGTCTTGCAGACCCACAGTCCCGCAGTCCCGCAGTCCCGCAGTCCCACGGTCCTACAGAGACACACAGACGCTTTCATTAGTTTTTGGCTGAGCAGCCTCAGGCCCAGGCATATCACTTGCTAGCTCTCTACCCTTCATCTAACCCATGTCTCTTGTTCAGCCATGAGGCTGGGTACCTTTTCTTAGAGCAGCATAGTTGTTTTCGGCTTCCACTGGTTTCTCTCTGGTGCTCTGTCTGGCACTCTGCTTTCAGAGATTTTCTTAGTCTGTTAGTCCTGCCTACACTTCCTGCCTGCCTTTGGCCAATCAGCTCTTTTTATTAAACCAGTGGGTGGGACAATTATTTACCATGAAACAACACAATACCCCTACAATTCTTTTATGAATAGAGCAAAATCCTGGCATGGAAAGCAACCACTGGGTTATCAGAAGCACACATTATGAGATGACATTTCTTCATTTACTTTTTTCAGGTCAAAATAAGCTAAACTTTAAACCCAGATGGTATGTATGCAAGGGCATAAGACGGGGGCGGGACACTGGAAGTCACATCTGCAGCTGGTGTGAAGAGATGAAAATGTGCACAGCCAGGTAGTTGTTAAGTACCAGACTCTGTGATTTTGGTGGTGGGAACAAAAGTTAGTATACTTGTCTTCCTGGTCATTGTATGAAAGACTGCTCTGTTTCCACCATCATGGAACATGACAGACATGTAGTATGGTCTTGAGTCTCCTCAGTGGGCCTCCATTCCTAATCTTTGTCATACTGTGGGGACCTGGGTGCACAACAACTTTAGGACACACACCCCTCAGCAATCCACAGGATTTTTATTCAAAATCAGCCAGCTGCTAACAACCATTTGGTTTTTGTTTTGTTTTGTTTTTAAAAAGGTGTTTGGACTCTACATTAAAATGTAGATCTTGGTGAATCCTGAAGGGAACATTTCTTCTATCAAGTATAAATCCCATAAGGGGTGAAATAATGAAGTATGGAGAAAGTCAGATCTTCCTAGCTCTCATCGAATAGCTGCAGTATTTTTCTTTGGTCTCTCTGGCATTTTCTAACTCATACTTAACATTCATTAATTTAGTATCTGCATTTAGGCCAGTAGGCTCAACAGGTAACTTTCTGTTGTCTTAAACTTTATATAACACTTCTTCCTTGCTCAAAAATATTTCCAGAAGATAATTTTAACATCTGCATTTTAATTAGGGAACAGAACATAGGAAATCTCAGCCCTTGTAATGTTCAGAAGGAAAAGAAGTAAGTAACAAACCTTTGCTCATAAAATCTCACTACAAAAGCATCATATACACACAGCTGTGCTGTAAAGTTTTATAGGTAAAAACATAAATTATGGGTTATATTTATGATTTTATCCTGTTCTCACGTTTCAGTCATGTTGAATATTGGATAATTTTTCTTGTCATTGTGACAAAAAGTTCAAAAGAATAAATTAAACAGAATGGCTTATTTTGCCTCATGATGAAGAAGGCTCAGAGGCAGGGTTATGAAGCCATGTTTATGTCACTGGGCAGTTGGGGAGTAGAGAGATCAACACAGAACCAGGGACAAACTATGACCATCCATTTCAACTATCCATTGAGGCTCCATTGTTCAAAGCCTGTGTAAGACTAATACCTGAAGCCAATGTTCAAGAATGCAAGCATGTGGGGGCTTTCTCAGATCTAAATTGTGATACTCTGTCTCAGACCTCATAGGCTCATCCTGTCTCATAACATAGAATCCATTCAGTTCTGCTGCAGACACCCTTATAGTCTTAACAGTAGCAACATTGTTCAAAAGCCTAAATTCTATGAGGATATTTTCAAACATATTAAAAACTTCTCAGAGATATCAGATGACAGATCCACCTCCTCCTGACTTTTTTTTTCCCAGACAGAGTTTTCTGTGTAACAGTCCTGGCTGTCCTGGAACTTGCTTTGAAGACCAGGCTAGCTTTGAACTCACAGAGATTCTCTTGCCTGCCTCCCAAGTGGGGAGACTAACAGTGTGAGCCATGGCTTCTTCTTCCTGCTCTGTCTTTCTATACCTGCCTTAAATACTTTCTAAGCTCAGTTAAGGCATGGTACCACCACTGCCTGCCTGGGAGCCTGGAACTCCTTCTGTAAACTAAAATGACCTAGAACTCAGATTGGATTAAGGGTGTAGGTCACCACTCCCAGGATATTCCCTGTGCTGGGATTAAAGGTGTGAGTTACCACTGTGTGATCCTCCTAGACTGACTGTGGGTAGATCCCTCTGATATCTCCAAATGTTTTTAATATGTTTGAAAATATCCCCACAAGATTCTCTTCTGATACTCAAGGAAATCTCTTGCCTATGAGCCCCTGTAGCATCAAAAACCAAGGTACACACAATGACACTTGGCAAACATTCCAGTACCAAACTCTGAAGCTCCACAGCCTGCATCTTCCTGATTTTGTTCTGTAGCTAAGCCTCCTATAAAATAAAATAGTCTGTTATTAAAAACAACAACCACAACAAAAACCAAGCCAATTGCTATTTTCTTATGTCCTTAATCTGTATAATCTGTTTTGTACGTCTAAAATCATTGTCAATGAGATGCCTTCCAACTCTGTGATTCATACGTATAGCAGATCTTTACACTGTACTCATCAAAAACAGATAAGTTGGGTTAATCATATTAGAATCTTAATTAAGAAAAAGCCAGCATCTGGTCAGGGGTGAGTGAGTACTTAGAATTCCTTTCGAGGTCATGGTCACCAGCACAATGGGTCCAACATCAGAAGTACTTTTGGGTCTCCACGTTTTAAAAGTATGGAGTGTTTTGACTTCATTGGTCATCCAGCCCCTCCAGGCAGGAGAAGAACTTATTCTGTTTGACTGTACATTGTAGACAGTGCAAATGAAAGAAAGGAGGGTGCCAGAATTACATGTCTTTTAAAGAAATTCCCCTTCGGAGTGTTGTTCCCAGGTCATGGTCCCCAAACAAGACCACCACAGAGTCAGAATCCAATACAAGCAAAAAGGGGTTTATTGATTACAACCCTAGGCCTGAGTTGAGTCTCAGCACTCCAAAGCACCAGGTGGGTAAGATTGGCCGAGATCCTCACAGAAGGGTTTTTAAAGGAAACTACCTGCAAGCAGGGAGCTTCAAACCCTGGCATTTCAGAATTGGGTAAATTCATTGCCTATAGTTCTCAGGGAAAGACATTTGGAGCCCCACAGACACAGTTTACTAAGACTGTCTATGCATTGGTGTGTTACCCGGACAGCAGCCCTGAACTGTTTGGGGCCATTTACAGTTGTTGTTAAAACTCTATGGAACTGAGTGGAACTAAATTCAGCCCTTGGCAAGTTCTGTTTAAGACGGAGTTTGTCTTGTTTTCTTCAGGAGAATATTGTATTCTGGACCCTTCTCCAAGAGTGAATAAGGCCTGAGGCTTGATCAGATCTGTATAGCCCCCTCCCACCTGCTCAAGGGCCACACAATGAAGTCATATTGATTTATCCTGAAAACAGAGGGGACAATCTTACCAGCAAACTGTCAACCTTATAGTAAAGTATTTGAATAAAAGCTAAATGATCAACTTCAAAATGTAAACAGTAAGTAATTTAGAATCAAGAGACTATCCAGTAGTTAGAAATAAAGCTTGCAAGGGATACTTAACAGTGGCCTAATAATATAACAGGGTTGTAGTATGAGGTTTCTGGCCCTGACTTTTGGGCCTAGCCTCAAGGTTTAGGCCCACAGACTCACAGACCTACAGAGACACACAGATGCTTACAATAGTTTTAGGCTGACCGGCCTAAGGCCCAGATATAACTTGCTAACTCTTTACCCTTAATCTAACCCATGACTCTTATCCTGTCCAGCCATGGGGCTCGGTACCTTTTCTCAGAGCAGCATAGTCATCCTCTGCTTCTTCTGGCTTCTCTCTGGCTTATCTGCTCTGTTCTTCCTGTTTCTTAGTCTTGTAGCCCCACCCACATTTTCTGTCTGCCTTTGGCCAATCAGTGCTTTTTATTAAACCAGTGGGTGGGACAATTATTTACAATGGAACAACATAATCCCCCTACATAGGGTGATAGAGCATATGTTGTACAATTCAAGTAAGAGACATGAGGGTGGTACAATCTATTTGAGGCAGAGTCCAGGTGGGTAGAATTATTAGGCGGCTACTGCAAATTCAGAAATGCTCCCGTAGAAAATGGCAATACTCCTGAAGCATGGCAGTAGATTGAAACAAAGAAATACTATTAGAAATACTAATATTACAATTTATATCAAGACTGATACTCTCTTGTATGTTGCTCTGATGGAGCGGTAGCTTTCAGGTAATGAGTAGGTGCTGACATGTGCAGGCTCTTTTGTATTTATATTCTACTTCAGAGCAAGCGAACATAAGTTTGTTACTGAGCCCCACCTATCACATCCTGACGTCTGAGAGACACCATCTATCAAGATCTGAAATATGGGAGGTTCTGCTCTTGATACAAAGAAGAATGGGGTCACTTCAGCTTTGACGTGCCACTAAATACCCATGCTTCTGAGCAAGGGCTTCAGTTAGAGGCTGTTTTTATGTACTACCCCTTCTTGCTTACTTACTTAATAGGAGACATCTAGTAAATAGCACATGAACTGAGATATTTTCTGTGAGACCCCTAGAGCAGTGGTTCCCATCCTTCCTAATGCTGCAATCCTGTTGTGGTGACCCCCACCATAGAATTATTTCGTAGCTGCTTTGTAGCTGTAATTTTGCTACTGTTATGAATTGCAATGTATATCTCTGCTATGCTGGATAACTGATATGTGGCCTCCATTAGGGCTAAGACCCCTAGGTTGAGAGCTACTACTCTAGGGACTCCAAGGAAAATGTCCATTGTGCGGTGGGGGAGGGGTAGGCAAGTAGAGCTGGAGCCCAGAACTCTGGCTGCAAGGCTTAGGAGGACTGCAGAAGTCTTTGATGAAATGGGGAGGGGAATGTCAAGGCGGAACTGTGGAGCTCATAGATGGTGGCAGGGGATGCTGGTGTAGGTCAAAATGTTTTGTCTTTATTTTATCCCCTACAGAAAACATGGCACTTATCTTTAACACATCTGAGCTGCACTGTTCTGGTCTGAATTAGAAGGCTGATATCTGTGACCAATTCAGCTGTGGTGGGAGTTATGTAGGCTCTCTGTGGGTGGTACTGAGCATAGATAGGACTTAGCAGAAAGACAAATCAGTGGTTGTTAGATATTAGTTATTGACAAGGAGGAAATTACTAGAAAACTGAGAGGAACTGATATTTTTTAAAAAAGATTTTAAGAGTTGAAGTAGTGCCAGATGCCTGAACAGCTGGTCAAGGAAAGATCTACAGAGACCCATTGAACATGAGAACAAAGAAGCAATTAACGAGATGGACAAGAACATTCAGTACTGTTTGGGCTGTTGGTCTTGGGCCATTTCAATTCAGAGTTCATCAAATTAGAAACTGAAAGTGAGTGTGTCTCATGGATTTACAAATAAGCCTAGGAA
Source organism: Phyllotis vaccarum (assembly GCA_033318265.1). Classification (NCBI taxonomy): domain Eukaryota; kingdom Metazoa; phylum Chordata; class Mammalia; order Rodentia; family Cricetidae; genus Phyllotis; species Phyllotis vaccarum. Next base: position 137,078,455 of record JARWLC010000002.1, on the reverse strand, counting down.
TGACGCCCTACAATATTCATTTATGAATGTGTTTTCTTCATTTTCTAAATATTCATAGACCATTTCCCGAAGATCAAAATTGTTTTCTACATGAAATAAAAGCCTTGTTGTATATGGTATTGCTATAATTCATAAGAATGCAGATTCTGGAACCCAAGGAGGGATATTTCTACACATAACCAACTTAGAGGCCAACCATAAAAGCCAGGCAGTGCTTTTATAGAGTGCAGTTCTGGGTTCCCTACTGCTGAGTAAGTCTCTGAGGCTGGGTCTAAAGTGTTTTTATTAAGGCAGAGGATATAAGTCAGTGATAATCATTTACCTAACCTCTGCGAGGTCCTGGATTTGATCCACAGCTCTACATAGTAAGTAAATTAAAATTAAATGTAAATAAATGAATAAAATAATAGGTCACAGGCAAACACAATGTTCTACATTCTAGGTCTTCTAGGTCTTAGTTATAACAATGTGAACTCCATAATGAAAGTAAGAAACCTGCTCAACTAGAAACCATTTCTTCAGTGCCAAACACTGGATTTGCTCATAGCTTCAAATGCACATCTAGGGAAGGTGCTTCTGTCAAAAAGTCAAAAAAGAAAGACCAGGTGTGCATATTAGCAATAATCACATCAGGCAGAGCCTAACTGGTGGGAAAAGCAGATCAGCTGTTGATAGAATGTTGCCAGGAGAAAACTACTTCACAGAGAAAATCACAGAAGGGTCTGTCTGCATTGGGATGATGCTTAGGAGAGAAGTAGAATTCAGCTAACTGGAAAGTATCTCATAGACAGGATGCTGTAAACAAACCAACAAAGAAAAGGAGTCATGTTCTGGTTGCTTCTGGGACAGTGCGTTGTTATTTGATGGCTTGAGCAGAGCTAGAAATGAAAAACCATGAAGCCACACCCAGGAAGTGTGGCCTTTATTTCACTGAGTGAAATATTCCCAGAACTCCAAACAATATGGGTCTGGACCTCAGAGCTACCATGACGTCAAGACTCGAGATCAGAAGATGGTAAAATTGGAGGTCACAATGACTCAGCAATGCCTAATAACAGCAAGGCAAAAAGAGGAAGGCCAAAGAGTGCCAAGAGCAATGGTGTCAGGAAGATGCAGCTGGCACAGCAGGAGAGAAATCAGAAACAGCCAGAGAGAGAGAGAAGATGAGGAAAACTCAGGCCACTGCTCCTCTTGTGATTTCTCATGCTCAGCACAATGTCTCTGGCATAAACATTGCTATTCCTGGGGATGTAAAAACAGAGGTTTGGAATTTTAGTTCTCCTGTGAAAAGGCCATAGAGGCGACAGAACAGATTCCTGCCTGAGTTTACAATGGGCAGGTCTTCAGCCAGGAACCTGGGCTGAGTGCTGATACCAGCTCCCCAGGCACCACGTGACAAATCATTTCACTCAATAAATCTTGGGTTACTCATATAATAACACTTTTTAATTTGGTTTTCTATTCTACATTGTCCCTTTCAGTTCTTGTATTTTATGATTTGATGGCTTTTAATGTTTAAGTCAGTTTAGGGCACAGGGGTCTAACATGGCTAGAATTTTAAACGATGGTGAATGATAAAAAGGAATTTTTTTTTTTTTTTTTTTTTAAAAAGGAAAGACATGTCTGCTCTGCCAGAGACAGGGTCCTTTGGGAGAGTTCAGAGTGAACATGACCCTGAGTTGAACCATGTGAGGAGAGGAGGCAGGAGAGAGGGGAGATCCAAGAGAGTAAAGAACAGAGAAATAAGTAACCAAAATGGGGGGTTAAAGAGGGAAGGGTATCCTAGCCTCTGGACTAGAGAAGTTTAGAACAGGAAGCTGAGTATGCGTAGCCATCTTGGCTCAATTAAGCAGATGAGTTGGTCACACGTGCCTCAGTTTACCAATCTGTGCTATCAAAGTGGTCGCACTAACTGCAGAAGTAAAACCATTATGCTCTATTTTCTCTTTGTGTATATTTAGGGTATCATGTGTATGTCCACACATGCGGACACTCACACATGCATGTGGAGGCCCAAGCTTGATGTCAGGAATTGTCCCTCACTGAGACAGTTTCCCAGTCAAACCCTGAACTTGCCAATATGGCTAGTCTTTCTGAGCAGCTTGCTATGGAGGACCTCTTTCTCTTTGAATTCGAGGCAGGCCACCCCCACTCCTCAACACCCACACGTTTATGTGGTTCTCTGAGTATCTGAACTCTGGTCCTCACGTCTGTGCAGCAGATGCTCTAACCACTTGGCCACCTTCTCAGCCCATCAGTGTTTTTTATTTAAAACCATTTTAGCAGGAGCTGTCAAGATGGCTCAGTGGGTAGAAATATTTGTCACCAAACTTGAGGACCTAGTTCAATCCCAGAACCCATACTGTAGAAGTAAGCCAACACTTGTCATTTGTCTTCCTATATCCTGGAACTGACCTGCTGCAAATATTAATTTTCTAGAGAGACATTTGTGTCTGTCATCAGATTATAACAGTACTAAAGCCATGGATCCCAGGAAACAAGAAATTCACCACTGCCAGGAGTCTCATTCTGGGAGAAGAAAAAGGCTGAAGCCTGGTGCCCATGACAGGGGACCTTCTTTCCCAGCAGTAGATTTCATGCAGTGATGACACTCTGTCAGACCTCGTTACAGGGCAAAATGAAGTCCAGACAATGATGGGTCAAGGGTGTGCAGGACCAAACCTTGACCAGGAATGCTTACAAGTGTATATATCTAGCTTTGTATTTAAACTTTGATCTCACTTTAGGACCCTAATAATGGGCTTGAGGGGGAATCACTGCGATTTCTTTGTTCCTCTGCCCAGTGTGGCCACGTTGAATATATCTTTTTTGTTTTCTGACTATTTGTTCTATAACTGACCTTTTTAGTTCAGTGGCTGGATATGAGGGCAGAGATTGTGGCTACAGTCTGTGAACTCGAGGCAAATGTGCTATGACACACACACACACACACATCACATACACATAAATGTTAAAAATTTCAATTATATTAGGATTGTAGTATGAGATTTCTGGCCCTGACTTTTGGGCCTAGCCTCAAGGTTTAGACCCGCAAACCCACAGACGTGCAGAGACACACAGATGTTTACAATAGTTTTCAGCTGATCAGCCTAAGGCCCAGGCATATAGCTTGCTAACTCTGTACCCTTAGTATGGGGCTCGGTACCTTTTCTCAGAGCACCATGGTTGTCCTCTTCTTCCTCTGGCTTCTCTCTGGCTTTCTGCTCTGTGCTTCCTGTTCTCAGAGTTTTCTTAGTCTGGTAGCCCCGCCTATACTTCCTGCCTGCCTTTGGCCAATCAGTGCTTTTTATTAAACCATTGGGTGGGACAATTATTTACAATGTAACAACATAATCTCCCACATAGGATATCTTAGTTATATAAAATAGCGAATTTCATTATGAGATGCAAAACTACTGTTGTTAATGGTAGGCCTCTGAAGCAGATGTTCTACACTATATTACACCTTAGCACAATGGTAGGCTCTGGAAAGTTAAATAACATGATGAAGTTAGATGCAGTTACTATGTGCCAATAAAAAATAAAAATACAGTAAAGCACAGGGTGTCCTGGCTAGTCTTACCTCAACTTGACACAAACTGAAGTCATCTGAGCGGAGGGAACCTCAACTGAGAGAATGCCTCCATAAGGTGGAGCTGTAGGCAAGCCTGCAGGGTATTTTCTTAATTAGTGATGGATGTGGGAGGGCCGGGGTCATGGTGGATGGTTCCATCCCTGGGCTGCAGGTCCTGTGTCTAATAAGAAAGCAGGCCGAACAAGCCTTGAAAAACAAGCCAGTAAGCAGCACCCCTCAATGGCCTCTGTATCAGCTGCTGCCCCCAGGTTCCTGGCCTACTTGATTTCCTATCCTGATTTCTTTTGATGAGGATCTATGATATGGAAGTATAAGCCAAATAACCCCTTTCTTCCCCAGCTTGCTATTTGGTCATGGTGCTTTGCCACAGCAATAGAAACCCTGACTAAGACAAAAGGACATTAAATCCAGTTATCTGTACATGTTATTCTAGTCTTTCTTATACAGTTAATGATATATAAATCCCAGTTTGTTTGGTTCTGTTCTCGTGTTAGGAGTAAGTACCTGAAAAGAAAAAGTCCCAAGAGACCTGGTAAGTTAAGTGGAGTCTTTATTAACTGTCCCAAGCAGACTAGCAAGAAGCAGACCCCATCACTAGTTTGTTCCAGCTTTTAAGGACAAAATAAAATAAGATAAATGTGACTGTCAGTTTCCAAAAAAACTCAGGACAAATGGCTACTAGTGGTGACTATTAGTGTATACAAATACGCTAATTGTGGCACCTATTAGCATACACAAATTCTGCAAATTCTCAAGTACCTGTGATCAAACATCTGGGCTCCTCTCACTCCATCCCCCCTCCCCCAAACCTCTCCAGTCCAGGGGTTTCACTTCCCTTCCCCCAGCTTCTGATTCCTATATAAACCTGCCATTTGGGCCAAGCAACTTTTGTCTTTTTGATCTTAATCTCCTTTCTTGGCTCTCTCTCTCTCTCTCTCTCTCTCTCTCTCTCTCTCTCTCTCTCTCTCTCTCTCTCTCTCTGTCTCTCTCTCTCTCCTCTTTCTCTCTTGTTCCTTCCCCCACGACCTGGTTCAGTCTGGACCTTTTCAGATGCCTCTGGCTGCTCTTTCTCCTATATCTACACTACCTTGGAGGGATCGTGTTCATTTTTATTCGGTGACACACAGTGTATACAACTACAACGTGCAAACATTGTTTACAGAAGTGGAGATGATAGCAGTTAAAGGGCAGACAATTAACCTTCAGCTCAGACTCACATTCTATAGGAATTTGTGGCTGGGACAGGGAACAATTTACCAAAGGGATTTAGGGCTGAACTAAGATAATAGAGATCAGTTTTCACGCAAGACAGTTTTAGCACATACAGTATTCTTAGGAACCCTTTTATGAGATGGTGTAACTATATTGTGTTGTACCTTTGTCCAGGGACCCTCAAAGACCACCAGGGAGCTGGATTTGATGTAAACACATGAGGATCTGTTTATCTGGACAGGTTCAAATGAACCAGGGTCGAAACTCTTAGCTCAGGTGCAGGGTTTTTGGTGTGGTGAGAGGAGCCAGGATGTTTGGTCACAGGTCCTTAAGAATTTGCATATGCTAATAGGTGCCACAATTAGCATAGTTGTTACACTAATAGTTACCACATTTAGCCATTTGTCCTGAGTTTCTTTGGAACCTCACAGAAGTGAGGTTTTTTTTTTTGTTTTTTTTTTTTTGTTTTAAAGAAAAGCACCTTGGCATTACAGGATTGGGCAAAAGAGTATGGGATTCAGAAGCTATTGGCTATACTTTCCTGCAGGAACCCAAGCCCTGAATCTTTTGGCTGAACTTTTGGGCAGGAAACTTTTGAATCTATTGGCAGTCAGACGAATTCCTGAGATTCTTTCCAAGATCAGAAGACCTGGGCCCTGCCCTCAGGCATTAAATGCTCTTTTACCGCGTCCGGTTTCTTTGTGGTCCGAGTTTTGTCCAGGCGAGGAACATCAAGATAATCACACTCAGGAGTCATTTATTAGGTTCCATCATTCGGGCTCTCTCTCATTCACTCTGAGACCCAAACCTTTTATTCAGCACATCTTATCTCTTAGATCTGTCTGTCCCTCCCTCGCTTCTCCTTTGTCTCCGCTATCACCTTAACTCTCTTTCACACCCTGCCCCCTCATTTGGGCACACCCAAGGTCTGGAGGCTCCCAAGAGGCTAGCACTCAGCAGGTGGCAGCGTCTGTAGTGCAAGAAGCTTCTTTCCCCTTGTAAACATAAGGTTTTAGTCCTTAGGGGAGAATGGTGAGCCATAGAGGCTAGAATAGCACTTGTTCAGGAGACTTGTTCAGGAGACAACATCTCACTCCCCTTTATTAAAAAGAAATATAGAGAAGGAAACCCCTGTCTTAGGTTCGACCCCTAGCCCCTGCTATAGAACCCGTCATTGGATGTGCCAACTCCTGTCTTAGGTAGATATAGCAGGCGGGGAAGTTGCCGGTCTTTGGGTGAGTCCTTCTAACATTGATATGCATATCTGAGCATCAGTCGGGAGTTACAAGGCCAGAAGCCTGTTTTGTTATTTTCTGCTGATGACTTTGCTGCTTTTGCAGCGTATTAGAATGAAAAGACAGCATGCCAACCTTTGAGGCAAAATATTAAGAAGGGATATAAATCCAGACCATTGGGAAGCCACTAGTCAGGGTATTCTATAAGCCACTAGTCTCAAGGGGTATAAAGATATATGCTAACTGCAAGGTGTAATTTAAAAATTGCATTCTAGGGACCCCAAAAGCACTGGTTTAACAATATGCAACTGCTGACTTAACATTTTCTATCTTACTTGAGGTAACACAAATATCAGAATATCCAAAGTTACACAATAGCAATTATTACATATGCAAAATGTCAATAGGGCAGTTTGTTGGTTGAGAGATAAATTTTAAAATGTATTTGTCCATAAAAGTCTCTGGAATTTCAAAGGCAGTCACCACTCTGGCTGATAGCTGGTTCAGCAAGGATGCAGCTCTGGCTGTCTGGCTCAATGCATTTTCCGAGGCTGTAGCTCCAAAAGCAGCAGGGTGACTGTGTAGTTATTCTGAAGTTTCTCTTTGCACCTGGGAGATGGATCTTGGTCTGACGAAACGCTACTGGCATCACTGCAGCTGGAACTCGTACCAACAGGGCACTGGGATGTTCTTTACTCCAATCAGTTGCTTAAGCTGAAATTTAGAGCTGAACAGTTTAAAGAGAAACCCTCCCCACCCTCCAGGGTTTGAATCTGGGTGAAGTGACCAAGAGGTATGGGGTAGCTAAAAAATGAGTGCTGGCATTCTACTTAGCAGTGCTATTAAAAGCAACTGCCTCAATCATATGTTATGAAAGCTTTTTGTATGGGCACCGTATTGGCAGCCGTGTCAGTGGCCTAAATTGAAGGCAAAAACAGTAGAAAACAAAGGGCTTTTTTTTTTTTTAAAAAAAAAAAAAAAACTTACTTACTTATTTACTGGCCTCACCAGAAGCTTCAGGAACCACAATCTTTTCATGTTGAACAGGATGCACACACCTCTCAGGTATCCAGATTGGCTTTTCAGCACCTGGTGGATAAACACAGACAGCCCCCCTAACTCTGGCCAGGACAGGTGCTGGCGGTTGCCATTGTCCAGAGGATAAATTTTTCCATCGAACCATAGCTTCTGTGGAGGGGGGAACAGAATAGTGTCGCTGGGCAGCACTATATCCTTCATAATCCAGCAGCAAAAAATTTAAAGTGAATAAGGTAAGAGAAAGAAGGGCCTGTGGGCCCTGACAGTTTTGGTATATGTCACCCTCTTTTAATTTTTTTAAATAAGTTTTGATGTGCTGGTGGGTCCTCTCAACAATAGCTTGTCCTTGTGGATTATAAGGGATACCAGTACTGTGTTTAATATCCCAGAGTTCACAAAACCGGGAAAATTTTCTGCTAGTATATGCTGGACCATTGTCAGTTTTAATTTGTTTAGGCACTCCCATAACGGCAAAAGAAGCTAGCAAATGTTCAATTACTTGTTTAGTTTTCTCTCCTGAATGTAAGGTAGCCACGATCATTTTTGAATAAGTGTCTACAGCCACGTGTAAAAAATGTTTGGTTCCCAAACCATTGACATTAGTGACATCTATTTGCCATATATCATTTGGTCTGAGACCTCTAGGATTTACTCCTAAGGATGGAACATGGATAAAGGGAGCACAAGTGGCACATGTGGAAACTATAGAAAGGGCCTCTGTTTTGGTGCATTGTGTCTGATGTCTTAACGTTTGAGCATTGAGATGAAATTTTTTATGTAATTGTAAAGCCCGATCATATTCTAGGGAGGCAAAGATTATTCGAGTAGCTTCATCTGCTCGCGCATTGCCTTTGGCAAGTGGTCCAGGCAAGCCAGAATGTCCTCTAATATGTCCTACAAACACAGATTGCTTTCTGGACCATATCAAAATCTGTAAGCTTTGTAACTGGGTAACAATTTTTGATGATTCTCCCACATGAGGGGCCACTTCTAGTTGGGGCATAATATTAGCCACATAGACACTATCAGTATAAATATTAAGGGGCTCTTCAGGATATAATTGAAAGGCAAGTATCATAGCAGTAATTTCTATCAACTGAGCAGAGGCCTGAGGCACTACTACGCTTTCTATATGATCCCCATCCACAACTACTGCTTTTCCAGTCTTGGAGCCATCAGTGAAAAGTAGACGTGCCCCAGCTATAGGTTGAGTCTTTATTATCTTGGGAAAGATAAAAGGGCATAATTTAAAACTCTGAATGATTTTATGTTTAGGATAAGCTTGAACTATCTGTCCTTTAAAGGTGCACAAAAACAAACACCAGGAATCATCATTTTGAATCAAATTAGCAACCATTTCTTGGGTATAGGGCAAAACTATTATATCTGCATCTTTGGCAAATAAAGCCCGCCCCAAGCATCTACCCTTCCATAACAATTGAACTATTAATTCAGGATAAGGAATAACTGTGCGCCCAGGTGATGCAGAAAGATGTACCCAATAAATGGGACCCTTTTGCCAAAAAACACCAGTAGGTGCAAAATTAGAGGCCAAGACTAAAAATTGCAAAGGCTGTTCATAATCTATCTGCTGTACTGACATATCTTGTAATGCCTGTTCTATTTTAGTAAGGGCCTTCTTGGCCTCAGGAGTTAAAATCCGGGTAGATGTGGGTTCAGCATCTCCCTTTAGGAGTTCAAAAAGAGGCTTAAGTTCCCCTGTAGAAATTGAGAAAGAGGGCCTTAGCCGTTGGATTTCTCCTAGGAATTGTTGCCACTGATGTAAGGTTTTTAACTGGGAGGTGGCCAACTGTATCTTTTGAGGGGCAATACCCACTCTTTGAATAACATAACCCAAATAACTATAAGGAGGTATTAATTGAACCTTTTCAGGAGCTATAACGAGACCCACTGATTTTAATCCTTTTTGTAATCTATCATACAATTCCATCAATGCCTCTTGAGAAGAATGTGCCAGAAGTAAATCGTCCATGTAATGAATTATATAGGCTTCAGGAAACTGGCTTCTAATTGGCTCTAAGGCTGCAGAAACATACATTTGACATAATGTGGGGCTATTAGCCATGCCTTGGGGTAAAACTATCCAATGATATCTCTTATAAGGTTCCTTATAGTTTGGTGAGGGGACAGAAAAGGCAAAACGCTGGCAATCTTGAGGAGCAAGAGGAATGGTAAAAAAGCAATCTTTTAAATCTAAAACAATCAAATGCCAATCTTTAGGTATAGCAGCAGGATGAGGAAGTCCAGGCTGCAGCGCCCCCATAATTTGCATGGTAGCATTAACTGCTCTAAGATCTTGTAACAGCCTCCATTTTCCTGACTTCTTTTTTATAACAAATATAGGAGTATTCCAAGGTGACGTGGAAGGAACTATATGTCCCATCGACAGTTGTTCCTTAACAAGATTTTGTGCGGCCTGTAATTTCTCCTTAGTCAAGGGCCACTGTTCTACCCACACTGGGGAATCTGATTTCCATGTTATAGGTGTGGGTTCAGGCCTAATCACAGTGGCCCCTAGGAAAAAGGTTCTTCACCGAGCCCTCTTCTATCCCCAGGCCTCCTAGTAACTTCATCCCAAGGTTGTAATGCTTTAGGGCGCCCCTGTTGTAAACGGCCAAGCCCTTTGCCTGGAGTCCATCCCATGTCTAACATCTTATTGGTCACAAAAGGGTTACTGTTCCCAAGAGCCTGAGTAGTAAGCACTGCCCCCATAGCAGTTAGCACATCCCGTCCCCATAAATTAGTGGGCAAATCGGGAACTATATAAGGTTGAAATTTTCCTGAATGCTCTCCGTCATTCCAGTCAAGAATTTGGGAGCTGCGGGCTGGCCTTACTTGTCCCAAACCTTGGAGTATAGCAGTAGCTTCGTCCTTTGGCCATTTCTTGGGCCAGTAGAGGGTAGAAATAACCGAAACGTCAGCCCCAGAATCCAGAATTCCTAAGAATTCTTTACCATTCACCTTAAGGGTGAGCTGAGGTCGCGAGGACATCTGAGCAACCCAATAAACTTGGGCCCCTCCCGAGGAGCTGAAACCCCTATCACCTCGCATAGGTGCTGTGCTAGAGGCATTAGTATTTAAATAAGGAAGAAGTAACAGCTGGGCCACTCTTTGTCCTTTCTCAATCACTGCCACTCCCCCTTTAGATTCCATCATGATTTTTATCTCTCCAGTAAAGTCAGAGTCAATTACTCCAGGATGTACGATTATAGTGATGCTACCTCTTCCTAACAACAGTCCTACTGACCCCGTGGGAAGTGGGCCAGAAACTCCTGTGGGTACTGCCTGAGGCCCCATGGAGGGGGTTAATATCGTCCTGGCGGAGGCACTGAGGTCCAATCCTGCGCTACCTGGGGTTGCTCGGCAGAGATCTCTGACAAAAAAGGATTGTTGGCCTGATTGTTTATTGGAATGTGATGCAGTCTGCCACTGTCTGGAAGGGGTGCTGTAGTTCTCAAAACTCCGTACACATTGGCTTTCGGGGCCCGGAGCGGCCCCCTCACCCCATTTCCCGACTGGATGGGGTTTCCCTGAATGTCCCATTTAGAGCGACATTCACTACTCCGGTGCTGTCCCTTTTTACAACGAGGACAAATTCCAGGGGCATGCCTTGCCTTAGCAGGTGAACCGTTTGGACAATCAAGTTTTAAATGTCCAGGCTGTCCACATTGAAAACAACCTCTTCTCCTCATTTGATTTTCTGCTCTTCCTGCCCTCAATCCTTTGCTAATCGCAGCAGCCATAACCTGTGCCTGCACAAAGCTTGCATCAATATCTCTACAGACCTTAATCATAAAATCAAGACTCTTTCCTTTGTGAGGTCTCAGGGCTTCTTTACAATGCTTGTTGGCATTTTCAAATGCCAGCTGTTTAACTACTGGCATAGCTGCTTTAACATCTCCAAGTATTTTTTCTGCTAATTGCAACAGTCGAGAAACAAAATCTGCATAGGGTTCTGAAGGACCTTGTAGGACCTTAGTTAATTGTTGACCAGCCGCAGTATTAGGCAGGGCTTTCCATGCTTTGTTTGCTGCAGCAGCAATCTGGGCATAAGTGCCGACATCATACTGAATCTGTGCTTGTATACTAGCATACGCTCCAGTGCCAGTCAGCAGCTCTACGTTAACTTCAGGTTTTCCAGCCTGGGCGTTTAAGTGGGCAATTTCAATGCATTTTTCCTGAAATTCTCCTTTCCATATTAAATAATCTCCGCCCGATAGAGCAGCCCTAGTCAATTGTTGCCAGTCACTAGGAGTCAAAAATGACCCTTGGTAAGATTCAAAAAGAGATTGGGTGAAAGGGGCATGAGGGCCGTAACTGGAAACAGCCTCTTTGAGCTGCTTCAGGTCTTTAAAGGTGAGCGGCTCATGCTGCCGAATAGTCTGGCCCTGGGCATCTTGTATCTCGGTAACCGGGTAAGCTTGCAATTCTGGGAAAACTACTCCCTTAGGGCTATTTTCTTCCCTGTCCTGTCTCCACCGCATCAGCCGCTTTTCTGGTCTGTCCCAATTATATGGGGGCGGTGGAGGCGCAGAGGGAGTGACTGGCTCCTTCGTCTCAGTCACTTCTAAATGCCTTAATTTTCGAGTCAATTTGTGAGTGTCTTTAACAAGGGAGCGCTCCTCAAAATGTCTCTCCCCTTCACTGTCTGAATCATAACTATTAGCCGCCGTCCATCCATTACTCTTACTAGATGAGGCAGTGGAAGCCCCCTTCTCCGATTCAAGATCGGACAAATCTGAATCTGAGGCTTCTTTAAATGATTCCTGGGTCCCTATTTCCTGTTCCTCTCCAAACGTACGCTCTAGGTCAGCCAGTTGCTGTTTTATTTTAACCTGATTGGAGAGCAGCGCGTCTTTTACAAATCTCCAGAGAGAGAAAGTAAACATTGGAAGAGATTTGGGACCCTGATCTCTCAATGTCTTTTGTAAGTCTATCTTAACTTGTTCCCAATCAGAAACGTTGAAACTTCCTCCCGTCAAGAACCATGGACTAATCTCCCCTATCGTCTTTATAAAAGCGAGTGCGGTCTGACTTTTTATTAAAAGTCCCTGTTGCTTTAATAACTCTCGGAGTTCGGAAGCCAGCCGAACTTGCGAGGTTGAGTTTCCCATATTTCTATATTTCTATTTATAATCTATTATCTATTAGGCGCCTAACCCTGGGTATTCTTTTCCCAGATTTCCTTCCGGTCTCTGTACCGTGAGTCTTATCCACTTCTTAATCCTACTTTCCTGGATCTCGGTGAGGACCTCCACTTACCGCGTCCGGTTTCTTTGTGGTCCGAGTTTTGTCCAGGCGAGGAACATCAAGATAATCACACTCAGGAGTCATTTATTAGGTTCCATCATTCGGGCTCTCTCTCATTCACTCTGAGACCCAAACCTTTTATTCAGCACATCTTATCTCTTAGATCTGTCTGTCCCTCCCTCGCTTCTCCTTTGTCTCCGCTATCACCTTAACTCTCTTTCACACCCTGCCCCCTCATTTGGGCACACCCAAGGTCTGGAGGCTCCCGAGAGGCTAGCACTCAGCAGGTGGCAGCGTCTGTAGTGCAAGAAGCTTCTTTCCCCTTGTAAACATAAGGTTTTAGTCCTTAGGGGAGAATGGTGAGCCATAGAGGCTAGAATGGCACTTGTTCAGGAGACAACACTCTTTTTCTAAAACGAAGTTTAGTAAGGACAAATCTATGCCCTCACAAAAGCAGTAGCCTACTACACATTTGTTCTTTATTTTACGTTAGTTATTTTAGGTGCCCATTTGTTTTCTAATTAGAGAGTGGGTGTGGATTTGAGTGAGTGGGGAAGTGAGGATGATTTGAGAGAAGTTAGGGGACAGGGAACCATACTTATGGTTCTACTTAGAATATGCTGTATAAAAAAAAAGAAAAATTTTAATACTTTTTTTAAAAGAAGAGAATTAAGAACAAACATTTAAAATAGGAATCATGCCTTAATGTGATCAAAGATGTCAAACAGTATCAGTGCCACCTTTTCATGCAAACTGAAGCAAGACCTGGGATTCTTGGAAACCAAAACCTTCCTAAGGTTCCTCTACACCGTTGGAATCTTCCTCTAGCCTCTACCCTCCACTAATGCAATTTCCACTTTATTTGTATGCTTATTTTTCAAGACAGTGTTTCTCTGTATAGCTCTGAAGCCTGTCCTGGAACTTTCTCTACAGACCATGCTGGCCTCAAACTTACAGAGATCAGAGATCACCTGCCTCTTCCTCCTGAGTGCTTTGACTAAAGGTGTGCACCACCACCACCTGGTTGAAGAACCAAAAATCCTTCCATCTTAGAGTCAGCAGCCATGTTAGCAAACAGGTCAAGGAAAGCTCAGGCTAAATCCCCCTTCAGTTCTGAGAAACTTGCAGAAGATGTTATCCAAAAGGATATTTGGGCCAGGGCCCTAGCCTAATTACAGGATGTTCCAGTCCTGCCCTGAGGCCAGTCAATAGAAACCCAATCCTGACCCACCTGATGAGAGGCTAAGTTAACTCTTTCCTCATTTTTCTAATTTCTCCTCCAGTTCAAGGTTTTTGCCTATAAAAGATACATGTATCCTCAACTCGGGAACTTCTCCTAGTCTCGCTGTGCAGAGTGCATTTACGAGTTTCCTGCCTGGTTTGTATTGTGCACTCAATAAACCTTGTACTTGCATTTTGGATTCCTCAGACTCCAGTGATCTCTCTGGGTGTCACTCTCTGAGCAGAACAGGCACAATTTCTACTTTTAAAAGTTTACTCTGGAGCAGGAGAAATGGTTTCTCCCTGGACGAGCCTTCTAATTGGTTATCTAATGTTTTCAGGTCCAAAGGAAACTCCAGTTCCCCAAACTCCAAAAGGCAGTCTGAATATCTCCCGATGAGCTCAACTCGTATTGGAAGAGGATTTCTACAGTTAGATAAAAGCCAGTTATCCTCAAGAACTTGTGGAACTGCTTCCCCTCTACCAAAAGGAGTCCTCCCCTTACCTCTGACAAAGGGAACATATGGCTGGCTTCCTGTGGTTGCATATCAAAGCCCAGGCTCCCCAGTGTCAAGAGGCCCTATTGCATAATAACCCTTCTCACCTTCTCCTCTGCCCTAAATTCTCCTCACCTCATGGGCTTCCCAAGACCCATCAGTTCATCCTTCCTATACCTGGCTCTTCTCTCTATTCTCCCTGTTCTGTCTCTGCTCTTCTCACTACACTCTCTCCCTGTCTCCCAGACAGCCCCGGTGATGTCCAGCCTGCTGTCCCTGTCCAGTCTACTTTCTCTAACCTGGACTTATCTAGATGCCTCTGAATAGTTTTTCTCTCTCATATCTACCAAAACAAACAAACAAAAACAAAAAAAGAAAATAAAGGAGCATAACCTTCCCTTAACCATATGGTGTGGTCATGTTAGAAGTTTCTTTACTTGCCTCCTTCATATACACAAGTGCTCAGTCCTGAAATCTTAGACATACTAGCAACACTGAACAGACTGAGAAGCTGTGTTTATACATTTGTGCATATATGTAATGATAACAAAGAAAAAGAAGCCATGAATTTGAGAGGGAACAAGATGGGGGTATGTGAGAGACTGGTGGAGAGAAAGGAAATGATACAGTTATATTTTAATTTCAATAAATGAATACATTTTCAAAAAGAAAAAATGTAGTGCCTCCAAATAAAGAGCAACAGCTAGTAAAACTTTAGTAATTTTGGTAAGTTGTCAGAATTCCTCAGGAACCAAACTCTGGGGTGTTGATTATGAATCTGAGCATCCACAACTAAGAGTCAAGTTAATATCCCTCTTTCCAGAGTTCAGTTATTTGTCCCTGGGTTTAAAATTAATTTTCTCATATTTTATGATTAAGAAAGGAAAATGGGGGAGGCTCTTAGAGTTTGTTTGTTTGCTCATGTTTGAATTCCCAATCTTCTCTGTTTACCTGGCTTTGTCTCCGAAGAGATATGTGGTCATCCTGGAATTCAACCTCTGGGCAAGGTTCTTCTCTGCTGTCACACAGCTGAACTCTCTCAAAGACAACAGCCAGGAAGCTCCCTGAACCTGGGCATTTGCTCTATTATTTTCTTCCATGCAGATACCTCAAGCAAAAAATATGGAGCCTCAATGGCAGAGTTTGAAGCCTGTGACGCCTTTGTCTTTGGAAAGGTACCACATTTCTGAGGAGTATGGCTTTCTTCTTCAGAATCCTCTGGTAAGGGCTGTCGCACCCCAGCTGGCCCAAGTGTTTTGATTGTTTGATTTTACTTGATGGGGGTTATTGTAAGGGGCAGTATAATACAAAGTCATCAGCCAGAAGATGTTGGACCCTGTGATTCCCAGGGAGCAGCTCAAACATCAGAAGTGTTTCCTTGCTGATCCCCCAAATATATGGAAGTGAAGCCTGATATTAGAAGCAACACTGCTGTCAGGGAGATAGGGCTCTACAGGGGCATGACATAAGGATAGGTACAGAGCCCTGTGCCAATAGTAAAGTGCTGTAGCATGCATTTCTATCACAAGGTATAGCACACGACCATGGAATTGCCCCACTGAGGATCCATTTTGTTCTGGGGACAAGTTTGCCATGCATCACAGGCAGAGAGACTCTAAAGCAGTCAATGTGCTTAGCACTGGCTCTGTGTTGGTACAAACTAGTTTATCTTACTTGCTGGTGGCAGTAGAGACAATGGTGGACCTTCAGTTGGTGTTTTCAGAGCTGATAAAAAGATTAGATGGAATCCAGAATTTCTGAGAGGAGGAAGTAGCTTTGGTAAACAAACAGTCCCAGTTCTCAATCCTACTACTGCACTTGCTCCTATTTACAAGTCAGCCTGTGTCAGGCCTGTTCTAGTTAAATGTAGTCTGAGCTTGGAAGATACACCCTGGTGAAATGCTAGTGACAAGGCCAATGCTCTTGGCATCTTTAAAAAATTGACTGTAAGTGTAAAGGTTGCTCTGTTAAAAGTCTATGGGTCCCATGTCACAGCCATTGTAACTGCTAATCAGCACTAACATCCTGCCTCCACCTAGTTCCTCTCTTACTTATGGTTTAAAATATCAGGAACTCAAAGGCCTGTTGCAACGAGACTTCCCCTTGCTCTGATTTGAAACAGTATATCACTATGTAGCCCAGGCTGGCTACTTGCCTCAGCTTCCTCAACGCTGGGGTCATGGATAAGCTTCCACACTTGATCTTTTAACATTACTGGAGGGATCAAACTGAAGTTCTCTACAGAAAGCTGCCAGCTGTGACATCAGTTCTAGATCTGCAAGCTGGCCACCATGCAGAGGGGTATTTATTCGAACAGGGGCCAGATCTTAACAGCCTGAATCAATCTATGCCTTCCTGCAGCTCTTTCTAGAACAGACAGTTAAAGAGCAGTTTGGACTCTCACGTGATAGCTTTCAACTTACTGTTCCTGGTTCCTTCAGGCTCCTTGTCACACAGGCCATGACTTTCTTTTACCCCATTAGGTTATCAAAAGCTGGATTTCTTCTTTGTTCTGAGAATTGATTTAAGAGTACTCAAGGGAATTTCCTACCAGAGGGGCTCTGAGGGTTGTTTCCATAGAGGTTACTTTGTACCACCATCTCCCAACCCTCTCATAGCCCTCCCCCCTCCATTGTGTGTGTGCATGACTCCATTCTGGATTTTTCTCATTTTTCCAAGTTCACAGATGAGAACACCCTTGGCATCACTAAGCATGTGGTCTGAGTTTGGAAAGAAAACACTGTACTCAGGTTAGGGTTTTCTGCCACTTTCCACTTTACAAATGTTGGGACCAGATAAGATACAATAGCAACATCAAGCTCTCCTCCCATTTGTGTGCGGGGGATCTATGTTGTGGTTTGGTGGATGGGTATCTTTTAAAAGAAATGCCCAGTCCTGCTCACACAGAAAAGAAAAATTCCCTGTCCCACCCCTTAACTCACTTCTTTCGATATGATTCTTTGTTTCTGTTTTAATTTTCTTTCATTCATGTGAGGGTTTTAAATGTCTTTTCTGGTAAAGGGGGAACTTGGACTAGAATCAGGCCCTGGCTGACCCAAAGGGCAAGACGGACTCAGTTCAGCCTCACAAGACAAATAGTGTCACAACACATTGATCACTGGTTAGGAAAGAGTAGTGGGTATGACCAGTCTGCTGCTTGAGGGCAAAGCCAAGCCCTGTTCTCAGGCCTAGGGTTAATGTTAGTTCATACATCTCCTTCCAGTGATCCTTAGGTTCCTTACAATAAATCCTTGCCAGAAATTCTCACTAAAGAAAACATAGTTGGCTGACAAATAAGAAGGTATTCTGGCTTTGGGGAGATAGGCTAAGTTTTACATATCCTATCAGAATGTTTCTGTGAATCAAAGACTTCCAATTTCCAGTGTCTCTTCAGAAAATTGCTCCTCACATTTATAAAATTACAAGAATTCTTTGATAAGGTATCTGTTCTCTGTGTATGTCAAGGAGAAGAACAAAATATCTTTACAAAGAAAGAATACAAGGAAATCAGTTTGCAGGAGAGGAAGCCATTGAGAGGAGTCACTGGGACAAGGTAGTGAAGGCTTCAGGAGAGCTGAGACCATTGATGCCAGGCTCTGGAAATTGATTTAACACCCTTCATAAAAACAATGTGATTGTTATTTGATAACATTTCCTCACACAGCACTAAGGCCAGAGCAGGTTAGAGCAGGAGTTTCTGAGCGGTGTGTTAAAGCCCTTAGGAGGGTTTTAACAAACAACCCAAATGTTGAGCCCCACTCTGTTTATTCAGACTCTAGACTCGTGGGCTATAGCAATACATGCCTGATTGAGAGACCAGCAGCTAGCCAAGCTGGCTATGAAACTCCTATAAGGGCTAGAAAATAGTTTAAGTGCAAAAATAAAGTAGATAATATGACTGACAAAATGATCACTCTATGGTTTGAGAAAGGGGAATATTTTTATCTATATTCTGTAGATATGAGAGAGAAAATAGCCAGAGGCATTGGGAAGAATCCAGGGTAAAGAAAGAAAAAAGTAGATTGACCATGGCGAGCAGCCTGGACATGACCGGGGCTGTCTGGGAGCGAGAAGATAGTAACAGGGCGTAAAGAATGGGGAAAGCATAGTCAGAGAAGCAGAGACATAGCAGACCTGGGGTTGGGGGACATGTGGCAAGAATAGCAAGGTCATAGGGAGAATGAGTATCCGGGGAGAGATAAGCTGTGAGCTGAGGGAATT
This sequence comes from Phyllotis vaccarum, assembly GCA_033318265.1. Lineage (NCBI taxonomy): Eukaryota > Metazoa > Chordata > Mammalia > Rodentia > Cricetidae > Phyllotis > Phyllotis vaccarum. The sequence goes on along the minus strand of JARWLC010000002.1, from coordinate 137,060,165 downwards.
TAGGGGAGGGGAGCATAGACTTTGAAATGTGTAACAGGTCCTTGTGACACAGAGGGAGTCTTGTGCCACAGGTAGCTACCGTGTGTCCCTTCTGCCAGAAGTAAGGGGAAAGCCTCCTTGAAGTAGAGGGAAACCAGCTTCCCAAGTGCCTGAGGTTTTATCTAACCACCAGAAATGCTCTGTGGTCCAGGCTAAATTCAGTTATGGATATTTGGACCGGCTTTGGGGTCTGGCAAACTGGAGTTTCCTCTGGACTTGACAGTCAGGAGACACTGTCCATGTCACACTGGAGTAGACAGAATAACTGACAGGAAGTGAGTGTTATCAGGATGCCCTCCAGGAAAACCTTCTCCTTCAGAAATTTGAAGCACTTGGTTGAAGCATTGGGCCACTGCTGGTTAGAAGAAAGAATAGAAAGTTAATAGTCAGACCAGACAGGAAGGAAGAATTCTAAATGTGAGGTCATCACGGATGGCCCCTGGGGGCACATCTGACTAGGCAGACTGGGCATTTGAAACCCAATGAATCGGGAGTAGATATGGAGATAAAGAAGCCAGATTGCATAATGGTTAATGTTGGCCAAGATGGGAAAATGTATATGGAAATCAGGGAGACTGTAATGACGAAAGTGTGGGGTTTCTGTACCAGTTAAGGAACTGAAAAGATTGGAGACAGTGGGAAACAGGCAGTCAGGCATGCGTTGGGGGGTGCGGGGGAGACAGAGAAGAAATAAAAAGGAGAGGCCATGACTGCTAGGATGGCGGAGGAGAAAGTTTACTGTAGATAAAAGGGTGGATTCAGAATGGAGGGATCCTGAGCCATGTGAGGAGGGGAGAGGAAGGAAAGGACAGAGCAGGTGAACAGGCGCAGAAGCCAGGAGGCCCAAAAGGACAACTGATAACCAAAATTATATGGCCCAATTATATAGGGAAGGGCATTTAGGAAAAGGACAGTTCAGTCGGAGGAGGATTTAGAGTAGGGGGTGGAGTACACCTTTCAGGAGGGCTCTTTAACAGCTAGGGACTGGTCCACACTGGGAGAATCCAGGTCTGCTTTGATATGTTAAATAGACACCTCAGCCATTTGGTGATGCTTTCTTATAATTCATAAAATAGTAGATAACATGATCCTAGACCTAGAACCAACTTCTCTTCTTTTATCAATTCAATTTATTGTCACTACAATTCTGTTAGTCTTTCTAGAAATAACCATTGACAATGAATTTGACCCTGTTGCAGAGGGCCATCCCTGAACTGCTGCCTCCTGGCCCATTTCATTTCTCTACTCTTGCTGAGCTAGAACACGCTCTGGGCACAATCGGAGTGACTGACTAAGAGGTTTCTGAGTTTGTTTTCTGTTTTCTGTGATAAACATCAACCCAAAGCAACTTTGGGAGGAATGGCTTTGTTTGGCTTCTAAGTCTCTGTCACAGTAGATTCCTGAAGGGTGTCAAGTCAGGACTCTGGATGCAGGGATTGAAGCAGAACTGGAAAGAGTACCTTCTCATTTGCTTACTCTCATGTCCAATATTCTGTTATACCTCCCAGGACCACCTGCCTAAGGGATAGCACTGCCCACAGTAGGCAGACCTCTCTACATCAGTCACTAATAAAAAAATGCCCCATAGATTTGCCTATCTGATAGGGCAATTCCTCAGTAAGTCTCCAACTGTCATGTGTCAAATTGGCAAAAATTAACCAGCACAGATATTGGGCATGGTAGCACATATATTTAATCCCAGCGCTCAGGAGATAAAGGCAGGTGGATCTTTGTGAGTTTAAGGCCAGCCTCGAATACAGAGTGAGTTCCAGGCCAGTCAGAGCCACACAGAAAAACCTTGCCTCAAGAAACATAATAATAATAAATACAATAAAAAGAAAGAAAATAAAACACCATGCTTACAGATATAATGCTTTACAAGACATTTGATTAGGTGTTATGCTGGCAAATATATGTCAGCATCCTTACTCAAAATAGTAATACTCATGGACTCTTTGAATCAAGTCTAGTATCTTGGTTATTCAGTACTAATCAGGATATTCTTGGCACATGTTTTGTATTATATGTAGAACTTTGTGACTTTTTTAAAGTTTACTTTAAAAAATAAGCACAAAGCAGGACATTTATTGTTATAAGGAGAGAAATGTGAGATTGTGTGTCATGGTATACACCTGAAATCCCAACACTCTGGAGGCTAAGGCAAGAGACTGTGTCTCCAAAACCAAAAATGGAAGAGAAGGAAAAATGAAGAGGAGAGAGAAAAGCCAAAGACTTTATAATCCCTGCTCACTCCACTTCTGGTTTATGGTTCTTACAGGGTTTTTTTTGTTTGTTTGTTTGTTTGTTTGTTTTTTTTTTGGCATGGAAAACAAGAAGCATTAATACTCCATTTTCCTTTTCCTTGAGACCAACTCTTTATGCCACATCCCTTCCCTCTCCTGTGTGTTTATTCTGAACAAATACTGGAAGGTTTCTGTGAACTTTGTGTCAGAAGGGGTTTGGCCTGGCCACCAAACACAAGTGCCACACAGGGAGAGATAAGTTCTCCAAGCCTTAGCCTTCTGTTCAGTTATTTTTCCTGTTTTGGTGATAAAATGTCCTGAAGGAAGCAACAGACGGTTCATTTTAGTTCACAGTTCATCATGAGGGGAAGCCATGGTGGCCTGAGCTGAAGGCACCTGGCCATGTGGCTGGCAGTCACAGCCAAGAAGCTGAGAGAGATCAGTGTTGGCTCCTGGTTAGCTCTTTCCCTTCCATAGAGTCTAGGATCCCAGCGGGTGGAATGGTACCACCCACCGTGAAGGCAGCTCTTCCCTCAGCTAATCTAACCTAGATAACCTCTCACAAGTGTGCCCCAGGCTTGTCTTCTCAGTGATTCCAGATTCTGTCAAGCTGACAACATTGATTGGTTTACTGTCTGTATTTCACTGTGGGAGTCATGGAATAGTCTCTTAACACAAACACAGATGAACTAAGAACAAAGTAAAACTTGAAATAATTAAGAAAAAATGGTTTTCAGAAGAGAGGAATTTTCTAAGCATAATTTTAGACCAGGAAAAATGAATGAAATATAGGTCTTTTGACTATTCCAATTAGATCTATTTAAAACACATACAAAATCCAATGACTGACTGGGTATGGCAGTACACACTTGTAATCACGGGCTAAGAAGCTAACGAAAGGGGATTCCCATGAATTTGAGGACACCCTAGCTGGGTTTCAATTTAGCCTGGACTTCACAGTGATTTTTTTTTCAAAACAAAAGAAAGAAGAAAGTCCAACAACTAAAAGCTTATGCAAAGAGTTTTGAACTTGCAGACATCTAAAATTTAAAAACTAGGATAGTAACAAATTGACAGCAATCTGGGTGCTGCATAGGTCATATAACATACCAGGAAAACACAACCACACTGGAACCTTCCAAGTGTTGTTCTACATGGCAGGGAAGAGTTGGGTTACTCTTACTCTAGAGAGTTTATGATTTTTAAATACCCCCTTAGCAATTTTGACTCAAAAGACCATCATATCCTTTTCTTCTCTAGGAACTGGGAAGCCATTAACAAGACCAAATAGTCACTGAGTAGCAAAAACTTATTCTTGGCTAAGAATAGGGGAAGTGGGAGGTAAACCCACACAAGGTAACTTCATGACCTGTTATGGTAACAGGCCTAGGATCTAAGAGATGGGCTAATAACCTGGGGGCAGGAGGATCAAAGAGATGGAGCTGGGAGGTAGGTTAATAACCTGGGGGCAGGTTACTGGGAGACACAGCCAAGTGCTTTCTGAGATAGATGGAGATTTTCCCAGGAATTCCACCAACATCTATTTTTCAATTCTTTTTAAAAAGTTCACTTACTTATGTTAATGTGTGTGTGTATGAAAGAGAGAGTAAGAGAGAGAGGAGAGAGAGAGCGAGAGAGCAACAGAGTGAGGGAAGGAGGAAGGGAGAGTGAGACAGAAAGAGACAGACAGAACAGAGTGAAACAGACACCACTGTGTGCTTATGGAGTTTGGTGGACAATTCTCTCAGGACTTGGTTCTATCCTGCCACCTTGTGGGATCAGGGATGAACTCAGGTCACATGTCTAGCCTTCTTTTTCTTATCTTTTGCAGACCTATCTGATCATTGCCCTTGCAACTGTTAACTGTGATGTTACTGAGGTTGTCGTGGAGCATGCAGTGCAAGATTTATTATAATAAAGTTGGAGATGTTTAGTTAGTCGCCCTGGCCCTTTGTCTGAGATCCAACTAGGACTATTACTTTTGATTTTATTTGGCCCCTGGACTGTTAACAAACTGTTAACGGCTTCATTAAACAGCAGGTTGACTCCCTGGCATCTAAACCTGTTCAGGTCTACTACCATCACCTTGAACTGGCAGACCAAGACTCCAAAGAGCCTGGAAACCATGGGCTCCCTACAGGGACTGTGCTGCAACCCAAACTGGCACACACCTGTCCCTAGCAGGTGTAGACACCTTTTCAAAAAGGTGCAGTTGGAACTGCAGAGAGAGGACCAAATATTCTGTGTTTGGGTTTCTCGAGAAGCATGCCCAAGAGCATAGAGGTTCAGTATGCATCAATCTTCTTGCTCGCAAAAATGCCCGCTGGCCCTGATGCTACAGGCTGCAATCAGCCTCAGCCTGAGCAGCATGAATCATCTTCTGTAGCAGACTTATAAAATAAGAAAAGGGCTTTGGACCTCTGCTTCCCCTCTAGGGTTAATGTCCTCAAGTTCCCTCGAGCTTCGCCCATCCTTTAGTTTAAATAAAGGGAGGAAAATGTCAGGAACTGATTCATTAGCCAAGAGTCAAGTAAAGCTCAGAATTCTGTCCTTCTTCATTCTTTAGATTAAGACAGTTCTCAGAAAAACTACAAAGGAACACACTGACCTTGGCTCATAATTGCCTAAGACTAAGCCAAATTTCAGCTTGAAGCCCCCTCACTAATCCTCCCTTCTTCTTGAACCTGCAGCCCTGCAAAAGCATATATAAGCAGCCTGGAAAGAATAAACACTGGCCACTAGATCAGAATATTAGACTGGTGGTCCTTCTTCCCATCTCTTGTTCCCCCCATTCCCTCCCTACAGGTGACTGGGACCCTGTTGAAGTCCCACAGGTTGAGACAAGCCTCCCCTATAAAAATATACAAAATATCAAAACATAGATAGGGAAAGGAGGGCAGAGTTAAAAAAAAAATCATAATCCAGTCTCCTAAAAAACAACAACAACAAAAAAATAAATAAATAAGCCACAGGCCACATAGCAAAACAAATTAATAAAAATAAATTAAATTAAAATAGAAAACTAACTAACAATATGCCCAAGCCATAGGCCAAACAACATAAAATTAATATAAACGTCTAAATCATTTTAAAGGCCTAAACAATTACAAGTTCAAACCCTAAAACTAATCCAAACCAAAAGCCTCTTTCTACATCCCCTCCCCCTTCCCCTTCCATTTCCCAAGTAGGGCAAGAAATCCCAAGGTGGGTTAGTTCAGTCTGGCATATCCAGTTGAGGTAGGTCTGAGTGCCTCATCCCAGTATTAAGGTTGAGTTACTTGTTACTCTGTAGGGACTGGGCTCCGAGATGTCAGTTCATGCACCAGGAACACAGTCTGATCCTACTGTAAGAGGCTCCACAAACTGCTCATACTGTTTGACTGTTGTCTACATTCAGAGGGTTTAGTTCCTTTCCATGAAGTTTCCTAAGTGATTATTTCAGAGTCAGTGAGCTCCTGATAGCTCGGGTCAGCCATCTCTGTGGGTCTCCTCCTCATGATACTGATCCCTTTGTTCATATAATCTTTCCTCTCTCTTCCGATGGACAGGGAGCTTGACTTGGTGCTTAGCTATGGATCTCTGCTTCTGCATTCATCAGTTGCTGGATGAAAGTTCTATAATGACAAGGTGGTCATTCATTTGATTATAGGGAAAGTCCTGCTTAGGCACCCTCTCCAATATTTCTTGGAGTCCTAGCCAGGGACATCTTGTGGGTTCTTGGAGGTTTTACTTAGCACCAGGTTTATTTCTAATCCCACAGTGGCTCCCTCTACCAAGATACCCAATTCATTGTTCTCCTTCTCTATTGGTCCTCCCACTCAACCATCACCTTCTCTCATAATTTGTTTCCACCTCTCTTTGCTCACTCCCCCCATATGATCCCAATTTACTCAAGAGATCTTCTCTATTTCCCCTTCCCAGGGGATCCCTGGATGTCTCTCTTAATTTCCTCCTGTTACCTAGCTGTTCAGGGTTGTGGTTTGCAGCCTGGATATTCTTTGCTTTTCTTGTACCAGTGTTGAGGGACTCCCAAAGACCACTGGGGAGCTGGATTCTGAGCAAACACATAAGGGTCTGTTTATTCTTTTGGACAGGCTCAAATGAACCTAGGTTGAAACTCCTTGTTCTGGCACAGTGGAGGGTTTTGACCTCAAGCTCAGAGGTGAGAGGATTTTTAAAGAAAAGCATACATAAGCAGGGTGCTTCATGTCTTGGCATTTCAGGATTGGGTAAAGTGATATGAGGTACAGTAATTCTTGGAAACTATTGGCTAAACTTTCCGTACAAATCCAAGCTTTGCATCTACTGGCTGAATTTTCAGGACAAGTTTTGAATCCATTGGCTGTCAGGCACCTTTCTGAGACCTTTCCTAGACTCTTCTTAGACCCAGGCCTCGGCCTCACTCACCAAATGGTCCTTCCCTGGAAACAGAGCTCTGCAATGGTAAATCTATGCCTTCACACTTTATGTCAAAATCCACTTATGAGTGAGTACATAGCATGTCTATCTTTCTGGGCCTGTGTTACCTCACTCAGGATGATACTCTCCAAATCCACCCATTTGTCTGCAGATTTTAGGATGTCATTTTTTTTTTTTTTTTTTTTTTTTTTTGCCGAGTAGTACTCCATTGTGTAAATATACCATAGCTTTTAAGTCCATTCTTCAGTTGAGGGGAATCTAGGTTGTTTTCAGGCTCTGGCTATTACAAATAATGCTGCTATGAACACAGTTGACCTAATACCCTTGGAGTAAGAATGCTTGTCCTTTGAGCATATGCCCAATCATTATTGGGGAGATTGATTCCCAGTTTTTTGAGGAATTGCCATACTGCATTCCAGAGTGGCTGTACAAGTTTACATTCCCACCAACAATGGAGGAGTGTTCCCCTTGTTCCACACCAATTTGAGTATGTTGTAGATTTATTTTCATTGAAGTCCAGGAAGTCTTTGATTCTTTCTTTACTTCCTCTTTGACCCAGAGGTGGTTTAATTGAGAGATGTTTAGTTTCCATGAACTTATAGGCTTTTTGTGATATTTGTTGTTGTTGAACTCTAATTTTAGTCCGTGGTGGTCTGATAGGGTACAAGCAGTTATTCCCCCTTTTTTTGATATCTATTGGTATTTGCTTTATGACCAAGTATGTGGTCAGTGTTAGAGAAAGTTCTATGGAGTGCTGAGAAAAAGGTATATTCCTTTCTGCTTGGGTGGAAAGTTCTGTATATTATCTCCCAAGTCCATTTGAGTCATAACATCTGTTAGATTCCTTATTTCTCTGTTAAGTTTCTGTCTGGTAGACATCTCCATTGGTGAGAATGTGGTATTGAAGTCTCCAACTATTAGTATGTGCTGTTTGATGTGATATTTAAGCCTTAGTAGTGTTTCTTTTATATATGTAGGTGCCCTTGTGTTGGGGGCATAAATGATCAGGATTGAGACTTCATCTTGGTGGATTTTTCCTGAGATGAATAAGTAATGTCCATCCTGGTCTCTTTTGATTGGTTTTAGTCTGATGTCTATTTTGTTAGGTATTAGGATGGCTACACCAGCTTGTTTCTTAGGTCCATTTGATTAGAAACTCTTCTCCTAACCCTCTACTCTGAGTCAGTGCCTGTCTTTGGAGCTGAAATGTGTCTTGTATGCAGCAGAAGGATGGATTCTGTTTTTGTATCTATTGTGTTAGGCTCTGTCTTTTTATGGGTGAATTTAGTCCATTGATATTAAGGAATATCAATGGCCAGTGATTGTTACTTTGGGTGGTAGTGTATGTATATTTTCTTCTATGTGATTATCTATTGCTTGTGGCTTTGTGGGTATATCTAGCTTCTTTAGGTTGGAGTTTTTCTTCTGGTGCTTTCACTAGGGTTAGGTTGTGGACAGGTATTGTTTAAATCTGGTTTTGTCATGAAATATCTTGTTTACTCCACTTAATGACAGTTTTGCTGGGTATAGTAATCTGGGTTGGCAGCCATGCTCTTTTAGTGTCTGTATAACATCTGACCAGGACCTTCTTGCTTTCATTGTTTCCATTGACTAGTCGGGTGTTACTCTGATGGGTCTGCCTTTATAGGTAATTTGGCCTTTTTTGCTTTGCAGCTCTTAGTATTCTTACTTTGCTCTGTAGGTTTAGTGGCTTGATTTCTATGTAATAAACAGACTTTTTGGGGAGTCTAGTCTATTTGGTGTCTGTAAGCTTCTAGTATTGTTATAGGCATTTCCTTCTTTGGCTGGGAAACTTTAAAAACTATGATTTTGTTGAATATATTTTCTGTGCCTTTGAGCGGGTATTCTTTTCCTTTGTCTTTTCCAATTATTCTCATGCTTGGTCTTTTCATGGTGTTCCAGATTTCCTGGGCATTTTGTATTATGACTTTTTTGGTTTTAGTGGGGTTTTTTGTTTGTTCACTTGGCTTTGTTGTTGCTATTGTTATTACTATTATTATTCTGCTGTTGCACATGTTAGGCAGATGCTCTTCAATGAGCTAACACTTCATATAGATGTTAGTTTTGAGTCAGGGGCTAACCAGACCACATTCTATGCTATCTCACAGGTACTGCCATGCCCCATCTTGGAGAATTTGTAGGTCTCTGATAATCTTTGAGGGTCCCTCTGGACTTCAGAAAATGTCAAATCCCGGAGGCCTCCACACTCTCTATCTTCCTTTCTCCATGGTCCTCACAGCTGGTTCTTGGCTCCTGGATGCTACATGGAGATGTTAAACAGCCTGTCTAATTTGTAAGATAAACTCCCTAAACAGGCAGACTTGAGAGGAATGACTGCTGTCTAAGAACTTAGTGATCTCAGACGTCAAAGGGCTGAGGCACATCTCTCAGAAAAAAATAATTATAATTAATTAATTAGTTAACTAAATGACTACAACAGGTATTATATGAACTGACATCAAAGGAGATGCCTACAGTCTGTTGAGAATCTTGCCTACTGCTATTGTCTCTGTGCACCATGAAATCTTACGAAGAAGATAATTTGGACTTTTTCCACCTCTGGTGGAAAGGCTGGCAGACAGAATGCATTTTAAATAAATTGTAGTACTGTAGGAGGGAGTGTTTAGCAATCACTTGGGTAAGAATTGAAGAGGCCAGGGAGCCTAGAAACATCCATGATTGAGGCATTGCCTCCTATTAAATAGGTTGTGAAATATCTTCAAACCCTTCTTCCCTGTCTGGATTACTTGATGCCTGACAATGGTTGTTGAACTCAGGTTATGTCAGCATTAACTGGAAGACCACTGGCCTCAGGGCTCCAGTAGACTGCTGGATTCAGTATATCTGGGGTGAGGGCCAAGAGTCTGCGGGTTGGACAGTTCCAAAGGGATATAGGTACTGTAGTCACTGACCACACTTGGATGGCTCTGTGGCTATGGTTTTTGGGTGAGTTTTATAGGAGTCCAAACATAAAACACTGAACATGAGATGGGCAACATTTCTCTGGGATCAAATGAGAAAAAATAGACCATGGCCTAGAGTTCCAATATTAAGAAATAAACTAAGATTTCTCACATAAACTAGGAAGGCAGAATCTTCTTAGTTTAATTTAATTCTAAGTGGGGATTCCTTATTTGGGTACCAAAGAAGGAGAGGTATGGGCGAAAATTAGTGACTGACTCCTTTTCTTCAATCCCACCACTCAAGGGAGCATCTGAGTCCTCGTGACTTCACATGTGTGGTTTTCTGTTTCAAAGTAAACAGGAGATGCGATACTCTGGCACTTCAATTACTATGTTTAAAACTATTCTGAAATCATACCAGCAAAAAGAAATAAGTGGCCAGTTCACAGATACATCAGCATAAATCTATCTCCCAGTCTCTCTATCACTATCATCTACCTATCATCTATCTATCCATCCATCCATCACCATCATCTATCATCTATTTATCTACTCTGTCTATCATCTATTTATCTAATATATATCAATCCATGTATCATCTATTTATCTTTATTATCTATCTTCTATCTCTGTCATCTCTCTCTCTTTCTCTCTCTCCAGTGCTAAGGATGAGAGCTGAGGCTCACAGTACTAGGCAAGTTCTCTACCCTGAGCAATAGGCCAACCTCTGTTTCTATTCTTTCTGTCTCTCCCTTTCTGCCAAATGTATACCAATTTCAACTCAGCTCTTTTCAGTTCTGCATCTGTAGCTGTCTTCTGGAGGATATGCCACCATCTCTGATTTCTGTCCAGGACAAAGACTGAGTGGAGCTGGGTGAAGATGAGTGGAGCACACAGACTCTGCCTCCCAGAAGGAGGCAGGTCATGAGAGCGATGACAGGGTCTGATGTAGATCTTCCCCAGAAACACCCCATTTCTAAGGAACTACAGCAACCCTTCTTGATGTAGTTTGACTCAAGGCTTCCAAATTTGGAATCAAATTTTTGGTGTCAAAGAAAGAAAAGAAAAGACGAATTGAAGTCCAAACATTTCAGAGTCTATGGCAAGATTCTGGAAATACTGGGGTTGTGGGTTAAGCAGGTGTTTGAGCCCAGAATCCCAAGAGATCTGGGTGTTTATAAGAACAGTCTTCAGTTCCCCACAACCAACACACGCAAGTGATTTGTGGGTCTCTTGTTGATTGCCACTTCTCCAAACGTGTCCTGTCAAACCTGTGGGCTTCTTGGTGTTCCCCCATGTTGTTACATTGCTCAGGGTCAGCTCCGTCTTAGCATAATGTTTACCCCTCTCTAGTCTCATCAACTTGATCAACTTCACTCCAGGGAGCTGAGAAACTGGGTCTTTAGGAGGCTAAGCCTCCAATCCTTGCTTCTGCTAGGAGGCATCTTTCTCCATTACTGTCCCTCAAGGATGCATCATCTCTGTCCAGGCTCCTCCCCTTCTTCATGCCCTGCTGCTCTTGAGTATCCCACCTCCTCCTTTCCATTGCCCCTCTTACAGAAGCAGATCATGACCTGCTTGCTGCACTTATTTCTAGAAGACCACTCCTAAAAAGGTCTATCCACATAGCCCTACACGTCCCTAGCTCAGGAGCATTTGAACGCAGCTTCCATTGCCCTGACCTCAATGTTTACAACAACATCAGCAAAACCTTTCTTATGGTACTTTCTTATGGTGCTTTGTGGCCTTGCTTTAACTCTATATTAATGACTTTGGTCTTCTGATTTTTTCCTTTCATAAAATTAAGTTTTGACTTCCACATGTACTTTTTCTATTGCTCATTGAACTTCTAGAACTTCCTTTTAATCTGTGCTAGCGGAGTCAACTACTGTATCTGTCTTGTAAATATTCTCCAGTGTGCCGGTTTAGACTCTCTTCTTGTTTCAGTTTGCATAACCTTCAGAGACACCAGCCATATTCTATGGTTTCCCTTTTAGTGACTTTCCTTCTGAACTTCACATTTCTTGGTCCCTTGCGTTAATTTCTACAAGATGTGTAAGCGCAATCCATTGAGAACTAGCTCTTTGTCTACTCTGCTTCTACTTGCAGTTCCTATTTGTTTCCTTACCCATCAGACAGTTATTCAACTCATAAACACAGACCTGGCCTTCAATCCATTCTTCCGTAACTCAGAGGCCATACATTAATTTGGACAACCTTTTTACTGAAAAGCCATTAGGCTCCATCCAGGTTTGGCAAACATTTTCTGAAAGGCCAAATAAATGCCCTTTGCATAGCATGCAGCTCTCTGCTGCAACTCCCCAGCTCTACTACTGCTTGCCTGCAAAAACTGCCATGGACGAATGCAAGTGGATAGATTTCAGTACAAATTGATTCATAGAAATATGTAGCAGAACTGGGTGATTCAAGCCCATAATCCCAGCTGTGCTGGAGGCTCAAGTGGGAGGATCACAAAGCCGATGTCAGCCTGGGAGACTCACAGAGACTGTCTCAAAATTAAAAATAAGACTATAGACATGAGGGCTTATATCTACAACCCAGTTCTTAGGAGGCTGAGAGAGAGGATTGTGAGTTCAAGATCAGCCTGGGCTACATAGCAAAACTCTGTCTCCAAAGACTACAAATACAAAAATAGAAAGTGAAGAACAGAAAAAGTCACTTTGGACCTCAAAACCAGTCCCTATGTTTCTGTGAATATTTATTTCCATAGCAGGTGAGGGAATTAACCAACCTGTTCTCCATAGAGTCCCAAGCTCATAAACAGAACATGAAGCATATGATTTATATCAGGTCTCATTTGCCAGCATTTCCCTCCCCCCTTGATTTATGATATGAGCATTCTAGTCATCCGCATGTCTGTGTGGCCAGTCTAGTCCAAGGCCAGACTTGTAGTGAGCGCTGTTTGCACCTCTGGGCTGACTTAAATTTGGAAGAGTATTCCTAAGCTGCTTTCCAGAGAGATCTAAGATACTGAGCTGTTTCTATTTGAAATACAGAAAGAACTTCCTGATCAGTACAGGCCGTGGATGGAAATTGCCAATCAACTTCCTCACTTAATTGAGAGCCGCCAGCTCCAGGCCCGTGTGCACAAGGTACACTATTCTGTTCTTCTCTGCATGCCGCTCCCCTTTCCACACCCAGTTTGTCTCCATAGCCCTTCCCCTCAGCTTTGTGGGGGTGAGACAGGTGACCTGGCAATGGGAACTGATTGATGCCACCAAGACTGTCATCAAATCTGTCTCCCCAAGCTCATCCAAAACAGCACCTGCAACTTATCAAGCCCCTGTCATGTGCTTGAGTAAAAACAAAAAAGAAAATAAATGACTTGAATATAAAATTAAGGGGAAATAAGGCCCACATGGGAATCTCCAGGGGCTTGTCTATCTCTGAGAGGGTTGACTTGATCTTATTGTGCCATATACTACTTTAATCAAGAATCTTTCTGATTTATAAATTCAAGTTAGCCCTGGCTCTGGAGAAATAACGAAATCCATAGATATCACATTAGAATTCACATGCATGTTAAGTATATGAGGCACATCTGTGACAGAAGCAAATTCCCTCAAAAAGTAATACAGAACAGAATGACTTCTTGGTTCTGGGAAACTGGAGTGACCCCTGCCCTGCCCCCACCAGCCAGAGGCATACTGTGAAAAGTGCTCTGATTCAGAAATGTCATAGTAAGCCTGAAACTTTGAGAGAGCCCCAGAATCTCACTTCTGTCTTTAAGGAGGAAGCCCTTGTCTTGTTGTTAGCATTAATGGCTTTCGTAAAGACCTTTTTGTACATACTTCCTGCTACATAACAATATCCAATATCTGCATATTACTTCCTTTCTCCATCTGCCAGGAGGAAGCCACAGGATGTCAGAGCTACAAGAAGGCATTCTACCTCTTAGGACCTTGTCTGCTGCTGTTTAATATCTAATTATGAATTTATTTGAAAATACTCATCCAATGGCCCTCACAGGAACACTCTAGATAAACATTCCCCCTCCAAACAAACAAACAAACAAAACCCAACCCATTGAGGCAGAGGACCGAAACTGACCCATAATACAAGGTGCGACCCAAAGAGTTATTTTATTTTTGCACAAACCTAGTGCAGGAAGGACTCACAGAGGTGGTGTGGTTTGTACACACTGTCGACACACTACACAACTAAAACAAAGGAAAGGAGGAATTGCCCCCTTCCTCCCCCAAAGCCTGTTACAGTGAGGTTTCTTGGTCTTGGGACAGCCAGAAGTTTAGACTTATAGACCTGCAGCCCTAGACCCTTTAGCAGCCCACAGTTGATTAGGTCCTTAGAAATGATTTAGAAGCTTATACTAAGCTAATGTTGTTTGGCCTATGGCTGAGGCACATTGTTAGTTTGTTTTTATATCTTAACTTATTTTTATTAATCTGTCTGTTACATGGCCCATGGCTTACTTGTGTTTTTTCATATATATATATATATATATATATATATATATATATATTTTTTTTTTTTTTTTTTTTTGAGGCTGGGTTAGTTTGTCTGACTCTGCCAAGATCTCAACAGCCTTTTATATATAGGGTTGGCCACTCTCTCTTCAGGAGCCTGGGACCCTGGATAGGTAGGTGTCTTTGGACCTTATCAGCTGACACCTGAATCCCACCACAAAAGCCTACAGCGAACATATTACCCTCAATCAAGCTGTGGGTCTGAAGAACATACGGGCTGCCCTCCCACTCCTCATAAGGTGTTTCACTCTCAAAGGGAAAGTCTCATGCTTCTTTCTCTAGCTGAAGTCTAGAATCCACAAAAATGTTAGATGTGCATGGGCAGGAGGGGTGAAGGGTCCATGGGCAGAGCATCCCCCATTGTGCTGTTTCTGCTTCACTCAGCTTCCTTTATACAGATTAGTTACTAGCCAGAATGCAGTGGGGCAAACACGCAGTTCTGTGTGACAAGCAAGGTAACAGAATTGGTGAACATATTAATATGCATGTGCTTTGCTACAGCTAGTCCATGTCTATGAATTTATCTTGCAAAAATACTCATTCAAAAATTCAAAAATCAATACACAAAGCTGTTTGCTGTAGCCATTTAATAGCAATATAGATAAAAGATGAAAGATAAAAGGTGAGGGCCCTGAACCTCCATTAATAAACATATCTGTTAAGTGAATGAAAATGTACAGCTATTAAGTGGCCACATAGGCATGTGTTTGTGCTCTTTATACATCTTTGGGGTTATATACATCATGGTGGTATATATACATAAATATGCAGAGTTATTGAACATAAACTTCATGTGAATGTGTGCTTAACATTAATAGCTGTGTAAATGATAAAAATAGAGATGTATATTTTGACTTTCTGAGAGGGTCTTAACATGTAGCCCAGGCAAGTTTCAAAATTGAGGTCTTCCTGTCTCTGCCTCCAGAATGCTGGGACTGTAGGCATGACACTATAAAGACTCTCATCCCATCTGTATAAAACCAAAATTCTATCTTAGGCATATTCACCTTGATAGGCTTTGTATTAAAACATCCCTTTCAATAAGTTCAAGAAGTGCTGTACACAAGTACCTAATGTGTGTCAGAAATACTCCTGGCCTTATTGGTCACGTCAGCAGGGTGGCACAGCTGGTTTGGAGAGTCCTGGAATATTTACTGACTTATGAGAAAGGAGCATGGAGTTTAAACTTGCCAGATTGAGTACATATTCAAATAATGTCCTATAATATTTGGATCAATACACAATTCCATAATGTCCTTAGGAATCAGTGTACCCACAAACATCAGTATTTCAGTTTCCACTCAATAGAAATAATTTGAAGCTCAAAAATAGAATTAACACAGGACCTCACACATTGGGCCGGCACTCTGAGTCTCTAGTGTCAGTTCTCTCCCACGTGTGGTATAGATGCCAAAGATACCATTTTCTGATGATAAAATATGTATAATAGGCGGGCGCCCCTAGGGCACCCCAAGACACCCCAAGACCACAGCTAATGACCACTGTTAACATTAAAGAAAAAGAGAGTTTAATGAATATGAATATGAACACTGGTACTCACATGTGTGGACTCCAGGCACTGTATAGAAAAGCCTGGAGCCCTGAATATTTTTGGGGCAGAATTCTTATACCCTACTCTGGGTAGGGGAGGGGGTATGGGTGGGCTCGGCACGCTAACAGGGTGGGGCCAACGGTCAGTTTAGGACAGAGTTTAGGAATGCAGGCAGACAAGCTATTTCCTGCGAAACAATAAGGACCACTTGAAGACATTCATTTGGAGCAGGACACATTGTGCAAGCTTCAGAAAGTTCCTGCCTCGGCAAACAATTAACAGTTCTCAGGTAGGGCTTTCCTGGGTGACCCCACCCAGGTTGCTAGATCAGGAATGAGGAATGTGGTCTCACTAGGTTGCTAGGAATGCAGTCCCAGCCAGGCAATGGGGGAAACAAGGCTTTTCTGAGAAACAGCCATCTCAACCTTGGCTAGTTTTAGGGACCTCAAGAAGGGGTCGAGGGGGAGAGAGTTACAGGATTTTTCTATTTTCACATATGTGTACACACTTGGTATGCGCAGATACATATGAGCCTAACATTTTACAGCCAGTTCCAAATATTTTGTGAATTTAAAAAGGTGCTTTTTAAGAAACACCATCGTTTCTTATGGAGTGTCTGTTTGGACAGTTAGTGCTACAAATAAGGCAAGCAAATGGCGGCCTTTCTTAAACATCGGGTTTTCAACAGCAAACCAATGTGGAGCTAATGGTTTATCCTTTCCAACAAGCACATGCTCGGAAAAGAAGTAATAAAAATAAATTCTGTCTCTGTCTCTCTGTAGCAACCTCTAGTTTCTCCCTCCTCCCTCACAAAGCACACATGACAATATCACAACGAAACCCATTTCTTTGGGTTCTAAACAAAACTGAAACAAGAGCAGATGTGAACTTGAAAAAGGAAATGAACTATGGAAAATTCCAGAACGGGCATTCAGCTCGGGAAGATAAGGGGTGTATGGCGTTCTCCCTACCATCTGCGGCTGTTTGTCCAAACAAAGTGATTAACCACAAAGGCATCAGTCCCTTTTCAGATCCTGTAGTTGCCTTTTGACTCATAAGTATGTTTAGAAGGCGAGGCAACAACCCTGAAATGTTCAGAAAACATTCTTCCAGTGGACCTTGTTCCTTTATACCTAGGCTGTGCTGTAGGTGGCCTTCCTCACCACCTGAGATGTGGCCAAGGACAAAGTGAGAAGATATAGAATAGATTTTCAAGAGTTTGAAAGATTTCTATATTGATTGCACGTTAAAATATATTTTATACGTTAACTCAGCAAAAAAACAAAAACAAAAACAAAACTGGCTACTGGAAACTTTCAAACAAACCTGTGACTCATGATTCAAGTGATCAGGGCTGTGGTCAATCCGCAGGATCGCCTACTTCCTGATTCTGTGTCCGTAGCAAATGCTTCTGAGACACGTTTGTCCTTTGACTCCTGTATGGGGGCGTCAGCGTCATATTTCAGACACTCTTTAAATCAAGCATCTAGTAATAAGTACCAGGTAACCACTGATGTCATCCTCTGCGCCACCACCACAGCCGCAGGCAGACCCTGCCCCCTAGCGGCGGGAAGACGAAGGGTTTTTCGCCCTCGCTGCCCACATGGGCCAGCCCACCCCTAGGAAGCCAGTGACTGTCCCCAGCAGCTTCAAATGGCACCTGTTCTCTGAGGCACCTGTGGGGCAAAGGGATTGAAACGGGAAATGCCAAAGGGATGAGCAATGAGCCTTTGGCAGCCAACCAGGCAGAACAGGGAAGCTGGGGTAGACCGACTGCGTACTGGCGCCATTTCCAGGGCGACCTTTCCATGCCACCAGAAGCTGTGGTTTCCCACAGGACGAGGTGGGGACGGAGCTGGTGGAAAGCCCCACATCTCATCTTTCTGGTTGTGGTAGTTTACGAGGGGCCTGAATAAGCCTTATACCTAACTGAGCCATGGTTTTGTAGGGAATTTACATCCCTAACCCACTGGATCTTGCTCTTTCCAAAGCTGTTGCAATGTTAAAGGATTTGAGAAGCTATGGGCCAGTAGATATGATGGGGCCAGTATGGGGGGCACTAATGTCAGTACCGATGCCTACTCTGTGACCTTCAAAGCAACAGGTAGAGACCAAGGCCTGGCATAAACTGGACACAGCTTGGAGCAGGACCCCAGGATGTGGCACCTCCCACACTGCATCATTCTAAGAACTGGTTAAGTGGGTATACAAGTATCCACTTAGATGTCTGTTGAAAGTCAAACAGCATTCTGATATCTGAGGGACCTCTGTCTTAGTCCCCCACCCTTTAAATATCAGCTGCTGATCTTAACATCTCTTCACTAGATGCCGCTCCTGAACTGCAGGTTCCTAAAGGGTCACCGGGAGCAACGCCTGGCACACTTGGTGTTGGCCTCTATCACCATGGGATTCGTCTGGCAAGAAGGAGAGACCCAACCCCAAAAGGTGAGGGCAAGGAGAGCCTATCAAGTGATCCTGGGGTTTGCAGGTTACACTGCTCAATCTCCACAAATTAGAAGGCAAGGGTTAGGACTCCCCTGTCCTTCATTTTCCTGCCGATTTCCTAGACTAATGGCCAGTTCCAAAGGCGCTCAACACCCCCATTCCAATAGTGTGTGACGAGACTTCCTTAGAGCCTGGGAATTCATAAGACATCCTGAAGAATTTTATATTTCTAAATACAATACACCAATTATCTTGATTTTCATAATCACTCTGTTCTACAGACCTCTTGGGCACTGTCCCAAGTTCAGGGTCAGATCCTTTGCCCAATGCAGCCTGAGGACAGTGGGAAGTCCAGAGTATCTGATTCCACTGAAGTAGACGGCTTTTGCCCGGTGACACATAGAGATGTGGTCACTCCCCGTTCCTTAGTACCCCTTTCTGTTCAGCATGCTGTTTATTTGTCAATCCTTTGTCTACGTCTCTGTGTGACTTCAAGTTTCAGTCTGTAGCTTAGGACATAAAATTCCTGTTCTCGATCATGAAGAAAACTAATATTACCTTTCATTTTCTTTCTTCAAAAAAATCTTTTCATTTTATTTAATCCTTCTTGTTTTGAGTCAGGGTCTTTCAAAGTATCCCAAAACAGAGTAGGATTAGCTCTCTAGTTCAAGTTGTTCTCACATTCACGATCCTCTTGTCTCTGCCTTCCGAGGGCTGGGATTACAGGCATGTGCACCCTGTCTGGCTAGGTCTTCATTCTTTGTGTAATGCTTAATGACAGTGCTGAACAGAACCCAGGGTGTGGGCATGCTGGGTTAACGCTTCACCACTCCACAGGAGCTCCGGCGATTTCCTTTCCTTTTCCTAAGTTTCTCTTTCCCAGAGATCAAGGTGTTACTCGAATTCCAGAACTGCCCCATTGCGTGAGAAGCCTAAGCTATGCTTCATCAGACTCAACCCATCTCTGGTCCTGCATGTAAACACCTGGTGCTGGGAAGAGAGGACGGCACGGGCTCCTTCAGATTCTAACATGATGGCATATCATATCGCATCTTCAGAACCCAAGTGCCTACTGTCTGATGTTGAAAAGTTTAACACCCAGGCCAGTGCCTAGATCTCAATGAGTTCCCTTGCCGTATGCACCCTAAACTATTCTCCTGAATTATGAGAAGGGCTAGAGAAGGCAGGGCTAGAGGACAGCAGTGTTGAGCCTCCAAGGCCACCCCGGACTTTCGTCCCTTTATCTTGGAGGTCTTCCCTGACCTCCCAGCTGAGTGACTATGCCACCCCCATCCTCCCCAGTTCCCACCTCCTACAGAAGCTAGTTCCACAGTCTTCAAACTCTGCAATGGTTCCTACCCAAAACCCACTTGTCTCTCAATTCTGAGGAAGAAAGAACAGCAGATGCAGATCATCTTAAAACTGTCTGTGGTCCTAGACTGGGAAGATGCTCAGTGGGCAAACCACTTCTGACGTTGGAGCTTAGGGCCCCAGAACCTACATGAAAGCTGGTCTAGGCATCAGTAAACAAGAGACCATGTCTCAAGCAAGGGGGAAGGTGAGGATCAGCTCACTCAGCTTGGTGTGAATGTGCCACCTTGATCTCTCTTTGTCTCTCTGACCATGACTGTCTGTCTGTTTCTTATTCTCTCTCTCTCTCTCTCACACACACACACAACTGTTTTTAATCTATGTGCATCTACATCTCTGTTTTCATTTCTGCATCCTGTGTATCAATGCCTGTATCTGTATATCTCTGTGTGTATATACATACATACAGACATACATACACACATACACACACACACATATATTATTTATATCATCTGTCTAGAGAGCAATTTACACTGCTAATTCTTAGTACTCAATTTGCACTAAACATTTGTGTGACTCTCTTCTTTGTACAGTTTACAGAGGTTCAGTGCATCATGTGTATAATGTATTCCATTTCTGACATTTGCATCTCTTACAATGTGTTCTCATAAACAGTCTTCCCACTGGGTCTCCCCAGGAAGCATGTGTAGGGTACAGATGTGAACCACGCAGGAACTCAAACTTGGTCTCTGGGTCACTTGTCACAGGCAACACTGGTGATGTCCTCTGCCAATAGATTATACTAATGGCCTGGATTCCTGCCTTAAAGGTGCTGCCAAGAGCTCTTGCTGTTCCTCTCATGGAAGTCTCCAGGAACTTGGGACTCCCTCCTATCCTGGTCCACTCTGATCTGGTGCTGACCAACTGGACCAAAAAGAATCCAGAAGGGTAAGGAGGAAAGGATCCTTCAGATAACAGACTCAGAGTCAGGAATGGGAAGGCCCAGAACTCCAACAAAAAAGGCCCAGGAGCTGAGGGCTACTCTACAGTGAGTTGTGAGTTCACACTCATCATTTGCCTTACTGTTCCAATGAAGGCTGGACACACACATTCCTTCTTTGTGGGCTCTAAGCACACTGGCCTCAATTTCTTTTCTCGCTGCTTCCACTGTATATCTTGATCCCTCAATTTCAGCCTCCAGCATAATCACACTATGCTGTTTCCCCCCTTAGCACATAGTGTATTTCCCCTTCTGCCCTCCATTTAAGTCAGGTTAGAGTTGGGTGTCAGGGAGTTTTCAGTATAGTTATGGATGAATAACTTTAGCTGTGTGGGATTCTATACCATCTACCTCATTTTCACCATTTCACAGTTGAACTGAGCATAGAAGCCTTTGTTTACTGGCTTTTAAATAAACATCAAATCCCTGGAAACTTTATTTTCACAGACAAATCTGTGTCAGGTTGTACATGCAAAGCAGCATTTACTTTTATAATAAATTAAAACCACAAAGCAGAAATGGAGGCTGGACATAAAGAGACCTTCCTTGGCATGAGGGTTGTACGTAGCCATGGCTTCATCTTTGGCCAGTTATACAGTGATTTTAAAATAAAAAATGGCATGCATTAAAAGCTTAGAATCAGGATGGGTGAGATAATAAATGTATGTGCATGCGTTATTGTGGTGACTGCCTTGTGCTGACTGGGTTGGGTTTATGATTTAAGGGAGAAGGAGAAAAGAAATTTAAAGGGAAAATGTGTCTTCTCTGAGGTGAGAAAGTAGAAAACAACCATGAGAAGTTAGTGTCCTTGCAAGTGAGGCGCAGGCCCTGGCTTCCCCAGTCATTCTTTCCAATGAAAGTATTCCTGACGTCTTCTACGGAGTTTACACAGAGCTTAGTGCTCTGTATAAATGAAAAGAAACAGAAGCAAAAAACTCCCAAAGCACCTTAATATTGAGACAAAGTAGCAGTGGGGAAGCTTGGCAAGGGCACAGATGCTGATCTAAGGTAAATCTAACAGGATTAGAATGACTAAGGTGGGCCTTGTGCTAACCGACAGCTTAGGAGCCCTATGAATGAATGTGTGCCTGCAGACACAGGGAATGGGTGCTGTGAGCTAAGATCCCCTCATGCAGGCGCTCAGTGGCTCTTTGTCCAGTCACAACCTGTGGTGTCCTAGGTGTGCGCTGATATGTGTACGTATGCATTGGCACTGCCGATGAGTGTGTGAGCCTGGGTACCGGGGACCCCCAGAATTATTTCTGTTACCAACCGAGTTCTTCTTTTCTTTTTCCCTTTGCCAATAACTAAAATGTGACCAGACCATGGGAAATCAGGTAAATGTCCCTTTGAACTGTTACCTTTAAAGGCTTTTGATAAAACAAGAGAGGAAGGCTGTCAAGCTCTGTGGACAGCACAGCATCAGCTATCTAAGAACTCCCGAAAATGCAAGAAATATGCTAAGTATTCAGTGTAGTCCAAGCTCCGAGGGAAGCAACCTCTGAGGGGTGAGAATGACCACATATCCCTGTCTGTCTATGATAAAAAGTGCAGTGTAAGAAAACAATAGCAAACCAACCAAACAAACAAAAAATGGAGACAAACAGGCTCACAGGGATTTCTCATCTCTGAGTGACATCTTTGGAAGGCCAGAGGCAGGTGGGGTACGTGATAAAAGGGGCTCCTTGAAATCCCTTGTTATCTGGTGGAATGGAGCCGCTGTGGATAAGCCTGGTCAATAGCCAGAGGCTCCGCCTGCCCTCGGGAGCAAGCTGGCAGGGAACCCACCCAATGTACACACCCCCTCAACTCTGCAGAGGGTATAGGTGGAAGGGGAAGACATTGTTCCCCACTGGTAACACATCCCTGCTGGACCCAAGGCAATGTCTTGGCTTTGCTCATGCTTGCTAGAGATGAAGCAGATGCATGGAGTTGCTTCTTGGATTTGCAGATCGGATCCGATCTGAATCAGATGGGAGGATGTCATTTTGGTTAGAAATGATCCCTCTTGACAGTCTTCGAGCCCCAGATCTTAAAAGCCAGGTGTAGAGGCATGCACCCATAGTCTTTACACCTGCCAGGCAGGAGGGAGGGCTGTGAGCTTGGGGACAATAAGCAATAAATGGTGAGGCCTTGCCTCACAAACACAAACCCAAAAAGAGAGAAAAAATAAGGATGGGGTGGGGGGAGGAGGGCTATGTCAAGTTCTTAACTATGCTGGATGTGGCCATGAACAATCATTTATATGCCCCTAGATATGAGGAATAGTTGCCTCAGTTCCCTGAGCCACAGTTCAGTTCTGCAAAAGGGAACACGGGATTCACCTTGATCACTCTGGCTCTACAACCCCTCAGACAAGAATGATGGGATCCTGAAGGACCAGAAACCTCTGGCTAAGCACAGTCTAACAAGATAGGTTCCCATGACTCTTCCCTGAGGCGAAGGGCGAGGATTATCAAGACGTCTAGAGTTTGCAGGTCTGGGGAGCTTGACTCTGACATGGTCTCTTTGCTTCTTTCCTGGTGGCCTCTTTCTATAAGTAACCTGGAAACCATCATCTCTTTTCCGGGGGGAGAGAGTCTGCAGGCTTTCATACTGGTGACCGTGTTGGTGGAGAAGGCAGCAGCGCCCGGAGTTAAGGTATCCTCTTGCTTCACGGCCCCTCTGTCCTCGGTCACGCACTCACCCTGTCCCCTTCTGTGGTGGTTTTCTCCATACAGACAGACACAGGCTTTCTCCTACTTGGTCAGGTGTGAAGGAAGAGATCTGAGATCTAGTCTGTGGTCTCAGCATCCTTGGAGTAACATTTCTCTATCTTCACACGGGCAGCAAATGTGAGGTGCAAGTGAACCCACTGGGCTAGCTGTCACAGTTCATGGTCCTTCGGAAGCTAGAGTCACAGGTTAAAAGAAAAAGCCTGTTTGTGAAGAATCAGATAAAGGCAAATCGATGCTTGAAGGATCAGGCAAACTTCTCCACAGACACAGCATCTGAGTTAAGACCTGGCAGGTGTGTGTGTGAGTGTGTGCATGGGTGTGTGTCTTTGTGTGTGTGTGTGTGTGTGTGTGTGTGTGTGTGTATGTGCATGTATGTGTGTGTGTATGTGCATGTGTGTGTCTGTGTGTGTATGTGTGTGTGTCTGTGTGTGTGTATATGTGAGTGCACGCATACAGGCATGTCTCTCTCTGTGTGTGTTATTTCTTGCAAGAAAAAAATGCAGAAGAAATGGGTCTCTTCCAGATCTCAGGAGGTCACCCAGGCGACCCAGCTCTGAGGGATAAAACATTCAATTTTTTCCCTCAGGTTCTAGCAGCACAGGGTATAAGACAATAGATATTGAGGCTGGAACATTCATATCTCACCTTTATTTCTAGAGTAAGGTGGATTTATGGCTTTATTGAATGCCTGCTGTTAAATTGAGTCCTGGCATATTTACTGCAGAATCTTTCACTTTCAAAAGTGAAAGTCGAAGCCAAGTTGTAGCTACATGGTCAGGCAGGAATTTAGCTATGTATGCCCTGGATTCCACCCACATGCGCAGACTGTAATGAAATCCTGTGGCTACTTCAGTCCGAATCCATATGTCTAGTCCACTGGAAGACTCAGCATCTGATGATAGTTCAACAGTCTATCTGGGGATGTCAGTCCAAGACAAGGAGGACTTCTGGGCTGATGCAGCTGTGAAGTGGGATATGGGGGGGGGTGTGTTTAACCTGTTCAGTGTCACACAAGAGCTCAGCAGGAAGGATGTCCCATGTGGGGAGGCCAAAGGTGGAAGACTATGATATGGGAAATTCAAAAGGAATGAGGTAGCTGTAGTATGAGGTTTCTGTCCCGGACTTTCAGGCCTTGCCTCCAGGTTTAGGCCCACAGACCCACAGACTGGCAGAGACACACAGATGCTTACAATAGTTTTAGGCGATTGGCCTAAGGCCCAGGCATATAACTTGCTAACTCTTTACCCTTAAACTAACCCATGACTCTTATCCTGTTCAGTCATGCGGCTCAGTACCTTTTCTCAGAGCAGCATAGTTGTCCTCTGCTTCTTCCGGCTTCTCTCTGGCATTCTGCTCTGTTCTTTGTGTTCCCAGAGTTTTCTTAGTCTGGTAGCCCCACCCACACTTCCTGTTTGCCTTTGGCCAATCAGCGCTTTTTATTAAACTTATAGGAGGGGACAATTATTTATAATGGAACAACATAATCCCCCTACAAGGAAACACTAGTGTTGAGGGCCCTGATGCCATGTTCCATACCTATGCCAGTAGTGAGGGCTGCTTGCCCAGGATCTGCCTCTTCCTTGGATTTTAAGGGAAAATTAACTGAGAAAGTGAATCTCTTTCCTAGGCCCTCGTTCAGGGAGTGGAAGCCGTTCTGCAACAAAGCCAGGACACTCTGCTCCAGGCCCTGAAGCAGCTGAGACTCTCCATCCAGGACATCACCAGAGTCTTGGCCCAAATGCATGGTAAGATGCATGGGTAGAGCCTCCAGGTACCTGGATCTGGGCGGGGCCTTAAAGTGAATTATGGTTCAGCTCTCCACAAGATGGCGCTAGTGTTCTATCTTTGTTTAGCATAAACCAAACAAACCAGAGAATGATTTTTTTCAGGTGGTAAAAACTTTTTTTTTTCTTTTTTTGCAAAATTGTTCTGTGTATTTTCCTGTGACTAGGGTAGTTTGCCTTCTTCAGGGTGGTATCTTGAGCTTTTGTGGAAGGCTAGGAGATTGGGTGGGTCACAAGGGGAATGTTGGTTGTTTATGCTTCAGCTTCTCTGGTAAGCTTGCTGGGAGCAGGGCTGTCAGGGGGGGTGTCAAGGCTCCCCAGATTCATTTGCTTTTCCTCTCACTGGGTTTGGAGACACCTTAACCTGGCTTTAGGCTTCTGTGGCCAGCACTGCCAAAGGAAGGAGTAACTGGTACCCTTCCCCGATGGCCGATGGCCAACTTTTGTTCCAGAGGAGAAAACCATCTGGGCAGCTCTTAAATTTTCATTAGCACAGAAATCTATAAATTGTGCTTGTGGGCACTTATGGCAGGTTTGAGGGAAGAGTGTGATCCCTTCTCATGAGAAACAGGGTCAAACACCCTTTCCTCTGAGTCCTGGCTTCGTGAAAGAAAGATTGTGGGCAGTAGTGTCTACGAGGCATAGGATGGGAAGGAGAAGGTGTAATTTTGTCACCTTACACTGAATAACATGGTCATCCAAGGCTCTGTAATGTCCCCCTGGGGTCACAGGATCACATATTTCCTGTCCACTATCCATTTTCTTGGATTTAACCTTAAGTCCCTCATAGATTTATCGTTTTGTTTTCCAAACATGCTCCCCAGTTGGTGACATGCTCTGCAGCTTTGCCAACACACCACAGGGTCCCTCCTCTGAAGTGTTGAACACTGGAGGAGTTGGGGAGGTTCTGAGATTCTCCAGTGAGTCACACCATGTCCTCCATAGCTGCACCGTAATGTCTAACACAAGGTTCCCCAGAACCTGTTACAAGCCAAGAGAGACCTTCATCATCCCCTGAAAGAGGTCTGAGGACCTGGGGAGCTCCCAGATGTACCCCTTCCACACACTCCATTTGGTCCCAAGACAAATTTCCCCATACAACAGGATTTCCAAGGCCGTATGGTTGGTTGTATCCACATACATGGGGAAGGAGGGGAACATGTGTCCATACTTTTCAAAGATGGCAGCAGCACCCTTCACAGTGTGACCAGGCACCCCTCTGCCCATCTCAGGATGGAGAATGTGTCCCTGCCTCTGACATTCTTCCAGCCAAAGAATAGGTAAGAAGTGTAAAGCCAGAAATGGTCAGTGAGTTCTCATCTTGAGTGTCGGGACACCGTGTGAAACACAATGCTCCTGATGTCACCAAGTTTAGTGACAACGGCAAATCACACAAGGAAGTTCACACACGGCTGAGGAGTGAATGGCCTTCAGATGAGTCTTCCATACTGAGCCCTGTGGCACTGTGGGGCAGAAGCAGGCCACCATTCCTTCACCTTGTACCTATAGAGACCTTGACAGTGCAGTGTCGCTGAGATGGGAGTGGCTTGCTTTGGAGCAGGCAGTAATCATAAAAGAGAGATTATATTAATAAAAGCAAATGCTGACTGGAAGGCACAGGCAGAGAACTGTGCACACCATCTGGCCAGTGTATAATCTGTAGTTGCTACATTTTTGTGTGTGATACAGGGAGCTTAGCAGGATGGATCCCCTCTCTCCCCTAAATTGATTTTACCAGGCAATCAAACTATTTTCAGAGCCTAAGTTTAGCAAGCATCTCAGATTTCCTCTTTCCTGGGCACACACCTCCTCCACAAGCACACAGGAGCCATACAAATGCCTTTCGTGGACATCAGAGACCCACTGCACTGCAAGTTCCCAGGCTCTTACCCAACTTAGCACAGTTGTTCTACACAGTGCTCACAAACAGCTAAAACGATAAAACCAGACTACCGTTTTCATCATCCAACTCCCCACAAGGCCACCGTGGTACTAAAAATGTCAGCCACAGCCATCTCAGCATGTTGTCACTTGCTTCAATTCAGCACTGTGTACCTATGTGACTGTCTTTGGAGGCATGTCTTACCTATATGGCCCATCTGACTGAGAGTTTGGGGATCTGTTGGACAGCCAACATATTTTCAGGGTTTCAAGTATTTAAACCATTTCTAGGTGTAATTCTGCAGATTGCTAGGAGGTTGTGTCCCTAAGAGTCAATTTATCCTTAGGAAGTTCAAGGTATGTACTTCTCTCCAAAAAGTAATTTTTAAATTTTCCTTTCTTCCTTCATAGTCAACAGAAGGTCTGGCTTCAGCCTCACTCACTTAACAATGTTTTCTTCAGGTGCTGGGAAGATGATCAGATTTAAAATGCTGGCTGCATGGCATAAGGGTTTGAGTCTATGTGGTAGTTTGAATGTAATAAACTCATGGGGAGTGTCACTATTAGGAGGTATGGCTTTGGTGGAGGAGGCGTGGCCTTGTTGGAGGAAGTGTGTCACTATGGGGTTGGGCTTTGAGGTTTCATATATGCACAAACCAGGCCCAGTGCCTTAGACCACTTCCTGTTGCCTGCCAGTCAAGATGTAGGGCACTTGGCTCCTCCTCCAGCCCCATGTCTGTCTGCATGCCACCAAATCAATGATAATGAGCTAAACCTCGGACATTGTAAGCCATCTCAATTAAATGTTTTTTCTTTGTAAGAGTTGCTGTGATCATGGTGTCTCTTCACAGCAATAGAAACCCTAAGACAATTTCTACCCCTAGTACCCAAGCAAATAGCTGGGAGTGAGGTTCTTGCCTGTAATCCTAGTTAATCCTAGTGCTTGGGAGGGGGGAACAGGAGAATCCTGGAGCTCATGGCAGCCAGTGTGGTAGGATCTGTGAGTGAGATGGGGCGCACCCAACATTGACCTTTGGCTTCCATGCATTATGCACACACTTGCACACATAAAACACAGGCATGCACACATAGGTAGAAATTTTCTCTTAGTAGAAGTGAGTAATCAAATGTTCTCTTCTGTGTTGAATGATGCCCTCTGAGGAGGGAGGCTGGGTGGGTCTGTACTGTGTGCCTTCTCTGCTTAGCTTTTCTGATTTGATCATCTAATTTTGTCAAAGGACTTTTCAGTTTTAGTCTGTGCATTTATTATTTTTTTTTCTAAACCCGTTTGGAAAATTATCACCTGGCAAGTCTCTGTTAGTTTAAATCTCGTAAAACTCATGTTTCTGTTTCTAACGTTGGCCTCCACTGATGGATTATTTAAGTAATCTGCATGTATCCAAACTATGTAAGCTGCTTCCTTAAATCCAGTTTCATTGACTTCTTAAATCAACTTTTATCATCCTTAAGCATCAGGTGTGAAAACATACACCCATGTTCTCCCTTCATTGTTTTCTCAACTTGACTGAAACCTGGTTCATCTGAGATGAGAACCCTCAACTGAGGGGAAAAGAATGCCTCCATCACATTGCCTGCAAGCAAGTCTGTAGGGAATTTTCTTGATCAGTGATTGATGTGATAGAGCCCTGTCCACTGTGGGCGGTGTTTGGCTGCTATAAGAAAGCAGGTTGAGCCGTAAGGAGTGCGAGCCTGTGAGCAGCAGTTACTGCCTCCAGGTTCCTGCCTCGACTTCTCTTTGTGACAGAATATGAGCTATAAGATGAGTTAAACCCTCTTCCTCCCCAGGTTGCTTCTGGTCAGGGTCAAAACAATATACATACCCAGGGTAGCTCTCAGTGCACTGGAGATTCTTACATTTTAACAGATGACTTCTAAGGGGTTTAATGTATCAAACTACCTAAAAATACACCAGCTGTGGGTTTTGCTTTGTTTTCTGCATTGCTGGGGTTAGAGTGCAGGCCCCTGATCGTGCTCACCCATTACCCCGCATCCCTGGCATCCGTAGATCTTTCTGATTTGGTTAGCTTTGATTTGCCCACATATTCACAACCTTCCTTGCCCTGCTTTTTCCCACACATATTTATTTATTTGTCCAATTCTGGCTTGATTTCTCTGGCTGGCAGAAGACCCTTGCTCAAGAGCAGTTTGGAGAGGAACAGGGTTATTTGGCTTATACTTCCAGGTCACAGGTCATTACTGAGGGAAGTCAGCAGGAACAATGAAAGGCACAGCTTACTACCTCGTTCTTAGGCTCACGTCAGCTACCTTGCTTCTACAGCCCAGGTCCACCTGTCCGTGGATGAAGCTCCTCTCACATCAGTTAGTGATTAAGACTACCCCTGCCCCCAGCATGCATGCCCCTGCCATGGGCCCACAGGCTAATCTGATGGAGCAAATCTCCCAGCTGAGACTCTTCCAGATAATTTAGGCCTATGCCAAGTTGATGCTGAAGCAAACCAGGAGAGCCCTGTAGGATTTCTTGAAGATATATCTACTGACAGATTAGAAGGTGGCAAGTTCTGTTGCCTGGAAATCACCTCATTCCTCTCCAGGATTGGAACAGTGTTTTGTAGCAACCAAATCCTTTCAGGAAGAGCATTGCTCTGTCTTCTCCCCCTGGCTGCTTGTATCTACTTCTTTGCTATTTCTGGATTCTTATTTCTATTTTTCCACTCACTCTTAATGGTTGTCATGCTATCTTGAATGTTCATTTTTTTTTTTAAAATGCCATGCTGATTAGAAGGAGGAATGAAATGTTTGTATTCTATTCTTGCTGGTTCCTGAACATGCAGAGCTACATCAAGTTAACTTGGAAACTGGCATCCAAGAACCAATCAGGCAATTACATTTGGACTAAACATTTGCATCATAAAACCCCAACTTTTCAGGGACAGATTATTTTAATTTTACTTTGTTCTGTATCAAGGACACTTTCATTTTGCTTTGTGTGACAAGCTGGGCAAAGTAGGAATACCCCACACTGAAGGTGAAGACATTGGCACTGGCACATGCCGAGTTAATGCCAGAGGGCTATGGGGTGAAATTTACCCCAAAACTAAGCCCAAGGCTTTCCTCTCATGGCATCATCCAGAGACAAAGTGTAGTGGGATTAGCAAGTATGCTTCCCACAGACCTGCTCCTGTTGATTTTATATTTTTCTAGTGGTTCCTTGACTCCTTCCTGGCTCTTAAACTCCTTTCTGGTGTTTTCTTTTTTTACTTTAGCAAGGGTCTTGCATTCAACAATACTTACCAAACTGTAGTGGGATCATGTTGTTACATTGTAAATAATTGTCCTGCCCACTGGTTTAATAAAAATGTTGATTGGCCAAAGGCAGACAGGAAGTGTGGGCGGGGCTACCAGACTAAGAAAACTCTGAGAACAGGAAGAACAGCAGAAATGCCAGAGTTCCCAAACAAGCCGGAAGATGCAGAGGACACCTATGCTGCTCTGAGAAAGATACTGAGCCCCCATGGCTGAACAAGATAAGAGTCATGGGTTAGATGAAGGGTAAAGAGTTAGCAAGTTATATGCCTGGGCCCCAGATCAATCAGCGTATAATTAATACAAGTGTCTGTGTGTTTCAGTGGGACTATGGGACCGTGGGTCAGAAAGTCTGGGCCAGGAGGCTGGGCTGGAAAGATTGGGCCAGGTACCAAATACATCACAGGCTTGCTTTGGAGACTTTGCTCTGTCCCCTTGTGGGCTTGTCTTTCTCTGTTTCCTGCACCTTCACATTGTTCTTTATTCTCTCAGGAACGTTCCCCTCCCTGGCTTTCTCCATCAGGGGCCTGCCCCTTGTCTCTATAGTGTAGACTATAGAAACATTCTAGCAGGTACCACAAAAAAACAAACAAACAAAAAACCCTTTGTTAGTGACTTGGCTCAACCTGTATGAAATATGTATTGTGATATTATATCCAACTTCTGTCTTGGAAGAAAGGCAGGTGTAGAGAAAAGCAGCATACACATAAGGCAGCATGTCCTGAAGACCCCTTCTAAATCATCTGTCGCTGTGGCTGGGTACTTTTTATCTGTCACATGCTCGAAATAGCTCCCAATGCAGGGGCCCCTCTCTCGGTACGCATCCTCATTGAATGTGGAGTTTCCTTGTTTGTGAATGTGTTGTGTGAGACTGGGTTTTCATGCACACGACATTTCTTTCAAGGTAAGGCCATGTTATGCTTTAGTAATAATTATTTGCAATTTTGCGTTTAGCAGAGGTATTATTTAATTATCTCTGTACTGTTCATTCTAACTTATGGAACAAAACCAGTGTTTGTATTATTAACTTGGAATTTAACACTTTCTAAACATTGTCAGGTTATCTGGTTTCTATGTGGAAATCCTGCTGAGAAGTATGCATAGGTTCATCATTATTTTTTTCTATTTATTGAAAATAAGTTTTCCCCTCACATACAATAGATCCTGTTTACAGCTTACCGTACCTCTGCCTCTTCCAGTTCTCTCCACCTTTCTCCCATCCAATCCCCTTTCTGTGTCTTATTAGAAAACAAACAGGCTTCTAAGGGATAATAATAACACAACAAAAACTATCAGATTGGAGATTGGACATGACAGATGGAAAAGAACCTGAGCAAAGGCACGAAGACAAATGTAGATGCTGAGACCGACTTGTCAATGCTCATGATACAATAAATACAGGAAACCACAATACATCACATATACATCACAGAGGACCTGTCGGGTAAAGAGAAGGAGGAGGAGGACTATAAGAATGTGTGTGTGTGTGGGGGGGGGGGGGGAGTTGGCTAGTTTTATGTCAACTTGATCCAA
Organism: Phyllotis vaccarum; assembly: GCA_033318265.1. Taxonomy (NCBI): domain Eukaryota; kingdom Metazoa; phylum Chordata; class Mammalia; order Rodentia; family Cricetidae; genus Phyllotis; species Phyllotis vaccarum. Next base: position 137,028,524 of record JARWLC010000002.1, on the reverse strand, counting down.
GCTAAAGTACATCTGAGAGGAGGGAACCTTAATTGAGAAAATGCCTCTGAAAGACTGAGCTGTACACAAGTCTGGAGGGTATTTTCTTAATTAGTGATTGATGGCGGAGGGCCCATCCCATTGTAGGTGGTTCCACCCCTGGGGCTGGTGGTCCTGGGGTCTATAGAAAGCAGGCTAGATGTAAGTCATGGGGAACAAGCCAGTAAAACAGCACCCCTCCATGGCCTCTGCCTCAGCTCCTGCCTCCAGGTTCCCAGCCTGGTTGAGTTCCTGTCCTTACTATCCTTTGGATGATGCAGAAATGAAAGCTGAATAAACCCTTTCCTCTCTAAACCTTTCCTTCTTATTTGCTTTGGTCATACTGTTTCATTGTAGCAATAGTAAATCTAAGACAATATATAAAATAAAGTTAATAGTTAAAAATAATTTGGTCATAGTGTTTCATCATAGCAATAGTTAACTAAAGACAATACATAAAATAAAATTAAAAATAAGAATAAGATGAACAATAAACAAAAACCAGAAGAGGAAAATCCCTGATGTGACCAATGAACACCCAAAGAGTTCATGAGTTTGGTTCTCTGTTGGACCATTGGCCATTTAGTGCTGGACACGTGACTTACCTTTTCCTAGTGCAACCCAACCTCCTTTAGAGAAAAATATGTACTTATGAGTAGTTATCAGTTGGGGATAGCTTTGGGGTTGGGCCATGTGTCCACAGCTGTAGGACCCCATCTGGTGCAGACCTGTGCAGGCCCCGTGCATGCTGCCTCAGTTACTCTGAATTCACATGTTGTGATCCTATTGATTTAGAGAGTCTGGTTTCCTTGGTGTCTCCATTCCCTCTGGCTCTTATACTCTGTCTTGCCTCCTCTTCCACGGGGTGTCCTGAGCCCTGAGAGGAGAGAGTTGATGTAGACACCAAAACCAGTTAGGGCTGAGTGTTCCCCGGTCTCTCACTGTCTGCATATCATGTGGCTGTGGGTCTCTGTATTTGTTTTCCATCTTTTGTAGGAGGAAGCTACTTTGATGATAGATGAGCAAAGCACCAGGCACTGATCTAAGAGTACAGCAGCAATGTCATTAGGAGTCATCTTATTGTTAATTTTTTTTGTTTTGTTTTGTTAGGGTTAGTATTACTTGGTTTTTAACTAGGTCCCAGCTATCTAGTCTCAGGTACCGAGCGGTGTTGGGTTTGGGTTCCATTTTGTGGAATGGACCTTATCAGATATGGATTGGTTATGCACACAAACTCGGTGCCATCATTGCAGTAACACATCTTGCAAGCAGGACAAACTGTGGATGAAAGGATTTGTGGCTGCCTTGTTTATGGTTCTCCTTCAGTAGAGAGCAGAGCACCTCCCTGTACCAAGGGAGCTAGCACATGGGGGTATAAAGCTTTCTGTAGGCACCAGCTGGACTTCTTGACATTCACTGAGTTGTGTAGGTGTTGTCTTTGGCAATGGGGAACTTCTCAGTTTGTGGAGAGCAGTCTTAGCAACAACCTGGGTTATTTGGGGGTTCCCATGAGATCCCTTTGGTCATCAATTCAATTATATGAACACAATCAATATACTGGTGGCTTTATTTGATGAAAAGAGATGTCCATCTGGGGCTCCATGTCCCTCTTAATTTGGTGATGTCATTTAGATTTCTTACATATACACATACATATATACATGCTTCTATTATATTATGCTTCTAAACTTGCCCCCATATGGCCTTTAATTTTGACTGTGCCTCTCTGTATTTCCTCCCTCACTCTTCTTTTGTTCCCCATCTGTCTGATTCTCCTGTTGTAGTCCCCTTCCTGAGTCCATCTATAACTATCTATTCTAATTAGTCTCCTACTCTATACCTAACCTCTATAGTTCTACAGATTGTAGCTTGGTTATCATTGACTTATCAGCTAATAACCACATATAAGTGAGTGCATACTATATTTATCTTTCTGGGTCTGGGTAATCTCACTTAAGATGATGTTTTCTAGTTCCATCCATTTACCTGTGAATCTCATAATTTCTGTTTTTTTAAACAGCTGAATAATATTCAAGAAAATGCACCACCTTCTCTTTATTCATTTATCTACTCAGGGAAATCTGGATTCTTTTAAATTCTGGATATTATGAATAGAGCTTATTTGTATATGAATAATCATGGCTGAGAAAGTGTTCTTGTGGTAAGACAAAGTGTCCTTTGAGTATATGACCAAGAGTGGTATAGCTGGATCTTGAGATAGATCAGTATGTGACTTAGTGCTTGGTTGTATTTCTTTTATGAACTCAGGTGTCCTTGTGTACGTAGATGTTAAGAATTGCAATGTCCTCATGGTGAACGTTTTTCCTTTGAGTATGTCCTGTCTTTCCGTATCTATCCTTATTAGTTAATTTTTGAAGTCTGTTTTGTCAGATATTAAAATGGCCACACCAGGTTCTTCTTGGGTCTATTTGGTTAGAATACCTTTTTCTATCCCTTTACCCTTAGGTGATGTCTCTCCTTGATGTTAAAGTGTGTTTCTTGGATGCTGCAGAAGGATGGTTCCTGTTTTTGCATCCATTCCACCGGTCTGTGTTTTTGTCCTGGGCAATTGGACCTGAGAGAAATCAATAAGCTGTGTTTGATTCCTGTTGTTTTGTTGTGGTGGTGGTGATTGGATGTGCGTGGTGTGGTGTGTGTGGTGTGGTGTGTGTGGTGATTGTGTGTGTCTCTGTGTGTGCATCTGTGTGTGTGGTGTGTATATGCGGTGATTGTGTGTGTGTGGTATGTGTGTATCTATGTGTGGTGTGTGTATATCTCTGTGTGTGTGGTGTGTGTATCTGTGTGTATGTGGTGTGTGTATCTGTGTGTGGTGTGTGTATCTATGTGTGTGTGTGTGTATCTCTGTGTATGTGTGCAGGTGCGTGCACACATATGTTTCTCCTCTTTTCATCTGCTGGTCTGAAGTTATGTTTCCTTGTATTTTGGGGGGTGTGGTTAACTTCTTCAGGCTGGAGTTTCCTTCCAGTACTTTGTTCAGAGTTAGATTTGAAGAGAGACATTGCTTAAGTTTGGTTTCATCATGGAATGTCTTATCTTTTCTATCCATTCATCATGAATTCTTAGAACTTTTATTTTTTCTCCTGGCTAGGAGCTCTAATACAAGACCAAATGGAAATATTGATCCGTCTTTCATAAATCACTTTTAAATATCCACTGACTGTATTTTACATTTTCATGTAATTCCTGCTGTATCTACCATAACGGTCACTTAGCTTTACTGCTGATACACTACGTTGTGTAAAACAGTGATTTAATACACAGCCCTACATCTTCTGCAAGGAGCTGTATATAATGCTTAACAACATGGATAAGAGAGACCATCAATACCCAGGAGACGTCCCAGAAAACAGTTGAGCACATGGGACATAGGCACACTTGAGCAGAGAGGAAATGTCCATATGGAGGAATGTCTTAAAGCATTGGAGCTGTGCCTTCTCAGGTTTGGGGGGCTTTGGGCTTCAGAGAAAATGGGCAGGGAGAAGAAACCAAGAATTGGACTCCGTGTGTAATAAGAGAAAAGGAAAGGGATGGGAAGACTGTGTTATTAGTTAGACTTTATCAAAAGGTGTTTCCTTTTCTATCAGAAACAAAGAAATGTAAGCACTAATCTGGTTAAGATAAATGTGGACTAGTTTCCACAAGGCAGAGGACCTCAGCAATGTGGCGAGATCAGCCTTTCAAAGCAGATCAAAGATAGTTGGAATGAACATGGCCATGATGGCACACTTCCTTAAGTCGGGGTCCATACTGAGTGGAATCCTTCCTCCCTAAGCATGGCTGCCCGTGCTGGCCAATGCGGCTTGGGGCTAACAGCTCTGTTGACCTGTGGTAATAACCCCTGGGAAGCCCTCAGCTGATACAGGAACTTCTGGACATTGCTCTTTTGCTCCTGTGGAAAGGAGTGATCTTTGATTTTTTTTTTCTCAGCTTACCATATTCTCTCACACACTATTTCTATTTAAAATACTACCTTTCAAAACGATGTTCTTAATCTCTTACTGGTGGTAGTGAAATTGAGAAAGCCTAAGTACCACAAACAGAGCAGGCCAGCATAAGGAAAGGATTAGCAGCCCTGTAAGGGTCCATGCCCTCTGCAAGGGAACATTCCATGTGTGCTTGTTGCTTCCATTCTGGGTTTTGCCTAGATCAGATAGGGGTAGGGGAGCCCCAGGAAAGCAGCAGGGTCCAGGCACATGCGGCCAATTGCTTTCTGCCTGAGGTAAAGTTCACATTTGATTGTTTTTCAGATTATGTGGACCCAGACATATTTTACAGGGTCATCCGGATCTTCCTGTCTGGGTAAGTACCGGAGACCTCTGTACAGTTTCTCAAATTTGTGTGAGGGTAGACAGACAGAAGCTTCCTAAACTAAGAAATATAGCAAGTGACTGAAGCTGACAAAGTCACCTCCTGGGCCCACTCTAGGAGGACAGAACCCATGCACCATCAGAATGAAAGCCTGGGTACTTAGGTCCTTAGGATTGTCATTAGCCACTGATTGGAGCCATAGATCCCCTTAGAAACCCAACTTGATGACAGGGACAAAAAATAAATAAAAGCTAGGAGGGGAAGACAGGTGTGGAGGAGGAGGAGGAGGAGGAGAGGGAGGGACATGGAGGGGTAGAGAAGAGGAAGGCTGGAAAGTAATAGTTACATTTTCCCCTTTGCCCTTTGGTCTTATGAGGTCACAGCATCCAGGAACTCATCTGGAAAACAGGGTCCAGGCCTTCACCTAACCAAACCATTGCTGCCTTGCTCTAAATTGCCTGGCCCTTAGAGTTGTGGGTAATACAGTGTTTTGTTTTGTTTTGTTTTTGCTATGTAGTAGCAGGAATAGTCTGAGGCCCTTTCTGGGCCATTTTTTCACTGATTCTGGGTACCTTTGTTTTTTCTCATGGCTATATATCAATCTCCACCTCTCTATCTGTCTGTCTTTCTTTTCCCCTCCCTCCCTCCCTCCCTCCCTCCCTCCCTCCCTCCCTCCCTCCCTCCCTCCCTCCCTCCCTCCCTTCTCCCCTCCCTCCCTTCTCCCCCCTTTCTCTCTCTTCTACACACACACCCACATCAAGCACACTTCTCCCAGTTATTCCTACCCTGACATACTTTAATCAGATTGTCATCTAATTCAAAGACTACCAGAGTCGAGTCACTTCTGAATGTTTGTGTCTTGTTGACTTGGAGGTACTTGGGGATACTGTCATGAGAAAGAATATAAGCTGTTCCTGGACAGAGCAAGAGAGACTAAATGCTAAATCCATTATTGCCATGTCTCACTGGGAGAAAAATGAAATAATCATAGATATAACACACTTCCTTCAAACTGGAGAGCTGTGGGATACTTTAAGGGAGGTCTGGCTTGGGTGTTGAATCCTACTGTAGGGAGTAAAGGTTAGAAACAAGATTTCCAGAGAGTAACTTGAGAGAAACAGAGGCAAATGAGCTAAAGGATGTACAGTGTGGAATCTAAACAGCCCCAAAGGCTGTGTGTTGAAGGCTTGGCTGCCAGCCTAGGGGGCTAATGAGAACTTATGGAAGCCTTAAGAGGTAGAAATTCTTGGAAGAAAATTATGCTCTCAAAAGGGTTTGGAGACTCCAGCCCAAGGCCATCAACTTTATTCTTAAATGTTCTTTCCACCATGATACATCCCCAGCCCCAGCCAAAGTGGTGAGATCAGATGTCTAAGGACCAAACCTCAAAGCACACCAGAAGAGCTTCATGTTCTGATACGCTGATGCTCTCAAGTGCTTCCCTATGGCAACCGTTGTGATCTAGGCCTCTTTTTAATGAGACCCTACAGCAAGCATATACTAGAACGGGCCAGTGAGCCAGGCCACTCTGTGCTTTTCCCTGCTCTGAAGCTCCTGTGAAGTTTGTAGTGGTATAAAATACCACCACATGTTCAGCAGCTTTAAATATCTGGCTTGTTCCTCAGTTCTGTGGGCCCAAAGTCCAGGCAAGCTCAGGGTGCTTTCCTTTAGGGTCGCTAGAGGGTGGAGTCAAGGCTGGTAGAAGGCTGGACAAAATCTCACTATGTAGCCCAAGCTGGGCCAGGTGGCTTTAGCTGGGAATGTGAGTGACACCTTGCTTCTCAATTCAGTGCAAGCAGATTGAGGTTTTGCATTGGTGTGTGTGTGTGTGTGTGTGTGTGTGTGTGTGTGTGTGTGTGTGTGTGTGTGTGTGTGTGTGTGTGTGTGTAGAAATGATATCTAGGATGCTAGAGGCCTCTTATGTTGTCCATCCCCCCCCCCCAATTGTGGCTTCTGATACAGTGGTGACACTTGGAATTTTTCTAGAACTACACATTTTCCTGACTTCTTCTTTGACCACTAGCCAGGGAAAACTTCTCTTAAAAGGGCTTATGTGGTTGGGTTCAGTCTATTTGGATGAATCAGGGGAAATTCCCACAAGAAGGCTCAACCCATCAGCAACCTTAACTGCATCTGGACAATCCTCCGGCTTTGCCATATAGTTCATCATAGTGACGGGAACATCTCATAGTATTAAGTGTCCCAGGAATTCAGTTGGGAATCTTGGGAAACTAATTTTAGAATTCTGCCCACTAATGTCTTTTAAAGGAATAAATTCCACTTCCTCTAATGTCAGAGTCATGACAGGAACCAGAAGGTAACTTGGTTTTCGTCAAAATAAGTTCAGAATAATGACACCTTTTATCTACTGTCTGCACAAAGCCTGTCCTCTGCTTCCATCCCTGAGACTGTTCCCTTGTGGCTATATGGGCGTACCAAACCCTAAGTGTAGCTATAGTTTCAAAAACATCTGGATGGTTGAGACTTCCCAATAGACTGGGCGTACCAAACCCTAAGTGTAGCTATAGTTTCAAAAACATCTGGATGGTTGAGACTTCCCAATAGACTTGCCTTTATTTAAAATGTCACTTTTCCCTCTCCGAATCTGCCTTACTTTTGATTCATGCTTTCTCATTTGCTTCTTAAAACACACTTTTATTTAGGAGAGGAGTTCATGTGGAAATGAGATGTTGCCTTTGGTTCCCAGCCCATCACAGTCCCGGGAAGGCCAGGGACTCCTCTGGGGGAAAAGGTCACTTTATTTTTGTTCTCTCCTTCAACTTCTCCTTTTCCCTGGGATTGCTAGAAATAACACACTAGAAAGGCTAAAAATAACCTTACCATAGAGACCGGAAATGAAAATGGCCCCATCCCTTCCCAAACGGCAGCCCAGCCTGTGAGCTCCTGTAAGAGATGTCCACCAAGCCTCACAGAGATGGTGAGTCTCACACAGCTGCAGACTTTGGCATCTGTCCTCTGTGCTGGTGTTTTCTGCCTTGCCTCTAAGCTGCCTTGCCAGAGGCCAAAACAGCCTCTTTATTACTGGTAGCATATTCACAGCATGCAGAAAGCATCCCATATCACAGCTAGGATATGGTGTTAGAGGAGATAGAGGATTAGGGGGGAGAGAACCACGGAAAAGGGACAGGGCTATTGTACCAGAGGGACAAAAAACTGCCTCTGGATAGAGAGAAGACAGACGTGACACATAGGCAAATAGCCATTTATAAAGGTAAATGGGGAAGCCCCACATTATGATGAGGTGTTGGTTAGACATGTTGATTAGGTGAGACAAAGGGGCTTCTGATTGCTGGACTTTAATACTTTGATAACTGGGTTTTGGTAGTCAGTCTCAGGAGGAGGGATTGGCCAAATATGGGAATGGAGTTTGGGGGCCTAGCTTCAGAAACGTGATCTAAAGGTTCTTAGGCAGAGGGAATGGGGGAGAAGGGTAAGGTCTTCCAGAGCCTGCTCACCTTGCTCAAACTAGCCAGAGTCCCTTCCATACTGACCCATGGATGTTCATTTTTCATTCACTCATCAAATAAATACTTGGTGAGGACTTTCTGCATGGCAGACAGTGTTGTATGTGCTGGAAACAGCAGTAAAGAAGAGAGACCATATGGTCCTTGTGGAGCTTGTGGTTTCAGGATGGAGAGAAGTTCTAAGTAAACAAACTGAATTGAGGCAGACATCCTATAATATGTGTTACCACACGAGGTTGCATGGGGTAATGTCAGGTAGGATGTAGGTTGCTAGGGAGGGACCACTAGGTGTGGTGGCTTAGGTATCTATTTATTGGGATCTAGAATTACCACTTTCCAGGTGACGTGAACAGATATGCATAGACAATGGAGCAGGCCATGTGGATTCTTTATCCAAGCAAAGGAAACAATTGCTATGACCCCGAGGAAGGAATAGGCATAAAGAACAGGATTGGATATGCAGGAGAATGTGAAATATGCCAGTCATTGTGGAGCCAGACAGCATGGGCTGTGCTGGTTTCTCTTCGGAGTGGCACAGTCTGAGGGTAACCTATAAAGATTCCTGGCACATGGCAGCTGCGTGGTATAGGTACTAGTCCGATAACCCAACATGGCACCAGGTAAGAGATAAGAATTCCTGGCATGTAGCAGCCACGTTTGCAACCCCAGAGCAGAGTTTAGAGAAGGTCCAGAATGCAGGCAGTGGTTGTTGAATATATGGGGTTCCTGTGTTCCTTTTCTGAACAAAATGATAAGGGAGCAGAGATACTGGTCCAAACCTGCTGCTTACACTGTCACTCACAGGATGATATGTTCATTGGAAAAAGAGGAAAACATGCTTCTTGATGAAGGTAGACATCTATAAACTCAGTTCTTGGGAAAAGCACCACAGACATGCAACTCTGGAATGCAAGTTGAGCATGTCAAGTCCTGCTATGCTGGGAGCCTGGGAACTTAGCTCAAGTCTTTGTTACTCTAGGAAAGAGGGTAAAACTTGCCTAGCCTCATCTACAGCCAAGTGGCCAGGGTGAGAGGGTAAAGTGTAGGCACCACAGTGCCAGTGGGATCCACTCTGCTTCGCCATGCTTCAGGTAGTGGGCCAAGACTGGGAAAAGTCATGGGAGGTAAATATAAGAGAGAGGAACATGGAGAGGCATGTGAGCAGGGGCCCCAGGCTTGGTCCTTGCACCTGTCTGTGGGCTCTGGTACCCACAACCTTGGTTAGATTGCTGCCCTTGCCATCAAAGCTGCTGTGACAAAGCCAAACAGTTTGATAACAGTTCTCATGGGGCAATGAAAGCCAAGGCACCAGCATTAAACTATCAACATTTCTAAGTGTTTCGAGAGAATCACAGTTAAGTGTCTGTGGGCTTGTGTGTCATGACGAAGCTGTATTTGTAGGGTTTCTATAGCATCTGAGACTAGTAGAGGAAGTGGGGATTTGTTCAGAGCCTCTTAACAGTTCTGTTGGTGGCAATAATGTAACAGATGCTCATTTATGATGGCAGTTAAGACCAGTGGGGAAGATTCCTGTCCTTGCCTCTCTGGAAGAATTCTTTAAATGGGGGGCAGAAAAGGGCCCCAATAGTATGGCATGTTGTGAAGCTGAAGTCAAGCTAACACGTCCTTGGATACTCTGGCAAGAGTTATTACCCTTCCTCAAGGTTCCGTGGTACTGAGCACACTTCCTCACTGGTTCACGCTGTTTTCTGGAGCCATCTCTTTCCAACTCTCTTTTTCTTTTTGGCCCCTGCCTAGGTGGAAGGACAACCCAGCCATGCCTGTGGGGCTGCTCTATGAGGGTGTGGCCACAGAGCCTCTGAGGTACTCGGGAGGAAGTGCAGCCCAGAGCTCTGTGCTTCAGGCCTTCGATGAGTTCCTGGGCATTCAGCATTGCAAGGAAGGTGGTAAGCAACAATCCGATCTCACCTGTTCTCTCAGGGGAGGTCTGGGCAGAATATGATGGCTTTTTTTTTTTTTTTTAACCAACTTATAAAACCAAGTGTAAATGAAAGTGTCCTGAAGTTTATCCCTGCTCAAGCTACCAGACCCTTGTGGGCATGTTAGTCAATACCAGGTCATCAGGTCTCATCAGGACTTTGGGCTCCTTTCCAAGTCTCAAAACATAGCTGTGACCTGGACTTTTCACTGTCATGGGGGCCTGCATCCTTAGTCTGTAAATTCAAGGTTAGGCTCTTGTGTGGCCCCGTCTAAAGCAGTCGGTAATGAAGCCCTTTCTATAGAATGGCCCTGCCTCCCACTGAATCCATGTGGGTCAGAAGAGGGGGATCATCATTTGAAACCTTTGGAAATAGCTACTGCTTTGCCTGCCAGCATAGAGCCAGCTCCCAAAAGAGCAAACAAACAACAGAAGGTATTTCATGCTACAAGCTTTAACTTGGGTCAGAACCAAATTGAATCTCTCTTGCTTCACCTGAACTATTCTCTGGAACAACTGGGGTTGTTCCTGAATTTTAGAACTTAATGTAGTCACTTACTCTTCATAGACACAAAACAAAATAGCAGACAATAAAAACAAACAAACAGGCCACGTTAGCTAAAGGGATAATGCTTTTTCTAGTAAACACTTGAGATTTTGGTATTTTAGCTTCTCTGGGTTTTTACTAAAATTCCTGTTTTCCAATGTCTTTTCTATGTGTGCAGTAACTTTCACTACCCTGGCCCCATCCTCCACCCCCACCTCCAGTCAGTGTGAGGGTTTGTGTGCATGCTTGTAGACATGCCTCATGGCCTTTAGCAGGAAACATCATGCCATTTGTATTTGGCTTGGGATATGTACACCCTGACTAGTAGACTCCTCTCTAACTTTATTATCTGAGAGATGCTAGCCTTTCCTCTTTTTACATCTCCTGCCAATATCTAGAAATGTGCATTTGGGTATCTGGTAGCTCTAACATAAGCCCAATTGGGCTGAGTGAGAACCTGGTGTGTTTGGAGCAGCAGGCAAAGGCTCCTGAATGTTAGCCTTGAGCTAAGGTGTTACTCTGGGCTATTTCTTTTAGTAGGTTTTCTGCACAGAATGAGAGACTACATGCCTCCTTCCCATAAGGCCTTCCTGGAGGACCTCCATTCATCTCCGTCACTGAGGGACTATGTGCTGACCTCTGGTGCTGGGTGCTGCCTGGTGGCTTATAACCAGTGTGTGGAGGCACTGATAGAGCTGCGCAACTACCACATCAACATGGTGGCACGGTACATCATCTCCGCTGCTGTCAAGGTCAGGAGTAGGATGCTGAACCATCTCTCACCTCATGCCTTGGAGGACAGGGGCACTGGGGGCACTGAGGTACTGAGCTTCCTAAAGAGCGTTAGAGAGAAGACTGTGGAAGCCATTCTGCACCCTACTGCTTAACAATACATGTCCTGCATCCATGTGCTTAGCAGTTCACACCCCGTATCCTTGTACTGAGCAGTTCACACCCTGCATCATTGTACTTGGCAGTTCACACCCCACATCCTTGTACTTGGCAGTTCACACCCCGCATCATTGTACTTGGCAGTTTACACCCCATATCCTTGTACTTGGCAGTTCTCACCCCCACATCCTTGTACTTGGCAGTTCATACCCTGCATTCTTGTACTTGGCAGTTCACACCCTGCATCATTGTACTTGGCAGTTCACACCCCACATCCTTGTACTTGGCAGTTCACACCCTGCATCCTTGTACTTGGCAATTCATACCCTGCATTCTTGAACTTAGCAGTTCACACCCTGAATTCTTGAACTTAGCACTTCACACCCTGCGATCTTATATGTAGCAGTTCACACCCTGCATCCTTGTACTTAGCAGTTTACATTCTGCATCCTTGTGCTTAGGCCCTGTGGGAGTCAGAGCCAGAGCTAGAGCTCTGCCTGAATCCAAGCATACTTTTGCTCCAAAGAACACCACATTCTTTGTTCATAAACGGTGGTTCCCACTCACATCCCAGTCACAGCCATTTTGCTGGCTAGAAATCTTTCTGCCCATGCCCAGTCCCGCTGCCTCACAGCAGGGAGCTGAAACCATCTAGTGGGCAAGTCATAGGTATCCAAACCCAAAGGAAAAAGAATCAAGGTGCCTTTAGGCATATTCCGTCATCTGTTCCTCCCTCCACCTCTGTCCTTCTCCCTTCCCCGTTCCTTCTCTCTCGTTCCCTTCTTATTTTAATTCTCCTCTTCCTTCCCATTTTGTCTTTGAAACTGGGATATAACTCTATGTGCCCTACATCAGCGTCCAACGAGAACCCGTTATCCCCCTGCCTCACCCTCTGAGGGTATATATATGTACAACCTGCTGTGAGCTTTGTTCATTCCTTTCTTTGCCCCGCTGGAGATGGTGGTGGTACTTTTAATAAAAATAGCCACAAATATCAGAGGACAGAGCCAAGCCATGACGGGAATGGTGGCCTATACCTTTAATCCCCGAATTCTCTGAATCTCTGAGAGTTTGAGGCCACACAGAGCCAGGCAATGATGGCACCCACCTTTACTTCTAGCTCTAGGGGAGTTGAATTAGGAAGTAAAATAGCTGGGTGTGGGTGGGGCTAAGGCAGGAAAAGGCAGAAGCCAGGCTTTTACCTATGTGCCCAGTCACTCTGAGGACTCATGGAGACAGGATAAACCTTGTTCGGCCTGAGGAATTTGCTGGGTTAGAACTGGCTGTGTTTTGTCCCCTGTCTCTGGTATATCAGCTTTCCCCAATATCTGGCTCCAGATTTTTATTATATGCTAAGTAGAATTTGCACAATAGGAGGTTACACCTAAGGTTTTGCACATACCAGGTAATTGCTCCACCACTGAGCTACAGTCTCAGCTCTCTGTGTTTCTGATTTTGAAAGAAAGTCTTATGAGTTGTTTGGGATGGTACTGAGCTGTTTAGTCAAGACTAGCCTTAGTCTTAATGTAGTTGGGATGTATAGAATTGAGCCACTGAATCATGCTGCTGCTGCTAACAATGCTGACGGTAGCCTCCTTTTCCTTTTTTTATTTTGGTTTTCGTTTTGAGGCAGAGTCTTACTATGTTTTAGCTCAGGTTGCCTTTGACTCAAGACAGTCCTCCCACCTTGGCCTCCTCAGCGTTGGAGCAGAAGCATGAGCCACCACAGCTGCCTCATTCTTGTAGATTCATTTAATTCTCTAAAGACCCTACTGTGTTCTTGTACAGAGACTTGGTGTGCGTGTGTGTGTGGGGGCGGGGGTAGACTTTCAGTGACCCAGGACAACCTTCTCCTTCCTACTCACATTGAGTTCAACATTGGGGGTAGATGCTCCAGTGGGATGAGGGTGCTGAGTGAGTATACACACTTAAAAGTCACCAGCATGGGGACTCTGAGCTACTGATTTGGAACTGATGTCTCTTCCCCACTGGGTGTATTCATGCCAAATTCTCTGCTCTATTTTTAGGACAATGTTTTTCTTTTTCCTAGTGACACTGGAATTTGTATTTGAAAAATGATCTAATTGACCCATTGAAAGTAAGTGAGCCAAATAGGAATAAATAGTAAGTCCGCATATTTTGGATAAAAATAAATGTAGCTTTTATTTTTAAGTTTCTAGCTCCAAGCCTTATTCTATCTGGTTGCAGAAAACTCAGATCTCACCAGTTTAAAGCCAATTCTATTAATTAGTGCTTCCCACTTTTCTAATGCATATGTGTACACACACACCTGCATCAGACTTTTGTTTCATGGCCCTGTCTAGATGTGGAGCATCAGTGAGGGCCACTTGATCATTCCCAGGCTCTTCCAAATGTTTGTCCCCTGTACAGATCTGGATCAGGTGGACTTAGCAACCCAGTCTACCCTATCAAAAAAGCCCTTCAGTCCCTTAGTCCTGTTGTTCCATAGTCTCTGCAGCCATAAGGACACATGAGACTGGCTTAGGGTATCTGTATCCCAGTACCTGGGGGAGAGAGAAGGTGAGTGCTAAAAGGGGCCAAGCCAGGTCCTACATCAAGGCTTTGGTGCTGTTCCTGTCTCAGATGCCCCGGGCTCCCTCTGGCAATGATTAGATGGCCCATATGACTAGGCTAAGGGCGTCTGAGAGACCCAGTGTCACCCTCTGCTGCTATCACTCTCGTGTAGGGTTTAACAGTGACCTCATTTCTTGTTCCATCCAGAGCCATAATCCCAAAGGCTGAGTTTATGATGTTTCAAAAAAGCTGTCCCTCTCCATCCAACACCCTTGTCTCCTGTTGAAGTCATAAGGGCCTAGATATACTTATTTATCTTGAATTTTCTCTGGGATGAACTATGTGCACGGTGGGCCCAGGAAGTATCTGAAATGGAGAATCGTTAGCTCCATGCCCCAACTCCTTGCTGTTCTCAGAGAATGGGGCTTTCAAGATAAGAGCTGCCTTCCAATTCTGTGCTTCTCATTTTGAAACAATGTGATTTCCAATAAAGAAACCCTCTGTTTCTTACTTATTATATAACAAAGATATCAAGCCTCAGGGTAGATATAAAAGCAAGAATAGAGTCTGGGGCAAATGTGTTGAGGGGGGGGGGTCTCAGGTACATTTCTCAGGAGTATTCCTCATTTGGGAGTATTGGAGGTAGAACATGGCAAAGGTGTGGTGTGATACAGCGGAAAAGCCTGGATTCAATTTGTGCTGTTTGTTATACTGGTAGACACACTGTGTGTATGCCTGTGTGCTGGCTTTCTGTATGTGAGCCTTGTCTGTGCAGGTGACCCACTTATTCCAGGAGAGGACATTCGATTTCCGGAACTGGAGTTCCAGGTGGTTGTGAGCCACCAAACTGGGTCCTCTGCAAGAGCAGCAAGTGCTCTTGATTGGGAAGCCATATCTCTTCACCCACCCCACCCCCCACCTTCTGCTTTTATTTATTATTTCTTACAGTTGTGTGGTCAACACTACGACATTGAGCATGCTAGGCAAAGGCAGGGCTTCATCTCATCCCTGAGCTTAGAGTCTCTTAACAAATGTATAAACTGTGTTTTGAGGATGCTAGTGACTGATGAACCCTCATCTGTGGAGACCGGGGTAGGCCTTGAAGGTCAAAACTGTGTGCACAAGACCCTCTTAGCCCAAGCTCTCCCTGTGACCAATGCAGGAGACAGGAAGACACTGATTTCTTCCAAGGTTGTGTTCATGCATAGCTGGAGTGAGTTTTGATTATTTTTAAGAAGAGTACTAAAGACTCAGTGATATTTTAATATCCAGACAGACAACTAAACCATTAAGGCGGTAAAGCAAGGCAGCATTGATGGTGCTTACAGCTCTACTATGCCTTGACTCTGGAGCTAACTCTGAGTTGGCCTTCAAGAGGGACACAGCTTTCTCAACATTCAAAGTGCAAAGTCAAGGCTGCAAGTTTAAATCCCATGGACCGAGTCTTTGTTGGCTTGTTTGAAAATTGTCGTTCATTCATGCTGGACAGTGATGGTGTCTGTCTTTAATCCCAGCACTTGGGAGGCAGAGGCAGGCAGATCTTTGTGAGCGTGAGACTAGCCTGGCCTACAGAGTGAGATCCAGAATAGCCAAGGCTACACAGAGAAACCCTTTGTCAGAAAAAAGAAAGAAAATTGTCATCCATTGTTTTCAAATAAATGTTAAAGTAAAGCCCCTCCAGAACACAGAAGTGAGGAGGGAATTCAAACTCATTCCAGCTTGCATGGATACAGCTTGTAAAGAACAGTGTCTTCTTGTTTCCTGCATTGGTGACAGGGCCCACAGGCTAGCTACCAAGGTCGTGTGCATACAGTTTTGACCTTGGAGACCTTGTACTGTCTCCCCAGATGAGGGCTCCCTCTTAACCAGCATCCTCAAAACACGAAGGAAGGAAGGGGAACAGGAAAGGAAGAAACAAGAAAAAGGGGGGAATTCAAGATTGTATTCCAGATCTGATTTAATTATTAAATCTTGGACACAATGTTTTGTACCTGCTGGTCAATCATTGCTTCCAGCACAATGGACCGAATGCAGTCCTGCCAATTCTCATGACAAATGTTCTGTTTGCTTTGCTAACAGAGGAAACGCCTGTCATCCTTTGCTCATTTAACAGGAAACTTAATGAAGAAGTCGATTTTTTACTGCTTTCTGAGGCGCAATTGCTAGTTAGCCAATGCAGTTTAGCACCTGCTTTCTGAGAACATTAAAAACTGATTTCTTGAGTGTAAGCATTATCAGAAAAATGAAATTATTTTTTGCAAAGTCATTTGCTTTATAAACTCACCAATCTTTGGGGCCCAGTGCCTCTGTGCGGAGCCAGCATACCAACCCCAGCATGCATTTACCTTTAACCTCTCAGATGGCTTTGTGCCCTCTTACAGATTTGTCCCTGTGGGCAATTTTACTGTGCTCTGTGAGAAAGTGTGCGCAGGAACCTGAATCACCTCGATTGCCCTCTGGGCTGCAATCATCTCAATGGGCTACAAGGCTTTACAACTGTGAAGTGTGTAGAGAATTAGATATTAGTGTTCCTCTACACTCTGACCCCAAGCCTAGACAACATTAAAGATGGAAACGGCTTTTGATTGTGTTGGAGTCTTGAGCCAAAGACTTTTCCTTAGAACTACCAACATTTTTTAGATGATGGGGCACACAGCTTTTCCAGCCAAAATATTCTAAAATTATTTATTAATTATGAAATACATGTTATTTTGTTGCCTATTAACATTATTTTTAATACGCAAATACTTTTAACTTAATCTCATCTGTCAATTAACATTGGTAGCTGTAATTAATAGCGTGACTAATCAGCCATACAAATAAAATACATATGTATATGCTTACTGGCATTTTAGTTATTTAAACACATAGGAAGAATTTAGAAAATGTAATCACAACCATTCGCAGTGTGGATGATAAAATTCAGTGTGTCTTGACACAGCAGAGCAGGGAACCCACGGTAAGAGCAAAAGGTTGCCATGTTGGGTCACAATGTACAGTAGTCACAAGCTTTAGTCACCACCCCCAGAGAAGAATTCATGGTCCACTGCTTGGAACCACAGGCCATTGCTGCCAACACCAATGCTCAGGTGGGCGGTGTGACAAGGACCATGCAGGTGTGCCAGATCCCATAGTCACTTTTCCTTCAATTGGGACCATAGACTCTATCTTGAGACTTGAATCCAGGACACCAGCTTGCTGACAAAGTGAAACTTCTGTTGTTCAAACAAAGACAGACCCAAGAATCGGTCTGAGACACCCTAATCATCTGAAGAGCCCAGGGTAACTCACATCCACTAGCTTCTAGATTGTGAAGGATCAGAATTCTTTGAAGAATGGTTACAACACCTGGAGTTTATAGCCTACACCTTGGGTTTAATCTTGACTGCAATTGGTCCAGTGAGTTGGCAGAAGATGCTTTTTACAAGAGGGAAGATGAAGTTTTAGCCAATGCTGGAAAATGCCCTTGTGGTCAATGAGGCAGCCCCTTCAGGCATGCCACAGAACAGAGCTGTGTGGAGAAGGATGCTGAACCAAAGAACCAGCTGCGTGTATGTCTTCTGCTCTGCACAGAGTCCTAGGAAATCTGAGAAATGCGACACAGTGTTCAGAGGGCTGTCATATGCCAAGTGAGTGTTCTGTCACTGAACCACACAGCCTTGCTCAGAGAATGGCTTTCATCTTATTCCCTTTGATGAAGATCACAAACCAGAGAGAGATGCCTCAGTGGTGAAGAGAGCTTTTTCTGCAAGCATTCGTAAAAATGCTGCGTGTGGCTCTGTGTGTGTGTGTGTGTGTGTGTGTGTGAGAGAGAGAGAGAGAGAGAGAGAGAGAGAGGGAGGGAGGGAGGGAGGGAGAGAGAGAGAGAGAGAGGGAGGGAGGGAGGGAGGGAGGGTGGGAGGGAGGGAGGGAGGGAGGGAGGGAGAGAGAGCGAGAGCGCACAGAGTCCCCAGAGCTCATTGGCCAGTGACACCGTGTCTCACTCCTCACTCAATAAGGCAGAGGGACAGAGGAAGATACCCACGGTCCTCCCATGTGGACAAACATGGACATATGCACTCTCCTCTATCACACAAGCCTTAACAAAGACAAACTCAGAATCTCAGGCAGGCTGAACAGGAACTGTGACTGCCCAATTCCCAGTCATATAGTCTGAGAATTTTAATCTGAATGTGGACTTTTGGGCCACATTGAAAGTAATTTGACTTACTGAGTAATTTGCTACACTGCTTTGTAACTGTGAAATGTGTGTAGAATGTATATACCAGCATTCCTAGGCACTCTGACCTTAAGCCTCACCAATTTAGAGATGGGAATGATAGTTGCTTACTTTTTGCTTGCAGGTCTAGAGACCTTCCACAAGAGGGCAGTAGAAGCCTGCAAATCTTTATGGCTTTCTCAAATGTGCTTCTGTGCCTGTCATGGGTAAAATATTCACATTTGCGGATTTTTTTTTTTCTTCCCTCCACAGAAGCACTAGGAAGACCTTGAGAAGTTATTTCACCCCAGGTGCTGCCTTCAGCCAAAACCACATTAAATTGGCACAGATGGCTCTCTCTGGGCCCCAAAGGAAACGATAGTCTATTTGTAAAAGCTAAACGTAATCATTATAATGACATTCAATAGATATAATAAAGGAAAACAATGATACATTTATTTGAACTGGAAAGGAGTTCTCCCCTCTCCACGATCAGGGTTATCTGACTGTCCAAGAAGCTTCAATGAGGACGAATTAGGAAGAAATTGCTAGCAGAAAAGATCACAGTCACACAGGAAAAGCCACATGGCTGCCTGGCTTAGAGAACAATTAGTTGGAGTTTTATCAAGAAAAGGAAAAAAAAGCAATAGTACCATAGAAATGGAGTCTTTCTCTTGATCTCTCCTGCCTGCAACTGTGTTTCCCTCAGTGGACATGTGACCCTGATGAACCACTATGTCCAAGGCCAGTGAATGCTAAGCCTCACCCCATAACAGTGACCTGAACCCCATTCCAGTTCAGGACAGGTCCAAGGCATTGAAAGACCAAGACAGTGAGTTGACTATCCTGACCATTTGTTATCACAAGGCCCATGTGTAGTATAAGGTTTGTGGCCCAGACTTTCGGGCCTAGCCTCAAGGTTTAGACCCGCAGACCCACAGTCCCACAGAGACACACAGATGCTTACAATAGTTTTAGGCTGATCAGCCTATGGCCCAGGCATTTAACTTGCTAACTCTTTACCCTTAATATAACACATGACTCATCCTGTTCAGCCATGTGGCTCTGTACCTTTTCTCAGAGCAGCATAGTTGTCCTCTGCATCTTCTGTCTTCTCTCTGGCATTCTGCTCTGTGCTTCCTGTTCTCAGGGTTTTCCTAGTCTGGTAGCCCCACCCACACTTCCTGTCTGCCTTTGGCCAATCAGTGCTTTTTATTAAACCAGTGGGCAGGACAATTATTTACAATGGAACAACATAATCTCCCTACATACCTCCTTTTCTCTTTTAAAACAAAAAGAACTCCAAACTAATATTCTTCCCCCCCCCCATTTTCTATAACAACTTATAAACAACACTGTAAATAGACGCGAACATCCATAATCCATGTTTTGGGAATGTGGGCATCGTTTTCTAGGCTACTTCCTGCTGAATGGGGGTGTTGGCAATCTCAAGGGAATCCAAAGAAAAATGTAGGATTATGCACACGTCTTTAGTGGAGTAGTCTGTAAGGCTGGGTCATCTCAGCCAGTCTCCTTGAAGTTGTTCTGGATACAGAGCTCGGGAAACTTTACATAGGTGCTCTGAAATGCTGAATCATCTGGGCCATCCATTTCCATTGGAGATTTTTCAAGGGGTCTTCCTCTATCAAACTTTATGTTCTTTATTCAGGAATAAATCCACAGCCTCTCATTTTCTGTGAAAATATAAAAGAAAACCTCTTCTCCAAAGTATCATATCTTTGGATTTCAGTTTTAAAGTAAACTCATTTACAAAATATATAGGTTGAATTCCTCCAACAACATTTATAATCAACTATCTTTTAGCAGCTTTTACTAAGTCATTTTCAGTCAAGAAGCTTAAAGATAAGACACTAATATACAGTATCCAGACTTACATGGCTTACTTACTTACTTACTTACTTATTTATTTATTTATTTATTTATTTATTTATTTATTTATTTATTTATTTATTTATTTATTTATTTATTTATTTTACTCTATTTCTTTTTTAAGGGCTTTCTCTACCTTTTCTTTTCTTTCTCTAAGCCTATGTATTTATATTTTCAACACACTCTAAACCACTTAGACTTTTTACAAGAAACTGTCTTTACTGTATATTTATTTCTTAACTTTTTCTGTCTCTGACCACACCTTTGCTTGATTAGGGTGATGACTCCACCCAGATTCTTCTATTTCTTTCTGTTTCTGACTACACCTTTAATCTGCCAAGATTCTTGGCTAAAGATTAAAGGTTGGTAGGATGGGTGGATGGTTACACCCAGCTCCTTGTCTAATTTCATAGAATTTAGCTTTTTAGCTCAGGAACTCTGGGGAATTTTAGGGTCCGTATAATCACCAAGTAAAGCTTTGTCATCTACTGCTCATTAACTCCATTTAAGTATTTGACAAGGCCTCTTAAAAGACTCAAGTGTTTTGCCTCTAAGGCTGAATCAGGAAGCCTCCTTTAAAAAAGCCAAGCCTCTGTTTGCCTCCAGCAAACAGAGCTGATCCAAGAAAACATTGACACTAAGAAGCCATCTTTGATTCTGTTCTGTTTTTGTCCTTATTAACAGAAACCTTAAATCCACCATATAGAGCTCTTTGCTTACATCTAGGCTCAGGAACTGGCCATGTTCACCCTAAATTGCATGCAGCAACACACCATTTTATAATTTAATCCCATAAACCACTTAGTCTCTTTACCACAGGCCACTTCAGAGCCACAACACGGTAGCTGCTTTGGGCTTCATTTCTGTGCTCTAGACTGTTTTTTTCCCCCCTATAGCTTTATGCGGGTATATTTTACCCATGTTGGGCTGCCACTTGTAGTATGAGGTTTCTGTCCCGACTTTTGGGCCTAGCCCCAAGGTTTAGGCCCACAGACCCACAGAGACACACAGATGCTTACAATAGTTTTAGGCTGATCGGCCTAAAGCCCAGGCATATAACTTGCTAGCTCTCTACCCTTCATCTAACCCATGACTCTTATCTTGTTCAGCCATGGAGCTCGGTACCTTTTCTCAGAGCAGCATAGTTGTCCTCTGCTTCTTCTGGCTTCTCTCTGGCATTCTGCTCTGTTCTTCCCGTTCCTAGAGTTTTCTTAGTCTGGTAGCCCCGCCCACACTTCCTGTCTGCCTTTGGCCAATCAGTGCTTTTTATTAAACCAGTGGGCGGGACAATTATTTACAATGGAACAACATAATCCCCCTACACCCATGCTTCTTCTAAAACACCAAATAAGTGTGTGTGTGTTGGGGGGGTGAGTATGTGTGTGCATGGTTTGTGTGTATGTGTGTGTTTGTGACATGTTGTGTTTTTATGTATGTGTTTGTGTGGTGTGTGTGTGTGTTCTGTTTATGTGTTTTGTGTGGTGTGTGTGTGTGAGTATGTGTATGTTTGGTGTGTCTGTGTGGTGTGTGGTATGTGTGTGTTGTATATTTGTGTGTTTGAGTGTCTGCTTTTCTTTGGGGTTTGTTTGTGTGCTGTGTATATATATGCGTGTACATGGTATGTGTGTGTTTCCATGTGTGATTGTGATGTGTTTGTGGTTTGTGTGTGTGTATTTGTATGAGTGTGTGGGTGTATTATGTCTGTGTATATGTCTCTGTGTGTGTCTGTGTGTGTATGTTGTATATGTACATGTTATGTGTGATGTGTGTGTTTGTGTAGTTTTATGTTTATATCTGTGTTTTTGTGGTGTGTGTGTTTGTGTGGTGTGTGTGTTTGTGTGGTGTGTGTCTGTGTGGTATGTGTGTGTTATGTGTGTGTTATGTGCTTGTGTGTCTTTGGTGTGTGTCTGTCTGTTTATGTTCTGTGTGTGTGTGAATGTGATTGTGTGCTGCATTTGTGTGGTTTGTGTGTATATGTATGTGTGAGTGTGTGTGTATGTTGAGTGTGTGTTTGTGTGTGCATGTGAGATCTGTATGTGTGTTTGTGATGTGTGTATGCCTGTGTGTGTGAGGTTGTGTGTGTGTGGTGTTTATGTTTATGCCTGTGTTGTTTGTGTTTTGTGTGTGATGTGTGTTTGTGTATCTGTGTGTCTATGGTATGTGTGTGTATGTGTGTGGTGTTTGTGTGTATGTGTCTAGGTGTATATATCGTGTGTTTGGTATTTGTGTGTATGACTGTGTTGTGTGTTTGTCTATGTGTGTGTTGTTATGTTTGGGTGTGGTGTGTGTGTGCTTAGGTGTATGTTTGTTGTATTTGTGGTTTCTGTGTATAAGTTGTGTGTGTTATGTGTGTAGTGTGTGTGTGTGTGTGTGTGTGTGTGGTATTTGTTTAGGTGTCTGTATGTTTGTGTCTGTGCTCGTGTGGTGAATGTGTGTCTCTCTCTGTGTGGTATGTTTTTATGTGTGTGTTAGTGTGTATATTTCTCTCTGTGTGGTTTGTGTGTATATGTGTGTGTATTTTATGTGTGTGTATGTACATGAGTGTGTGGTGTGTGTGGTTCATTTGTGTATGTTTTTGTGTGTGTGTTGTTTGTATGTTTCTGTGTGTGAGATATGTGTGTGTGTGTTGTTTGTGTGGTATGTGTTTTTGTATGTGCAGTGTGTGTATGTGTGTGTACATGGTGTGCTTGTGGTGTATGTTTGTGTGAATCTGTGTAGGACTGTTATGTGTTCATGGTGTGTGTATGTGTGGGTCTGTGTGTGTGGTGTATTCATGTGTGTGTGTTTATGTGTATTTTTGTGTCTGTGTTTGGTGAGTGTGTGTGTGAGTGTGGTGTGTATATGTTAGTGCATGTGTATCGGTGTGTGATTGTGGTTTGTGTGTCTGTGTTTCTGTTCTGTGTGTATGTGTGTGAGTTTGTATCTATTTGCATGTGTGGTATGTATGTGTTTGGTGTGTATGTAGTATGTATGTTTGTGTTGTGTGGTGTGTATGTCTGTGTGTGTGTTTTATGTGAGTGTATGTGTTTTGTATATATGGTGTGTGTGGTGTGTTTGTGAATATGTGTGTGTGAATGTGTGTTGGGTGTATGTTTGTGTGTGTACGTTTGTGTTTTTGTGGTTTTGGGGTGTGATGTGTGTGTAGTATTGTCTGTGTATATGCTGTGTGTTTTGTAGTGTATGTATATGTGTGTTTGTGTTTCTGTGTGTGGTGTGTGAGAGTGTGTGGGTCTTTGTGTGTGTGATGTATGTATGTATGTGAGTATATGTCTCCATGTATGGTATGTGTATGTGGTATATGTGTGTTGTGTGTTTGTGTGTCTGTTTTTCTTTGGGTTATATTTGTGAGGTGTGTATATGTATGTGTATGTATGGTGTGTTTTTCTATGTCTGTTTTAGTGTGTTGTAGGCGGAGTTTTACTTACAAGGCACCAGTCCAAGATTAATATTTATTAGAATATAAACCAACACTCACTATACAGGTAACAGTTTATAGTGGAGTCTGAACAGGGACTGAAGTATCTGAGCGATGGACGGACGGACGATGGATCCCAAACTGGTCTCTCCAGCAGCCAGGAACCAGGAAGAAGCTCCCTGTCTCCCAGCAGCCCCTTATCGATGGGGTTGGCCACACCCCCTCCAGGAGCTCGGGACCTTGGATAAGCTTCTTCGGACCTTATCAGCTGACACCTGAATCCCACCACAGTGTGTGTGTGTTTGTGTGAGTGTGTGGTGTGTGTGTGTGTATGTGTGTGTGCTCTGCGTTTGGTGTTTGTGTGTGTCTGTGTCTGTATGTTGTGTGAGTGTTGTGTGTGTGTGTCTGTCTGTATGTTGTATGTGTGTGTGTTGTGTTTGTGTAGTGTGTGTATGTTTGAGTACGAGTGTGTGTTGTCTGTGTATGTGTGTGTTTTTGTTGTGTGTGAGTTGTGTGTGTGGTGTTTTGTGTATACCTGTGTTGTGTGTTTTTGTGTGTTTATCTGTATGTGTTTGTTGTTTTATATGTGTGTCTGTGTGTGTGTTGTTGTTGTTGTGGTTTCTGTGTGTGTGATGTGTATGGTGTGTGTGTCTGTATGTGTGGTTTTTGTGTGTTTTGTGTGTGTGTTTAAGTGTGAGTGTGTGGTATGTGTGGTTCATTTGTGTATGTGTGTGTGTGTTGTTTGTGTATTTGTGTTGTGTGTGTGTGTTTCTCACCTGTTTTAGCAGCAGAGCCTCCCACCCCATACATGTATTTGCCCCAACTCATTCCTGAGAATGTCTCACATTCCCTTTACCTCGTCTCTGAGATTGTCCCGCCCTCTGACTGGCATTCTCTGCAGCTGTTTCCTCCTTAAGAGTTTCCTCTGGATTCGAACCTGCTGACTCATGCTGGCAAAGGATACCAATAGTGGCCATGTGAGAGCTAAAACTCTGCACAGCAATGGACACCATAGCTGGAGGAATCGGCCTGCAATGTTGGCAAAGCCTTTCCTAGCTCTACATCTGCAGAAGGCTGCTGTCTAGAAAGTATAAAGACAGAAGTAACTAACTAGATATATAACATCAAGCGAAAGAGTAACCAAATTAAAAAATGTGTTAAACAGTTTTCAAAAGATGGAAACCGAATTGCTAATAAAAGTTTTAGATGTGGAGTAATCCTCAGTTATCAGAAAAATACAAGTTAAAACTACTTCGAGATTTACTTTCTCCAGCCGGAATGACTAAGATTTTTAAAATAAAAATAAATACTGGTGTAGTTGTTCTGAGAGGTTTTTACACCTGGTGTGAGTGCACATAAGTGTGGCCAACTAAAGAAATCAGTGTAGATGCTCCTCAAAAAGCTAGAAGTAAACCTACCATGTGAACCAGCTATACCACTCTTGGGCACAATTCCAAGGATTCCACATGTTACCTCAGTGATACTTGATCAACCATCTTCATCCTTGTCTGCTGCCTTATTCTCCATTATGAGAAAAACGTAAACCACCTAGATGCCATTAGCTGATGAATAGGAATGAGAGTATGCTGTATTTACACAGTGTAATATTATTTGCTTAACAAGAAAAGCAAATGCATTAAATTCACAGAATGGAACTGGAAAGTCATTCCAAACCCTGCAGGCTTTCCTCATTTGTAGATATTAGTAATGATTATTTTCATATGTGTGTTTCATTGGTATTGTCCATAGAGGTCAGCATTAAACTGACGCAGAATTCCTTACCTATCTCTTTCATTATGTCTATATATTTGTGTACCTGTAAAGTCTCATCAGAGCAACTTCATTTTGTAGTAGGTGGTGATTTACAGAGAGCCACCACTGGTCTCTGCCAGATGCTGACCAACCTTTAAATGAAACACCTGTCTCCACGCTCGCTCCCAAGTCTCAGGTGTCTGCAGAAAAAACAGAAGAAAGACTGTGTGAGCCAGAGCGATGTGTAACTGAGCAGTGTTTCTGCACAAAACAGGGTAGTTGCACATCTGAACTCAACAGTAGTTGTGATAGTGTGTGCCAGATATGTGTGAGCCCCAGCCAGAGAAAGACCCTGCATGTAGAGGAAGGTGACCCTGAAGTCCCACCCTCGCCAAGAACCATTGACAATAATTGCTACTGGAGGAAAGAGCCAGTTTTCTTTAAGGAGTTATGTATCTCTGGGTCTCCCTCCCTTCCTCCCTTCCTCCCTCCCTCCCTCCCTCCCTCCCTCCCTCCCTCCCTCCCTCCCTCCCTCCCTCCCTCCCTCCCTCCCTCCCTCCCTCCCTCTTTTACAAGGCAGGGTTTCTTGTGTAGCTCTGGAGCCTATCCTGAAACTCTATAGACTAGTTTGGCCTCAAACTCACAGAGATCTCCGCCTCCCCCTCCCAGGACTGGGGTTAAAGGCCTGTGCCCCCAATATCAGGCAGCATCAAAAATTTGACTGATGGAATTTAAAGAAAAACCAAGGACACAAAACTGGGTGGGTAGGGAAGGAGGATTTAATTAGGGAAGATCAGTGGGATATGATTAGAATCCATCGTATAAAATTCTCAATATACTAAATAAAATGTAAGCCTTGACAGGTTTCTTAAAACGGGAGAAGCAAATTCAGGAGAGATGAGAAACCCAGAACTCATTTGTTCTCATACACACTTCTTTAGCTACAGAAATATGGTATCATTTAGTCATCTGATTTATGTTTTGAAGTGTGAAAACCACTGAATTTTGGAATTACTAGATTTAAGTATACATCTAATATCAAATTTCCCATTGTTTATGTTTTGGTTTACACATATCAAATATCTTTTCCAGCCCTACAATGCCCGATGCCCTCATTAGCACTGTTGTCATTATTACAATTTATTTTTGTGACAGTGCTAGAATTCTCATTAATGTGAAATCTATGATTTCTTTAATATTTGTCATTTTCATAGTCTGAGTTATTGTATGTAAAGTTTGAAAGACAAACTGGAGTATTTCTGAGAATTAAGAGAACAGGGCAGGGCTGGGTAAGATCATGTTCATGGCTGGGTTCTTTTCTGGAAACTCTTGGCATTATGGCAAAGAGAACTTCCATGCTTATATTTCCCCTCCTTGTGACACAGAGCACTTTGAACTACCTACCATTGAGTGTGTTTCTCCTCCAGAGGTACTGGGTAGCTGTTCTTCACCAAAAATGTCAGATTCAGTTTTCAGCACCTTCCTTTTTCTTGTCTTTTAATCTTTCTCCAAGGTACTTGCTAATAAATAAATACTGTGTTGCAATGAGATGGGTCCATGTTTCTTAAAATCCTCAAAGAGAAGATGGAAATAGACAGTTATATATTCTCAATCACTTTTATTTCTGTCTTGGTCTTGTGTTATTTTATGCAGATAGGAAAGGCATAGTGTACATTTGCCCAGTTATACCATCAACATTGTTTTGATCTTGTTTTGGGGTAGAGGTTCTTCAAGCCACTATTTTTCTTTTATTAGTCACAAGATTGACCATAAGAAGACAATAATACTATTTAATAGTTCCAAATCCCCATAGATACGTATCTACTCATAAATTACTGGCCTAATAGTAAGAAGTGAAAATAGTCACATCCACCCCTCAGAGCTGCCATCTCTACACACAAAGACATACTTTGGACTCTCAGGCTGTGACTTCAGATGGTAGTTTTCTCTCATTCCTCCCACCTCTGCACTCTGACATAGTCACAGGCATAGCTCAGACCATGGATCACAGTGGCTTTCCCGAGCACAGGTCACTCAAGTACACATGCACCACCTCTTTCTGGCCCAGCTCCCTCACACATCTCTGGCATTGGATCTCTCCAAGGCAGGTTAGAATCTTATAGTAGACACAACCAAAGGGAAAAGTTTGCCTGTCCAGAGATTAAAGATATAACAACAAATAAAATACAGAGAAGCAAATAAGTCTACGGGTTGAGTCTTTAAGAAGATAAATCAAGAGACCTTTGCCCAACAAACTCAAAGAAGGACAGGGGTGGACACAGAAATGTTACAACAGACACTGAGAAATTGAGAAGCTTATAAAGGCATGCTTTCCAAAGCCTGTGTTCTAGAGATGGAGATGTGGCTCAGCAGACAAGAACACTGGCTGGTCTTTAGAATTTATAAGGTTTGATGCCACTGACCAAAACCTATATCATGGCTCACAACAGTCTGTAACTCTAGGCCTCGGTTAGTCAATGCTTTTGTCTGGCTTTCATGGGTATTATAGGACGTGGTTCACAGACACACGTGCAGGCAATACACAAAAAGTACATATAAATATAACTAATAAAGAAAATGCCAAAATTATTTTTAAATTATGTACTCCATTGAGTTGGAAAACCTAAAGGAAACACACCAATTTACAAATTCATCAAAACCACCAAAAATTTAAATCAAAATAAGATCACCAACCTAAATGGACCTATAAAAGCAAGAAGATTAAAACAATAAAAACCTTTCTGACTAAATGAAGTCCAGGCCCAATTAAAGTCACAGCAGAATCCACCAGAGTTCGAGAGTTATAGTCAATAATAATAAAATATTTTGTGAAAATAGACGCAGAAGAGGCCTTTTCAAACTCCTGTGGAACAAGCAGTACTCTAATACCAAACACCAGGAAATTATACAACAAAAACAAGCTTATAAGATATACTAAAATAATACAAATACAATAAATAATCGCCTTAGAAAAAGAGTATCCTTAAATCATAAGCATAGTGAGAAAGACATCATGAGATCCCTCTTATTTATAATGACCTCAAAAAATATAGCTGGTAAAAAACCTAACCATTATGCTATGCTAATCAAGATACCAAAGAAATGAATTGATAAAGATGCTAGGAGATGCTATGATTTCTCATGGGAATAGATTGAAAGAATTTAATATTGTGAGAAATGACTATTTTACCAAAAGCAATCTGGAGAATTAGTATAATTCCAGTCAAAATTCCCAGTGACATTACTCACAGAAATGGTAGAGGGTGTCTTAAGAGTCATAGAGAAGCACAAAAAACTCTGGATATCAAACACAAGTCTAAGTAAAACAAACAAAATAAAACAATGCTGAGGTGTCAATATAGAGGATTTTAATTATTTGTAGCACCATAGAAATATAGCCAGCATGGTACCAGCATGAAAGAAAGCTCATAGATCACTGCAATGAGAGAGACAACCTGGTTATAAGGCTATGCACCTAAATCCATATGCTTTTAAATGACCAACAAACTACACATTGTTCTAAAATTGGTACAACAGTTAAGGGATAACCTACCACTTTGAATTATATGTGAGTCCTGTTTCGTAGGTGGAAATTGATTCCTGGTACAGTAAACCTGGCTATTTGCCCATGGCTTGAGAGTCACAAGCCATTCAGAAGAAACTAATGGTGTTATCTTGCTAAGTGGTCATATTCTTAA
The DNA here is from genome assembly GCA_033318265.1 of Phyllotis vaccarum. Classification (NCBI taxonomy): domain Eukaryota; kingdom Metazoa; phylum Chordata; class Mammalia; order Rodentia; family Cricetidae; genus Phyllotis; species Phyllotis vaccarum. Next base: position 136,999,827 of record JARWLC010000002.1, on the reverse strand, counting down.
CCTTCTTTTCAAATGTTTGTTTGTTCACATTGAATAGTACTTCTGAAATTAGTGGGAATTATCAAGAGCATGCTTTCCTTCAGTAATACTAGGCAGTGGGTCTTCTCCAAGACCAATATTAACTTCAGTTTTTCCAGTAAGCCCAGGAATTATCTTGGTTGTTTCTTTATTAGGTGAAGCAATCTGAGCCAGTGTCTACTTTCCCTCCATGAACATACAGTCAATCTTGTTCTCAGGAGAAAGTCCTGGAAGGAAAAATTCCCCATCAAGTATCTTCATTGCTAAAAATGGATATCAAAAGGTAGATAATTAGTGTGCTTGGTACACTGGCATATATTCTGTTGTTTTAATGTGTGAGTACTTGTCTATGAAATAAGTTAATCCAATGTCTGTAAGGACATAGGAAAAATATAAAAAAATTAGTATTTGACAGATCAATATCTCTATAAGTGCTTAGCTGTTCACACAAGGCTTTCACTGAAAAGTGACAATAGTGTAAACAAGCCTGGAAGAGGAGCAAAACAAACTAACTGAACAACAGAATTTGAATTGAAATGAACACTCCCAATAAATAAATAAATAAAGAATAAATGAGGTTTAAAAAACAGTGGATTAGATGATTTTAACATGGCAAAGCAATCCTTGACTTAAAGATTTTAACCCAGTCTATCTGAAATGTTGAAACCTGAATTAAGACACTTGAGACAATTAGGACTTAGAGGACGAAGCAGCTCTTTGTACTTGACAGAGTCTGTAAGTGTGAAATTACAGATTTAAGTCACCAGGACTGTCACATCTATCCCACTGGCCATCAATGTCACAGTGCTCTGTCACAGTGCTCATAGCTTCAACAATCCAGGTAGTATCTCAAGTTGATCACACCTTCATCTCATTGGGAAATTATACAAAAGAGGACAGAAAGGATATTCAGAAATAGAAACTGTTCTTGAGTCTAAAAAATTTCTGAAAATAAATTTACCTTGAGTTTAATACAGATTCTAATAGTTTATGTTTATCAAGTGATTCTATGCTGTAGGCTTTTAAATCCAAAATAATAAGATGTTTACATTTTTATTGGAAGTTTGAGGTAATATCAAATTTGCTTTTAGGTCTGAAAATGAGACAAAAATGTATCTTCAATATTCACTTGCATTTCTAATACTGATTTTAAAAGTCTGTGTGGGCGTGAGTAAGGGTAGAAGCACCTGGGGAGGCCTGAGGCGTTGCCTTCCCTGAACCTGGACTTTCAGGCAGTTGTGTGTGCCACCTAGCATGGGTGCTGGAAGCAGAGCTTTGGTCCTTTACAGGGATAGAATGAACGCCTTCCCTCTGTGCTATTTCTCCATCTTTTCACCTCAAGTCTTTCAATAACATAGTGCATTCAGAGCTTCCTTCTTCAATAGCAGATTGAGAAAAGAGGGCTGCAAATAGACAGAAAGTTCTCCCTGTCCCTACCTAAGTTATCACTGGCTCAGGTGGTGGGCTTTATTTCTGTCTTTTAAAAGTACTTGAGATCTATCTCCCTGTGAAGTCCTCATTTGACCAAAGTTACTGAATTTGATCTCTGATAGTAGACAATACTATTTGGAAACCACATTATATTAAATGAAAGGAAAGAACATCTGAGGATGACTTTCTCATAATTTTTAAGTCACAGTTAATCATGGTTTCTTCATTCATTGGGTGTGATAATATGTCTGCTCTACTCCTTTCTCTCTTAATTATGAAATTAAATGCTTCAAGGCATTCAGCTAGTTGCAGTGGAGATCAGAAACTGGTTTAAGGATGGTTTGCAAACAAAGGTATCTCCTCTGTTTGCTTTATAGCCTTCCGAGTGGGGTTTAAAACAGAAAAGAGGGCTATTACTTTAGAAGGCTGGAGGCTGCAGGGAATTTTAGTCAGTTACAGAGTAGCTTGGTCTGTGGCCGTGGTCTGTTGTTTCTAACATTGTGATAATTAGGAAGCAGACAGCTCAGATCTGGTAGCAGTAGTGGTGATGATCAATAAGGGCCATCACAGACAATTCACTGCTGCTAGCTAGACCGAGGCTCAAAGGTTGAACAATCTTCCATACTAGGACCCAAGTCTGAAATGGCATGAGAACTCCCTGTGTGTTGATGCAATAATGTTCTTAGTCAAAGCCAACTATCAAAGGGCCAGTGAAATGGCTACATGAACAAAGGGACTTGCCTGCAAGACTGAAATCCTCCATTGGTCCCTGAGACAGACACGGTGGGAGGAGAGAATAGATTCCCTTCGATTATCCTTTGACTGGCACATTTCTGTAGTGACCCACATGCACTATGACTTTCCCCATCAAATAGATTGAGAGCAGGTATCCTTGAACTCACAAAAACCTACTTGTCTCTATTTCCCTACTGTTGGGATTAGCACACCCAATCTCCTCATTTCTGTCCTTACTGCCTCTATATTCCCTGGATTTTAATGTGTGTAAATGGCAAGCTGATGGTACCTGAGCTCCATAAAGTTAGCAAGCATCCTGAGTCTGGTTACTTACATCCACTTATTATATCTTGTCTTACCACCTAATCACTAGCATCTCAAACATTTGTTCTGGGAGCTGGAGTTGACAACACCTGGGACTAAATCAGAGCACCCACATGGCAGCTTACAGCCATCTGTGAGTTCAATTCAGGAAATCTTATGCTACACATATGCTACAGGGACAAGTAAAATATTCACTTATGTAAAATATTCAAATCTAAATCTCACAAACCTGTTGGTCACTTGGGTGCTCACTGTAATTACTCCAGGAGTCTAGTTATTTATTTTCTCTATTTTGATGAGTTCTCCTGACTTGTGTTAAAAGCGTGTTTACTTTCTGTGTTTTTATTTTTATATTCTAACTTATTTTTCCTTATCCTTTAGACTATGAGTAATACGAGTATCCTGGAGGTGAGGGTTTAAGGAAGGCAGGACAATTTCAGTGCTCTACTTCTTGGACAGACATGGGCACAAAGGCATCTTTCCACTCACAAGCAATTATATTACTTTTTAAATTAGTGGACCTTACCTTCAGGGCTGTTTGTTCTACAGAGTCTAAAGTAAGACTTTTGCTGAAAACAAACATTAACTTCTGACCTTTCAAAAAGTTTTCAAACACTTTTCTTTGACCTCTTCTGTCAAGCTTGCTCTGATACAAATGCTGTGATGTAGTTTGACCAAGAAGCTTACACTGTTTCCTTCCACAGAAATATATTCTCTGCCAATTATCTTCATTTCTAGATTAACAGATCTTTTCTGCCATGAAAATACAGAGGATTAAATTTTGGTTTGGTTCTGAAGTTAATATTTTTAGTTTGGCTGTATGTGTTTTCAAAGCTACTTTACTCTTTACTAGTCACAGAGTATTGGCATGTAAAAAGTAAAACCTAATATTTATCAGTAAAATATCTTTAAATGTGTTTATCTGTTCACAAAGTATAAAGATTTTATTAAGTAATGGTAATATATTTATGTTAGCCTAGAATAAGAGAAAATTGTCCCTAAAATTCTTGGCCATGCCATTATCATTAGGACTTAAATGAATTCACTGTTTTAAAAATTCTAAATGTTTATAATGTTATTAATATTAATAGCCTCACTTATTAGTCTTTTTTCTCTTTCAACTTTGGGAAGAAAAATATACATTATTCTCTATGTATAATTTCCTTTTATAAATACTGATTAAATTACTAATGTTATCCATTTCAATTACCTGTGAAACTAGTTTGCAGAAGCCCATTTGTTCATTTATTCAATTTAAAAAATAATTAAAATGCAACTTATGATTTATGAAAGCATTCACTCTAATAATGCAGAATAAAAACAAATAAGTTTTCTAACCCTCATTATTACAGGGATTTTAAGTAGCCCATTACGAATATGCATGCATCATTTCAAATGTAAAAGTAGGTATATACAAAACATGTAATCACTTATTATTTTAAAAAGAAATAATCAGAAGCTAAAATATTATTATATGGCACTTGAATCTTCAGTTCTAGAGTGAATCACAGAGGAAAAAAGCACATATTGCTTAACGAGATGCAGAGTTTTAAACATACATTTAATTTGAATCAAATAAAAACCATGGTGTCATCTGTTCATAATGTAAATTTTGATGAACAGATTCCATAATTTCTCATTATTCTAAGTACAGCAGCAAAGACAGAAATAGCAGAGATGCTCTCATATATGATAATAAAGTAAGAGAACCCAAGGGAAGATAAAACCTACATGTGTGTAGGCTGAATAAAAGGAACCTGGTCACTAAAATAACTAACCAAACCTACTAAAATATATTTAGGTGTATTATCACTGTTATGTTTTAAAATCAGCCTAAAGTGTATTTATTTATGGAAATATCCTTAGTCAAACACCAGACATTTTCACTTATGCGAGAATACTATATTCAGTATTTCATTCACTTTGCCTGTCCAGATCATTAACTCAGCCCCACTGACTGCAAGGACATACTGATCACTTGAATTTACTTGAGACCAGTGAACACATGTGTAGCACGAATAAATGAGACTCAGGGATAGATCTCTGAAGAAGTCGGAGATATTAGAGAGAATAAACACCACAGTCAGATCTTTCCCAGCTGTCTTCCAGCTTCCTCAGCCTGACTTCCCTTGGCTTGGCTTCCCTTCAACTCTATGCCTTCCTTAATCTTAAATACTTTCTAGGTAAATTAAGGCATGGCCCCACCACTGCCTGCTTGGGCGCCTGGAATTCTTTCTATAATCTAAAGTGAGCTCAACTCAGTTGGGATTAAGGGCGCAGGTCACCTCTCCCAGGATACCCCCTGTGCTGGGATTAAAGGTGTGAGTCACCACTCTCTGATTCTCCTAGACTGACTGTGGTTAGAGCTCTGGACTGTGGGTAGATTCTCTCTGATATCTCTGAAACTGCTGAAGCTTTTATTGAATAGCACACACATGTCCCAAGTCAGTCTGTGTAGAAAAACAGTAGACACACTTCAGATCCAGGACCATTGTCCAAACCATCCAGCTCTCAGGACAGCAGCTGTCTAATTAGTTTTAAGGGGTGATAATAATGTTGGAATTAACACACTAGCTGTGGTTACTAGAAGTCACAGCAGGCTCTCAGCATATTGCATCTGCCTCAAGGTACACTCACCACTATTACTTCCTTGTCTTTTGATCACCAAATTGTTCAAGTATTTTTAAACTATATAGCCTTACCTAGATAGAGGTTTCTGTTGGTAATGTTATCCACTTTTGAAGGTGAATAAAATACATTTTATAACAATCATAGAAAATTGTAAGTATACAAATAACAGAGTTAATGCTTTGCTTATACCATTTTCCTTTGAGAACATTAGCAGAGACTATTTAGAATAAATATTTATTTCTAGACAATTAATGAATTTACCACTCTTGTATCCACTTCTATAGTAATTTCAAATTCAAGTAAAAGTCATGAAGTTTGCAAAAGTTAATGACTACAAATGCACTGCTATAGGCAATAACCATGATCCAGTCACATCTTATGAGGCTTCCAGAGTGTGGTGACGTCATCAGATCAGGTAAGGACAGTTAAAAATAGCACATTGTTTTCGTCTTATTTTTATTTATTTATATATTATTTCTTCTGGACTAATAGTCCTGGGAGAATTCTGGGAACATGTAATTTGTTACCTCACAAAAAGGTATAATGAAGTGAATTGTTTGGTTTAGAATGGAAATGAATAGTAATAAAAGACGAAATAATGTGAACATTGTCTACAAGGAAAAATTATAGAAAATAAACCCTGATGATTTAAAGTATATCATCGCATGAAAACAATTGAATGCTGCATCTGTGTTTATTAGGTAATCACAGTTTAGTAGCATTGAACTTGTAATAATAGGCATTTCTAATAGTTTATTGTTATTAAAGGCATTACATTTTCCTTCAAAAGGGTAGACCGTGGTTGGTTTTGCTTGTAGAACATATGCCTCGTATGTGAGAGGCCCCTGGCCAATCTTCATCACCACAAATAAATGACCAATAGAATTCATTAGCAAAGTGAGGAATGAGAGCCTGCAATGATGCTATAAAATGACACTTTTTATCTCTGATCTTATGGGAAGAAGTTCTTTTATATCATTTAGAGTATGAACACCCTAGTGTAGTTAGCAGTGGTAATCTGGGCATGAAAAGCTATGGTTACAGCTAATTAAAGCAGAGACACAGGAGAACATTCATCCCATAACTATAGACTCCAGTAAGATTCAATATTATTCAATAGTATTTCAGACCCTATCAGCTGTGCTAACTCAAATTTCCATAATGTGTTTAAAAACTATAAGCTCTACAATTCTTAAAATTAAGAGAAATACAGAAGCTAAATGGATTAAGAAGTAAACTGTAGGGGGATTATTTTGCTCCATTGTAAGTAATTGTCCCCACCTATGAGTTTAATAAAAAGCGCTGATTGGCCATAGGCAGGCAGGAAGTGTGGGTGGGGCTACCAGACTAAGAAAACTCTGGGAATAGGCCAAACAGAGCAGAATGTCCGAGAGAAGCCAGAAGAAGCAGAGGACAACTATGCTGCTCTAAGAAAATGTACTGAGCTGCATGTCTGAACAGGATGAGAGTCATGGGTTAGATTAAGGGTAAAGAGTTAGCAAGTTATATGCCTGGGCTTTAGGCCGATCAGCCTAAAACTATTGTAAGCATCTGTGTGTCTCTGTGGGTCTGTGGGTCTGCAAGCCTAAACCTTGAGGCTAGGCCCAAAAGTCCGGGACAGAAACCTCTTACTACAGTAAACTGGGTTAGACTCAGCATCTTTATTGGCATTATATCATGGAAAGTCTTCTGCTCAAAGACTGAGCTCCCCAACCAACAGCTTTGCTTTTTAACAAGTCACTAATCTTTGACTCAGAAAATCTTCTAAGAATTGACCTGTTTGCTGATTAAGTTTCCAAGTTAATATGAAGATGTGAAAACATAACTGGATGACTGGACAAAAATAAAGTAACAAGAATGACTAGGTGTTGTTTCACTAATTATAGTCTTGAAATTTTGCAATAATCATAAAATTATGAGTTCTCACCTTTGTTATATAGCTGTTATATTTCAAAATATTTATGTGGAATAAACACAGTATTTAAGAATATGCCACCATATTTTTTTCTGATATGTTGGCCCATTAAATTATACAATTATCTCTTGTTATTGACATAATCAGCCATGTGTATAGATGATCAACAAACATAAGGACCTGGTCTACTTTTCTACATCACTCGTGATAACTCCCAACACATTCAATATCTAAACCAGCACATTCTGAACTAGAATGGGCTTTGTATTCACGTTTATTTCCACTGGCATGAAAGACAAACTGGGTTTTATGCAGAATGAAGAATCGTGATTGGGCTCATGACTGGGCTCTAGAGACTCAGATAATTTGTTACTTGGAATAACATATCTTTAGGGAACAACTGGAAGTTAGCACCCATTTTGAAAACTGGAAAGAAATCTCTCATCAAACACAAAAAGGTGATGCACAGGATAAATAGGGCCCTTTCAAATAAACCTTGTCTACAGGAAAGTATGCACTCAGTTTACGTCCTGGACCTCCATCACATAATTTAGAATGAACCAGTTTATGTCTATTTACAAAAGGATATGGAGAATACTATACAAATAATCCCCATGGAGGTCACAGTTTACACCTGTACTTTATACAAGGTTTGTTTTAGGTTCAGGAGCATCAAATTGCAAGTTATATGTGTGTAACTTCCATTCAAAAATTTATGTGACCAAGCAGAGAGGTACTATTTTAGAATCAGCAGATAAACACAAAAGAATGTAGTTTGGAATTTAAGAGGAGTAATATTCAGGATAATACTGTATTCCTCTGCAGGGTAGAGGCTATAAAGCAGAGAAAGTATCAAAGTGTCTGTGTTAGAGCACACTCAGTTAGTGTCTGTTTTCTATCTTGAACCAGCAGACATCTCTGCTGCAGGATTGTTCAGAACTTTCACTAAGTGTTGCATAACAGACTCCTCTAGAGAAACAGGATATAGATTTTAAGCTGTAGTTCTAGGGAAAATACACTGTTTTTGCTTATTGCCAGAGCCCATGAATACCCAGACTTGTTAAGGAACATGACTCAGGAAGTTCCTCCCTGGCATAATAGGCTACATTTTACATATTGCCTGAATACAAGGTGCCTCCTGGTTCAGAGGACTGACCTGGCCAGTGACCCTGTTCAAGTGTCCGGGTTGCAAGATTATATTATGTCTATGTATAAATGAGGTTTTATATCAGTAATTCATCAAAAACAAAGTATGTGTACTTCCTATGCTCTTGGCTACTACATTAATATGCCATTACTTTTATAATACCCCTGGCTGAGCAGTGATGGCACAGGCCTTTGATTCAGAACCAGGGGACAGAGGCAGGTGGATCTCTATGACTTCAAAGTTAGTCTGGTCCACAGAGTGAGTTCACGTCCAGGTTCCAAAGCAACACTGAGGAACAACAAACAAGCAATAATAAATGTCTCTGAACTGTAGGAGAAAGTCCTGTTCTCTCTCATATATCAGAGAAGATACAGTAGTCAGATCAAGACATGATACTGGTTTGAGGTTAAGAAATTCTAGACTCAGCTACTCTGTGACCCTTATTCCTTGGGGCTCCAAACAATGATTTCTGTCAAAACATCTATATTGACTGTTCCATCACAATTGCAGTTTGGGAAGGTAGAATAGTGATGGCAGACATAGTAGGTAACCATGAGGCTACTTTTCCAAATGCCTTTCTCTCCTGTGACTAAAATTCTCTAGCACAACCTTGAACAGGCCACAGCCAAGAATAAAAGCTTCCTACAGACAGAGGAGAAGTTCTGTGTGCCATAGACAAGAGAGTCACTATTGCATCCCATTTCCAGAAAGCACGGTATTCATGGGATGGATTATCTTCCTTACCTCTTCTTTCCTATGTGTGAACAGGTCCTGATTTTGTATAGTCATTAGCTCATGAGTCTGTCTGCTTCTGTGTATGATTGCCTTTCCTTTTCTGACGTCACCTCTTCAGAGAACGGAATAAGTTGAAACCATAGACTACCTGTATGTCACATTCTCTCTAGAACTAAGGCCTTGTCATAAAAAGATGCTACTTGTAGCTGTAAACTCACCAGTGAGACAAGTACCCTCCCACATCCAGATGATCCCTCCTCAATTAGATCAATGTGTCTGTTGGATCACCACTGAAGAAAAGAAAAATGAAAAATAAACTTGAGATTCAGAAAACAAGATACAAGAATTACTGAAAGTCTGACGTGCACCAGCAGGAGGCCCCAGTGAGGTTCACAACAACACGGAGGGAGAGATGTGGGTGAGTTAGAGTTATTCTGTCACTTTTCTGTCTAAGATTTTGGCAAGCTGATGAGTCCTTAGTCCTTCATATGTGGTGAGAAATCTATCATGGAAGCTTGTGTTGATGCCACACTACTGTCCAGATAGACCCTACCCCACAGCTCATGAGTCTATTTCCTGTCCAGTTTTCACGCTATGTCAGGTCATGTAGAAGTTAATGTTCTACAGAGATGACAACAGTCCTTCAATCCTACTCTTAGTCATTTGTTCTTCTGTAGGAAATATTACCAGGGATTAATCCGGCTTCAGAGCCTTGATAAAAGTAAAGGCCCTGAGAAAGGGTGTGGAGAAGATGTCAGAACAGCATTTGATGTGTTTGGATGGCTGGGGCCTCCCCACAGATTTGTTGGTTCTCAAATAAGCACACAGACCCATGTTAGCTGAAAGAATCACACAATGACCAACATATTACAAGTTCATCCAATTTTAGACTTAATTCTTTCTCACATATCAGCTAGCAAAGCTGTGTACATTATCCGCAAGTTGTGATAATATATCAAATGCATCCCTTTGCACCATAAAGAGTGCTCTCTTCCCATGAAATTACAGTCAGCATCCAGATTGCAAAGTGCTCTCACACAGGAAGCGAGATTAGGAAATGATCCCTTCCTGAGAGGAAGCAAGAAAAGACAAAGAAGGAATTCTTGTAATGGGAAACCCATGTCCTGTACGGAAAAATGGAAAGGAGCCTTGGAAGAACAGAAGTGGAGAGAGTATGTGTACGCCTGTGTGTGGGATTGGGGTTTCAGAACATGGTTTAGCATCACTCAAGCTCAAGGAAGAGAAACTCCCTCCTGCTTAATGACAAAAATAATTTACCATTATTTCCTGAAGGGAGAAATGTTGGGTAAATTGAGTGTGAGAAATTCTCAGATAGGAAAGAGTGAAGTGATTAGAAAATGAAGATGCCATCTTTCCTCCTTAATTCTCATTGTGCTTGGCATGTATGAGTTTTCTAAAGCTTGCATAGTATCTGGAATAAACTAGGGACTGAAAGATGAGACTTACTCATTCACATTTCTCGAGAGCTTAAGTCCAAAGCAAAGGGGTTTCCAAGTGGATCCCTTGTATAGAAAATATGAGAGAATCTATCCTTGGTTTTGCTCTTTGCTCCTGGTGCCTGTCACAGTCTTTTTGTCTGGAGTTTACAGGCACTTTACTAGCCTCTGCTTCCTCCTCATACGGATCTGCCTCATAGGGACTGAAGATCAATTATGTGTTTAAAATATTGAATTTTGTGTATTTGTGTCCATGAGTGTGTATATGTGGCAGTCAAATGGCAAACACCACCTTCTACTTTGTTTGAAGCAGGATGTTTCATGTTATTTGTTCAGGTACTATGTAACCAAGGTTGGCTGGCCTCTATCTTCTGGAGATTCTCTATCGTACTTCTTGTCTGGCCATAAGGATAGTGCTGCGATTATAGATGTGCTACTGGGTCAGGCATTCATAGAGATTTTGAGGGAATGTGATCTCAAGTTCTCCGACTTGTGAAGCAAGCACATACCAAGTCATCTCCCAAGAACTAAATTCCCTTTCTTTAAGAAACACAGAGAAAAATAAAAAGAATCAATGAATCTAAGAGCTGGTCCTTTGAGAAAGTCAACAAGCTCTAAGTTAACCAAAAGGCGGGGGGGGGGGGGGGGGGGAGGAGAGAGAGAGAGAGAGAGAGAGAGAGAGAGAGAGAGAGAGAGAGAGAGAGAGAGAGAGAGAGAGAGAGAGAGAGAGAGAGAGAGAATCTAAATTAAAAGAATCAGAAAGCAAAAAAGGAGGACATAACAACAGACATGCCGGAAATCCAGAGAATAATTAGGTCGTTCTTTGAAAATCTATACTCCATTAAATTGGATAACCTAAAAGAAATGGACAGCTTCTGTGCAGGTTCCACTTATCAAAATTAAATCATGACCAAATAAATTATCTCCATAGTCCTACAGCACCCAAGGAAAATTGAGGCTGTTATTAAAAGACTTCCAAGTGAAAAAAAGCCCAGGGTCAGGTGGTTTCAGTACAGAATTCTACCAGACATTCAAAGAAGAACTGATATTAGTACTCCTCAAACTATTCCATACAATAGAAACTCAAGGGACATTGCTGAACTCATTTTATGAGGCTACAATACTCTGATACCCAAAGATGCAAAAAATAAAGCAAATTACAGACCAATCTCCCACATGAACATTGATGCAAAATTACTCATTAAAATACTGGCTAGCCAAATTCAACAAAACAGAAAAAAAATAAAAACAAAACAAAAATCCCTCACCATAATCTAGTAGGCTTCATCCCAGAGATGCCAGGATGGTTCAACATATGAAAACCTGTGAATGTCATCAATCATATAAATAAACTGAAAGAAAAATAACCCACATGACCATTTCATTAGAGGCTGAAAAAGTGACAATAACCAACTCTCCTTCTCCCTCCTCAGATGACCATTCTCATTCAGACTCCTTCCTCATCCTCTATACCTAACCTGTGGTAATATAGACTGCAGCAACCATTTTCCATGACTCAACAGCTAACATCCATATAAAAGTGAATACATACAACCTTTGTCTTTCTGAGTCTGGGTTATGTTACCCAGTATTTTTCTGGATCTATCCATTTTTCTGTAAATTCAATAATTTCCTTTCTCTTTGAAATCTGCTGAGGAATAGCCCATTGTGCAAATGTACCCCATTTTCTTTATACATTAGTCTGTCGAGGAACACCTAGGATGTCTCCGATTTCTGGCTATTAGAGAGAAGCAATGAAAAGGGGGGAATAAAGATCTGCCACACACATCCCCATCATGGCTGCACAGATTTGCATTCACATCAACAATGGATTAGTGTTTCCGTAATCCACATCTTTGCCAACATGAGCTGTCACTGTTTTATTAATCTTATCTGTTCTTACTTGTACAACATAACATTTCAGTATCCTCAAGGAATAAGGACACAGACCATTTGGACATGCCGCTGATAAAATACATTTCAAATTTTGTAGGCTGCCATTTGCAATAAAACACTATTCGTGGCAGATTGGATAATGCTCTGTGGATGAACCTAAGAAGTTGGAGGACACATTGAGGTTAACAGAATTAATTAAAATCAGAAAGTAAAAGATCCTTATATAACAATACATTCTTTATATCAATAATTAAGTGAGTATACTTCAAAATATTTTAACTATTCCTTGAGAAGTTCATAGGCTGCATTTTGATCATATTCACCAATGAAATATTTCTATTTATTTTTCACAAACCTGCCTTTGTTAGGTTTCTGTTCTAGCCTCTGAAGTCATCCCTGACCTGAGTTCTGACTTCAAGTCCATTTAAACAGCCTTCCCACTGCCAGACTTTGCTCCTCCTCCTCCCCCTCCCTCCCTCCCACCTCTCTCTACCTCTCTCTCTTCCACTCTCCTCATCTATCTTTTTTCTCTCTTTTATAACAATGAACAGGGCATCCTGCTGTATTTCTGCCCAATGCTGCCTCCCCTCACAAGGGAAATGTAGCCTCTCTATTCCATAGCCATCTTCCAGTCATCCCACATATCAGAGCAGATAAAACATGATCACGACAGCCTTCCCCACTCCATGCGTGGATATGGACCAGTCTGATCATGTACAAGTGACCACAACTGCTGTGAGTCACGAGTGGAATGGTCCTGTCCAGACCTCTTGTTCTTACAGTTTTTAAGGCCCATCTCTCATAATGTTTTTGAGTTGTGGAAATGGTGGGATACAGATGGTCCACTGATAAAATGGATAAAATCTGGGAAATAGAAACACAAGATGCACAAAACAAAGAGTTGATTCTTTGAAAACATTTAAAAGATGAGCAAGCCTTTATTTAGCTTATTCAGCTAAATGAATGGAAGGAAGAAAATGGAGAAAATTATAAAACCAAGGAGGGAAAAGGAGCCATGGAGAGAAATGAATACTTTAAAAATGTACATTCCAGCAAACTGGTGAATTTCTTTACACGTGATGAATTTCTAGACCTATATGACCTTCCATAATTACATAAAGATAACATGAATAAAATGGTCCCATGCTAGCCAATGATATAGAAGCAGTAATTTAAAATCTCACAATTAAGAGAAGTCCAAAGATGTACAGATTCAGTGTAGACTTTGTGCAGACATTTAAAGAACAACTAACACACCTCAGAATATTCCATAAAATAGAAAAGAAGGATCTCATCCAAATTCTTGTTTTAGCCAGCAATACCTTAATGTTTAGGGAAGGGAGAGAGAGAGATAGGTAGATAGTTATAGAGAGTTAGATAGGTAGGTAGGTATGTAGATAGATAGATAGATAGATAGATAGATAGATAGATAGATAGATAGAATTGTAAGCCATTTTTATCTTGGTGAACATATACATCCAAATTAAAGAAAAGCTACTTGCAATCCAAGTTCAGGATAACATCAAAAAGACAATCCACCACGTTCAAGTTGTCTTAGCCTCAGACCTGTAAGGACAATTGGACATACTGGATCAACAAATATATTCACTACATAAAATGGATAAAGGATAGCAACAACATAAGCATCTTATTAGATGAAGAAAAGGGATCTTTGTATAAATCCATCATTTATTCGTGATAAAAATCTGGGAGAATCTTGTGATATAGTAAAGAAATTTCGACATAATAAAGTCATTGTACAACAACCTCACTGCAACATCATCTAAATGGGAAAATCACAAAGCAAGTCCACAGAATCAGGAACAGGACAAGGATGTCCACCCCTCCCATACCTATCCAGTATGGGTGGTACTTGGACTCTTAGGCAGAGCAAGAAGACAACTGGAAGAGATAGAGGGGATACAAATGGAAGAGAGAGGGGTCAGAATTCCCTCACTGCACATGAGATGATTCCAACCAAATACGTGTAACAATCTGTCAGAAGTGCCTTGGATCTGATCGACATATAAATAAAGTGGAAGACTGAAAAATAACCATACAGAAGTCAGCGGCTTTCTTGAATACTAATAACAAACGTACTGAGAAAAAAATTGAAGAAACAATTACACTCACAATTGGCTTAAAAATGTATAAGACATTATGGAGCATGATGCTTTAAAAGCATGCTACTTATAAGAAGAGCTATAAAGTGGACAAGAGCAACCCTAAATACACACAAGACTTGGAAGCTGATGTTCTGAAAGACTTTCAAGATGAAAATAAATGCAAGGTTTTAGTTTTGTGAATAAGTAGATAATACAAAAAGTCAGTTTTGCTAAATTAAAAATAAACTAAATTTTGAATCAGAAAGCATCAATACAACCATTTTTGTGGGACTTACTAATCTAAGGAAAAATGTTCTTTTATGAGCAAAGGATAAATTTTAAAGTGGAAAAGCAACATTATCCAGAGATAATGTTAAAAATGGAAAAGCAAGGAAGAGCACAATAGTAAAAAGAAACATGCTGTATCAGATGAAAAATTAAAAATACTTTAACAGTTATGTAAGCAAGGGGGTTGGTAGAGTAAATATTGCACCTAATTGCAGTGTCCAGAACCTTTGTAATTGGTGATAACAGAGGCCACAGGCCAGCAGCAGAAGGAAGGGCCATAGGAGTATGTTCTGGGACAATGGCAAGTGTTCTAGTTAGCTTTATGTCATTGTGATAAAACCACACAAAGCCAAGTTGGGAAAGTAAAGAGCTTACTCGTCTTATAGGTTACAGTCCATTATCTAGGGAAGCCAAGGCAAGATCCCAAGGCATCAATTTAAAACCACAGAGGAATGCTCCTCACCGCTCTGCTCAGCCAGCTTTCATCTGTGGCCCAGGCTCATAGGCCAAGGGATGGCACTCCCCACACAGCACAGAGGAGGCCTCAAGCATCAAACAGCAAACAAGCATGCTG
The DNA here is from genome assembly GCA_033318265.1 of Phyllotis vaccarum. Taxonomy (NCBI): domain Eukaryota; kingdom Metazoa; phylum Chordata; class Mammalia; order Rodentia; family Cricetidae; genus Phyllotis; species Phyllotis vaccarum. The sequence goes on along the minus strand of JARWLC010000002.1, from coordinate 136,984,571 downwards.
ACAGGCAAGTCTGTTGCAATAAATTCTACAACACTGTATCAAGTAGACAGCAAAGACTGGCCTTCCCAGCAAGCCCTGAAGTGAAGAACATAAACTTCAGTTTACTGCAAAGAAAATTGACCCTCTATTAGTAGATTTTTATGTCCAAAGTGAAATTTCAGTTGTAGGAAGAATAATTAAACATAATTTATGTCGGAAAATGATATTATGTTCAAAATTCTGAGTGCTAATAAGCTCAAGCCACGAAGATAAGTTTGTAAATACGACTTCTCAAAGACCCTTCTGGGGGCTGCAGGGTGGACATAGGGAGTAGCTATTGGTGGCCAGCACCTTTGACCATCCTTCCAGGGTTTGGTGGAGGAGTTTACAGCAGAGGCCTACCACTTACTGTAGTAAATAAGTCAAGAATACAAACCTCTGTCAGTCAAATGCATGTGCTTGCTTATACTATGAAAAAATTGAGGGCGAATCTGCTTAATTTGGGGAAATCTGTATTGCATTTTCAGGACCATAGATGTTGCATGTTTCTGAAGCAGCACCAGGCACATTGTCTGTATTCTTGGTGACACACACAGCAGTTCCCATTCTCACATAGTAGTACAAGTGGGATCATCTCTGGAGTACAATTTGTTTCTTGGTGATGTTGTCTCAAATCCTGCTTCTCTGACCTTCATGGAAACTTCAACTCCTAAATAACCCCTTTTGCTTTGAAAACAATAAAAGGCTTCTAGCTGTTGATTACAATGAAGGCCACACAGAATTCATCCCAGTTCTTTCTGACTTAGGAAGGATTTTCCCCCATCACAGCAGGCATGGAGTAATCAATGCACAGTCTGGAGGAATTCAAGTCAATGCACATGTCCAAAAAACCCCACTCATTCAGACGTGTCCAATATCCTTGCTATCTAGAGTCTTTATTACTTTTTCTTCAAATATTACCCACTCTCTGCCATTGGGCCATTTCTAGAACTGTTACTACTGAACATAAAAATTACTTGAACTTCAAAAATTCAATACAGTGAAAAACCAGGTTGTTTAGTTACAGGTTTCTAGCTGGTCGGGTGTTACTCAGAAAATAAAACACTGGTATTTCAGCCTTTTTCAGCCATCCATGGTCATAAAGAGGCCACGGAAAGTCATCACCATGTGAGATCTACAGCTGATGCACATGTATTGCCACTCCTTCCTTTCAATCTTGGATGAAACCATTTGATCAAGAACTTTAGGAGATGGTATTAAGACTTTGATGACTCTTCTTGGTGTCAATATGACTACATCTGAGATCAAGAGGAATCTCCAAATAGAGGGCACACTTGAGGGCTATTTCTGCCAAATTTGAAGTACAAAAAACTGCTTTAATCTGGACCTTTCAGGTAGGCAGTAACACCTTTAATTCAGATCTATTATCTGATGGTGCCTGAACCAGCCTTTCTGCTGGATGCCTATAGAAGGACATGGAAGAAGATGCTTTACTCTACTTCTGCTTGCACTCACCTTGTTAGCACATCCATTCCCTGACTGGTATTAGGGCATACATATATCTTTAAGATTCCACCATATACTGAGGCAGCTGAGCCATCCACTCCTGTGGACTGAGCAGCTACTGGACATTTGGACTTTACATTCATAGCCTTCATTAGATCAGCTAAAGCTCATGCTACACACCAATCTAACAAGTCTCCTTTCAAAATATGAAGAGATTGATTCATTTTATCAATTGTTACTTTAGAGAGCCCTGACTAATGCACCAGGTGTATAGAATGGATGTTCTAGAGCAGTCTCTCTCTCATAAGAGTTTTAGCTCACTTACAAATCCCCAGTGGCCCCTTCCCTTAACCTTAGCATTCCCTGCTGTTTACTCATTTCAGAAGACTGAACCCTCATCTTCCATATCATCCTGACCTAATTTCTTGATGTGCTTCAGTTCTTCTATAATTGGATATGGATTTTAAGGAGGGGAAGGACCAGGACTGGTCGGTGCATACAGGGTGAGATTTCAGCTACTCATGTGTAACATAGTGAAGAATATTCTCATGAAGCAGAGAGGAATCTCTACTTTTGAGAGGACAAGTGCTGAATGGCTTTTCCATGCACGAGTCACAGGTGAGACTCCCGGATAGGAAACCTCTTATTCTGGGCAGTTCAGGGAGGAATAATTGTCCAGGAAGTAAAGGTTGTTCCCCCATGACATTACCATTTCCTACTCTCAAAATTCTATTGTATTGGAGAGCAGAACTTTTGGAATCCCCTGTGATGTCACTAGTGTTTTAGCAGCACCTACTGCTCTTAGGACCTTTATTTAGTTTTCATAAGGTTCACTACTAGACATGTTGTCTAGACCAAGAGATCTTTTGGGGAGAGAAAATGGACAACATAGAGAAACCGGTGTGAGGAAGGAGGAAGCTGGCCCTTGGTCTTCCTGGAGAACATGGATAAATAAATGCTCTTGTGGAAGATGTGAGTTCAGGGGAGGGACTGGGGAGCTTTCTGGATGTTGTGGCTTTGAGCCTTCCAGGGCTAGTGCTCAAAAGCTGGGAGCTTCTGGGAAGTGAGAGGCCCATCTTGCTTCTGTGTGTTCCTCTAGGGCCAAAGCAGATCCAGGATCCTTGATGGTGAGGGTGATAGAGTCAGAACTGAACAAGGCCTTAGCCTTTGTATGGGGACCCTCTGCTTACACTCTGAGTGGGGAAGGGGGCACAGAGGAATTAATGAGATTTCAGTACTGTCAGCGCACTTCACCCTAACTGGAGATTTTTAGTTTGTGTGTCAGTAAGAATAGAGTAAGCAGAGTGCCAGGCATAGAATGAAGTTGTCTTTACATCAGAGCCAGTAGCAGAGCTGAGGCAATAGGAGCTGCTCTTTCTGTGCCCACTAAATTTTCTGACTTTCCAGATTTGGGTGGCACACAGATCTCCAAATCAGCCTGAGAACTTTTAGAGGCAGTGGACCTCCGCAAAGGTTGCCCCTTCCTGCCAGCACCGGGTGTCCTGGGCTGTCAGTGAGGATGGCCTTGTGAATCCAGTGACTATGTTCTGCCCCAGAGTGCCTTCTCCATTAACATGAGAGTCAGAAGCATCAAGCAAGTGACTTGTGCATCCCTATGCTACCTGAGTGTTTGTGACAGTTGACATTATCTTCAGGCTTCTGAAAGCTCGTAGCTCTATGCTCTGAAGCCAAGGCTCATCCTCTGTGTCTGTGAATAAACTTTGGAAGTCTGTTCCCTGGATCACCGTGTGCAGAGAGACAGGAAAGTAAGTAATTTCTGAGATACACACCTACCTAAAGGGCAAGGGCAAAGCGACAAATGAAGAGGAGGAGACTCAAGTTTGGGGTCTCACAACCTGCTGGGCATAGGGTCCTCTATGAGTGACTGTGAGCATCCTTCAGTGTGTCATGGTTGACTGAGATGAGGTAGTGTGCAGGGCAGATGCTGTCCTTTGACTTGTAGAATTGGGTGTTACTGAGACAGGGAACCTTGTCTGTCATGTTTGTTGGTGTGATGTTGCATCTGAATGAACATCATTTACCCCACTCCCCCACTTGTCCTGGGGGTCTATCAAGAACTTGTCTGAATTAATGTTCAAAATTTCTGAGGAATATTCACTTCAGACACAAGTTCAAGATTTCTGAGGAATATTCAGTTCAGATGCAACATGGTGTAAACTCTTAATTTCAGGACTGTAAATAAACCCAAAAGTTTGAAGTGGGGCTCTGAGAAAAGTCCATGCCAGAGGACTCAATTATCTCTCATTTTGTGCTTTCTGCCTGCCCCTCTCATGATCCACTGAATATTGTAATTTGGGTGGCTGTGTCCTCTTTCCTGAGAGCATGATCATTGTCCAGGTATCTCCAGATCAAGAAATTTTGCCACAGATCAAAGCACCATAGCAATGACACACTTAAAACTTTCTCCACAACTATGACAAGTTTGATTTTCTGAAACTGTCTTTCCTTACCTGTGTCTGGCCTCTCATTAGGCAATCATCAGTCCTCTGACCCGTGTGGGAATGGACCACCATTCTTCCTGGGAGCTTTCCCTCCTGTGCCTGAGGCTTCAGTTGGAGAGCCAAGTTCTTAGTGTCTCCAGCCTCACCTGTTGTTAGTTTATCACACATTTGCTGACTTATGAAGGCTGGAATCTAATCTGTTGTAGCTTGGAGGTAATTTTGATCAACTATGTGACGTATATTTGTTTTAAGAGAACACCCTCTATCTCCCAACCCAAACCTCCAACATACTGTAACACATGATGTGCATTTTTCCTTCAGGAGACTGAACGTTCCTAACCATCATTCAGAGCTAATTCCCTAGAAACCTTTCCTTCTCATGTTATGTATTAGGGGTCTTGAGAAGGATAAACCGTTATAAAGGATGGTTTGGAACTGAGTCTTCAACTTTTTAGAACTAGAGTAGTGAATATATTCTAATGAAACAGAGAGATCTCTGGCTTTTAAATAATTAAAGTCTCTTAACATAACCATCACTTGGCCCTCTCTTCTCCTCTTCCTAGTTATCTTCAAGCTTCCCCTCACCCCATCCCCTACAGACTCCTCAGAGAGGGTAAGGACTCCCTAGGTTTGTCAAGACAGTCTGGTATATCCAGTGAGGTAGGACCAAACCATGCCTGCAGTGTTATCTCAGCAAGGAGGTGCTAATGGTCATCCCTTGTGTTCCTGGAAAGGCTCCTGGGAAAGGCAGTATGGCTACAAGTGAATTGCAGAACATCTAGTTACTAGGTGGGGGCTGGCTTCCTCTAGTCACCCTAATAGTTCAATTTCTGGATATTCCATTATCTTCTAGAGAGCACCTATTATTCTGAGATGTAGCCAGTGTTGTGGAAATACAAAGTGACTATGAAGTTTTCATCTAGGCCCATATGCATGTTGGCAAGGCTGAGCAGGTGCCTGGGTGAGAGAAAGGCAAACAGAAGGAAGCTAGGTTTGTTCTTGGTGTAAAACATTGAAAAATAAATGGTTCTGGGGAATTCACAGTGAGCCCTGTGCATGGGATGGAAAGCTTTTGGGAGATGAGTCTTGAGCCGGCTCTTCCAATAGTGGGGCTCCATGTCTGGGAGCTTCTGTGAAGCGATAGGCTTATCCTTCTTCTCTGCGTTTGCTAAGAGCAGGCCTAGAGCACATGGTTTCTGGCGCTTAGTTTTGGGAGAGCCATTAAATATTAACCTTGAGGAATCTTTTCCCTAAGATCATTAAAGTCATTCTGAGTGGGAAGAAAGGCCGGCAGGGGCAAAGGGATGTCTAAATTGATTTCTCTCCCAGGGTCTTGTTCTGCTGCCCATTTTCCTACTGGATTACTTCAGTTTCCAAGGGAACCTGCTACTAATAAGAAGGTGGGGAAACTCCCCTGGGCTTGCACCAATGTCTCAGACATTCAGATGCTTTAGTCCTGGACACGAGACTTGTATGCTGCTGAGCTTTGGCACAATAGGATTTTACATGCATTACATGAGATTTGTATGTACATTTTTGACATTGTCTTCCAAATCTACATGACTAGGCTAGAATATGTGTTTCCAGGCAAGGAGACTGCACTAGGCAGTGCGGCACATGCCCGACCACGGTGGTTAAGAACACAGACACAGCTGATGGATATAAGTCTGAAGATAGCTGCTCTGCTCCAGGGTCCCTAGCATTTCCTCTTGCTCAAGCACCTTCTTTGGATTCAGCACGGACTCTACTGGCTCTGTGTCATTGAAATATACAAGTTCACTTTTCCTTATATACCTACAGGGACTACTGAGGAGACATAATCTCAAATCTCTTCCTACCCTGAACTGGATCAGCAGATGACACAATTAAAGGAACTCACCTTTGAGATGCATAGTTTGACATATGAGGGAACTGAGCTGCGTGAAATCATAGCCAGTTTTACTGGCATGGATTTGGAAAACAGGTAGTCATGTGCAGTTCTCTGTTGACCATCTTGACCTCACAGTGTCAACCCAAACTTTACTGAAGAATAGGAGGCCGATATCTATGGTGTCTTATTCCCTAAACTAATTATTCTGAGTGAATTGGAGAACAAACTTGGAACCTGGGTAGGTGTGAGATGGGGACAGAGGGTATTCTGTCTCCTCCTAATGGAGAGCAGAACCTTTGGCCTGAATCACAGTCTGGGGACAGGGACAATAAGTATGTGAGCTCTCAGCATGCATTTCAAAAGGTTCTGATAGGTGTTGTCTTTGGGACATGCATGGTCCTGTGAGTTTGTGATGAATCCTTGTATTTAACCAGAAGATCATTATGTGCTGAAAACTTCTGGAGATCCCTGGTCCTATTCATTCCTCTCTTATTGTTGCTGGAAGGCCTGAAGCTCATCATTTCTTCTCTCTGATCTTTATACTCTGAGACAGTGCCAACTCCCTACTTTTCATGGGCATCCTGATTGTATGTGCTTGCTGTGTGTTAGTCGGGGGGAGTAGAGTGCCTGTGGATGTGTGTATTCTCCTGCAATGTAGGGTCTGTGGAAGGGCAATTCTCATAGAATTCAGGGAAGGGCAATGCATGAAGCTGGCACTCTTCTCTGGAAATACTGATTGTGTGCTCTGGTCCCCTGTGTAGTAACAGGCACCCAGGAATGAGAATCCTTCTTCCAAGGACAAGAGAAATGTCACAGTAGGTTTTTGGGTGCAGATATGGGCCACAGACTCCTGGGAAGTCTTTAGTGAGGTCATGTACAGCTTCAAGCCCACTGAGGGTGCACATGCAGTGTTTGAAAACTCCCTGGAGACTCCATGCCTACCCTGTCCTTGGGAGGATAGGAAGTTTAACAAACATAAGACTGTCCCAGTATATATGTGTCAGGCTGTGGCATCCACTGGGATGCTGCTGTCAAAGACAGTCTGATTTCATATGATTTTTTAATCTTGTGTTCATTGTTTTTTATCCTCCTGGGGACATGCCCTGCCACAGGCTGAAATCTCATCAGTCTAAAAAGGAAGCATAAGCAGGTGATGTCAGACCTGCAGAAATTGTCCGTGGAGATAAGCGATGCCCTGAAGGATGACAAGCATCTGAATGAGAAGTTATGCTACAGGTAAGTGCCTGATGTAGTTCAGCAGGGACTGATCCTGCCCTCTTTGTCTAACCCACAGATTGAGGGCTTTGGTACTAGCCTGTCTGCCTCTTAGGGGCAGCCTGCTTGTGACCTTCGGGCTTGTGCCTCCTAGGCTCAGTCTTGCTAAGTGTTGACAGACACTGAGCACCTCCCAGCATGTCCTCCTAGCATCAGAAGTTTCTAGAAGGACGAATGGTTTGTACCATAAAGGAGTATCAGGCAGACCAGGGCCTCTGGGGCTCTGGCAGGGCTTCACAGACCTGTTCTCCATGGAATCCTGGATAGACTTTATTCTATTTGAGACCTCTGCCCTCCTGAGGAGGGGCGTTTTCTCTCTACCTGCTGATGTTTTCCCAGTACCATGGACAGTGAAGCATAGCTATGTGCTGCATCCTGTGTTCAGGGTCCTTTGGTGCCAGTGTTTGCAAAAGTTGTCTGAAACTTTATGTAATGTGTTTTTTCTCTTCATTGTCCCACCTCTGAGTAATGCTGGCTAGGTTTCTGTGAGCTCCAGTCTTGGCCTGTCTCAGGGCCTTGGAATTTTCTGGTCTGCTGGTATTAGCTGGGAGGGATGTCAAATGGAGGAAGGATATGGAATCGTGATTTGTTACCTCAACATCCAGGATACACAGAATTTAACTGAGCTGAAAATCACTGTGTATGTTTTGAGGTTTGTGAACAGCAAAATTCACAAAGAGCTGATTGTATTGCAAGAGACCTCTGAGGAGGTGGAGCAGCTTGTTAAGGAAGCCCATGAGAGGATCTGTCCTGAGCAGCAGCATCAGATAGGCTGAGGCAGAGGTGGAAGGCTGTTTACCCTTCCAACCATAAACATACAGACATGCATATAACCATCCATATTCCCACCTACATGCTATTTAATTGTTCATTTATGTGATCACAAGTCTCTCTGGAGAATTACCTTCTTGCCAGAACCTGGATGATTGGCAAGGAAACGCTGCTGTTCTGGTAGAAACTGCACTCCATTGAGGAAGATATATCAGTCACACCTCAAACATATTCTTGTCAGTATGGCTGTAGGATCTCTATGCAGGGGGATACTTAGGGAATAGAATAAACCTTTAATTGATAAGGTCAGTGAACAGTGGCTCATTTCCTTTGTTGTGATCATGAGTAGAAAGAGGCTTGAGAGACTCGGAGCCCAGTAACAATGCCAAGTTGTCATCTTTTGGGGGTGGGGCATGTGGTCCTCTCTTTTCTTCCTGCATCCGATGCATTATTTTCCCTTTGCTCCGCTCTGTGGTTCACACTCACAGAAGCCTGAGTACCAGCCCTCTCGGCCCTGATCTCTATGTCCTGTGCTGGACAGCTCTGTCATCCTTGAGTTTCCAGTATGGAACTGACTGGATGACTTTAGGTGTGGGAGGACTTTGAGAGGATGCCAGGTGTGGTGACAGATTTGAGGAGTCATGAGAACATTTTCTCTTATTACTCCATGTAGCATGACTAAGCAATGTGCTCTCCTGGGTGTTACAGAAGTGGTGGTCGACTGAATGGGTGCTGAGAATCCTCCAGGGTGCTGTGCAGGAACAAGGGCTCTTAACCACTGAGCCGTTTGTCCAGACCTGGGAGAAAGTACTTACCCTTAACAGCATGTCTTGCCTTTTATGAGCAGCAGGGTATATGAGAATGAACTTGAATTGTCTAACACAAATGAGATGATTCCAGGGTTCTTGTACCCATCTTGCTCAGACAGAGAGGATGTCTCACTGTCCCTGACCTGGGTAACAAAGAAATATGCAAGCTAGCAGGAGAGCTAAGGGTAGTTCAGCTGTGCCCTGTTCCTGATCAACAGAAGATAGAGATAGGCCATGTCAACACACATTCGCATACAAATTGAGCTCTTTCCATTTGGTGCTTTATGGGGCCCTAGCTTACTAGAGTCTTATTGTTAAAATCCTCCATGGTGCAAATGCAGGCTTATTATCCCAGTGTGTCTGGCCTGGGGGTCTGTGTAAAAATACTGAAAGCTAGTGGAGGCAAAAATGTGCAGATCTACTATTTCTTTATCAATCTTGGACATTCGGGGTAGAGGTGTGCATTGGCTCCCAAAATGAATACTTAGACAGTCAGCTGGCTTTTGAACTTCCTGCACGTTCTTTAATTTTTTTCATTTGTGTCTTGATTTGTTTTTTTTTAAGACAAGTTTTCTTTGTAACATTGGCTGAACTGAACTATATCTGTAGCCCAGGATGTCCCTCAACTCCCAGAGATTATTGTACTTTAGTTCCCTGGTGCTTGGATTAGCCTGTCTTATAAAGGGAAATCAAGGACAGACAGAGCAGTTACACCCAGAAAAGCCAATGTTCTGTTCTCTGCTGCAAACTCCATGCGCTGTCCTGCTCAGGAGCTTCCTCCCAACCCTTCTCACCTACAGGTTTGTCCTGCCTAAGCCCAAGGACGGTCTTCTCAATTCTGCACTGCGTCAGAAATGCTTAATCTACCTTGTCTTCCTAGATGAGAGCTGACAGATCTGCTACATCTCTCACAGTAAGTGATGCTAGAGAATGATTCTGACTTGACTGAGGTCTGTGGGGACACTAGAGCCCTGCCTAGAAGCCTGGCAGCCTAAGACAATCAGCACACACACCTCATTTACCTGTTCCTACACGCCTTCAGAAGCTTCTCTTATGGTAGGGTCATCTAGACTAACTGAAACATTGTATGAGGCTGGGAAGTCGAAAGACAAGAGCAAGCTTAGAGAGATGACTCAGGGTAAGAACCTAGGCAGCTTTCTCACTTGGCATCTCTGACAACCATCTTTTAACAGAAATTCCAGTGCCCTCATCTGGTCACTGCAGGAACTGCAGGAATGTGAGGCAAGTACAAGACCAAGATCAACCACCTCCATAAATAGCTACTTTTCAAAGTGAATTGGAAGGTCCTTATCTCTTTTGTGTGGTTATCATTACTGCTGTATGTGCAGAAAAACAGAGGCAGAATGCCCTGGGTTTCTTGATTTCTTTAAGACTCCCTAAAAGAATGTTTTACTCACCTGAGTATAGAACATTAAATGCATATTTCACAATATTTTGGTCCTTATAACCAATTCATGAAAGTATATCTATAGAGTACGATATTTTAGGTGTAGTTGACATACATGACAGCATGAACACAGTATGGATACTGATTCGGTCACAAAGTGTGTAACTATGGGCAAAATATGACTGCTTTTTATTCATAAAATACATTTATCTCAAAAGGGACTCCAAAGGGTAGTCAAAATAAACAGTGAGTTAAATAGGCAGCATCCATCTCCTGCAGATCGAACAGCACAGATTTACAAAGGGTGGCTGGCCTTATAGACAGGGTGGGAAGACAGTCATGAAATGTAATAGCAGTTTCTCTTTGGGGCTTTGGATGATACGTTCTACACAATGGTTAGGTATTTTTTCCTTGTGAGTTCACAGATACAAATGGGTGTTTTATTCTGATCAGGTCTGATCCTTGGGTGAAGAAGCCATGGTTTCTAGTTTTCTTTAGCTTCCTTTGGCTTCCTCAGTTCTTCCAAAAGGTTTGGTCAAGAAAGAACGGGAGTCAAGACCCAGCAGCTACCATGCAGTTCATTGGCCAGGCATAATCAAGGCCTCTTCCAAATAGAAACCAAATTTTAAAATCAAATTGTATTCCCAGTAGTTGATGGGAATGGGGATCAGCAGGTGGCTCTTACTGTAGAGCCTCCTTCTCCAAGTGGCTGTCATCCTGGACTGTGGCCTGTTCCAGTTTAGGCTGAAGAGTTTTGAACCTGGGAGAGAAAACCAGTTAAGACACAGGTTAGGGGGGACCTGTCATGTCAACTGTGCAGCTATGTTCTTCCACACCTCAGGTGTGCTGGAAAGTCAACATGGATCTCTTGACTGATGTCATTGGTGGTACTCTCAAGGAATAAGAATCACAGAGTACTTGGGTGTAGAACTCTTTTCAGCCCTAAATATACATCATAACTTAAATGGAGAACTGTATGATGTCCTTATTAATAGAGTAATACACACTCTCCTGCAGTTCAAGGTCATCATTTTGTAATTAGCAGCAGGATATTAATAGCATTGCCGATAGTACATGAGCAATACACTTGTTATTGAGGATGAATTACTATCAACTCCATCATTTTATTGATAGTCATTATCCAATCTTGCCATCTGGGGACCTGAAAAAGGTCATGAAGCTTGCTCAGTCCTCATGACCAAGAGGCATTTGGAAAATGAGCAAGATGGAAGATGGAGCCTGACATGATAGAGCAGTGTTTCTTGAGATATGCCCCTGAGAACACTGGCCCTGAATGGTCTCTCAGGCAAAATAGAAACTAGTGAATTCCTTAAAATATAGCTGCGAATTTTCAACCAGGCAAGTTGGGAATCCTTGAGAGGCCACTTTGGAGAAGGTTCTGATCTTCTCAGCAGCTGAGGTATCTGCCTGGGTTCATCCGGGAAAGTCTGTATCCTATTCTATCAAGAAAATGATTTGTTCAGGAAACGTGTATATGATGCAAAGAGCAGCGTTCAAAGGTGGGAATTTCTTTTCTACAGAAGTTTTACCTAAGTGAAACATGTAATTTCAGAAGATGGGGTGATAGACACCTTTAAACCTATTGTGGGAGCCTGAAGTAGTCAGAGCACTGTTAAAATTCTGCTCATAACATAGATATTTCAGAAGGGGGGAAATTAGCCGCAATTCTGCAGACACACTGAGTGTCAAACACTGTTTGTTTCCTGGACAGAAGTTCCTGCAGACTGGATTAGAATATTTTTCTAAGGTATCTTTCCCTGTTTCTACCTGGGAACCATGCTTGTGAGAAGAAGTTTATAATGATAGAGATCTTAGGTACAGGGGACCTACTTTGCTCTACTTTCTCCTCCTCCTCTTCCTCCTCTTCCTCCTCCTCCTCCTCCTCCTCCTCCTCCTCCTCCCAACCTGGTCCCCTTTTTTGTCTGGAAGCCTTCAAATTGATGCTGCCACGTTTCTACCAATTCCTTTTCCTGGATGACCATCCCCTTACTGCTTCAGCAAGAACTGAAGTTTTTCCTCCAAACATTGGAGCTCCAATTCATTAAAGATTGTGTTCTTAGTGGAATGTTACACAATGCCATATAAATGCTGTTTCAAAGGCTTCCAAAAGCTTGCTGGTCAGCCAGGCAGGCAAATCAGTAAGCATCTTGGGAATATTTACTGATTCAAGGAAGAGATTGACAAGAAAACCACTGGTCTTTTCTAGACATGCAAATATGCAAATATGCAAAATGCACCTCAACACCCACATGCTTATACACTGTGTCTGTCTGTTCCTGTCTCTCTCCTGTCACACACACACAAACAAAAGACAAGGTGACATGGAGAGTCTCTCTCACACACACACAAAGACAGTGTGTTAATAAGATAGGATGAGAGCAGAAATAACCATCATGGTCTATGAACACGAGTTTAGACTAAGAATGGCAGACCATCTGTAGAGAATTATATCTCAGACACATGTATTGGGTCTAATGCTGCTGTGGGAAATGTGATTTGCTTTCCCAGATTATGAGACACACTCATTTGGCACTTGCATGGGTACTCCTCCTGGCAAAGTGCTTTCTACCTGTGATCTCACATTGGCCCAAACAAATGAGCCCAGGACCCAGAACTCACTCACTCCAAGCTCTTTGCATAGAATCCTAATGTCACAATGAGATGTAGGTGTGTGATATGTTGTTTTCTCACTGCCTTCAATGGAGTACAGCTTTAAGGAGAGCAGCCTAGATGGCTGCCCAGTAATTCAGTTCTCCAGAAGAGGCTAACTCTCCAGAATGCTTGTGCATGAATTGAAATTCCTACCTGGCTGCCGTGAAGTGGGTGGATGATGGAGGGAGCATTGATGAGGAAGGTGATGGGCGAAAACACAGGTGGATGAGTGAGCAGGGAAGAAGTCAGAGAGGCAGAAGGTACCAGACCCTAGCCTGACCCCCCTTCCTGCCCCTACCTGCTGTTGCTGGGTTCTCAGATCATCCGTCTCTTCCTCTTTGTTCTTAGAGATCACATTCAAGTCCTCCAAGTGGTACCTCAGCAGATTCCATTCGGTCAGATGTTTCTTGATCTCCTGTCTCAGGATGTCCACCTTTTTACTGAGCTGATTGTGTTCCATCAGGACCCGGCTCTGTAGACCACTAGAGACACATTTTGACTAGTAAAGCTCTACTAACCTTCCCTGGTACATCTACTCAAAGAAACCAGCACCCCAGAAGGCCTCGGGTATTCAGGAAGTTATAGACTTAGCCTGAAAAATCCATAAGAGCTGCACTCAGAAAGTCAAAATGAGTAAACAGCTAATACCAGAAAGAATAAAACATCTATCCCAACAGCAAAAGGAGCCCAAGTCCCTTCAGTAGAAGGAGGTGTCCAGCAGCTTCCAGCGGCTGTCTGAGGTAATCAGGAATCATCAGCAAGTAGAGGGCAGATCACTCTGATGGAGTACAGGACACCCAAGGTGACTATAGTCCATTTACAGTTTCCACAATACCAGATCTGCAAACCTGGGCCTGAGCTCCAGAGGCCAAGGGCTGCCTGACATTCTGCTTAGAGTGCCAAAGGCCTTTCTATCTAGAGGCTCCTGAAAGCAGGGGCTAAGACTCTCCTTTACACTCAGCACAACTGTGGCCAAGAGACACACAATTTAAAGAGATGCTTGCAGAGGCTGCTTGCTAAGAAGATGAATGTCTGCAATGAGAGTTGGGGACTCTCCACTCAAGAGAAAAGGAAGGCCCAAATGGTCATTCCACCACTCACGGAGTCCATAGAAAGTACCTACCGATAGAAGACTGTCACCTTCCTCAGCTCACTGTATTTCTCTGAGGCCTCGGTGTTCTCATTTTCAAATATCTTTAGGTCAGACATGACCTGTTTATGGTATAACTTCAGTTTTTCATAGAAGACATTTGGTTTGTGATAGGACCTAGAAACAGGTGTGATGAAGGAACCCTGTGAACACAGGCCACAAGGATCAAGAAAATGCAAACTATATTCTGGTTACCACACCCAGTGGATGCCACATTCTGGCTCCTATGTACTGGACCTCTTGGTGATTTTCAAATTGTTACCCTGGCCCTAGTTCTGCAGAGGCCAGGTGCTCAGATGAAGGTGCCCTGGAAGCAAGAGCTTACTCAGTAGGCCTGGAAGGTCAGTCTAGCTTTCTGTGTTACCAGGTGTCTATGCTACAATTCTTGGAACTCCAGATATTAAAATAAACTTTCTCCTGTTTCAGAATAGCTGTCATAGGTCTTGGGTTTGTATTACCTAACAGTTACAAAGAGCAGATAATTCTGGGTTGAGAATAACATCAGGACAGCTATATAAACTCCCAAGGAATTCCTAGGTGCTTAAGCCTGTGGGACAAGAGCAATGCTGTTAATGTGGGGCTCAGAGACCTCAGCACTGCCATGTCGTAGAATCATATGCCAGGCAAGTTCAAAGACACTCACACAGGCCACCACCTGTCAGGTCTTTTCCAAATGCATGCTGGGAACTCACACATGACTGCCTCAGTCTCCGAGTGTGTGACTCAGACCACAGGATCTCATTTTCATTTGGAGAAAACAGAGTAGTTTTCTAAATAGAATATCCACCTCTCCCTCTGAAACCTAAGGTCTGCCTTTGCTCTGAGAAGAACTGAGGATGTAAGCTTCGAATAGAGTCACTCTGGAGGTGTAACTTCCTAGAACTCAAGACTGTAGAAGGAAGACTGGCAGGTTGACATTGACAACAGTCCTATGTTGTCTGAAACAACTGATACCTCTTGTCCACAGTCTCTTCCATGATGGAAAGCAGGCGATCACATAGCTCATTCCTTTGGCTGGTCACCAGCTGCCGCTCTGTGGTCAGCCTCTCCATTTCTTTCTTCAGCTGTTTCCTTGGGAGGTGGGTTGGCTGAGGTAATGGCTCTGCAGTAGCCCCTGTGGGTGATGCTCACAAGTGAAATTGCATAGCTACAAGGCATAGATGATGGATAGACCACCCTGACATACTTTTCTCTCCACGTGACTAGTGTCAAGCACCATGGCACCTAAAGAAACTACTGGGGTGAAGTGCAGTCATGTCTGTCCTAAGTGTCCATAGCTTTGGACTGCATTCCCAAGCAACCCAACTCCAGGAAAATTCAGGCCCAGCATTCCAGAGGCCACTACCGCCTCATGCCATGCCATGCACGGGCCATCTCTGACAGTCTTCTCTGAAAAACAGGAACCTGAAGGACCATCTCAGCTTGTTCTGTCAAAGTTCAAAGGTCACATTCTGAGGGAACCTGCATGTCCAGTTCAAATAGCACACTGTCAAGCAGTCAATACAGGGACAGGTTCTTGTCCAATGACTAACCGTTGCCACAAGTAAAGTAGACTCCATATGGAATTTCTTCAATGCCCTTTTTTCTCTTGAAGTAGATTGGGGCTGCCAGGAGCAGACCTCTCCCACTGTACAGAAAAGTCTTTAAGTTCTAAAAATATTTTAAATGCCATCTTCTATGGATCTCTGAAATTTTGAAGAAGACTGTTTATCTAAAATATATTTGTTTGACCTTGAAAACATATCTAACATGACTATGTCTGAATGTAATGTCTAACTACTGACTTGCATTGCTTTATATTCTAATCAATTGGAAATAAAAACTTTCATGGACTAGCAATTTGGATTACAATGTTAGATAAACTGATTAAGTATACTACCTGAAACAAGCATAGAAATATTTGTACAATGACACAATTAATCTCAAAATGCACGATTTGCATACAGAAAATCAATACAATATAAAATATTTAAAGCTAGTAAGTCCTTTTAAAAGAAGATTCCACAATCTATCCTTATATCCTATATATCTGTATCCCCTTTTTCTTTATATATTTTTTTAAACACCCATGTTGGGTGCCAATTGTCGCATGAAAGAATGAGAATCAGGGATAGATCTCTGAAAAAGTTAGAGATATTAGAGGGAATAAACTCCACAGTCAGATCTTACCCAGCTGTCTTTTAGCTTCCTCAGCCTGGCTTCTTTTGGAAATGCTTCCCTCTGTGTTTCAATCCCATCTTAAGTATTCTTTCAGTAATTAAGGTGTGGCCCCACCACTGCCTGCTTGGGAGCCTGGAATTCCTTCTATAATCTGAAGTGACCTGGACTCAGTTGGGATTAAGGGCATAGGTCACCACTCCCAAGATACTCCGTCTAGTGGGATTAAAGGTTTGAATCATCACTCTCTGATTTTGCTAGACTGACTTCTGAAACTTTATTAAATCCCCACACCCCTCTACACCACAACCACAAAAGCATAATTAGGTACTGTCAGGACCAGTCGTCATAAACTATTGTGGGATATGAGGCAATTAGAAATGATAAGAATTGATATTCCAGATGTTAACCCACCAGAGGAATCGTTCTATGGTGGAGTTCACATGCTGAGCAAGTCTTAAGTATCATTGATTCTGAAAACTGTAGCTTTCATCTGTAACTTAATTTATCTAATAACAACCATGACATCTACTCATTACCATGCATTTTTATGTAAAGAGTACATGTAATAACATGAATACATTTCATTCTTATAGGCAAACATATAACCATGAATGACCAGGAAGGTGACATAGTATTAGGTCTGAAACTACACATATTATTGCATTATATAGTGTGCCTATATATGTTCATCCATGTAGTTGTGCATGTTCATGGTTGTATAATATTTAATTGAGAGTGTGAAAACCTTCACTGAGGACACAATCTTCTAATGAACAGAAGCAAGAAAGACTAGAGAACCTACTGAAGCAGAAGGAGCTGGTCTCTAGGAAAGGGACTTGTCAGAAAAGCTGCGGCATCACTTCAGTGTTCTCAAGTTGAAGTAGGAGCCCAGGCTGGAAGGAGCAGTTAGAACCCTGAAGGGTACCAGGAACTGCATCTCTGTCCTTTTGTGATTCTTGTTATCTGGATAGCTGCTCTCAGCAATAGCCAGAGAGAGAAAACACCATGTAGTATTATGTTGACTTAGTCTACAAGAACTTCTCCAAGAAACACTGTTTCATGACTCAGCTGAAAACTCCTGTCGGTTTGTCCAGCTGAATAGAGCTGGTTTCAGCTCAATAGCTCAAATAACAGGATCCCATCAGGTCTGTTTTCTAACTACTTTCCTCCTCTAAATCAGAAAATTTTAACCCGAGCAGGAACAGGAACAGGTCACGGCTCAGGATGAGAGTCCTGTGTAGACAGAATTACTGCAGAAGGAGCACTAATTCTCACAGACAAGTGAGTCACCATGGCTTCCCCACCCTGTGGCGATGGGGCTCTTGACTCTTCTGTGTTAATAGGCCCTGATTTTCCCTAGCCTGTGATCCAGCCATGCTAATTGTATGTTTGTTGCCTTTCTTCTTCACATAGAAGCCTTTGAGAGAACTGAAGGAGCCAACAAAACGATAGACACCTAAAACCACCAAGTTCTCCCCTTGCATCAAGGTCCCCTCAGAAGATTCCCCCTTACAGCTGTGAACTCAGCTATAAGGCAAATACCAACTGCCCTCCAATCAGTCCCGTGGGTCTGTTGACTCAGTACTCCAGAAGAAAACAAAGCATCACAAATGAGCTTGAGATACAGAAACCCTGAGAAAAGAATTACTGAGAACTGACCCATTCAACAGCAAGGGGACCTTCTCAGAGAGCTCGGCACCATGGAGGGTACAGATGTAGGTGAGCAAGGCTTTTTCTGTCAGATTAATGTTTGGGTTTTGGCTAGCTGACTACATCCTCCTCCCTCCATAGGTGGTGCAAAACCTGACATGAAAGACTGGTGATTCCATGCTGTTCCAGACAGAACACACCCCAAAGCATCATATTTCATTCTCCAGTTCAGTGTTGTATCAGAATCGTCGCCATGCTCAAGTGTTGCTGAAGACAATGCTCTACGGAGACAGAAGCAGTCCCTCACTCCCACTATTGTACAGCATCATGTCTTGGGTATTAGGATAAAATGATAGACCATTACTGTACCAGCCTTTCTCTCTCAGACACAAACCAATCCCAAAGAAAGACACAGAGACTCACTCTTAGTCCTGACTGCTCAACCTCGCACCTTTATAGCTAGCATTTTCCATAAGTTAACCTGTTGATTTTATATACCTCTTGTCCCAGGGCTTTTTCCCTTCCTTCCTTCTGTCTGTCTTACCTTCACGGCTTCTCTCTGTCTGTCTGGCTGGCTGGCACCTGCCTGGCTTCTTGCCTCAGGCTGGTCACTTTTCTCTTAGCCTTCTCTCATCTTCTCCTTTTTTCCAAGCCTAGATTTCTCCTCTTATTTACACTCTCTGCCCAGCAGCTGGCCTATTCTTCCTCCTGCCAGAGATTATTAGACTGGTCTGGTGCCTGGGGCAGGCAAGGTAAGGCAAATGTACTGTATCTTTTCCTAATTATATAAATGCAACGCAAACAAATGTAACACAGCAGGGCAGGGGTGCTCTGTCTTTAATCCTAATGCTTGAGAGGCAGAGGCAGGAAAATCTCTGTGAGTTTGAGGAAACCCTGTCCTGCAGTGTAAGTTTCTGGACAGCTAGGACTGCCTTACAGAGAAACCCTTTTCTCTGAAAACCAGAAAAAAAAAAAAAAACCCAAACTAGTCTATAAACCTTATCTTACATTTTTTTCCCTTGGTGGATTTATTTATCACTATCCTATAGTACAATGTGGAATACATGGTAAAAAAATAAATATTGTGTTTTCCTTCCAAATTTTTTGTGGATTTATTTCTTCGATGTTTGCTATAGGTTTTCTATTGATACCTGGTGTATGAACTTTCTGGGAAAGTAACAAACAAAGTACAACATCCCCCTAAAAAAACCCAAATGAAGAACCATACGAATCCAGTCTGCCTCCAGATTGATATGTTGCCAACAGTACATAGAATGTTTTAAGTCCAGATCCTCAAGCAGTCAGCTTATTATCAATGATTTGAAGAGTAATACTGTAGTATTTATTTCTGGACAGGCTTTTCCAGCCTCGCCCTGAGGTTCTGACTGCAGACCATCCACAGACCTGCAGACCCTCATTCCCACAGTCCCACAGAAACACACAGATGCTTATATTAATTTTATTTTCATCAGCCTATGGCTCTGGCATAATTTCTAACTAGCTCTTGCTATTAAACTAACCCACAAGTCTTATCCTGTTCTGTCATGCAGCTCAGTACCCTTTCTCAGAGCAACATAGTTGTCCTTTGCATCTTCTGGCTTCTCTGGTGTCTCTGTTTCTGCTCTTCCTGTTCCCAGAGTTTTCTTAGTCTAATAGCCCCACCCACACTTCCTGTCTGCCTTCAGCCAATCAACATTTTTACTAAACCAGTAGGCAAAACAATTATTTACAATGGAAAGAACACAACCCCAGTACAATAATATGGACATCATGAGTGCATATGCTGAAGAAACCATTATCCTCCACCACCTAGCACACTGCTACTTCATGTGTCTTTACATCTGCTGAGGGATGGACACAACCTGATTTACATCACCACCAAGTATAAATCAGCAGAAGTTACCACACACTCAGATCACATAGAGCAAAAAAAAAAAGCAGACTCAAAGCTGCCAGTCCGCATGGTGTCTATCTAGCTCTTCTCAAATATCCTAAGACCCTGCAAATAATTAAGACAATGAAAGGAAGTACTTGCAATGATATAGTCTAGACCCCTTGCTTGCTGACTTTGTATTAGGAAGGAAGCTAACTCCTAGATTAACTATCAAACTCCACCCTCTTATGGAACATGAAAAAATTCTCTGTGATTTCCCTTGGGCCTGATAAGGGGTGTGCTGATGGATGATGACTGTCAGTATATAAGTATAATGACGGTGTATCTCTATAGAGAAATGGTAAGATTTAAAGATTATATTCATACATGAGAGACTCAATACAGTAGGGTAGGGACCATTGTTCAGATGCATTAGCAGCACATGGTTCCCAGGGACTTGCTAGACAGAAGACCATGTGAAGAATGCTACCATGATTCACCCCCAAAATACCTTGCTTTTGGCTTTTTTAATTCCCGAGGCATACACTTATCTATCAAAATGGACTGAATTAATAGGAAAATAAGCTTTGAAAAGAAGCATGGTCTTATCCTAGGTGTGCCTATCCTTAGGAAGGTACAGTGAATAGACTGTAGACACAGAAAATACAGAAGACATCCTTCTAAACCCACTTGTTTGTAAAAAGTATATTCTATATTCCTTGCTTGTTCACATTCAATAGTGGTTTTCTGATCCATAGTGCCCCACCTAACATTCTGTTTCAGGGTCACAAACCCCCACTGCTGATGTCAGAGAGCAAAGGCAACTGGAGACCTTCCCATTAGAGTGTGCACTGTCACACAGCTTCCGAGTCCTCCCTGCCCAAGGAGTGCTCTTTATTCTTGGAAACAGATAGGAATCTTTTCAATTGCTGTTCCTTTAACAGTGATATAATTTTGAACATCTAGCTTCTCTGAATGTTGAGGTACCCCCATGATAGGATCACTATGCAAGGGTAGAAAGGAGGTACTTCTGCTGATGGTGATGATTTGTCTGCCTGGATCCTGGAATAGTCACCATCCTTTCTTTGGGACTCAAAGTTAAGAATCTCCCAAAGTGCTCAATGTATGGCCAAGATCCATGTGATGTTGACTACATGTAAAGCCTGGTCACTTGGAGGCCTGAGGAGCCATTGAAGCAGAGGAGAGTAGTTTTGGAAGGAAAAGGCTCTCACTGAACTGGGTGGTCTGGATTCTTTTTTCATCAGGAGAAGAGTATAGAAAAGCTAAAGAAAGAATATGTAGGATAGAAATAAAAAAAATATAATTCATGGTAGGACAAAAGAAGAGTCTGGGCCCATGTAACTGTCCTATGGCAGAGTTTCCCTGGGATAGACCCCAACACACATAGGCAATAAAATACCACAGAATGAGAAACCACAATGCAAGAGGAGATCCATAAACCAATATGAAGAAACAATGACCTCTTTCTGGAGATTATTGAGCCTACTGATGATGGGTTGCAGGGAACAAGGATAAGTCAATAGCAGTAGGATCACTAAAAAAAACACAGGCCACCTTGCATGAAAATCTCAAAAACTTCAGCATGACACTGAGTAGCTTGCAAGCAGTTCCACATTCAGAATGTTTTTTTTCTGCCAGTTTTCTGGGCATTCTCTACCTCAACAAGTGTCTATTTCTTGTTATCAGTCTGCCTAGAGCACCACAAGTTATAATTTTCTGTTTCTAAGGACTTGTGAGCATCTCTTTACCAGCTGAGCTCAAAATCTCCTTCTTTCTTAATTTCAGCATCTGTTTCACATGCTTAAGTATTTTGCATTTCTGAGAAAAAAGAAAATGTCACACTATACCTCTATTGTAGGTTTGAGGATGTCTGGCAGTCAGGGAAGCAACAGCTCGAGTGAAGATAAGAATAGGCGGTGTGTCAGCTAAAAGGCAACTGGTTTCCAGTCCTGCAGGATCAAGGCACTTGGCTCATGGTGAATGAGTACCCAAACACTGCTGCCCCTAAGGAATGGCTACTGTATAATCATGAAGTCAAGATGCCCGAGTCAGGGCCCACAAGCCTGCACTGGGTCAAAGATCATTACAAGGACAGTGACATTGAGGGATAAAGAGCCAGTGAGTTCAATTCCCAGGTGCAGAGACTTTACCATGCCATGCAAATACATAATCCCTTCATCAGCTCTTCATGGAGGCCTTCTAGGTAAAAACTATTAGAACCTATGAAGAAGTGATGTGTGTGGTTGTTTATTATCAAGAACAATCAGATGACGTTTATGGACACCATAGATTTGCAATGTCTGGAAAAAAAAAAGTATATCCCATCAAGGTCCCTGACTTTTGGTCAGAAGGTTCTACAGTAATTTCTAAACCAGCCAATTAGGCAGCTGTAGAAAACACCATCCATGGATAAGAAGGAACATGCAGATATCAGCAGTCATCAGGTGGGGTTATTCAGATCACTCCTGACAGTGACTGGAGTCTGGAAATGTTATCACAGATGTTTATGGGGAAAACCAGTTTAGGATGGAGCCTGGCATCACTCCAGGCAGAACCCTAAAGAGTTTTCAATGGTACTGTGGTCAAAATATCAGGGCCTCAGTTGGGGCACACCTTTTCTGACTATAATGTTCTACTTGTCATCTCAAGGCTCACCAGAACACACAATTCATATTACCATGCTGAAGATCGTATTCATATCAGGCGTGCTCCTAAAATTAATGAGTAAAAAATAAGAAATTGCTGGAACATTTTACACTAATAAACTAATAAGAGAGAAAGGAAAGAGCCATGATGTGGATATCTAAGCTAACAATACAAATTCACATGTCTACATACACATGCACACACATGCACACACACAACACACACTGTTCAAAATATCTTTTTAAGCTATTAAAATATTAAAGGTAAGATCTTTCAGAGATACATTGTAGTAGACAACAAAAGTAATATTTAGAAATTACCATAAAGGGAAATTCTTGGATTAATACTGGTAATGGTGGTATGCATTCGTCACACTATATCAAACCACAAACCAATACAAACTCACCAAAGTAGTCAAAATGAAAATAGATGGATTTCACCAAATTCATGTGAGAATCACACCACTCGTTTCTTACTCTGCTAACAGAAGCAAAAACATACACAAACAGACACCACACTCACACACATACAATGGCATACACACAATATCTCTTAGTGATTGTACCCATGAAATCTGATAAAGTGAAACACGAGAAAAAATGTTTATAAGTTCCTCAGAGACAAATCCAAATCTCTGCTAAGTGATATATCTATCACATAATAGCCCAACAAGCAAACCACTCAGAACCTACCAGGGAGCCACTGCCAATGCTGTTCATTCCAATCAACATGTTATTCCAAGCCAATGCATGCCACAGAGTAGAGGAACATTGACAAATTTGTGGTCCAGAAAGAAGGATCAGTAGTACGATCTTAAGTCCCTGAGATCAGTTCATCTCTACCCACTTAGAAATCAAGGTGTGATGGCTGGTATCCGTAGTCCATAGATTTTTGGGCACAGAGACCAGAGCCCCACAGTGACTCTTGAACAGCCAGCTTATACGTAATTATATACTCCAGGTTATGTGAACGTCTCCTCAAAAGTTAGATGAAAGACGATAGAGCAGAATTCTGGACTTCTTCCCATTCTGTCTTCCTGAGACAGTCAAGGGTGTGCCACACTTGTATTGAAAGGCCCACAAACAACACACGTATGTTGAGGGAGGAAGGGGAGAAACTAATAGAATATATTATATGGAAACATCTATTTTCACTAAGATAGTTTCACTTCTAATAACAAAATTTCAAAATTTATACATAATCCTAATAAGATACATTGCACAATATCAGTGTATTTAGGACATATATCCATCTCTGTTCTTTATTTTCAAAGATAAAAGAGTTTTGATAAAACATCTGGTAAATGATTACTTTGCTTACTGAAAGGGTAAATAAGCAACTCAAAAAAAAGTATTGTCAAAATTAAGAGACAATCTGCTTTTTCTGTCTCATTAGCCCACTGAGTCACATTTAAAAATTAAACAATTTCAAACTTTCTATTACATTTTAAGTCCTTAATAAAGTTTTTAAAAATTACAAATTTTTGAGTTTCTGATAATTGTGTCAATTTTTTCCATACTCCCATATTTTCTCTTGGAAATCTTTCACAAAAATGTCATCACTAACAAAAAGAAATCCTGACTAAGAAAGTAACTGTGAGATATACCTGTGGGGATTTAATAAAGTTTCAGAAGTTTTGGAGATATCAGAGGGAATCTACCCACAGTCTATGTGGGGGGTTAGTAAAAGCTCCAGAAGTCCCAGATCTTTTAACCACAGTCAGTCTAAGAAAATCAGAGTGGTGACTCAAACCTTTAATCCCAGCACAGGGAGTATCCAGGATGTGGTGACCGACACCCTTAATCCCAACTGAGTCAAGGTCACTTCAGATTATAGAAGGTATTCCAGGCTCCCAAGTAGGCAGTGGTGGAGCCACACCATAATTTATAAAAGGGTACTTAAGACAGGATAGAAACACAGAGGGAAGCATTTTCAAGGGAAGTGAGGCTGAGGAAGCTGGAAGACAGCTGGGTAAGACTTGACTGTGGTGTTTACTCCCTCTGGTATCTCCAATTTCTTCTGAGATCTATCCCTGAGTCTCATTCTTTCATGCGACATATACCTGTATTTTTTTTTATTTTAAGTAATACCAGAGAATTACAGACATAACATCTGAATGGTATACCCCCCCCCAAAACTTGCTTATCGCTGTAATCAAATTGAAGATCCAGATATAAAACCATATACCCATGGGCATCCACCTTACGATAAAGAAACCAGAACCCCACATTGGACATTAGATGACATTCTCCACAAATGGTACTAATCAGACTGGATGCTACATGGAGAAAAATACAAATACATCCATATTGCTCAGACTCAAAATGTCAACTCACGACCGATTGATGATCTCACCCACATAATGAAAAACATCAGATATAAGGGAAGATGAAAAACATCCTCAAACTCTATGGCACAAAAAAACTTTCTGAACAGAACAGTTTGTACACATACTAAGATCAACAATTAATATATTGAACCTCATTAACATGAGGAGTATCTGCACAGCAAATGGCACCACCATTTAGACAAAGTAGCAGCCTGTAAAATGGGACAAATTTTTATCAAGGACACATCAGGTAGAGAGTTGATATATACAATATATAAGAACACGTTAACTAAAATATCTTTAAAAACCCCAACCATCACCCTAAGAGAGAGCACTAACCTAAATGGAGACTTCAAAAGGTAAAACTCAAATGGACGTGAAGCACTTAGAGAGATGTTCTCAGGTCCTGCAAGCGTGGTGAAAACCAAAAGCAGAGCTACAAACTCTGGTGCAGGTCCAGTGCTCGACTCCACCTACCCAACAACTACTCCATCTATGGGCCAATGGACCTCATGGTGAAAATGGTCCTGCAGAGGCAGATGTGGTTCTGAGAGAGTGCAGGTCCTAGGTCCACCACCAGCCCCTACCTTGCCCTGCTGGGAGATCCCTGGTGGTGGCAAGGGGAGAGGTGAGACAGTGGTGCCACCTACAGCTGCAAGCTTGAACAAACAACTTAGAAAGCCTTGAGGTTTCAGACTCCAAAGGGAGACACATAGGTGGAAGCCTGGAATTCACTAAGGACTTTTTACCACTCACTCACTTCTGATTCTCATCCTAAAGTCACGCTTAGCCATAAGACATCAGCCCACACTCTGGTCAACAGCAGGAATTATGAGATAGAGTCCCAGTCTGTGCTCCAGTAGACCAAGAGAAAACAGAAATTGCTAGGTGGTGAAGGCTCATGGATTTAATCCTTGCATTCTTGGGGCAGAGGCAGACGGATCTCTGTGCATTTCAAGGCCAACCTGGTTTAACCTGGTTTCAAAAAATGGATTCCCAGGATAACCAGAACTATTCCACAGAGAAAACCTCTCACTAACAAGACAAATTAGAAAGTGAAAAGAAACCAGTTTAAGGACTAATTGCTTTGAATATTTCCATGGAAAGCTGACTGGGCATAGAAATCTGCTATGTGATACACTGCAGTTTTCCAATGTCATTAAGGCCGAAATGGGAAGCTGAAAGATTGACACATTCAAATTAAATCAGGGGGCAGAAAGATTGAATCTGGAAGGTCAGGCTTGTTAATCTCAAGGACAATCCCAGGGATAGACTTCTACCATTTTGGTGGCTATTTTTTGTTGTCAACTTGACTGCATCTGGAATTAACTATAATCCAGAAATGGAGGTCACACTTGGGAGAGGTTATTTTTGTGTGGTTTGTTCCTCATCCACAAGAGAAAAAAAGCACAACTTTGAAGAGACTCTCAAGGAGGGAAGACACACACCTTTAATCCAGATCTGCCAGCCAATAGACACGCCTTAAGGTTTGGCCACACCTTCTGCTGGAAGAGTATATAAGGAGAGGAAAGCAGTCTCTGGCTCATTTTCCTTTTTCTCTGGCCTTGATAGCAAGCCTACTTCTTCAGTGGAATTGGAGTCTACTTCTGCGTGATTTCAGCATATACTGAAGACCAGCCAAGGCATTGAGCCTCCTGGACTCAGCAACTTCTTACTTTGGAGACTTTCAGTTCGCAGCCAGCCATTGTTGAATTATCTGGATCACAGCAAGTAAGTAAATCCAGTGTATTTGAGATACATAGTGAGGAGACAGAGAGATGAAGAGAGAGAGATTGAGGGAAATAAGAGGTATATCGAAGTGAAATTGAATCATTTTCTAAATCTTTTTTTTTTTTTGAGTTAGAGTATTCTGTCTAATACATTCAATAAAGGCTCTAACACTTGAAATCTCAAGTAGTTCAAACACTGATGCTCAAATAGCATAGACTGTAGGGACATTTCTCCTAAAACTAACAGTTTTTTCCCACATTATCTCTGGCATTTTGAACATGTGTCTCCCACTTGCTAGCACTGCTTGGAAAGTTATGGAAGCCATAGTGATGAAGGTTTATTGGCCGTAGGTTGCTCAGGGATAGAGAACTTCAAATGTCCTATCACTAGACACCTAACAACCCAGGCCTATAACTTCTAGATGTGTTTTTTTATCTGAGGCAGAAACCCTTCCTCCCTAGAATTGATTCTTAACTGGGACTTGATCACAGCCGTGATTTAAAAAACAGATCACATCTAAATGTAATTTTTGAACATCAATGCCCTTATTTCCCTTAGGATTCTTCTTCCTCTATTTAAGTGTACTCAACTATGTATCACACATTTTCAATATGAGTATACCACTGATATACAGGTTTTAAAAAAAGCTCAGCACACCTTCCTCAAACCCAGAAAAGACAAATTATTTTCGATTTCTGTGTGTGGACCTGCTTTGTTAGATGTAAAACTATATCTAGTTTTGCTACTTTTCTTATAACACAAAAAGTTCATGAGTCATGGTGTGGTGCTGAGTGCAGCGGACACTTCCCCACAGGCTCCTGATATTCTATGCTGTGAATAAATGTGATTGTTACTAATCATAGTTCTGCTTCTGTGCAAGTCCCCTTGACCTATGAAATATTGGCTCTTACAATTGTGCTGAGATGGATGGGAAGTATCAAAAACTCTCATGCATGATTTTCCCATCTGTGCTTATCACTGAAAGGAGTTCCTACTGTATTCATTGCATCATGCTCATATAGTTGTGGGCTCAGGGCAGTACAGGCTCAGGAGTCAGTTTGGATGCATTCCTTGACTCTCTACTTCAGGAAGTGTCCTCTGTAACCTTGACTTATGTCTTAGTTGGTGATTCTATTGCTGCAGCAAAACACCATGACCAGAATGAAGGTTGAGGAGGAAAGGGTTTATTCCGGTTACACTTCTGAGATTGCTGTTCATCTCTATGGAAAGTCAGGACAAGTACTCTGAATCCTGAAGGCAGGAACTGGTGACGATGCCATGGAAAGGTGCAGCTTATGGGTTTATTTTCCTGGCTTGCTCAGTCTGTTTATTTTCATAGAACCCAGAACCACCCACTCAAGGATAGCACCACTAGCAATGGGCAAAGCCCTCCTCCATCCATCACTAATTGAGGAAATGCCTAACAGGTGGATCTCACTGAAGCCGTTCCTCAGTTGAGCTCCTTTCTCTATAAATATTACAACTTGTGTCACTACGACATGCAAATCCCTCCATTTCAGTGTTTGTTCTTATGGAAAGTTTTGAGAATGTCAGGGAATCCTAGAGGCCTGGGCTCTACCTGGCTTGGGGCCATTTTGGTTACCAGACCTACTTGTTACTTAAGACTCATATGAGTCTAATTTTTTCTTGTTTCTTATTTCAATATTCACACATTTAGTAATATTTATTATACTTTCTAATTTTCTAGTGTTTAACGCTTGAAACATCCCTTAAACTATCTCAGGATTGTAGTTTGACTAAGACACCACAGTATTTTCTATAATTTAATTTGAACCTTATATCTCTTAATCAATTAGTGTCTAGGTTTTTCATATTGAAGCCTTTTTGAAAATAACTAAGCTACTGT
This sequence comes from Phyllotis vaccarum, assembly GCA_033318265.1. Taxonomy (NCBI): domain Eukaryota; kingdom Metazoa; phylum Chordata; class Mammalia; order Rodentia; family Cricetidae; genus Phyllotis; species Phyllotis vaccarum. The sequence continues at coordinate 136,956,391 of JARWLC010000002.1, read as the reverse complement.
TTAAGTAATCTCATTATCATCTTTGAATATACGCACCCACAATTCGATATTTAATATTTACCGTGAGTTTTCATCTGGTGCTTTGCTGTTGGCTTCTTCTAGTATTTCTAGATCCTTGGCTAACAAAATGTCCTTCCTTAGGATTACTTAGATCTCATGACTTAGAATCCGTAGCAGCAGACCTCCAAGGTACAATAGCTTCAATATCTGTTTCTGTCGATGTGTGTGTATGTCACAGGACCTGCCAACAAGATCAAAGTGGTTGGAATTCAGCTCAACACCATGGCCAGCCCCAAGGAAGAGGACATCCTTGAAAAGGATTTCCGGTTTCTAACATCTCTAGAGTTGGGTTCATTTGGGGAGGTGAAGCTTGCCTGCCACCTTCCTACACATACACAGGTGGCTATCAAGGTCCTTAAGAAAGCAAACAATGCTCTGGATGACATCACTTCTGAAGTAAGAATCCATCAGTCTTTGGAACACAGAAACATAGTTCAATTTTTTCATGAGATTGACACACCAACAGTGACTTACATGGTCATGGAGTTTGTTGAAGGGAAAGATCTGCAGATGTTCCTCAGTGAGAGAGACTATCTGAAGGAGGAGGAGGCAAAAGCAATATTCCAACAGGTTGTCTCAGGGCTTCATTTTCTCCACCAAAGACACATTGCACATTGTGATATTAAACTGGAGAATATCCTTATGGACAGAGCTGGCAAGGTCAAGCTTTGCGATTTTGGAATGGCAACTCGGCTTGAAGAAGGGCAGATGCTGGATAAGATTTGTGGTTCCTTGCTGTATATGGCTCCAGAGATCTTGGCAAGGAAACCCTTTGATGGTCTGGCAGCTGATATGTGGAGCTTGGGCGTTGTCCTATATGTCCTGGTCACAGGAGAATTTCCATATGAATCAACCACCTTTGATGGTATGTACAAGATTATTACCAGTACCAAGTATCCCATTCCCTACAACTCGTCAATATCTTGTCAGATCATCATCTCACAATTACTCATGGTCTGCACACAGCAGAGGATAACAACATGTCAGCTCCTGAAAGGAAGATGGCTTGGCGACATTAAAGAGCATGTAGAACCCGCAACTCAAAAAGTAATTCCTAGGGTTGTGGAGTCTATGTGCAACATCGGCTATACCTGTGAAGAGATTGTGTCATCCCTAACACACAGGCAACCAAATAATAAAGTAACGACAACATTCAAAATTCTGAAACACAAATTGAGCTCTGGGGACAGCCATCAGGAAAATGAGAAACCCTGGTTACGTATGGACTCTGTAGGTTCACTTCGTTCCCTTCTCCCTTTGAAGAGGAGAGCCAGTGAACCAGCCTTTACAACAGTCATAGAATCTGTGAAGAGAAGGAGGCTACAGAAGGAAGAGGCAAGAGATGCTGAAACTACACCATGTACAACACATTCCCTGCCTGGAGATGACAGCCTGCTCAGATGAAACAGTCACGGAAAAAAAGTGGCCTGGTAATTAATGTCCTCAACAGTGCTACTGCAGACATTGCGGTCAACATAAATTCCGTGTACATCCTGCCTGTAATCTCTCATCATGTGAATCAGTTGTAGATGGAACACCTACAGGTTTTCTGTACAGGGGCTTTTCCACAGAGAAATCATCGATGGGACCAACATGCCAAATAAACAGCCCAGGTTGTTCCCACTACTTGTGATCCAGGTAAACTCAAGGGCTGAGAGCTGATGAGGAGGCAGATTTCCCATACACTGAGGATATGATGCTGATGCTCACTGACCTCTCCATTTTGAGACCTGAATCCTTGTGTGAGGTACAATGAAAAGAGAGGACAATGGAACTTATTAGAGGCCCAGTTGTTTTCACCAAGATGTCCCCCCCCCCGCTGTATTTTGACTATGTTCTTTGAATAAATGCTCTTTTGCAAACGACAAATGTACCAAATCCCAGGACACCAGTATTATATCTTTCTTCCAGCCATGCCCCTCCAGTCCCAACATGAATGCATAAAAACCAGAACATGATTTCAGGGCCTGCAAGGAATACAACCATAAAGTCTCAACCTTCCAAACAGCTATGGTTAAGGAACTGCTCAGTACCACATTTCCTACAAACAATGCTCTGTATATACACAAATGTCTGTGTGTCTGCTCTTGTTAGCTATTCCCTTTCTTACCGCCAAAGCAGCAACACAGACACCCCTCTTTTCTCTCTCTCTCTCTCTCTCTCTCTCTCTCTCTCTCTCTCTCTCTCTCTCTCTCTCTGTAATTCACTTTACACACACACACTCTAGGTTGCAAAATTTGTTAGTCATGCCTTGCCTTACAAAGAGAGTACCATACATTCTTTAATTCTCAGTCTCTGCTATGTAGCCTCTCTCCTGCATTAAAATTCCAACATATGCACACAAATGTTCATATCGTGTCCTGCTACATAACCGGTCTCTACCAATTTAAGGCCTAATAATGCACCCAATTAGTTGTTACCACCTACTACATAATCCCCTTCCCAACCAACATAGTAACCATATTCCACAAGCCAAAGCTCATGTCTGCCACATTTCTCCAGTATAGTTCCACATATCCATGCATGGCATCGTGTCAGGTGCTGCAGTGTAGCCTCCCTACAGCATACAAACACTACCATCAGGTGAAAGAATTGATGCCAAGTGCTGCTGTAGATCACACACAAAAATGGCTTTCATCTCCTTCTAGGTACACACTTTCCTGTAACAGAAGCATATAAACAGATGCTAATCAATACAGCATGCTATCTGAGAGTTCCTATTGCTATGAAGAGACACCATGACCACTTACAAAGAAAAACATTTAATTGGGTGGCTTACAGCTCTAGAAGTTTAATCATGCCAAGACATGGTGGCATTCACTCAGACATGGTGCTGAAGAGGGAGCTTAGAAGAGATAAAAACCTACAAGTGGGTCTGCAGGTCTGCTCGTCTAAACCTTAAGGCTAGGCCACAAAGCCCAGACCAGAAACTTAATACAACAAATGGTGCCCCACGTGGGTAAAATATGCCCACATAAATCCACAGAGAGCTTAAAAACAGTCTAGAGCATAGAAATGGAGAAAAAAAACCAGCTTTCAAGTTTTGTCTCTCATGTGGGCCATGGTAAAGAGACTGAGTGATGTATGAGATTAAATTACAAAATGGCCTGTTTGCTGAAATCAATATAGGCTGAACAAGGCCAGTTCCTGAGCCTCAATGTAAGCAAGTAGCTGTATATGGTGGATTTAAAGTTTCTGTTAATAAGGACAAAATGAGAACAGAGTCAGAGATGGCTTCTTAGCAGAGGTGTTTTCTTGGATCAGCTCTGTTTGTTGGAGGCAAGCTGAGGCATGGCTTTTTAAAGATGATTCACTTCTAGAGGCCAAACACTTGTCAGTCCTTTTAAAAAGCCCTGATACCAAATACTTAAATGGAGCTCATGAGGAGCAGGTGGCAGGATTGACTTTATGATTATATTGACCCCGAAATTCCCTATAGTGGTAGTTGTGGGTTCTACCAGTACATGCACTAAAACCTAAATTCTAAGAAGCTAAAATAGGAGCTGGGTGGAGCCAGTCAGCCATCCTAGTAAGCCTTTAATTCCTATCCACACCTTGACAGAAACAGAAAGAAACAGAGGGAGCTGGGTGGAGTCAGGCCCTCTAAATAAGCAAAGATGTGGTCAGAAACTGATAAGAAATAAGAGACTTACAGTAAGACTGATTTAAAAAAAAAACACACATAATCAGCCATATAAAGATGGAAAATTCAGAGAATGTCTGGACATTACTGCTTTCCCTATATTTCTTTTTTAATGACTTTCTCTGTCCTACTTCCTTCTCTTTTCTCTCTCAGGTATATATATATATATTCAGAGTTCTTTGTATGCTGTAGGGAGGCTACACTGCAGCACCTGACACGATGCCATGCATGGATATGTGGAACTATACTGGAGAAATGTGGCAGACATGAGCTTTGGCTTGTGGAATATGGTTACTATGTTGGTTGGGAAGGGGATTATGTAGTAGGTGGTAACAACTAATTGGGTGCATTATTAGGCCTTAAATTGGTAGAGACCGGTTATGTAGCAGGACACGATATGAACATTTGTGTGCATATGTTGGAATTTTAATGCAGGAGAGAGGCTACATAGCAGAGACTGAGAATTAAAGAATGTATGGTACTCTCTTTGTAAGGCAAGGCATGACTAACAAATTTTGCAACCTAGAGTGTGTGTGTGTAAAGTGAATTACAGAGAGAGAGAGAGAGAGAGAGAGAGAGAGAGAGAGAGAGAGAGAGAGAGAGAGAAAAGAGGGGTGTCTGTGTTGCTGCTTTGGCGGTAAGAAAGGGAATAGCTAACAAGAGCAGACACACAGACATTTGTGTATATACAGAGCATTGTTTGTAGGAAATGTGGTACTGAGCAGTTCCTTAACCATAGCTGTTTGGAAGGTTGAGACTTTATGGTTGTATTCCTTGCAGCCCCTGAAATCATGTTCTGGTTTTTATGCATTCATGTTGGGACTGGAGGGGCATGGCTGGAAGAAAGATATAATACTGGTGTCCTGGGATTTGGTACATTTGTCGTTTGCAAAAGAGCATTTATTCAAAGAACATAGTCAAAATACAGCGGGGGGGGGGGACATCTTGGTGAAAACAACTGGGCCTCTAATAAGTTCCATTGTCCTCTCTTTTCATTGTACCTCACACAAGGATTCAGGTCTCAAAATGGAGAGGTCAGTGAGCATCAGCATCATATCCTCAGTGTATGGGAAATCTGCCTCCTCATCAGCTCTCAGCCCTTGAGTTTACCTGGATCACAAGTAGTGGGAACAACCTGGGCTGTTTATTTGGCATGTTGGTCCCATCGATGATTTCTCTGTGGAAAAGCCCCTGTACAGAAAACCTGTAGGTGTTCCATCTACAACTGATTCACATGATGAGAGATTACAGGCAGGATGTACACGGAATTTATGTTGACCGCAATGTCTGCAGTAGCACTGTTGAGGACATTAATTACCAGGCCACTTTTTTTCCGTGACTGTTTCATCTGAGCAGGCTGTCATCTCCAGGCAGGGAATGTGTTGTACATGGTGTAGTTTCAGCATCTCTTGCCTCTTCCTTCTGTAGCCTCCTTCTCTTCACAGATTCTATGACTGTTGTAAAGGCTGGTTCACTGGCTCTCCTCTTCAAAGGGAGAAGGGAACGAAGTGAACCTACAGAGTCCATACGTAACCAGGGTTTCTCATTTTCCTGATGGCTGTCCCCAGAGCTCAATTTGTGTTTCAGAATTTTGAATGTTGTCGTTACTTTATTATTTGGTTGCCTGTGTGTTAGGGATGACACAATCTCTTCACAGGTATAGCCGATGTTGCACATAGACTCCACAACCCTAGGAATTACTTTTTGAGTTGCGGGTTCTACATGCTCTTTAATGTCGCCAAGCCATCTTCCTTTCAGGAGCTGACATGTTGTTATCCTCTGCTGTGTGCAGACCATGAGTAATTGTGAGATGATGATCTGACAAGATATTGACGAGTTGTAGGGAATGGGATACTTGGTACTGGTAATAATCTTGTACATACCATCAAAGGTGGTTGATTCATATGGAAATTCTCCTGTGACCAGGACATATAGGACAACGCCCAAGCTCCACATATCAGCTGCCAGACCATCAAAGGGTTTCCTTGCCAAGATCTCTGGAGCCATATACAGCAAGGAACCACAAATCTTATCCAGCATCTGCCCTTCTTCAAGCCGAGTTGCCATTCCAAAATCGCAAAGCTTGACCTTGCCAGCTCTGTCCATAAGGATATTCTCCAGTTTAATATCACAATGTGCAATGTGTCTTTGGTGGAGAAAATGAAGCCCTGAGACAACCTGTTGGAATATTGCTTTTGCCTCCTCCTCCTTCAGATAGTCTCTCTCACTGAGGAACATCTGCAGATCTTTCCCTTCAACAAACTCCATGACCATGTAAGTCACTGTTGGTGTGTCAATCTCATGAAAAAATTGAACTATGTTTCTGTGTTCCAAAGACTGATGGATTCTTACTTCAGAAGTGATGTCATCCAGAGCATTGTTTGCTTTCTTAAGGACCTTGATAGCCACCTGTGTATGTGTAGGAAGGTGGCAGGCAAGCTTCACCTCCCCAAATGAACCCAACTCTAGAGATGTTAGAAACCGGAAATCCTTTTCAAGGATGTCCTCTTCCTTGGGGCTGGCCATGGTGTTGAGCTGAATTCCAACCACTTTGATCTTGTTGGCAGGTCCTGTGACATACACACACATCGACAGAAACAGATATTGAAGCTATTGTACCTTGGAGGTCTGCTGCTACGGATTCTAAGTCATGAGATCTAAGTAATCCTAAGGAAGGACATTTTGTTAGCCAAGGATCTAGAAATACTAGAAGAAGCCAACAGCAAAGCACCAGATGAAAACTCACGGTAAATATTAAATATCGAATTGTGGGTGCGTATATTCAAAGATGATAATGAGATTACTTAAACAGTAGCTTAGTTATTTTCAAAAAGGCTTCAATATGAAAAACCTAGACACTAATTGATTAAGAGATATAAGGTTCAAATTAAATTATAGAAAATACTGTGGTGTCTTAGTCAAACTACAATCCTGAGATAGTTTAAGGGATGTTTCAAGCGTTAAACACTAGAAAATTAGAAAGTATAATAAATATTACTAAATGTGTGAATATTGAAATAAGAAACAAGAAAAAATTAGACTCATATGAGTCTTAAGTAACAAGTAGGTCTGGTAACCAAAATGGCCCCAAGCCAGGTAGAGCCCAGGCCTCTAGGATTCCCTGACATTCTCAAAACTTTCCATAAGAACAAACACTGAAATGGAGGGATTTGCATGTCGTAGTGACACAAGTTGTAATATTTATAGAGAAAGGAGCTCAACTGAGGAACGGCTTCAGTGAGATCCACCTGTTAGGCATTTCCTCAATTAGTGATGGATGGAGGAGGGCTTTGCCCATTGCTAGTGGTGCTATCCTTGAGTGGGTGGTTCTGGGTTCTATGAAAATAAACAGACTGAGCAAGCCAGGAAAATAAACCCATAAGCTGCACCTTTCCATGGCATCGTCACCAGTTCCTGCCTTCAGGATTCAGAGTACTTGTCCTGACTTTCCATAGAGATGAACAGCAATCTCAGAAGTGTAACCGGAATAAACCCTTTCCTCCTCAACCTTCATTCTGGTCATGGTGTTTTGCTGCAGCAATAGAATCACCAACTAAGACATAAGTCAAGGTTACAGAGGACACTTCCTGAAGTAGAGAGTCAAGGAATGCATCCAAACTGACTCCTGAGCCTGTACTGCCCTGAGCCCACAACTATATGAGCATGATGCAATGAATACAGTAGGAACTCCTTTCAGTGATAAGCACAGATGGGAAAATCATGCATGAGAGTTTTTGATACTTCCCATCCATCTCAGCACAATTGTAAGAGCCAATATTTCATAGGTCAAGGGGACTTGCACAGAAGCAGAACTATGATTAGTAACAATCACATTTATTCACAGCATAGAATATCAGGAGCCTGTGGGGAAGTGTCCGCTGCACTCAGCACCACACCATGACTCATGAACTTTTTGTGTTATAAGAAAAGTAGCAAAACTAGATATAGTTTTACATCTAACAAAGCAGGTCCACACACAGAAATCGAAAATAATTTGTCTTTTCTGGGTTTGAGGAAGGTGTGCTGAGCTTTTTTTAAAACCTGTATATCAGTGGTATACTCATATTGAAAATGTGTGATACATAGTTGAGTACACTTAAATAGAGGAAGAAGAATCCTAAGGGAAATAAGGGCATTGATGTTCAAAAATTACATTTAGATGTGATCTGTTTTTTAAATCACGGCTGTGATCAAGTCCCAGTTAAGAATCAATTCTAGGGAGGAAGGGTTTCTGCCTCAGATAAAAAAACACATCTAGAAGTTATAGGCCTGGGTTGTTAGGTGTCTAGTGATAGGACATTTGAAGTTCTCTATCCCTGAGCAACCTACGGCCAATAAACCTTCATCACTATGGCTTCCATAACTTTCCAAGCAGTGCTAGCAAGTGGGAGACACATGTTCAAAATGCCAGAGATAATGTGGGAAAAAACTGTTAGTTTTAGGAGAAATGTCCCTACAGTCTATGCTATTTGAGCATCAGTGTTTGAACTACTTGAGATTTCAAGTGTTAGAGCCTTTATTGAATGTATTAGACAGAATACTCTAACTCAAAAAAAAAAAAAGATTTAGAAAATGATTCAATTTCACTTCGATATACCTCTTATTTCCCTCAATCTCTCTCTCTTCATCTCTCTGTCTCCTCACTATGTATCTCAAATACACTGGATTTACTTACTTGCTGTGATCCAGATAATTCAACAATGGCTGGCTGCGAACTGAAAGTCTCCAAAGTAAGAAGTTGCTGAGTCCAGGAGGCTCAATGCCTTGGCTGGTCTTCAGTATATGCTGAAATCACGCAGAAGTAGACTCCAATTCCACTGAAGAAGTAGGCTTGCTATCAAGGCCAGAGAAAAAGGAAAATGAGCCAGAGACTGCTTTCCTCTCCTTATATACTCTTCCAGCAGAAGGTGTGGCCAAACCTTAAGGCGTGTCTATTGGCTGGCAGATCTGGATTAAAGGTGTGTGTCTTCCCTCCTTGAGAGTCTCTTCAAAGTTGTGCTTTTTTTCTCTTGTGGATGAGGAACAAACCACACAAAAATAACCTCTCCCAAGTGTGACCTCCATTTCTGGATTATAGTTAATTCCAGATGCAGTCAAGTTGACAACAAAAAATAGCCACCAAAATGGTAGAAGTCTATCCCTGGGATTGTCCTTGAGATTAACAAGCCTGACCTTCCAGATTCAATCTTTCTGCCCCCTGATTTAATTTGAATGTGTCAATCTTTCAGCTTCCCATTTCGGCCTTAATGACATTGGAAAACTGCAGTGTATCACATAGCAGATTTCTATGCCCAGTCAGCTTTCCATGGAAATATTCAAAGCAATTAGTCCTTAAACTGGTTTCTTTTCACTTTCTAATTTGTCTTGTTAGTGAGAGGTTTTCTCTGTGGAATAGTTCTGGTTATCCTGGGAATCCATTTTTTGAAACCAGGTTAAACCAGGTTGGCCTTGAAATGCACAGAGATCCGTCTGCCTCTGCCCCAAGAATGCAAGGATTAAATCCATGAGCCTTCACCACCTAGCAATTTCTGTTTTCTCTTGGTCTACTGGAGCACAGACTGGGACTCTATCTCATAATTCCTGCTGTTGACCAGAGTGTGGGCTGATGTCTTATGGCTAAGCGTGACTTTAGGATGAGAATCAGAAGTGAGTGAGTGGTAAAAAGTCCTTAGTGAATTCCAGGCTTCCACCTATGTGTCTCCCTTTGGAGTCTGAAACCTCAAGGCTTTCTAAGTTGTTTGTTCAAGCTTGCAGCTGTAGGTGGCACCACTGTCTCACCTCTCCCCTTGCCACCACCAGGGATCTCCCAGCAGGGCAAGGTAGGGGCTGGTGGTGGACCTAGGACCTGCACTCTCTCAGAACCACATCTGCCTCTGCAGGACCATTTTCACCATGAGGTCCATTGGCCCATAGATGGAGTAGTTGTTGGGTAGGTGGAGTCGAGCACTGGACCTGCACCAGAGTTTGTAGCTCTGCTTTTGGTTTTCACCACGCTTGCAGGACCTGAGAACATCTCTCTAAGTGCTTCACGTCCATTTGAGTTTTACCTTTTGAAGTCTCCATTTAGGTTAGTGCTCTCTCTTAGGGTGATGGTTGGGGTTTTTAAAGATATTTTAGTTAACGTGTTCTTATATATTGTATATATCAACTCTCTACCTGATGTGTCCTTGATAAAAATTTGTCCCATTTTACAGGCTGCTACTTTGTCTAAATGGTGGTGCCATTTGCTGTGCAGATACTCCTCATGTTAATGAGGTTCAATATATTAATTGTTGATCTTAGTATGTGTACAAACTGTTCTGTTCAGAAAGTTTTTTTGTGCCATAGAGTTTGAGGATGTTTTTCATCTTCCCTTATATCTGATGTTTTTCATTATGTGGGTGAGATCATCAATCGGTCGTGAGTTGACATTTTGAGTCTGAGCAATATGGATGTATTTGTATTTTTCTCCATGTAGCATCCAGTCTGATTAGTACCATTTGTGGAGAATGTCATCTAATGTCCAATGTGGGGTTCTGGTTTCTTTATCGTAAGGTGGATGCCCATGGGTATATGGTTTTATATCTGGATCTTCAATTTGATTACAGCGATAAGCAAGTTTTGGGGGGGGGTATACCATTCAGATGTTATGTCTGTAATTCTCTGGTATTACTTAAAATAAAAAAAAATACAGGTATATGTCGCATGAAAGAATGAGACTCAGGGATAGATCTCAGAAGAAATTGGAGATACCAGAGGGAGTAAACACCACAGTCAAGTCTTACCCAGCTGTCTTCCAGCTTCCTCAGCCTCACTTCCCTTGAAAATGCTTCCCTCTGTGTTTCTATCCTGTCTTAAGTACCCTTTTATAAATTATGGTGTGGCTCCACCACTGCCTACTTGGGAGCCTGGAATACCTTCTATAATCTGAAGTGACCTTGACTCAGTTGGGATTAAGGGTGTCGGTCACCACATCCTGGATACTCCCTGTGCTGGGATTAAAGGTTTGAGTCACCACTCTGATTTTCTTAGACTGACTGTGGTTAAAAGATCTGGGACTTCTGGAGCTTTTACTAACCCCCCACATAGACTGTGGGTAGATTCCCTCTGATATCTCCAAAACTTCTGAAACTTTATTAAATCCCCACAGGTATATCTCACAGTTACTTTCTTAGTCAGGATTTCTTTTTGTTAGTGATGACATTTTTGTGAAAGATTTCCAAGAGAAAATATGGGAGTATGGAAAAAATTGACACAATTATCAGAAACTCAAAAATTTGTAATTTTTAAAAACTTTATTAAGGACTTAAAATGTAATAGAAAGTTTGAAATTGTTTAATTTTTAAATGTGACTCAGTGGGCTAATGAGACAGAAAAAGCAGATTGTCTCTTAATTTTGACAATACTTTTTTTTGAGTTGCTTATTTACCCTTTCAGTAAGCAAAGTAATCATTTACCAGATGTTTTATCAAAACTCTTTTATCTTTGAAAATAAAGAACAGAGATGGATATATGTCCTAAATACACTGATATTGTGCAATGTATCTTATTAGGATTATGTATAAATTTTGAAATTTTGTTATTAGAAGTGAAACTATCTTAGTGAAAATAGATGTTTCCATATAATATATTCTATTAGTTTCTCCCCTTCCTCCCTCAACATACGTGTGTTGTTTGTGGGCCTTTCAATACAAGTGTGGCACACCCTTGACTGTCTCAGGAAGACAGAATGGGAAGAAGTCCAGAATTCTGCTCTATCGTCTTTCATCTAACTTTTGAGGAGACGTTCACATAACCTGGAGTATATAATTACGTATAAGCTGGCTGTTCAAGAGTCACTGTGGGGCTCTGGTCTCTGTGCCCAAAAATCTATGGACTACGGATACCAGCCATCACACCTTGATTTCTAAGTGGGTAGAGATGAACTGATCTCAGGGACTTAAGATCGTACTACTGATCCTTCTTTCTGGACCACAAATTTGTCAATGTTCCTCTACTCTGTGGCATGCATTGGCTTGGAATAACATGTTGATTGGAATGAACAGCATTGGCAGTGGCTCCCTGGTAGGTTCTGAGTGGTTTGCTTGTTGGGCTATTATGTGATAGATATATCACTTAGCAGAGATTTGGATTTGTCTCTGAGGAACTTATAAACATTTTTTCTCGTGTTTCACTTTATCAGATTTCATGGGTACAATCACTAAGAGATATTGTGTGTATGCCATTGTATGTGTGTGAGTGTGGTGTCTGTTTGTGTATGTTTTTGCTTCTGTTAGCAGAGTAAGAAACGAGTGGTGTGATTCTCACATGAATTTGGTGAAATCCATCTATTTTCATTTTGACTACTTTGGTGAGTTTGTATTGGTTTGTGGTTTGATATAGTGTGACGAATGCATACCACCATTACCAGTATTAATCCAAGAATTTCCCTTTATGGTAATTTCTAAATATTACTTTTGTTGTCTACTACAATGTATCTCTGAAAGATCTTACCTTTAATATTTTAATAGCTTAAAAAGATATTTTGAACAGTGTGTGTTGTGTGTGTGCATGTGTGTGCATGTGTATGTAGACATGTGAATTTGTATTGTTAGCTTAGATATCCACATCATGGCTCTTTCCTTTCTCTCTTATTAGTTTATTAGTGTAAAATGTTCCAGCAATTTCTTATTTTTTACTCATTAATTTTAGGAGCACGCCTGATATGAATACGATCTTCAGCATGGTAATATGAATTGTGTGTTCTGGTGAGCCTTGAGATGACAAGTAGAACATTATAGTCAGAAAAGGTGTGCCCCAACTGAGGCCCTGATATTTTGACCACAGTACCATTGAAAACTCTTGAGGGTTCTGCCTGGAGTGATGCCAGGCTCCATCCTAAACTGGTTTTCCCCATAAACATCTGTGATAACATTTCCAGACTCCAGTCACTGTCAGGAGTGATCTGAATAACCCCACCTGATGACTGCTGATATCTGCATGTTCCTTCTTATCCATGGATGGTGTTTTCTACAGCTGCCTAATTGGCTGGTTTAGAAATTACTGTAGAACCTTCTGACCAAAAGTCAGGAACCTTGATGGGATATACTTTTTTTTTTTTTTCCAGACATTGCAAATCTATGGTGTCCATAAACGTCATCTGATTGTTCTTGATAATAAACAACCACACACATCACTTCTTCATAGGTTCTAATAGTTTTTACCTAGAAGGCCTCCATGAAGAGCTGATGAAGGGATTATGTATTTGCATGGCATGGTAAAGTCTCTGCACCTGGGAATTGAACTCACTGGCTCTTTATCCCTCAATGTCACTGTCCTTGTAATGATATTTGACCCAGTGCAGGCTTGTGGGCCCTGACTCGGGCATCTTGACTTCATGATTATACAGTAGCCATTCCTTAGGGGCAGCAGTGAGCCAAGTGCCTCGATCCTGCAGGACTGGAAACCAGTTGCCTTTTAGCTGACATACCGCCTATTCTTATCTTCACTCGAGCTGTTGCTTCCCTGACTGCCAGACATCCTCAAACCTACAATAGAGGTATAGTGTGACATTTTCTTTTCTCAGAAATGCAAAATACTTAAGCATGTGAAACAGATGCTGAAATTAAGAAAGAAGGAGATTTTGAACTCAGCTGGTAAAGAGATGCTCGCAAGTCCTTAGAAACAGAAAATTATAACTTGTGGTGCTCTCGGCAGACTGATAACAAGAAATAGACACTTGTTGAGGTAGAGAATGCCCAGAAAACTGGCAGAAAAAAACATTCTGAATGTGGAACTGCTTGCAAGCTACTCAGTGTCATGCTGAAGTTTTTGAGATTTTCATGCAAGGTGGCCTGTGTTTTTTTAGTGATCCTACTGCTATTGACTTATCCTTGTTCCCTGCAACCCGTCATCAGTAGGCTCAATAATCTCCAGAAAGAGGTCATTGTTTCTTCATATTGGTTTATGGATCTTCTCTTGCATTGTGGTTTCTCATTCTGTGGTATTTTGTTGCCTATGTGTGTTGGGGTCTATCCCAGGGAAACTCTGCCATAGGACAGTTACATGGGCCTAGACTCTTCTTTTGTCCTACCATGAATTATATTTTTTTATTTCTATCCTACATATTCGTTCTTTAGCTTTTCTATACTCTTCCCCTGATGAAAAAAGAATCCAGACCACCCAGTTCAGTGAGAGCCTTTTCCTTCCAAAACTACTCTCCTCTGCTTCAATGGCTCCTCAGGCCTCCAAGTGACCAGGCTTTACATGTAGTCAACATCACATGGATCTTGGCCACACATTGAGCACTTTGGGAGATTCTTAACTTTGAGTCCCAAAGAAAGGATGGTGACTATTCCAGGATCCAGGCAGACAAATCATCACCATCAGCAGAAGTACCTCCTTTCTACCCTTGCATAGTGATCCTATCATGGGGGTACCTCAACATTCAGAGAAGCTAGATGTTCAAAATTATATCACTGTTAAAGGAACAGCAATTGAAAAGATTCCTATCTGTTTCCAAGAATAAAGAGCACTCCTTGGGCAGGGAGGACTCGGAAGCTGTGTGACAGTGCACACTCTAATGGGAAGGTCTCCAGTTGCCTTTGCTCTCTGACATCAGCAGTGGGGGTTTGTGACCCTGAAACAGAATGTTAGGTGGGGCACTATGGATCAGAAAACCACTATTGAATGTGAACAAGCAAGGAATATAGAATATACTTTTTACAAACAAGTGGGTTTAGAAGGATGTCTTCTGTATTTTCTGTGTCTACAGTCTATTCACTGTACCTTCCTAAGGATAGGCACACCTAGGATAAGACCATGCTTCTTTTCAAAGCTTATTTTCCTATTAATTCAGTCCATTTTGATAGATAAGTGTATGCCTCGGGAATTAAAAAAGCCAAAATCAAAGTATCTTTGGGGGTGAATCATGGTAGCATTCTTCACATGGTCTTCTGTCTAGCAAGTCCCTGGGAACCATGTGCTGCTAATGCATCTGAACAATGGTCCCTACCCTACTGTATTGAGTCTCTCATGTATGAATATAATCTTTAAATCTTACCATTTCTCTATAGAGATACACCGTCATTATACTTATATACTGACAGTCATCATCCATCAGCACACCCCTTATCAGGCCCAAGGGAAATCACAGAGAATTTTTTCATGTTCCATAAGAGGGTGGAGTTTGATAGTTAATCTAGGAGTTAGCTTCCTTCCTAATACAAAGTCAGCAAGCAAGGGGTCTAGACTATATCATTGCAAGTACTTCCTTTCATTGTCTTAATTGTTTGCAGGGTCTTAGGATATTTGAGAAGAGCTAGATAGACACCATGCAGACTGGCAGCTTTGAGTCTGCTTTTTTTTTGCTCTATGTGATCTGAGTGTGTGGTAACTTCTGCTGATTTATACTTGGTGGTGATGTAAATCAGGTTGTGTCCATCCCTCAGCAGATGTAAAGACACATGAAGTAGCAGTGTGCTAGGTGGTGGAGGATAATGGTTTCTTCAGCATATGCACTCATGATGTCCATATTATTGTACTGGGGTTGTGTTCTTTCCATTGTAAATAATTGTTTTGCCTACTGGTTTAGTAAAAATGTTGATTGGCTGAAGGCAGACAGGAAGTGTGGGTGGGGCTATTAGACTAAGAAAACTCTGGGAACAGGAAGAGCAGAAACAGAGACACCAGAGAAGCCAGAAGATGCAAAGGACAACTATGTTGCTCTGAGAAAGGGTACTGAGCTGCATGACAGAACAGGATAAGACTTGTGGGTTAGTTTAATAGCAAGAGCTAGTTAGAAATTATGCCAGAGCCATAGGCTGATGAAAATAAAATTAATATAAGCATCTGTGTGTTTCTGTGGGACTGTGGGAATGAGGGTCTGCAGGTCTGTGGATGGTCTGCAGTCAGAACCTCAGGGCGAGGCTGGAAAAGCCTGTCCAGAAATAAATACTACAGTATTACTCTTCAAATCATTGATAATAAGCTGACTGCTTGAGGATCTGGACTTAAAACATTCTATGTACTGTTGGCAACATATCAATCTGGAGGCAGACTGGATTCGTATGGTTCTTCATTTGGGTTTTTTTAGGGGGATGTTGTACTTTGTTTGTTACTTTCCCAGAAAGTTCATACACCAGGTATCAATAGAAAACCTATAGCAAACATCGAAGAAATAAATCCACAAAAAATTTGGAAGGAAAACACAATATTTATTTTTTTACCATGTATTCCACATTGTACTATAGGATTGTGATAAATAAATCCACCAAGGGAAAAAAATGTAAGATAAGGTTTATAGACTAGTTTGGGGTTTTTTTTTTCTGGTTTTTAGAGAAAAGGGTTTCTCTGTAAGGCAGTCCTAGCTGTCCAGAAACTTACACTGCAGGACAGGGTTTCCTCAAACTCACAGAGATTTTCCTGCCTCTGCCTCTCAAGCATTAGGATTAAAGACAGAGCACACCTGCCCTGCTGTGTTACATTTGTTTACGTTGCATTTATATAATTTCGAAAAGATACAGTACATTTGCCTTACCTTGCCTGCCCCAGGCACCAGACCAGTCTAATAATCTCTGGCAGGAGGAAGGATAGGCCAGCTGCTGGGCAGAGAGTGTAAATAAGAGGAGAAATCTAGGCTTGGAAGGAAGGAGAAGATGAGAGAAGGCTAAGAGAAAAGTGACCAGCCTGAGGCAAGAAGCCAGGCAGGTGCCAGACAGACAGACAGACAGAGAGAAGCCGTGAAGGTAAGACAGACAGAAGGAAGGAAGGGAAAAAGCCCCGGGACAAGAGGTATATAAAATCAACAGGTTAACTTATGGAAAATGCTAGCTATAAAGTTGTGAGGTTGAGCAGTCAGGACTAAGAGTGAGTCTCTGTGTCCTTCTTTGGGATTGGTTTGTGTCTGAGAGAGAAAGGCTGGTACAGTAATGTTCTATCATTTTATCCTAATACCCAAGACATGATGCTGTACAATAGTGGGAGTGAGGGACTGCTTCTGTCTCCGTAGAGCATTGTCTTCAGCAACACTTGAGCATGGCGACGATTCTGATACAACACTGAACTGGAGAATGAAATATGATGCTTTGGGGTGTGTTCTGTCTGGAACAGCATGGAATCACCAGTCTTTCATGTCAGGTTTTGCACCACCTATGGAGGGAGGAGGATGTAGTCAGCTGGCCAAAACCCAAACATTAATCTGACAGAAAAAGTCTTGCTCACCTACATCTGTACCCTCCATGGTGCCGAGCTCTCTGAGAAGGTCCCCTTGCTGTTGAATGGGACAGTTCTCAGTAATTCTTTTCTCAGGGTTTCTGTATCTCAAGCTCATTTGTGATGCTTTCTTTTCTTCTGGAGTACTGAGTCAACAGACCCACGGGACTGATTGGAGGGCAGTTGGTATTTGCCTTATAGCTGAGTTCACAGCTGTAAGGGGGAATCTTCTGAGGGGACCTTGATGCAAGGGGAGAACTTGGTGGTTTTAGGTGTCTATCGTTTTGTTGGCTCCTTCAGTTCTCTCAAAGGCTTCTATGTGAAGAAGAAAGGCAACAAACATACAATTAGCATGGCTGGATCACAGGCTAGGGAAAATCAGGGCCTATTAACACAGAAGAGTCAAGAGCCCCATCGCCACAGGGTGGGGAAGCCATGGTGACTCACTTGTCTGTGAGAATTAGTGCTCCTTCTGCAGTAATTCTGTCTACACAGGACTCTCATCCTGAGCCGTGACCTGTTCCTGTTCCTGCTCGGGTTAAAATTTTCTGATTTAGAGGAGGAAGGCAGTTAGAAAACAGACCTGATGGGATCCTGTTATTTGAGCTATTGAGCTGAAACCAGCTCTATTCAGCTGGACAAACCGACAGGAGTTTTCAGCTGAGTCATGAAACAGTGTTTCTTGGAGAAGTTCTTGTAGACTAAGTCAGCATAATACTACATGGTGTTTTCTCTCTCTGGCTATTGCTGAGAGCAGCTATCCAGATAACAAGAATCACAAAAGGACAGAGATGCAGTTCCTGGTACCCTTCAGGGTTCTAACTGCTCCTTCCAGCCTGGGCTCCTACTTCAACTTGAGAACACTGAAGTGATGCCGCAGCTTTTCTGACAAGTCCCTTTCCTAGAGACCAGCTCCTTCTGCTTCAGTAGGTTCTCTACTCTTTCTTGCTTCTGTTCATTAGAAGATTGTGTCCTCAGTGAAGGTTTTCACACTCTCAATTAAATATTATACAACACGAACATGCACAACTACATGGATGAACATATATAGGCACACTATATAATGCAATAACATGTGTAGTTTCAGACCTAATATGATGTCACCTTCCTGGTCATTCATGGATATATGTTTGCCTATAAGAATGAAATGTATTCATGATATTACATGTACTCTTTTCATAAAAATGGACGGTAATGAGCAGATGTCATAGTTGTTATTAGATAAATGAAGTTACAGATGAAAGCTACAGTTTTCAGAGTCAATGATACTTAAGACCTGCTCAGCATGTGAACTCCACCATAGAACGATTCCTCTGGTGGAATACATCTGTAATATCAATTCTTATCATTTCTAATTGCCTCATATCCCACAATAGTTTATGAAGATTGGTCCTGACAGTACATAATTATGCTTTTGTGGTTGTGGTGTAGAGGGGTGTGGGGATTTAATAAAGTTTCAGAAGTCAGTCTAGGAAAATCAGAGAGTGGTGATTCAAATCTTTAATCCCAGCAGAAGGAGTATCCTGGGAGTGGTGACCTATGCCCTTAATCCCAACTGAGTCCAGGTCACTTTAGATTATAGAAGGAATTCCAGGCTCCCAAGCAGGCAGTGGTGGGGCCACACCTTAATTATTTTAAGAGTACTTAAGATGGGATTGAAACACAGAGGGAAGCATTTCCAAAAGAAGCCAGGCTGAGGAAGCTAAAAGACAGCTGGGTAAGATCTGACTGTGGTGTTTATTCCCTCTAATATCCTAACTTCTTCAGAGATCTATCCCTGATTCTAATTCTTTCATGTGACAATTGGCACCCAACATGGGTGTTTATAAAAAAATATAAAGAAAAAGGGGATACAGATATATAGGATGTAAGGATAGATTGTGGAATCTTCTTTTAAAAGGACTTACTAGCTTTAAATATTTTATATTGTATTGATTTTCTGTATGCAAAATGTGCATTTTGAGATTAATTGTGTCATTGTACAAATATTTCTATGCTTGTTTCAGGTAGTAAACTTAATCAGGTTATCTAACATTGTAATCCAAATTGCTAGTCCATGAAAGTTTTTATTTCCAATTGATTAGAATATAAAGCAATGCAAGTCAGTAGTTAGACATTTCATTCAGACATAGTCATGTTAGATAAGTTTTCAAGGTCAAACAAATATATTTTAGATAAACAGGTCTTCTTCAAAATTTCAGAGATCCATAGAAGATGGCATTTAAAATATTTTTAGAACTTAAAGACTTTTCTGTACAGTGGGAGAGGTCTGCTCCTGGCAGCCCCAATCTACTTCAAGAGAAAAAAGGGCATTGAAGAAATTCCATATGGAGTCTACTTTCCTTGTGGCAATGGTTAATCATTGGACAAGAACCTGTCCCTGTATTCACTGCTTGACAGTGTGCTATTTGAACTGGACATGCAGGTTCCCTCAGAATGTGACCTTTGAACTTTGACATAACAAGCTGAGATGGTCCTTCAGGCTCCTGTTTTTCAGAGAAGACTGTCAGAGATGGCCCGTGGATGGCATGAGGTGGTAGTGGCCCCTGGCATGCTGGGCCTGGATCTTCCTGGAGTTGGGTTGCTTGGGAATGCAGTCCAAAGCTGTGGTAAACTCCATCTAAAGCTAAATACCGGCACCAGACCAATAACCCACAAGTTCTGCAAGGGAAAGTTGAAAAGAACTTTGAAGAGAGTCTTCAATCTTCAGGACACAAGGAGAAATGACTGAACTACACCAAAATGGACAGAGCAGATTTTCTGCTTCATTGAGATGAAAAGAGACTCTGGGCCTGTAGGCTGAAGATGGATGCCCCAACTTTATAAAGGAACTTTGGGTGACTGTCCAGGCAGATAGGCATCATCTCTGTCATTTCTAGTTTCTGGAAGTTCCTTGCAGTTCCTAATTATTTGGGTAAATATTATTTTCTTCTTGGGTCTCTGAGGTAGTTGAAGATGAGATAGTTATAGTTACAGTTTTTTAATGACAGTTTTAGAAAAGAAACTTTGAAGTTAAAGCTTATAAGTTTTAGAGACATGAAAGTAATAGCTTTTAGTTAGAAAGGAAATGAATTAGGTATAATCCTTTGGACTCACCAAAATATGATAATTAATGAAATATTTTCTTGGAATTGTCAATTGTTAATTGACTGGACCTTACTAATTTATTGTTTGTATATATTGTATATAATATTGTACCTATTGTATATGGTTCTTCTTATGTTAGCTATCACCTTCTTTTTTTAAATTTGACACAAAAGGGGATATGTGGGGATTTAATAAAGTTTCAGAAGTTTTGGAGATATCAGAGGGAATCTACCCACAGTCTACGTGGGGGGTTAGTAAAAGCTCCAGAAGTCCCAGAGCTCTAACCACAGTCAGTCTAGGAAAATCAGAGAGTGGTGATTCAAACCTTTGATCCCACCACACGGAGTATCCAGGGAGTGGTGACCTATGCCCTTAATCCCAACTGAGTCCAGGTCACTTCACATTATAGAAGGTATTCCAGGCTCCCAAGTAGGCAGTGGTGGAGCCACACCTTAATTTATAAAAGGGTACTTAAGACAGGATAGAAACACAGAGGGAAGCATTTCCAAGGGAAGCTAGGCTGAGGAAGCTTGAAGACAGCTGGGTAAGATCTGGCTGTGGTGTTTATTCCCTCTAGTATCTCCAACTTCTTCAGAGTTCTATCCTTGACTCTCATTCTTTCCTGCTACAGAGGGGAGAGCACCACGCTCAGCCTCAGGCTTTTTTCCTTTGCTGGATCCACTATTTTTGTCCTCTGCCACTGGATCTTCACATTTTGCCAGTCTCTATCAGCAAAGGAATTCTGGGGTGGTTTTCTAATGGTAAACATATGGCTCCCGTGACTGTACCTAAACCCAAATCCCACACTGCAACCAGCCCTCAAGTTCTTTCTGGATGTGCTTTCAAACACTTGTGGTTGAGGAAGGTGATCTTTCCTACCCTCTAATCACATTAGCATGGCTTCTCAGTACCATTTAATTGCTTATGTTAGTGAATACAGGGATTCTGAGGAAGAAATGATGCATTTCTGGGCAGTGTTTGGAAAGTACAGTTTAGTTCTGAACGTGGCAGGTACTGTGGGCCTTTCATTCTGGCTTGGGAAAAATCAGGTGCTAAATGACTTTCCCTATATTCCATAAGAGGTTCCTGGAAAGTGAGCTTGGGCTTCTGGTCACTTCAGGGAAACAATTAGCAGGGTGAACAAAGCTGTCCCTCATGACATCAGAAGTCTCTATTCTGGACATTCTATTGCATCCTGGACATCTCTTGGCATCCCTTGTGATGTCACCAGCTTCTAGTGATAACACCTGCCCATAGCATTCCTTAGGTTCATATAGGGTACAGAATTAGACATGTTGTCAAGATTGAGAGTATTACATGGGAAAGAGAATAGAGAAAGTCCAGAGAAAGAGAGAGGGGGAGAAGGACGCTGGCCTTCAGTCTCCCAGTAAAACAAGATTGAAAAATGTTCTGTCCTAAGAACAGTGAGTGCTGAGCAAGACATAGGAAAATTCCTGGAGACAGTGGGCTTGAGCTGGGCCTTCTAGTAACGGGGCAGAGGAGCTGGAGCCTCTGAGAAGCAAATAGGCTTCTCCAATGATCATGATTTCTGGAAGTCAAGGACTTCAGAATATTAGTTTGTCCATCTCCTAAGATAGGAGCTGGGAAGGACAAGGGTATTGTGCTGGGATGGCCCAGCTTTGTTTGACCATTACTAGCTTCAGGGGGATTAATGTGAGGAGAGAAGTAACCCAGCATAAAACATTTAGGGCTATTGTGTCTCCCCCTGCCCTGCTGCTTAGGACAGACATGACTGCACTTCACCCCAGTAGTTTCTTTAGGTGCCATGGTGCTTGACACTAGTCACGTGGAGAGAAAAGTATTTCAGGGTGGTCTATTCATCATCTATGCCTTGTAGCTATGCAATTTCACTTGTGAGCATCACCCACAGGGCCTACTGCAGATCCATTACCTCAGCCAACCCACCTCCCAAGGAAACAGCTGAAGAAAGAAATGGAGAGGATGACCACAGAGCGGCAGCTGGTGACCAGCCAAAGGAATGAGCTATGTGATCGGCTGCTATCCATCATGAAAGAGACTGTGGACAAGAGGTATCAGTTGTTTCAGACAACATAGGACTGTTGTCAATGTCAGCCTCTCTGTCTTCCTTCTACAGTCTTGAGTTCTAGGAAGTTACACCTCCAGAGTGACTCTATTCGAAGCTTACATCCTCAGTTCTTCTCAGAGCAAAGGCAGACCTTAGGTTTCAGAGGGAGAGGTGGATATTCTATTTAGAAAACTACTCTGTTTTCTCCAAATGAAAATGAGATCCTGTGGTCTGAGTCACACACTCGGGGACTGAGGCAGTCATGTGTGAGTTCCCAGCATGCATTTGGAAAAGACCTGACAGGTGGTGGCCTGTGTTGAGTGTCTTTGAACTTGCCTGGCATATGATTCTACGACATGGCAGTGCTGAGGTCTCTGAGCCCCACATTAACAGCACTGCTCTTGTCCCACAGGCTTAAGCACCTAGGAATTCCTTGGGAGTTTATATAGCTGTCCTGATGTTATTCTCAACCCAGAATTATCTGCTCTTTGTAACTGTTAGGTAATACTAACCCAGGACTTGATAGCTATTCTGAAATAGGAGAAAGTTTATTTTTAATATCTGGAGTTCCAAGAACTGTAGCATAGACACCTGGTAACACAGAAAGCTAGACTGACCTTCCAGGCCTACTGAGTAAGCTCTTACTTCCAGGGCACCTTCATCTGAGCACCTGGCCTCTGCTTCTGCAGAGTAGGGCCAGGGTAACAATTTGAAAATCACCAAGAGGTCCCGGTACATAGGAGGCAGAATGTGGCATCCACTGGGTGTGGTAACCAGAATATAGTTTGCATTTTCTTGATCCTTGTGGCCTATGTTCACAGGGTTCCTCCATCACACCTGTTTCTAGGTCCTATCACAAACCAAATGTCTTCTATGAAAAACTGAAGTTATACCATAAACAGGTCATGTCTGACCTAAAGATATTTGAAAATGAGAATACCGAGGCCTCAGAGAAATACAGTGAGCTGAGGAAGGTGACAGTCTTCTATCGGTAGGTACTTTCTATGGACTCCGTGAGTGGTGGAATGACCATTTGGGCCTTCCTTTTCTCTTGAGTGGAGAGTCCCCAACTCTCATTGCAGACATTTATCTTCTTAGCAAGCAGCCTCTGCAAGCATCTCCTTGAGTTGTGTGTCTCTTGGCCACAGTTGTGCAGAGTGTAAAGGAGACTGTTAGCCCCTGCTTTCAGGAGCCTCTAGATAGAAAAGCCTTTGGCACTCTAAGCAGAATGTCAGGCAGCCCTTGGCCTCTGGAGCTCAGGCCCAGGTTTGCAGATCTGGTATTGTGGAAACTGTAAATGGACTATAGTCACCTTGGGTGTCCTGTACTCCATCAGAGTGATCTGCCCTCTACTTGCTGATGATTCCTGATTACCTCAGACAGCCGCTGGAAGCTGCTGGACACCTCCTTCTACTGAAGGGACTTGGGTTCCTTTTGCTGTTGGGATAGATGTTTTATTCTTTCTGGTATTAGCTGTTTACTCATCTTGACTTTCTGAGTGCAGCTCTTATGGATTTTTCAGGCTAAGTCTATAACTTCCTGAATACCCGAGGCCTTCTGGGGTGCTGGTTTCTTTAAGTAGATGTACCAGGGAAGGTTAGTAGAGCTTTACTAGTCAAAATGTGTCTCTAGTGGTCTACAGAGCCGGCTCCTGATGGAACACAATCAGCTCAGTCAAAAGGTGGACATCCTGAGACAGGAGATCAAGAAACATCTGACCGAATGGAATCTGCTGAGGTACCACTTGGAGGACTTGAATGTGATCTCTAAGAACAAAGAGGAAGAGACAGATGATCTGAGAACCCAGCATCAGCAGGTAGGGGCAGGAAGGGGGGTCAGGCTAGGGTCTGGTACCTTTTGCCTCTCTGACTTCTTCCCTGCTCACTCATCCACCTGTGTTTTCGCCCATCACCTTCCTCATCTGTGCTCCCTCCCATCCACCCACTTCATGGCAGCCAGGTAGGAATTTCAATTCATGCACAAGCATTCTGGAGAGTTAGCCTCTTCTGGAGAACTGAATTACTGGGCAGCCATCTAGGCTGCTCTTCTTAAAGCTGCACTCCATTGAAGGCAGTGAGAAAACAACATATCACACACCTACATCTCCTTGTGACATTAGGATTCTATGCAAAGAGCTTGGAGTGAGTGAGTTCTGGGTCCTGGGCTCATTTGTTCGGCAGGGCTAATGTGAGATCACAGGTAGAAAGCACTTTGCCAGGAGGAGTACCCATGCAAGTGCCAAATGAGTGCGTCTCATAATCTGGGAAAGCAAATCACATTTCCCACAGCAGCATTAGACCCAGTACATGTGTCTGAGATATAATTCTCTACAGATGGTCTGCCATTCTTAGTCTAAACTCGTGTTCATCGACCATGATGGTTATTTCTTCTCTCATCCTATCTTATTAACACACTGTCTTTGTGTGTGTGAGAGAGACTCTCCATGTCACCTTGTCTTTTGTTTGTGTGTGTGTGACAGGAGAGAGACAGGAACAGACAGACACAGTGTATAAGCATGTGGGTGTTGAGGTGCATTTTGCATATTTGCATATTTGCATGGCTAGAAAAGACCAGTGGTTTTCTTGTCAATCTCTTCCTTGAATCAGTAAATATTCCCAAGAAGCTTACTGATTTGCCTGCCTGGCTGACCAGCAAGCTTTTGGAAGCCTTTGAAACAGCATTTATATGGCATTGTGTAACATTCCACAAAGAACACAATCTTTAATGAATTGGAGCTCCAATGTTTGGAGGAAAAACTTCAGTTCTTGCTGAAGCAGAAAGGGGATGGTCATCCAGGAAAAGGAATTGGTAGAAACGTGGCAGCATCAATTTGAAGGCTCCCAGACAAAAAAGGGGACCAGTCTGGGAGGAGGAGGAGGAGGAGGAGGAGGAGGAGGAGGAGGAGGAGGAGGAGGAGGAAGAGGAGGAGGAGAGAGGAGGAGGAAGAGGAGGAAGAGGAGGAGGAGAAAGTAGAGCAAAGTAGGTCCCCTGTACCTAAGATCTCTATCATTATAAACTTCTTCTCACAAGCATGGTTCCCAGGTAGAAACAGGGAAAGATACCTTAGAAAAATATTCTAATCCAGTCTGCAGGAACTTCTGTCCAGGAAACAAACAGTGTTTGACACTCAGTGTGTCTGCAGAATTGCGGCTAATTTCCCCCCTTCTGAAATATCTATGTTATGAGCAGAATTTTAACAGTGCTCTGACTGCTTCAGGCTCCCACAATAGGTTTAAAGGTGTCTATCACCCCATCTTCTGAAATTACATGTTTCACTTAGGAAAAACTTCTGTAGAAAAGAAATTCCCACCTTTGAACGCTGATCTTTGCATCATATACACGTTTCCTGAACAAATCATTTTCTTGATAGAATAGGACACAGACTTTCCCGGATGAACCCAGGCAGATACCTCAGCTGCTGAGAAGATCAGAACCTTCTCCAAAGTGGCCTCTCAAGGATTCCCAACTTGCCTGGTTGAAAATTCCCAGCTATATTTTAAGGAATTCACTAGTTTCTATTTTGCCTGAGAGACCATTCAGGGCCAGTGTTCTCAGGGACATATCTCAAGAAACACTGCTCTATCATGTCAGGCTCCATCTTCCATCTTGCTCATTTTCCAAATGCCTCTTGGTCATGAGGACTGAGCAGGCTTCATGACCTTTTTCAGGTCCCCAGATGGCAAGATTGGATAATGACTATCAATAAAATGATGGAGTTGATAGTAATTCATCCTCAATAACAAGTGTATTGCTCATGTACTATCGGCAATGCTATTAATATCCTGCTGCTAATTACAAAATGATGACCTTGAACTGCAGGAGAGTGTGTATTACTCTATTAATAAGGACATCATACAGTTTTCCGTTTAAGTTATGATGTATATTTAGGGCTGAAAAGAGTTCTACACCCAAGTACTCTGTGATTCTTATTCCTTGAGAGTACCACCAATGACATCAGTCAAGAGATCCATGTTGACTTTCCAGCACACCTGAGGTGTCGAAGAACATAGCTGCACAGTTGACATGACAGGTCCCCCCTAACCTGTGTCTTAACTGGTTTTCTCTCCCAGGTTCAAAACTCTTCAGCCTAAACTGGAACAGGCCACAGTCCAGGATGACAGCCACTTGGAGAAGGAGGCTCTACAGTAAGAGCCACCTGCTGATCCCCATTCCCAGCAACTACTGGGAATACAATTTGATTTTAAAATTTAGTTTCTATTTGGAAGAGGCCTTGATTATGCCTGGCCAATGAACTGCATGGCAGCTTCTGGGTCTTGACTCCCGTTCTTTCTTGACCAAACCTTTTGGAAGAACTGAGGAAGCCAAAGGAAGCTAAAGAAAACTAGAACCCATGGCTTCTTCACCCAAGGATCAGACCTGATCAGAATAAAACACCCATTTGTATCTGTGAACTCACAAGGAAAAAATACCTAACCATTGTGTAGAACGTATCATCCAAAGCCCCAAAGAGAAACTGCTATTAC
Organism: Phyllotis vaccarum; assembly: GCA_033318265.1. Lineage (NCBI taxonomy): Eukaryota > Metazoa > Chordata > Mammalia > Rodentia > Cricetidae > Phyllotis > Phyllotis vaccarum. Next base: position 136,929,900 of record JARWLC010000002.1, on the reverse strand, counting down.
ATTTCATGACTGTCTTCACACCCTGTCTATAAGGCCAGCCACCCTTTGTAAATCTGTGCTGTTCAATCTGCAGGAGATGGATGCTGCCTATTTAACTCACTGTTTATTTTGACTACCCTTTGGAGTCCCTTTTGAGATAAATGTATTTTATGAATAAAAAGCAGTCATATTTTGCCCATAGTTACACACTTTGTGATGGAATCAGTATCCATACTGTGTTCATGCTGTCATGTATGTCAACTACACCTAAAATATGGTACCCTATAGATATACTTTCATGAATTGGTTATAAGGACCAAAATATTGTGAAATATGCATTTAATGTTCTATACTCAGGTGAGTAAAACATTCTTTTAGGGAGTCTTAAAGAAATAAAGAAACCCAGGGCATTCTGCCTCTGTTTTTCTGCACATACAGCAGTAATGATAACCACACAGCAGAGATAAGGACCTTCCAATTCACTTTGAAAAGTAGCTATTTATGGAGGTGGTTGATCTTGGTCTTGTACTTGCCTCACATTCCTGCAGTTCCTGCAGTGACCAGACGAGGGCACTGGATTTGCTGTATAAAAGATGGTTGTCAGAGATGCCAAGTGAGAAAGCTGCCTATGTTCTTACCCTGAGTCATCTCTCTAAGCTTGCTCTTGTCTTTCGACTTCCTAGCCTCATACAATGTTTCAGTTAGTCTAGATGACCCTACCATAAGAGAAGCTTCTGAAGGCGTGTAGGAACAGGTAAATGAGGTGAGTGTGCTGATTGTCTTAGGCTGCCAGGCTTCTAGGCAGGGCTCTAGTGTCCCCACTGACCTCAGTCAAGTCAGAATCATTCTCTAGCATCACTTACTGTGAGAGATGTAGCAGATCTGTCAGCTCTCATCTAGGAAGACAAGGTAGATTAAGCATTTCTGACGCAGTGCAGAATTGAGAAGACCCTCCTTGGGCTTAGGCAGGACAAACATGTAGGTGAGCAGTGTTGGGAGGAAGCTCCCGATCAGGACAGTGCATGGAGTTTGCAGCAGAGAACAGAACGTTGGCTTTTCTGGGCATAAATGGTCTGTCTGTCCTTGATTTCCCTTTATAAGACAGGCTAATCCAAGCACCAGGGAACTAAAGTACAATAATCTCTAGGACTTGCGGGACATCCTGGGCTACAGATATAGTTCAGTTCAGCCAATGTTACAAAGAAAACTTGTCTTAAAAAAAAAACAAATCAAGACACAAATGAAAAAAATTAAAGAACGTGCAGGAAGTTCAAAAGCCAGCTGACTGTCTAAGTATTCATTTTGGGAGCCAATGCACACCTCTACCCCGAATGTCCAAGATTGATAAAGAAATAGTAGATCTGCCCATTTTTGCCTCCACTAGCTTTCAGTATTTTTACACAGACCCTCAGGCCAGACACACTGGGATAATAAGCCTGCATTTGCACCATGGAGGATTTTAACAATAAGACTCTAGTAAGCTAGGGCCCCATAAAGCACCAAATGGAAAGAGCTCAATCTGTATGCGAATGTGTATTGACATGGCCTATCTCTATCTTCTGTTGATCAGGAACAGGGCACAACTGAACTACCCTTGGCTCTCCTGCTAGCTTGCATATTTCTTTGTTACCCAGGTCAGGGACAGTGAGACGTCCTCTCTGTCTGAGCAAGATGGGTACAAGAACCATGGAATCATCTCATTTGTGTTAGACATTTCAAGTTCATTCTCATATACCCTGCTGCTCATAAAAGGCAAGACGTGCTGTGAAGGGTAAGTACTTTCTCCCAGGTCTGGACAAACGGCTCAGTGGTTAAGAGCCCTTGTTCCTGCACAGCACCCTGGAGGATTCTCAGCACCCATTCAGTCGACCACCACTTCTGTAACACCCAGGAGAGCACATTGCTTAGTCATGCTACATGGAGTAATAAGAGAAAATGTTCTCATGACTCCTCAAATCTGTCACCACACCTGGCATCCTCTCAAAGTCCTCCCACACCTAAAGTCATCCAGTCAGTTCCATACTGGAAACTCAAGGATGACAGAGCTGTCCAGCACAGGACATAGAGATCAGGGCCGAGAGGGCTGGTACTCAGGCTTCTGTGAGTGTGAACCACAGAGCAGAGCAAAGGGAAAATAATGCATTGGATGCAGGAAGAAAAGAGAGGACCACATGCCCCACCCCCAAAAGATGACAACTTGGCATTGTTACTGGGCTCCGAGTCTCTCAAGCCTCTTTCTACTCATGATCACAACAAAGGAATGAGCCACTGTTCACTGACCTCATCAATTAAAGGTTTATTCTATTCCCTAAGTATCCCCCTGCATAGAGATCCTACAGCCATACTGACAAGAATATGTTTGAGGTGTGACTGATATATCTTCCTCAATGGAGTGCAGTTTCTACCAGAACAGCAGCGTTTCCTTGCCAATCATCCAGGTTCTGGCAAGAAGGTAATTCTCCAGAGAGACTTGTGATCACATAAATGAACAATTAAATAGCATGTAGGTGGGAATATGGATGGTTATATGCATGTCTGTATGTTTATGGTTGGAAGGGTAAACAGCCTTCCACCTCTGCCTCAGCCTATCTGATGCTGCTGCTCAGGACAGATCCTCTCATGGGCTTCCTTAACAAGCTGCTCCACCTCCTCAGAGGTCTCTTGCAGTACAATCAGCTCTTTGTGAATTTTGCTGTTCACAAACCTCAAAACATACACAGTGATTTTCAGCTCAGTTAAATTCTGTGTATCCTGGATGTTGAGGTAACAAATCACGATTCCATATCCTTCCTCCATTTGACATCCCTCCCAGCTAATACCAGCAGACCAGAAAATTCCAAGGCCCTGAGACAGGCCAAGACTGGAGCTCACAGTAACCTAGCCAGCGTTACTCAGAGGTGGGACAATGAAGAGAAAAAACACATTACATAAAGTTCCAGATAACTTTTGCAAACACTGGCACCAAAGGACCCTGAACACAGGATGCAGCACATAGCTATGCTTCACTGTCCATGGTACTGGGAAAACATCAGCAGGTAGAGAGAAAACGCCCCTCCTCAGGAGGGCAGAGGTCTCAAATAGAATAAAGTCTATCCAGGATTCCATGGAGAACAGCTCTGTGAAGCCCTGCCAGAGCCCCAGAGGCCCTGGTCTGCCTGATACTCCTTTATGGTACAAACCATTCATCCTTCTAGAAACTTCTGATGCTAGAAGGACATGCTGGGAGGTGCTCAGTGTCTGTCAACACTTAGCAAGACTGAGCCTAGGAGGCACAAGCCCGAAGGTCACAAGCAAGCTGCCCCTAAGAGGCAGACAGGCTAGTACCAAAGCCCTCAATCTGTGGGTTAGACAAAGAGGGCAGGATCAGTCCCTGCTGAACTAAATCAGGCACTTACCTGTAGCATAACTTCTCATTCAGATGCTTGTCATCCTTCAGGGCATCGCTTATCTCCACGGACAATTTCTGCAGGTCTGACATCATCTGCTTATGCTTCCTTTTTAGACTGATGAGATTTCAGCCTGTGGCAGGGCATGTCCCCAGGAGGATAAAAAAAAAAAAAAAACAATGAACACAAGATTAAAAAATCATATGAAATCAGACTGTCTTTGACAGCAGCATCCCAGTGGATGCCACAGCCTGACACATATATACTGGGACAGTCTTATGTTTGTAAAACTTCCTATCCTCCCAAGGACAGGGTAGGCATGGAGTCTCCAGGGAGTTTTCAAACACTGCATGTACACCCTCAGTGGGCTTGGAGCTGTACATGACCTCACTAAAGACTTCCCAGGAGTCTGTGGCCCATATCTGCACCCAAAAACCTACTGTGACATTTCTCTTGTCCTTGGAAGAAGGATTCTCATTCCTGGATGCCTGTTACTACACAGGGGACCAGAGCACACAATCAGTATTTCCAGGGAAGAGTGCCAGCTTCATGCATTGCCCTTCCCTGAATTCTATGAGAATTGCCCTTCCACAGACCCTACATTGCAGGAGAATACACACATCCACAGGCACTCTACTCCCCCCGACTAACACACAGCAAGCACATACAATTAGGATGCCCATGAAAAGTAGGGAGTTGGCACTGTCTCAGAGTATAAAGATCAGAGAGAAGAAATGATGAGCTTCAGGTCTTCCAGCAACAATAAGAGAGGAATGAATAGGACCAGGGATCTCCAGAAGTTTTCAGCACATAATGATCTTCTGGTTAAATACAAGGATTCATCACAAACTCACAGGACCATGCATGTCCCAAAGACAATACCTATCAGAACCTTTTGAAATGCATGCTGAGAGCTCACATACTTATTGTCCCTGTCCCCAGACTGTGATTCAGGCCAAAGGTTCTGCTCTCCATTAGGAGGAGACAGAATACCCTCTGTCCCCATCTCACACCTACCCAGGTTCCAAGTTTGTTCTCCAATTCACTCAGAATAATTAGTTTAGGGAATAAGACACCATAGATATCGGCCTCCTATTCTTCAGTAAAGTTTGGGTTGACACTGTGAGGTCAAGATGGTCAACAGAGAACTGCACATGACTACCTGTTTTCCAAATCCATGCCAGTAAAACTGGCTATGATTTCATGCAGCTCAGTTCCCTCATATGTCAAACTATGCATATCAAAGGTGAGTTCCTTTAATTGTGTCATCTGCTGATGCTGCTCAGGGTAGGCAGAGACTTGAGATTGTGTCTCCTCGGTAGTCCCTGTAGGTATATAAGGAAAAGTGAACTTATATATTTCAATGACACAGAGCCAGTAGAGTCCATGCTGAATCCCAAGAAGGTGCTTGAGAAAGAGGAAACGCTAGGGACCCTGGAGCAGAGCAGCTATCTTCAGACTTATGTCCATCAGCTGTGTCTGTGTTCTTAACCACCGTGGTCGGGCATGTGCCGCACTGCCTAGTGCATTCTCCTTGCCTGGAAACACATATTCTCGCCTGGTCATGTAGATTTGGAAGACAAAGTCAAAAATGTACATACAAATCTCATGAAATGCATGTAAAATCCTATTGTGCCAAAGTTTAGCAGCATACAAGTCACGTGTCCAGGACTAAAGCATCTGAATGTCTGAGACATTGGTGCAAGCCCAGGGGAGTTTCCCCACCTTCTTATTAGTAGCAGGTTCCCTTGGAAACTGAAGTAATCCAGTAGGAAAATGGGCAGCAGAACAAGACCCTGGGAGAGAAATCAATTTAGACATCCCTTTGCCCCTGCCGGCCTTTCTTCCCACTCAGAACGAGATTAATGATCTTAGGGAAAAGGTTCTTCAGGGTTAATATTTAATGGCTCTCCCAAAACTAAGCACCAGAAACCATGTGCTCTAGGCCTGCTCTTAGCAAACGCAGAGAAGAAGGATAAGCCTATCGCTTCACAGAAGCTCCCAGACATGGAGCCCCACTACTGGAAGAGCCGGCTCAAGCCTCATCTCCCAAAAGCTTTCCATCCCATGCACAGGGCTCACTGTGAATTCCCCAGAACCATTTATTTTTCAGTGTTTTACACCAAGAACAAAACCTAGCTTCCTTCTGTTCGCCTTTCTCTCACCCAGGCACCTGCTTAGCCTTGCCAACATGCATATGGGCCTAGAAGAACACTTCATAGTCACTTTGTATTTCCACAACACTGGCTACATCACAGAATAATAGGTGCTCTCTAGAAGGTAATGGAATGTCTGGAAATTGAACTATTAGGGTGACTAGAGGAAGCCAGCCCCCACCTAGTAACCAGATGTTCGGCAATTCATGTGTAGCCATACTGCCTTTCCCAGGAGCCTTTCCAGAAACACAAGGGATGACCATTAGCACCTCCTTGCTGAGATAACACTGCACGCAGGGTTTGGTCCTACCTCACTGGATATACCAGACTGTCTTGACAAACCTCGTGAGCCCTTACCCTCTCTGAGGAGTCTATAGGGGATGGGGTGAGGGGAAGCTTGAAGATAACTAGGAAGAGGAGAAGAGAGGGCCAAGTGATGGTTATGTTAAGAGACTTTAATTATTGAAAAGCCAGAGATCTCTCTCTCTGTTTCATTAGAATATATTCACTACTCTAGTTCTGAAAAGTTGAAGACTCAGTTCCAAACCATCCTTTATAACGGTTTATCCTTCTCGAGACCCCTAATACATAACATGAGAAGGAAAGGTTTCTAGGGAATTAGCTCTGAATGATGGTTAGGAACGTTCAGTCTCCTGAAGGAAAAAAACACATCATGTGTTACAGTATGTTGGAGGTTTGGGAGATAGAGGGTGTTCTCTTAAACAAATATAAGTCACATAGTTGATCAAAATTACCTCCAAGCTACAGCAGAATAGGTTCCAGCCTGCATAAGTCAGCAAATGTGTGATCAAAACAACAGGTGAGGCTGGAGACACTAAGAACTTGGGCTCTCCAACTGAAGCCTCAGGCACAGGAGGGAAAGCTCCCAGGAAGAATGGCGGTCCATTCCCACACTGGTCAGAGGACTGAAGATTGCCTAATGAGAGGCCAGACACAGGTAAGGAAAGACACTTTCAGAAAATCAAATTTGTCATGGTTGTAGAAAAAGTTTTAAGTGTGTCATTGCTATGGTGCTTTGATCTGTGGCTAAATTCCTTGATATGGAGATACCTGGACAATGATCATGCTCTCAGGAAAGAGGACACAGCCACCCAAATTACAATATTCAGTGGATCATGAGAGGGGCAGGCAGAAAGCACAAAATGAGAGATAATTGAGGTCCTCTGGCATGGACTGTTCTCAGAGCCCCACTTCAAACTTTTGGGTTTATTTACAGTCCTGAAAATAAGAGTTTACACCATGTTGCATCTGAACTGAATATTCCTCAGAAATCTTGAACTTGTGTCTGAAGTGAATATTCCTCAGAAATTTTGAACATTAATTCAGACAAGTTCTTGATAGACCCCCAGGACAAGTGGGCAAGTGGGGTAAATGATGTTCATTCAGATGCAACATCACACCAACAAACATGACAGACAAGGTTCCCTGTCTCAGTAACACCCAATTCTACAAGTCAAAGGACAGCATCTGCCCTGCACACTACCTCATCTCAGTCAACCATGACACACCGAAGGATGCTCACACAGTCACTCACAGAGGACACTATGCCCAGCAGGTTGTGAGACCCCAAACTTGAGTCTCCTCCTCTTCATTTGTTGCTTTGCCCTTGCCCTTTAGGTAGGTGTGTATCTCAGAAATTACTTACTTTCCTGTCTCTCTGCACACGGTGATCCAGGGAACAGACTTCCAAAGTTTATTCACAGACACAGAGGATGAGCCTTGGCTTCAGAGCATAGAGCTATGAGCTTTCAGAAGCCTGAAGATAATGTCAACTGTCACAAACACTCAGGTAGCATAGGGATGCACAAGTCACTTGCTTGATGCTTCTGACTCTCATGTTAATGGAGAAGGCACTCTGGGGCAGAACATAGTCACTGGATTCACAAGGCCATCCTCACTGACAGCCCAGGACACCCGGTGCTGGCAGGAAGGGGCAACCTTTGCGGAGGTCCACTGCCTCTAAAAGTTCTCAGGCTGATTTGGAGATCTGTGTGCCACCCAAATCTGGAAAGTCAGAAAATTTAGTGGGCACAGAAAGAGCAGCTCCTATTGCCTCAGCTCTGCTACTGGCTCTGATGTAAAGACAACTTCATTCTATGTCTGGCACTCTGCTTACTCTATTCTTACTGACACACAAACTAAAAATCTCCAGTTAGGGTGAAGTGCGCTGACAGTACTGAAATCTCATTAATTCCTCTGTGCCCCCTTCCCCACTCAGAGTGTAAGCAGAGGGTCCCCATACAAAGGCTAAGACCTTGTTCAGTTCTGACTCTATCAACCTAACCATCAAGGATCCTGGATCTGCTTTGGCCCTAGAGGAACACACAGAAGCAAGATGGGCCTCTCACTTCCCAGAAGCTCCCAGCTTTTGAGCACTAGCCCTGGAAGGCTCAAAGCCACAACATCCAGAAAGCTCCCCAGTCCCTCCCCTAAACTCACATCTTCCACAAGAGCATTTATTTATCCATGTTCTCCAGGAAGACCAAGGGCCAGCTTCCTCCTTCCTCACACCGGTTTCTCTATGCTGTCCATTTTCTCTCCCCAAAAGATCTCTTGGTCTAGACAACATGTCTAGTAGTGAACCTTATGAAAACTAAATAAAGGGCCTAAGAGCAGTAGGTGCTGCTAAAACACTAGTGACATCACAGGGGATTCCAAAAGTTCTGCTCTCCAATACAATAGAATTTTGAGAGTAGGAAATGGTAATGTCATGGGGGAACAACCTTTACTTCCTGGACAATTATTCCTCCCTGAACTGCCCAGAATAAGAGGTTTCCTATCCGGGAGTCTCACCTGTGACTCGTGCATGGAAAAGCCATTCAGCACTTGTCCTCTCAAAAGTAGAGATTCCTCTCTGCTTCATGAGAATATTCTTCACTATGTTACACATGAGTAGCTGAAATCTCACCCTGTATGCACCGACCAGTCCTGGTCCTTCCCCTCCTTAAAATCCATATCCAATTATAGAAGAACTGAAGCACGTCAAGAAATTAGGTCAGGACGATATGGAAGATGAGGGTTCAGTCTTCTGAAATGAGTAAACAGCAGGGAATGCTAAGGTTAAGGGAAGGGGCCACTGGGGATTTGTAAGTGAGCTAAAACTCTTATGAGACAGAGACTGCTCTAGAACATCCTTTCTATACACCTGGTGCATTAGTCAGGGCTCTCTAAAGTAACAATTGATAAAATGAATCAATCTCTTCAAATTTTGAAAGGAGACTTGTTAGATTGGTGTGTAGCATGAGCTTTAGCTGATCTAATGAAGGCTGTGAATGTAAAGTCCAAAGGTCCAGTAGCTGCTCAGTCCACAAGAGTGGATGGCTCAGCTGCCTCAGTATATGGTGGAATCTTAAAGATATATGTATGCCCTAATACCAGTCAGGGAATGGATGTGCTAACAAGGTGAGTGCAAGCAGAGGTAGAGAGGAAAGCTTCCTTCTTCCATATCCTTCTATAGGCATCCAGCAGAAAGGCTGGTTCAGGCACCATCAGATAATAGATCTGAATTAAAGGTGTTACTGCCTACCTGAAAGGTCCAGATTAAAGCAGTTTTTTGTACTTCAAATTTGGCAGAAATAGCCCTCAAGTGTGCCCTCTATTTGGAGATTCCTCTTGATCTCAGATGTAGTCATATCGACACCAAGAAGAGCCATCAAAGTCTTAATACCATCTCCTAAAGTTCTTGATCAAATGGTTTCATCAAAGATTGAAAGGAAGGAGTGGCAATACATGTGCATCAGCTGTAGATCTCACATTGTGATGACTTTCCGTGGCCTCTTTATGACCATGGATGGCTGAAAAAGGCTGAAATACCAGTGTTTTATTTTCTGAGTAACACCCGACCAGATAGAAACCTGTAACTAAACAACCTGGTTTTTCACTGTATTGAATTTTTGAAGTTCAAGTAATTTTTATGTTCAGTAGTAACAGTTCTGGAAATGGCCCAACGGCAGAGAGTGGGTAATATTTGAAGAAAAAGTAAGAAAGACTCTAGATAGCAAGGATATTGGACACGTCTGAATGAGTGGGGTTTTTTGGACATGTGCATTGACTTGAATTCCTCCAGACTGTGCATTGCTTACTCCATGCCTGCTGTGATGGGGAAAATCCTTCCTAAATCAGAAAGAACTGGGATGAATTCTGTGTGGCCTTCATTGTAATCAACAGCTAGAAGCCTTTAATTGTTTTCAAAGCAAAAAGGGTTATTTAGGAGTTGAAGTTTCCATGAAGGTCAGAGAAGCAGGATTTGAGACAACATCACCAAGAAACAAATTGTACTCCAGAGATGATCCCACTTGTACTACTATGTGAGAATGGGGACTGCTGTGTGTGTCACCAAGAATACAGACAATGTGCCTGGTGCTGCTTCAGAAACATGCAACATCTATGGTCCTGAAAATGCAATACAGATTTCCCCAAATTAAGCAGATTCGCCCTCAATTTTTTCATAGTATAAGCAAGCACATGCATTTGACTGACAGAGGTTTGTATTCTTGACTTATTTACTACAGTAAGTGGTAGGCCTCTGCTGTAAACTCCTCCACCAAACCCTGGAAGGATGGTCAAAGGTGCTGGCCACCAATAGCTACTCCCTATGTCCACCCTGCAGCCCCCAGAAGGGTCTTTGAGAAGTCGTATTTACAAACTTATCTTCGTGGCTTGAGCTTATTAGCACTCAGAATTTTGAACATAATATCATTTTCCGACATAAATTATGTTTAATTATTCTTCCTACAACTGAAATTTCACTTTGGACATAAAAATCTACTATTAGAGGGTCAATTTTCTTTGCAGTAAACTGAAGTTTATGTTCTTCACTTCAGGGCTTGCTGGGAAGGCCAGTCTTTGCTGTCTACTTGATACAGTGTTGTAGAATTTATTGCAACAGACTTGCCTGTCAGCATGCTTGTTTGCTGTTTGATGCTTGAGGCCTCCTCTGTGCTGTGTGGAGAGTGCCATCCCTTGGCCTATGAGCCTGGGCCACAGATGAAAGCTGGCTGAGCAGAGCGGTGAGGAGCATTCCTCTGTGGTTTTAAATTGATGCCTTGGGATCTTGCCTTGGCTTCCCTAGATAATGGACTGTAACCTATAAGACTAGTAAGCTCTTTACTTTCCCAACTTGGCTTTGTGTGGTTTTATCACAATGACATAAAGCTAACTAGAACACTTTCCATTGTCCCAGAACATACTCCTATGGCCCTTCCTTCTGCTGCTGGCCTGTGGCCTCTGTTATCACAAATTACAAAGGTTCTGGACACTGCAATTAGGTGCAATATTTACTCTACCAACCCCCTTGCTAACATAACTGTTAAAGTATTTTTAATTTTTCATCTGATACAGCATGTTTCTTTTTACTATTGTGCTCTTCCCTGCTTTTCCATTTTTAACATTATCTCTGGATAATGTTGCTTTTCCACTTTAAAATTTATCCTTTGCTCATAAAAGAACATTTTTCCTTAGATTAGTAAGCCCCACAAAAATGGTTGTATTGATGCTTTCTGATTCAAAATTTAGTTTATTTTTAATTTAGCAAAACTGACTTTTTGTATTATCTACTTATTCACAAAACTAAAACCTTGCACTTATTTTTATCTTGAAAGTCTTTCAGAACATCAGCTTCCAAGTCTTGTGTGTATTTAGGGTTGCTCTTGTCCACTTTATAGCTGTTCTTATAAGTAGCATGCTTTTAAAGCATCATGCTCCATAATGTCTTATACATTTTTAAGCCAATTGTGAGTGTAATTGTTTCTTCAATTTTTTTCTTAGTACGTTTGTTGTTAGTATTCAAGAAAGCCGCTGACTTCTGTATGGTTATTTTTCAGTCTTCCACTTTATTTATATGTCTATCAGATCCAAGGCACTTCTGACAGATTGTTACACGTATTTGGTTGGAATCATCTCATGTGCAGTGAGGGAATTCTGACCCCTCTCTCTTCCATTTGTATCCCCTCTATCTCTTCCAGTTGTCTTCTTGCTCTGCCTAAGAGTCCAAGTACCACCCATACTGGATAGGTACGGGAGGGGTGGACATCCTTGTCCTGTTCCTGATTCTGTGGACTTGCTTTGTGATTTTTCCATTTAGCATGATGTTGCAGTGAGGTTGTTGTACAATGACTTTATTATGTTGAAATATCTTTACTATATTGCAAGATTCTCCCATATTTTTATCAAGAATAAATGATGGATTTATACAAAGATCCCTTTTCTTCATCTAATAAGATGCTCATGTTGTTACTATCCTTTATCCATTTTATGTAGTGAATATATTTGTTGATCCAGTATGTTCAATTGTCCTTACAGGTCTGAGGCTAAGACAACTTGAACGTGGTGGATTGTCTTTTTGATGTTATCCTGAACTTGGATTGCAAGTAGCTTTTCTTTAATTTGGATGTATATGTTCACCAAGATAAAAATGGCTTACAATTCTATCTATCTATCTATCTATCTATCTATCTATCTATCTATCTATCATCTATCTATCTACCTACCTACCTACCTATCTAACTCTCTATAACTATCTACCTATCTCTCTTTCTCCCTTCTCTAAACATTACGGTATTGCTGGCTAAAACAAGAATTTGGATGAGATCCTTCTTTTCTATTTTATGGAATATTCTGAGGTGTGTTAGTTGTTCTTTAAATGTCTGCACAAAGTCTACACTGAATCTGTACATCTTTGGACTTCTCTTAGTTGTGAGATTTTAAATTACTGCTTCTATATCATTGGCTAGCATGAGACCGTTTTATTCATGTTATCTTTATGTAATTATGGAAGGTCATATAGGTCTAGAAATTCATCATGTGTAAAGAAATTCACCAGTTTTCTGGAATGTACATTTTTAAAGTATTCATTTCTCTCCATGGCTCCTTTTTCCTCCTTGGTTTTATTATTTTCTCCATTTTCTTCCTTCTGATTCATTTAACTGAATAAGCTAAATAAAGGCTTGCTCATCTTTTAAATGTTTTCAAAGAATCAACTCTTTGTTTTGTGCATCTTGTGTTTCTATTTCCCAGATTTTATCCATTTTATCAGTGGACCATCTGTATCCCACCATTTCCACAACTCAAAAACATTATGAGAGATGGGCCTTAAAAACTGTAAGAACAAGAGGTCTGGACAGGACCATTCCACTCGTGACTCACAGCAGTTGTGGTCACTTGTACATGATCAGACTGGTCCATATCCACGCATGGAGTGGGGAAGGCTGTTGTGATCATGTTTGATCTTCTCTGATATGTGGGATGACTGGAAGATGGCTATGGAGTAGAGAGGCTACATTTCCCTTGTGAGGGGAGGCAGCAGTGGGCAGAAATACAGCAGGATGCCATGTTCATTGTTATAAAGGGGAGAAAAAAGATAAATGAGGAGAGTGGAAGAGAGAGAGAGATAGAGAGGGGGGGAGGGAGGGAGGGGGAGGAGGAGGAGCAAAGTCTGGCAGTGGGAAGGCTGTTTAAATGGACTTGAAGTCAGAACTCAGGTCAGGGATGACTTCAGAGGCTAGAACAGAAACCTAACAAAGGCAGGTTTGTGAAAAATAAATAGAAATATTTCATTGGTGAATATGATCAAAATGCAGCCTATGAACTTCTCAAGGAATAGTTAAAATATTTTGAAGTATACTCACTTAATTACTGATACAAAGAATGTATTGTTATATAAGGATCTTTTACTTTCTGATTTTAATTAATTCTGTTAACCTCAATGTGTCCTCCAACTTCTTAGGTTCATCCACAGAGCATTATCCACTCTGCCACGAATAGTGTTGTTGCAAATGGCAGCCTACAAAATTTGAAATGTATTTTACCAGCAGCATGTCCAAATGGTCTGTGTCCTTATTCCTTGAGGATACTGAAATGTTATGTTGTACAAGTGAGAACAGATAAGATTAATAAATCAGTGACAGCTCATGTTGGCAAAGATGTGGATTAAGGAAACACTAATCCATTGTTGATGTGAATGCAAATCTGTGCAGCCATGATGGGGATGTGTGTGGCAGATCCTTATTCAACCCTTTTCATTGCTTCTCTCTAATAGCCAGAAATCAGAGACATCCTAGGTGTTCCTCGACAGACTAATGTATAAAGAAAATGGGGTACATTTGCACAATGGGCTATTCCTCAGCAGATTTCAAAGAGAAAGGAAATTATTGAATTTACAGAAAAATGAATAGATCCAGAAAAATACTTGGTAACATAACCCAGACTCAGAAAGACAAAGGTTGTATGTGTTCACTTTTATATGGATGTTAGCTGTTGAGTCATGGAAAATGGTTGCTGCAGTCTGTATAACCACAGGTTAGGTATAGAGTAAGGTACTGGGGGAGAAACAAAGCTCTGTAAATGGGACATTGTATAGATTGTCATGGATGGATGACGAAGGAGTCTGAATGAGAATGGTCATCTGAGGAGGGAGAAGGAGGGTTGGTTTGTGTCACTTTTTCAGCCTCTAACGAAATGGTCATGTGGGTTATTTTTCTTTCTGGCATCTCTGGGATGAAGCCTACTAGATTATGGTGAAGGATTTTTGTTTTGTTTTGATTTTTTTTTCTGTTTTGTTGAATTTGGCTAGCCAGTATTTTAATGAGTAATTTTGCATCAATGTTCATGTGGGAGATTGGTCTGTAATTTGCTTTACTTTTTGCATCTTTGGGTGGTTGGGTATCAGAGTATTGTAGCCTCATAAAATGAGTTCAGCAATGTCCCTTGAGTTTCTATTGTATGGAACAGTTTGAGGAGTACTAATATTAGTTCTTCTTTGAATGTCTGGTAGAATTCTGTACTGAAACCACCTGAACCTGGGCTTTTTTTTTACTTGGAAGTCTTTTAATAACAGCCTCAATTTTCCTTGGGTGCTGCTGTAGGACTATGGAGATAATTTATTTGGTCTTGATTTAATTTTGATAAGTAGAACCTGCACAGAAAGCTGTCCATTTCTTTTAGGTTATCCAATTTAATGGAGTATAGATTTTCAAAGAACGACGTAATTATTCTCTGGATTTCCGGCGTGTCTGTTGTTATGTCCTCCTTTTTTGCTTTCTGATTCTTGTAATTTAGATTCATTCTCTCTCTCTCTCTCTCTCTCTCTGTCTCTCTCTCTCCCTCTCTTTCTCTCTCTCTCTCTGCCTTTTGGTTAACTTAGAGCTTGTTGACTTTCTCAAAGGACCAGCTCTTAGATTCATTGATTCTTTTTATTTTTCTCTGTTTCTTAAAGAAAGGGAATTTAGTTCTTGGGAGATGACTTGGTATGTGCTTGCTTCACAAGTCGGAGAACTTGAGATCACATTCCCTCAAAATCTCTATGAATGCCTGACCCAGTAGCACATCTATAATCGCAGCACTATCCTTATGGCCAGACAAGAAGTACGATAGAGAATCTCCAGAAGATAGAGGCCAGCCAACCTTGGTTACATAGTACCTGAACAAATAACATGAAACATCCTGCTTCAAACAAAGTAGAAGGTGGTGTTTGCCATTAGACTGCCACATATACACACTCATGGACACAAATACACAAAATTCAATATTTTAAACACATAATTGATCTTCAGTCCCTATGAGGCAGATCCGTATGAGGAGGAAGCAGAGGCTAGTAAAGTGCCTGTAAACTCCAGATAAAAGGACCATGACAAGCACCAGAAGCAAAGAGAAAAACCAAGGATAGATTCTCTCATAATTTCTATACAAGGGATCCACTTGGAAACCCCTTTGCTTTGGACTTAAGCTCTCGAGAAATGTGAATGAGTAAGTCTTCATCTTAAATCCCTAGTTTATTTCAGGTACTATGGAAGCTGTAGAAAACTCATACATGCCAACCACGATGAGAATTAAGGAGGAAAGATGGCATCTTCATTTTCTAATCCACGATCACTTCACTCTTTCCTATCTGAGAATTTCTCACACTCAATTTACCCAACATTTCTCCCTTCAGGAAATAATGGTAAATTATTTTTGTCATTAAGCAGGAGAGAGTTTCTCTTCCTTGAGCTTGAGTGATGCTAAACCATGTTCTGAAACCCCAATCCCACACACAGGCGTACACATACTCTCTCCACTTCTGTTCTTCCAAGGCTTCTTTCCATTTTTCCATACAGGACGTGGGTTTCCCATTCCAAGAATTCCTTCTTTGTCTTTTCTTGCTTCCTCTCAGGAAGGGATCATTTCCTAATCTCGCTTCCTGTGTGAGAGCACTTTGCAATCTGGATGCTGACTGTAATTTCACGGGAAGAGAGCACTCTTTATGGTGCAAAGGGATGCATTTGATATATTATCACAACTTGCGGATAATGTACACAGCTTTGCTAGCTGATATGTGAGAAAGAATTAAGTCTAAAATTGGATGAATCTGTAATATGTTGGTCATTGTGTGATTATTTCAGCTAACATGGGTCTGTGTGCTTATTTGAGAACCAACAAATCTGTGGGGAGGCCCCAGCCATCCAAACACATCAAATGCTGTTCTGACATCTTCTCCACACCCTTTCTCAGGGCCTTTACTTTTATCCAGGCTCTAAAGCTGGATTAATCCCTGGTAATATTTCCTACAGAAGAACAAATGACTAAGAGTAGGATTGAAGGACTGTTGTCATCTCTGTAGAACATTAACTTCTACATGACCTGACATAGCATAAACACTGGACAGGAAATAGACTCATGAGCTGTGGGGTAGGGTCTATCTGGACAGTAGTGTGGCATCAACACAAGCTCCCATGATAGATTTCTCACCACATATGAAGGACTAAGGACTCATCAGCTTGCCAAAATCTTAGACAGAAAAGTGACAGAATAACTCTAACTCACCCACATCTCGTCCCTCCATGTTGTTGTGAACCTCACTGGGGCCTCCTGCTGGTGGACGTCAGACTTTGAGTAATTCTTGTATCTTGTTTTCTGAATCTCAAGTTTATTTTTCATTTTTCTTTTCTTCAGTGGTGATCCAACAGACATTGACCTAATTGGGGTTGGATCATCTGGATGTGGGAGGGTACTTGTCTCATTGGTGAGTTTACAGCTATAAGTAGCATCTTTTTATGACAAGGCCTTAGTTCTAGAGAGAATGTGACATACAGGTAGTCTGTGGTTTCAACTTATTCCGTTCTCTGAAGAGGTGACGTCAGAGAAGGAAAGGCAATCATACACAGAAGCAGACAGACTCATGAGCTAATGACTATACAAAATCAGGACCTGTTCACACATAGGAAAGAAGAAGTAAGGAAGATAATCCACCCATGAATACCGTGCTTTCTGGAAATAAAATGCAATGGTGACTCACTTGTCTATGGTACACAGACCTTTTCCTCTGTCTGTAGGAAGCTTTTATTCTTGGCTGTGGCCTGTTCAAGGTTGTGCTAGAGAATTTTAGTCACAGGAGAGAAAGGCATTTGGAAAAGTAGCCTCATGGTTACCTACTATGTCTGCCATCACTATTCTACCTTCCCAAACTGCCATTGTGATGGACAGTCAATATAGATATTTTGACAGAAATCATTGTTTGGAGCCACAAGGAATAAGGGTCACAGAGTAGCTGAGTCTAGAATTTCTTAACCTCAAACTAGTATCATGTCTTGATCTGACTACTGTATCTTCTCTGATATATGAGAGAGAACAGGACTTTCTCCTACAGTTCAGAGACATTTATTATTGCTTGTTTGTTGTTCCTCAGTGTTGCTTTGGAACCTGGACGTGAACTCACTCTGTGGACCAGGCTAACTTTGAACTCCTAGAGATCCACCTGCCTCTGTCCCCTGGTTCTGAATCAAAGGCCTGTGCCATCACTGCTCAGCCAGGGATATTATAAAAGTAATGGCATATTAATGTAGTAGCCAAGAGCATAGGAAGTACACATACTTTGTTTTTGATGAATTACTGATATACAACCTCATTTATACATAGACATAATATAATCTTGCAACCCGGACACTTGAACAAGGTCACTGGCCAGGTCAGTCCTCTGAACCAGGAGGCACCTTGTATCCAGGCAATATGTAAAATGTAGCCTATTATGCCAGGGAGGAACTTCCTGAGTCATGTTCCTTAACAAGTCTGGGTATTCATGGGCTCTGGCAATAAGCAAAAACAGTGTATTTTCCCTAGAACTACAGCTTAAAATCTATAAAATCCTGTTTCTCTAGAAGAGTCTGTTATGCAACACTTAGTGAAAGTTCTGAACAATCCTGCAGCAGAGATGTCTGCTGGTTCAAGATAGAAAACAGACACTAACTGAGTGTGCTCTAACACAGACACTTTGATACTTTCTCTGCTTTATAGCCTCTACCCTGCAGAGGAATACAGTATTATCCTGACTATTACTCCTCTTAAATTCCAAACTACATTCTTTTGTGTTTATCTGCTGATTCTAAAATAGGACCTCTCTGCTTGGTCACATAAATTTCTGAATGGAAGTCACACAATATAACTTGCAATTAGATGCTCCTGAACCTAAAACAAACCTTGTATAAAGTACAGGTGTAAACTGTGACCTCCGTGGGGATTATTTGTATAGTATTCTCCATATCCTTTTGTAAATAGACATAAACTGGTTCATTCTAAATTATGTGATGGAGGTCCAGGACGAAAACTGAGTGCATACTTTCCTGTAGACCAGGTTTATTTGAAAGGGCCCTATATATCCTGTGAATCACCTTTTTGTGTTTGATGAGAGATTTCTTTCCAGTTTTCAAAATGGGTGCTAACTTCCAGTTGTTCCCTAAAGATATGTTATTCCAAGTAACAAATTATCTGAGTCTCTAGAGCCCAGTCATGAGCCCAATCACGATTCTTCATTCTGCATAAAACCCAGTTTGTCTTTCATGCCAGTGGAAATAAACGTGAAGACAAAGCCCATTCTAGTTCAGAATGTGCTGGTTTAGATATTGAATGTGTTGGGAGTTATCACGAGTGATGTGGAAAAGTAGACCAGGTCCTTATGTTTGTTGATCATCTATACACATGGCTGATCATGTCAATAACAAGAGATAATTGTATAATTTAATGGGCCAACACATCAGAAAAAACTATGGTGGCATATTCTTAAATACTGTGTTTATTCCAAATAAATATTTTGAAATATAACAGCTATATAACAAAGGTGAGAACTCATAATTTTATGATTATTGCAAAATTTCAAGACTATAATTAGTGAAACAACACCTAGTCATTCTTGTTACTTTATTTTTGTCCAGTCATCCAGTTATGTTTTTACATCTTCATATTAACTTGGAAACTTAATCAGCAAACAGGTCAATTCTTAGAAGATTTTCTGAGTCAAAGATTAGTGACTTGTTAAAAAGCAAAGCTGTTGGTTGGGGAGCTCAGTCTTTGAGCAGAAGACTTTCCATGATATAATGCCAATAAAGATGCTGAGTCTAACCCAGTTTACTGTGGTAAGAGGTTTCTGTCCCGGACTTTTGGGCCTAGCCTCAAGGTTTAGGCTTGCAGACCCACAGACCCACAGAGACACACAGATGCTTACAATAGTTTTAGGCTGATCGGCCTAAAGCCCAGGCATATAACTTGCTAATTCTTTACCCTTAATCTAACCCATGACTCTCATGCGTTCAGACATGCGGCTCGGTACATTTTTCTTAGAGCAGCATAGTTGTCCTCTGCTTCTTCTGGCTTCTCTCGGACATTCTGCTCTGTTAGGCCTGTTCCCAGATTTTTCTTAGTCTGGTAGCCCCGTCCACACTTCCTGCCTGCCTATGGCCAATCAGCGCTTTTTATTAAACTCATAGGTGGGGACAATTACTTACAATGGAGCAAAATAATCCCCCTACAGTTTACTTCTTAATCCATTTAGCTTCTGTATTTCTCTTAATTTTAAGAATTGTAGAGCTTATAGTTTTTAAACAGATTATGGAAATTTGAGTTAGCAGAGCTGATAGGGTCTGAAATACTATTGAATAATATTGAATCTTACTGGAGTCTATAGTTATGGGATGAATGTTCTCCTGTGTCTCTGCTTTAATTAGCTGTAACCATAGCCTTTCATGCCCAGCTTACCACTGGTAACCACACTAGGGTGTTCATACTCTAAATGATATAAAAGAACTTCTTCCCATAAGATCAGAGATAAAACATGCCATTTTATAGCATCATTGCAGGCTCTCATTCCTCACTTTGCTAAGGAATTCTATTGGTCATTTATTTGTGGTGATGAAGATTGGCTAGGGGCCTCTCACATACGAGGCATATGTTCCTCAAGCAAAACCAACCACGGTCTACCCTTTTGAAGGAAAGTGTAATGCCTTTAATAACAATAAACTATTAGAAATGCCTATTATTACAAGTTCAATGCTACTAAACTGTGATTAACTAATAAACACAGATGCAGCATTCAATTGTTTTCATGCTGATGATATACTTTAAATCATCAGGGTTTCTTTTCTATAATTTTTCCTTGTAGACAATGTTCACATTATTTCGTCTTTTATTACTATTCATTTCCATTCTAAACCAAACAATTCACTTCATTATACCTTTTTGTGAGGTAACAAATTACATGTTCCCAGAATTCTCCCAGGACTATTAGTCCAGAAGAAATAATATATAAATAAATAAAAATAAGACGAAAACAATGTGCTATTTTTAACTGTCCTTACCAGATCTGATGACGTCACCACACTCTGGAAGCCTCATAAGATGTGACTGGATCATGGTTATTGCCTATAGCAGTGCATTTGTAGTCATTAACTT
The DNA here is from genome assembly GCA_033318265.1 of Phyllotis vaccarum. Lineage (NCBI taxonomy): Eukaryota > Metazoa > Chordata > Mammalia > Rodentia > Cricetidae > Phyllotis > Phyllotis vaccarum. Next base: position 136,909,667 of record JARWLC010000002.1, on the reverse strand, counting down.
TTGCAAACTTCATGACTTTTACTTGAATTTGAAATTACTATAGATGTGGATACAAGAGTGGTAAATTCATTAATTGTCTAGAAATAAATATTTATTCTAAATAGTCTCTGCTAATGTTCTCAAAGGAAAATGGTATAAGCAAAGCATTAACTCTGTTATTTGTATGCTTACAATTTTCTATGATTGTTATAAAATGTATTTTATTCACCTTCAAAAGTGGATAACATTACCAACAGAAACCTCTATCTAGGTAACGCTATATAGTTTAAAAATACTTGAACAATTTGGTGATCAAAAGACAAGGAAGTAATAGTGGTGAGTGTACCTTGAGGCAGATGCAATATGCTGAGAGCCTGCTGTGACTTCTAGTAACCACAGCTAGTGTGTTAATTTCAACATTATTATCACCCCTTAAAACTAATTAGACAGCTGCTGTCCTGAGAGCTTGATGGTTTGGACAATGGTCCTGGATCTGAAGTGTGTCTACTGTTTTTCTACACAGACTGACTTGGGACATGTGTGTGCTATTCAATAAAAGCTTCAGCAGTTTCAGAGATATCAGAGGGAATCTACACACAGTCTATGTGGGAATTTAATAAAAGCTCCAGAAGTTCCAGAGATCTAACAACAGTCAGTCTAGGAGAATCAGAGAGTGGTGATTCATACCTTTAATCACAGCACAGGGAGTATCCTGGGAGAGGTGACCTGCGCCCTTAATCCCAACTGAGTTGAGCTCACTTTAGATTATAGAAGGAATTCCAGGCTCCCAAGCAGGCAGTGGTGGGGCCATGCCTTAATTTACCTAGAAAGTATTTAAGATTAAGGCAGGCATAGAGTGAAGGGAAGCCAAGCCAAGGGAAGTCAGGCTGAGGAAGCTGGAAGACAGCTGGGAAAGATGTGACTGTGGTGTTTATTCTCTCTAATATCTCCTACTTCTTCAGAGATCTATCCCTGAGTCTCATTTATTCGTTCGACACATGTGTTCACTGGTCTCAAGTAAATTCAAGTGATCAGTATGTTCTTGCAGTCAGTGGGGCTGAGTCAATGATCTGGACAGGCAAAGTGAATGAAATACTGAATATAGTATTCTCGCATAAGTGAAAATGTCTGGTGTTTGACTAAGGATATTTCCATAAGTAAATACACTTTAGGCTGATTTTAAAACATAACAGTGATAATACACCGAAATATATTTTAGTAGGTTTGGTTAGTTATTTTAGTGACCAGGTTCCTTTTATTCAGCCTACACACATGTAGGTTTTATCTTCCCTTGGGTTCTCTTACTTTATTATCATATATGAGAGCATCTCTGCTATTTCTGTCTTTGCTGCTGTACTTAGAATAATGAGAAATTATGGAATCTGTTCATCAAAATTTACATTATGAACAGATGACACCATGGTTTTTATTTGATTCAAATTAAATGTATGTTTAAAACTCTGTATCTCATTAAGCAATATGTGCTTTTTTCCTCTGTGATTCACTCTAGAACTGAAGATTCAAGTGCCATATAATAATATTTTAGCTTCTGATTATTTCTTTTTAAAATAATAAGTAATTACATGTTTTGTATATACCTACTTTTACATTTGAAATGATGCATGCATACTCGTAATAGGCTACTTAAAATCCCTGTAATAATGAGGGTTAGAAAACTTGTTTGTTTTTATTCTGCATTATTAGAGTGAATGCTTTCATAAATCATAAGTTGCATTTTAATTATTTTTTAAATTGAATAAATGAACAAATGGGCTTCTGCAAACTAGTTTCACAGGTAATTGAAATGGATAACATTAGTAATTTAATCAGTATTTATAAAAGGAAATTATACATAGAGAATAATGTATATTTTTCTTCCCAAAGCTGAAAGAGAAAAAAGACTGATAAGTGAGGCTATTAATATTAATAACATTATTAACATTTAGAATTTTTAAAACAGTGAATTCATTTAAGTCCTAATGATACTGGCATGGCCAAGAATTTTAGGGACAATTTTCTCTTATTCTAGGCTAACATAAATATATTACCATTACTTAATAAAATCTTTATACTTTGTGAACAGATAAACACATTTAAAGATATTTTACTGGTAAATTATAGGTTTTACTTTTTACATGCCAATACTCTGTGACTAGTAAAGAGTAAAGTAGCTTTGAAAACACATATAGCCAAACTAAAAATATTAACTTCAGAACCAAACCAAAATTTAATCCTCTATATTTTCATGGCAGAAAAGATCTGTTAATCTAGAAATGAAGATATTGGCAGAGAATATATTTCTGTGGAAGGAAACAGTGTAAGCTTCTTGGTCAAACTACATCACAGCATTTGTATCAGAGCAAGCTTGACAGAAGAGGTCAAAGAAAAGTGTTTGAAAACTTTTTGGAAGGTCAGAAGTTAATGTTTGTTTTCAGCAAAAGTCTTACTTTAGACTCTGTAGAACAAACAGCCCTGAAGGTAAGGTCCACTAATTTAAAAAGTAATATAATTGCTTGTGAGTGGAAAGATGCCTTTGTGCCCATGTCTGTCCGAGAAGTAGAGCCTTGAAATTGTCCTGTCCTTCCTTAAACCCTCACCTCCAGGATACTCGTGTTACTCATAGTCTAAAGGATAAGTAAAAATAAGTTAGAATATAAAAATAAAATCACAGAAAGTAAACACGCTTTTAAGACAAGTCAGGAGAACTCATCAAAATAGAGAAAATAAATAACTAGACTCCGGGAGTAATTACAGTGAGCACCCAAATGACCAACAGGTTTGTGAGGTTTAGATTTGAATATTTTACATAAGCGAATATTTTACTTGTCCGTGTAGCATATGTGTAGCATAAGATTTCCTGAATTGAACTCACAGATGGTTGTCAGCTACCATGTGGGTGCTCTGATTCAGTCCCAGGTGTTGTCAACTCCAGCTCCCAGAACAAATGTTTGAGATGCTAATGGTTAGGTGGTAAGACAAGATATAATAAGTGGACGTAAGTAACCAGACTCGGGATGCTTGTTAACTTTAGGAGCTCAGGTATCATCAGCTTGCCATTTACACACATTAAAATCCAGGGAATATAGAGGTAGTAAGAACAGAAATGAGGAGATTGGTTGTGCTAATCCCAACAGTAGGGAAATAGAGACAAGTAGGTTTTTGTGAGTTCAAGGACACCTGGTCTCAATCTATTTGATGGGGAAAGTCATAGTGCATGTGGGTCACTACAGAAGTGTGCCAGTCAAAGGATAATCGAAGGGAATCTATTCTCTCCTCCCACTGTGTCCGTCTCAGGGACCAATGGAGGATTTCAGTCTTGCAGGCAAGTCCCTTTATTCATGTAGCCATTTCACTGGCCCTTTGATTGTTAGCTTTGACTAAGAACATTATTGCATCAACACACAGGGAGTTCTCATGCCATTTCAGACTTGGGTCCTAGTATGGAAGATTGTTCAACCTTTGAGCCTTGGTCTAGCTAGCAGAAGTGAATTGTCTGTGATGGCCCTTATTGTTCATCACCACTACTGCTACCAGATCTGAGCTGTCTGCTTCCTAATTATCACAATGTTAGAAACAACAGACCACGGCCACAGACCAAGCTACTCTGTAACTGACTAAATATAAATGACTAAAATTCCCTGCAGCCTCCAGCCTTCTAAAGTAACAGCCCTCTTTTCTGTTTTAAACCCCACTTGGAAGGTTATAAAGCAAACAGAGGAGATACCTTTGTTTGCAAACCATCCTTAAACCAATTTCTGATCTCCACTGCAACTAGCTAAATGCCTTGAAGCATTTAATTTCATAATTAAGAGAGAAAGGAGTAGAGCAGACATATTATCACACCCAATGAATGAAGAAACCATGATTAACTGTGACTTAAAAATTATGAGAAAATCATCCTCAGATGTTCTTTCCTGTCATTTAATATAATGTGGTTTCCAATTAGTATTGTCTACTATCAGAGATCAAATTGAGTAACTTTGGTCAAATGAGGACTTCACAGGGAGATAGATCTCAAGAACTTTTAAAAGATAAGATAGAAATAAAGCACACCACCTGAGCCAGTGATAACTTAGGTAGGGACAGGGAGAACTTTCTGTCTATTTGCAGCCATCTTTTCTCATCCGCTATTGAAGAAGGAAGCTCTGAATGCACTATGTTATTGAAAGACTTGAGGTGAAAAGATGGAGAAATAGCACAGAGGGAAGGCGTCCATTCTATCCCTGTAAAGGACCAAAGCTCTGTTTCCAGCATCCATGCCAGGTGACACACACAACTGCCTGAAAGTCCAGGTTCAGGGAAGGCAATGCCTCAGGCCTCCCCAGGTGCTTCTACCCTTACTCATGCCCACACAGACTTTTAAAATCAGTATTAGAAATGCAAGTGAATATTGAAGATATATTTTTGTCTCATTTTCAGACCTAAAAGCAAATTTGATATTACCTTAAACTTCCAATAAAAATGTAAAGACCTTATTATTTTGGATTTAAAAGCCTACAGCATAGAATCACTTGATAAACACAAACTCTTAGAATCTGTATTAAACTCAAGGTAAATTTATTTTCAGAAATTTTTTAGACTCAAGAACAGTTTCTATTTCTGAATATCCTTTCTGTCCTCATTTGTATAATTTCCCAATGAGATGAAGGTGTGATCAACTTGAGATACTACCTGGATTGTTGAAGCTATGAGCACTGTGACAGAGCACTGTGACTCTGATGGCCAGTGGGATAGATTTGACAGTCCTGGTGCCTTAAATCTGTAGTTTCACACTTACAGACTCTGTCAAGTACAAAGAGCTGCTTTGTCCTCTAAGGCCTAATTGTCTCAAGTGTCTTAATTCAGGTTTCAACATTTCAGATAGACTGGGTTAAAATCTTTAAGTCAAGGATTGCTTTGCCATGTTAAAATCATCTAATCCACGGTTTTTTAAACCTCATTTATTCTTGGGAGTGTTCATTTCAATTCAAATTTTGTTGTTCAGTTAGTTTGTTTTGCTCCTCTTCCAGGCTTGTTTACACTATTGTCACTTTTCAGTGAAAGCTTTGTGTGAACAGCTAAGCATTTACAGAGATATGGAACTGTCAAATACTAATTTATTTATATTTTTGGTATGTCCTTACAGACATTGGATTAACTTATTTCATAGACAAGTACTCACACATTAAAACAACAGAATATATGCCAGTGTACCAAGCACACTAATTATCTACCTTCTGATATCCATTTTTAGCAATGAAGACACTTGATGGGGAATCTGACCTTCCAGGACTTTCTCCTGGGAACAAGATTAACTGTATGTTCATGGAGGGAAAGTAGACACTGGCTTGGATTGCTTCACCTAATAAAGAAAAAACCAAGATAATTCCTGGGCTTGCTGGAAAAACTGAAGTTAATATTGGTCTTGGAGAAGACCCACTGCCTTGTATTACTGAAGGAAAGCATGCTCTTGATAATTCCCACTAATTTCAGAAGTACTATTCAATGTGAACAAACAAACATTTGAAAAGAAGGTTAAGAATATGACCACTTAGCAAGATAACACCATTAGTTTCTTCTGAATGGCTTGTGACTCTCAAGCCATGGGCAAATAGCCAGGTTTACTGTACCAGGCATCAATTTCCACCTACGAAACAGGACTCACATATAATTCAAAGTGGTAGGTTATCCCTTAACTGTTGTACCAATTTTAGAACAATGTGTAGTTTGTTGGTCATTTAAAAGCATGTGGATTTAGGTGCATAGCCGTATAACCAGGTTGTCTCTCCCACTGCAGTGATCTATGAGCTTTCTTTCATGCTGGTACCATGCTGGCTATATTTCTATGGTGCTACAAATAATTAAAATCCTCTATGTTGACACCTCAGCATTGTTTTATTTTGTTTGTTTTACTTAGACTTGTGTTTGTTATCCAGAATTTTTTGTGCTTCTCTATGACTCTTAAGACACCCTCTACCATTTCTGTGAGTAATGTCACTGGGAATTTTGACTGGAATTATACTAATTCTCCAGATTGCTTTTGGTAAAATAGTCATTTCTCACAATATTAAATTCTTTCAAACTATTCCCATGAGAAATCATTGCATCTCCTAGCATCTTTATCAATTCATTTCTTTGCTATCTTTATTAGCACAGCATAATGGTTAGGTTTTTTACCATCTATATTTTTTGAGGTCATTATAAATAAGAGGGATCTCATGATGTCTTTCTCACTATGCTTGTGATTTAAGGACACTCTTTTTCTAAGGCGATTATTTACTGTATTTGTATTATTTTGGTATATCTTATAAGCTTATTTTTGTGGTATAATTTCCTGGTGTTTGGTATTAGAGTACTGCTGGTTCCACAGGAGTTTGAAAAGGCCTCTTCTGCATCTGTTTTTGCAAAATATTTTATTATTATTGACCATAACTCTTTCGAACTCTGGTTCATTCTGCTGTGACTTTAATTGGGCCTGGACTTTATTTAGTCAGAAAGGTTTTTATTATTGTTTTAATCTTCTCGTTTTTATAGGTCCATTTAGGTTGTTGATCTTATTTTGATTTAAATTTTTGGTGGTTTGGATGAATTTGTAAATTGGTGTGTTTCCTTTAGGTTTTCCAACTCAATGGAGTACATAATTTAAAAATGAGTTTGGCTACTTCATTTAGTAGTTATCTTTATATGTATTTAATTGTGTATTGCCTGAATGTGTGTCTTTTAACCACATCCTATAGTACCCATGAAGGCCAGACAAGAGCATTTATTAGCCGAGGCCTAGAGTTACAGATTGTTGTGAACCACCATATGGGTACTAGTAATGGAATCAAGCCTTATAATTCTGAAGATCAGCCAGTGTTCTTGTCTGCTGAGCCACATCTCCATCTCCAGAACACAGGCTTTGGAAAGCATGCCTTTATTAGCTTCTCAATTTCTCAGTGTCTGTTGTAACATTTCTGTGTCCAGCCCTGTCCTTCTTTGAGTTTGTTGGGCAAAGGTCTCTTGATTTATCTTCTTAAAGACTCAACCCTTAGACTTATTTGCTTCTCTGTATTTTATTTGTTGTTATATCTTTAATCTCTGGACAGGCAAACTTTTCCCTTTGGTTGTGTCTACTATAAGATTCTAACCTGCCTTGGAGAGATCCAATGCCAGAGATGTGTGAGGGAGCTGGGCCAGAAAGAGGTGGTGCATGTGTCCTTGAGTGACCTGTGCTCGGGAAAGCCACTGTGATCCATGGTCTGAGCTATGCCTGTGACTATGTCAGAGTGTAGAGGTGGGAGGAATGAGAGAAAACCACCATCTGACGTCACAGCCTGAGAGTCCAAAGTATGTCTTTGTGTGTAGAGATGGCAGCTCTGAGGGGTGGATGTGACTATTTTCACTCTTTCTATTAGGCCAGTAATTTATGAGTAGATAAACATCTATGGGGATTTGGAACTATTAAATAGTATTATTGTCTTCTTATGGTCAATCTTGTGACTAATAAAAGAAAAATAGTGGCTTGAAGAACCTCTACCCCAAAACAAGATCAAAACAATGTTGATGGTATAACTGGGCAAATGTACACTATGCCTTTCCTATCTGCATAAAATAACACAGGACCAAGACAGAACTAAAAGTGATTGAGAATATACAACTGTCTATTTCCATCTTCTCTTTGAGGATTTTTAAGAAACATGGACCCATCTCATTGTAACACAGTATTTATTTATTTAGCAAGTACCTTGGAGAAAGACTAAAAGACAAGAAAAAGGAAGGTACTGAAAACTGAATCTGACATTTTTGGTGAAGAACAGCTACCCAGTACCTCTGGAGGAGAAACACACTCAATGGTAGGTAGTTCAAAGTGCTGTGAGTCACAAGGAGGGGAAATATAAGCATGGAAGTTCTCTTTGCCATAATGCCAAGAGTTTCCAGAAAAGAACCCAGCCATGAACATGATCTTACCCAGCCCTGCCGTTCTCTTAATTCTCAGAAAAACTCCTATTTGTCTTTCAAACTTTACATACAATAACTCAGACTATGAAAATGACAAATATTAAAGAAATCATAGATTTCACATTAATGAGAATTCTAGCACTGTCACAAAAATAAATTATAATAATGACAACAGTGCTAATGAGGGCATCGGGCATTGTAGGGCTGGAAAAGATATTTGATATGTGTAAACCAAAACATAAACAATGGGAAATTTGATATTAGATGTATACCTAAATCTAGTAATTCCAAAATTCAGTGGTTTTCACACTTCAAAACATAAATCAGATGACTAAATGATACCATATTTCTGTAGCTAAAGAAGTATGTATGAGAAAAGCCTCTTTCCTGGTCCATAGCTATCTCAGAGCTAACTAAGAGCACCCAGGCTCACAACTGACTAAAAGCCAACAAAGAGTGAACCGAGGAAGCAATGGGCTGACGCCAGTGCAAGAATACACATAACAATATAAAGAACAACATGATACCCCCAGAAGAAGCTGATGGGTCTATCACATCAAAATCTGAGCATAACAATGAAGAGAAAACAGAAGGAAAGAATATTAAAAACAACTTTATGAAGATAATAGAAGCTTTAAAAGAGGTTATAAAAACTTCCCTTAAAAAAATAGAAAATACAAACAAAAATTTGGAAGAGATGAGCAAATGAAAGAAAATAAAGAAAAGCAAGAAAAAGAAAAGAAACAGGTGAAAGAAACATTATAGGAATTAAAAATTGAAACAGAAGCAATAAAGAAGGCAGAAAATGAGGCAAAGCTGGAAATAGAAAACCTGAAGAAACAAACTGGAACCACAGAAGCAAGCATAACCTACAGAATGCAAGAGATGGAAGAGAGAATCTCTGCAGTGGAAGATTCAGTAGTGTAAATAGATACATCAGTTAAAGAAAACACTAACACCAAAATAGTCATAACACAAAATGTCCAGGAAATATGGGATATCATGAAAGTACCAATCCTGAGAATAACTGGAAAGGAAGAAGGAGAACAGCTCAAAGGCACAGAAAACATATTCAATAAAATTATAGAAGAAAATGTTCCTAACAGAACACTAAATGGACTAGATACCTCCCCCCAAAAAAATCTGCTCACCACATAATAAGCCACAAAACCTACAGAACAAAAACAAAATACTAAAGCTGCAAAGGGAAAAGGCCAAAGAACCTATAAAGACAGACCAATCAGAATAATATTATTCAGTGGAAACAGTAAAAGCAAGAAGGTCTTGCTCAGATGTTATATAGACATTAAAAGAGCATGGCTGCCAATCCAGATGACTATACCCATTGAAACTGCCAATCACTATAAGTGGAGTAAAGAAGATATTTCATGACAAAACCAGGTTTAAACAATGGCTAGCCACAAATCAGCTCTACAGAAAGCTCTAGAAGGAAAACTCAACCTAAGGAAACCAGATACACCACTGAAACCATAAACAATTGAACACTACAGAAGAAAAACCCAAAGAAGGGATCACACACATGCTACCACCAAAAATAACAGGAAATAACAATTGTTGTTCATTAATATCCCTTAATATCAATGGACTCAATTTGCCTATAAAAAGACACACTTTAACACGATGGATACAAAAACAGAAGCCATCCTTCTGCTGCATACAAGAAACACACCTCAACTTCAAAGACAGACACAGGATGAGATTAAAGGGTTAGGAAAAGACTTTCCAATCAAATGGTCTGGAAAAACAAGCTGGTGTAGCCATCCTAATATCTAACAAAATAGACTCCAAACTAAAATCAATCAAAAGAGATCAGGATGAACACTACTTATTTATCTCAAGAAAAATCCACCAAGATGAAGTCTTAATCCTGAGTATTCATGCCCTGTAGGGGATTGTGTTGTTTCATGGTAAATAATTGTCCCACCCACTGGTTTAATAAAAAGCGCTGATTGGTCAAAGGCAGGCAGGAAGTATGGGCAGGGCTACCAGAAGAAAACTCTTGAGAACAGGAAGCACAGAGCAGAATGCCAGAGAGAATGCCAGAGAGAATTCCAAAGAGAAGCCGGAAGAAGCAAAGGACAACTATGCTACTCTAAGAAAAGGTACCCAGCCACATGGCTGAACAAGAGACATGGGTTAGATGAAGGGTAGAGAGCTGGCAAGTGATATGCCTGGGCCTGAGGCTGATCAGCCTAAAACTACCATATGCAACTGTGTGTGTCTGTGTGTCTGGGGGTCTGTGGGTCCTAAACCTTGAGGTTAGGCCTGAAAGTCCAGGCCAGAAACCTCATAACTACAATGCCCCAAACACAAGGGCACTTACATTTGTAAAAGAAACACTACTAAAGCTTAAACCTCACACCAAACCCCACATAATAATAGTGGGAGACTTCAATACCCCACTTTTATCCTTGGATACATCAACTAGACAGAAACTCAACAGAGAAATAAAGGATCTATCAGATGTTATGACACAAATGGACTTAATAGATTCATAAAGAACCTTCCACTCAAGCACAAAGGAATATATGTATTTCTCAGCACCCCATGGAACTTTCTCTAAAGTTGACCACATACATACTGAGTGATAAAGAAAATATCAATAGATACAAAAAATGGGAATAACTCCCTGTATCATATCAGACCACCATGGTCTAAAGCTAGCATTCAACAACAGCAAAAAACAGAGAAAGCCTACAAACTCAGAATTTGAATATCTCTCAATTGAACTACCTCTGGATAAAGGAAGAAATTAAAGAAATCAAAGATTTCCTAGAATTTAATGAAAATGAATCCTTATCATACCCTACTTATGGGACACAATGAAAGCAGTGCTAAGAGGAAACTCATAGCACTAGATGCCTATATGAAAAACCTGGGGAAATCTCATTCAAGAGACCTCACAGCACAGCTGAATGCTTTAGAGCAATTAGAAGCAAACTCACCTAGAAGTAGATGGCAGGAAATAATGAAACTTAGGGCTGAAATAGATACAGTAGAAACAAAGAGAACAATACAAAAAATCAAGAAATCAGAGAATTGGTTCTTTGAGAAAGTCAACAAGATAGATAAAACTTTTTCCAAACTAACCAAGAAGCAGAGAGAGAATTTCTAAATTAACAGAATCAGAAATGAAAAGGGGGACATAACAACAGACACCCAGGAAATCCAGAGAATTATCAGGTCATAATTTGAAATTTGAAAATCTATACTTCACTAGAATGGAAAACCTAAAAGAAATGGACAGCTTTCTGGACAGGTACTACTTACCAAAATTAAGTTAAGATCATATTAAAGACATAAACAGACTTACAACCCCAAAGGAAATTGAAGCTGTCATTAAATGTCTCCCAAGTTAAAAAAAAAAAAAAAAAGAAAGGAAAAACCCAGTACCAGATGGATTCAGTGCAGAATTCTACCAGATATTCAAAGAAGAACTAATACCAATACTCCTCAAACTGTTCCACAAAGTAGAAACTTAAGTAACATTTCTAAACTCTTTTAATGAGGCCATAATGAACCTGATTCCCAAACCACTCAAAAATGCAACAAAGAAAGAGAACCACAGACCAAACTCCCTCATGAACATTGATGCAAAAATATTCAATAAAATTCTGGCAAACTGAATCCAACAACATATCAAAAAAAAAATCATCCACCACAATCAAGTAGGCTTCATCTCAGAGATGCAGAAAGGGTTCAACATACAAAAGACTGTGAATGTCATCCAAAGAAACAAAACCACATGATGATCTCATTAGATACTGAAAAAGCCTGAGAAAAATCCAACACTCCTTCATGACAAAAGTCCTGGAGAGATCAGGAATACAGGAAAAACACCTAAATATAATAAAGATGATATACAGCAAGTTGAGAGCCAATAACCAACTAAATGAGAAACACTCAATGTAATCCCACTAAAATCAGGAAGAAGACAAGTCTGCCATCTCTCTCCTTACCTATTCACTATAGTTCTTGAAGTTTTAGCTAAAGCAATAAGAGAATAAAACATCAGGGGGATACAAATTGGAAAGGAAGAAGTCAAACTATCTCTATTTGCATATGATATCATATACATTAGTAACTCCCCAAATTCTACCAGGGAACTCCTACAGCTGATAATCACCTTCAAAGATCTAGCAGAATACAAGATTAATTCCAAAAAAAAAAAATCAGTAGCCCTCCTATATGTTAAGGATAAAAGGGCTGAAAAAGAAATAAGGGAAACATAATCTTTATAATAGCTGCAAAGAGCATTAAATATCTTGGCGTAACTCTAACCAAAGAAGTAGCAGACATATTTGACAATAACTTTAAGTCACTGAAGAAAGAAATTGAAGAGGATATTAGAAAATGGAAAGATCTCCCATGCTCCTGGATAGGTAGGATCAACATAGTAAAAATGGCAATTTTATCAAAAGCAATATACAGATTCAATGCAATCCCCATCAAAATCCCAATACATTTTTTTAAGACCCTGAAAGAATAATACTCAACTTCCTATGGAATAACAGGAAACACAGGATTGCCAAAACAATCCTGCTCAATAAAAGAACTCCAGGAGGAATCACCATCCCTACTTCCAGCTATACTATAGAGCTACAGTAATAAAAACAGCCTGGTAATGGCACCAAAAAACCTTGTGGATCAATGGAATTGAATCAAAGACCCCAACCTTAACCCACAAACCTATGAACACCTGATTTTTGACAAAGAGGCCAAAAATATTCAATGGAAAATGATAGTATCTTTAACAAATGGTGTTGGCATAACTGGATGGTAGTATGCAGAAGAACACAAATAGATCCAAGCCTGCTACCCTGGACAAAACTCAAATCCATGTGGATCAAAGACCTCAACATAAACCCAGCTACACTGAACTTGATAGAAAAGAAAGTGGGAAATACCCTCCAAAGCATTGGCACAGGTGATCACTTCCTAAATATAACACCAATAGCACAGACACTAAGAACAACAATCAATAAATGGGATCTCCTGAAATTGAGAAGCTTTTGTAAGGCAAAGGACAGTCAATAAGACAAAAAGACAGCCTACAGAATGGTTAAATATCTTTGCCAACCTTAAATAATTTTTTTTTCTTTAAAAACCCTCTCACCCCTGAGCTCAAGGCCTCCGATGCGATGCGTGGTAACTAGGGTTTTGTCCAGGTTCAAACCTATCCAAAAGAATAAACTGACTGACCCTCATGCATTTGCATCAGAATCCAGGTAAGACTCCTGACAAGAGTGGAGATGGTGTCTGAACTGGCCATCTCCTGTAATCAGACTGGTGACTACAATTGTCATCAGAGAACCTTTATCCCGTAACAGATAGTAACAAATGCAGAGATCCACGCACTGAGCTGACACCGGAAATCCTGTTGATGAGAGGGAGGAAGGACTGTAAGAGCCCGGGGTGGGTAAGGGGGGGTGTGGGGGATGGGGGTGTCAAGGTCATCACCGGAACCTGTAGAAACAACTAATTTGGGCTCATGAGAGCTCACAGACTGACAGCTAGGGAGTGTGCGTGGGACTGAACTAGGCCCTCTACATATTTGTGACAGTTGTGAGCTTGATCTATTTGTAGGACTCCTATCAATGGGATCAGGGTTTGTCCCGGACTCTTTGGAAGGCTTTTGGGAACCTCTTCCTTCCCCATATGGGGTTGTTTCACCCAGCCTTAATACAAAAGGAAAAGCTTAGCCCTACCTCTCCATCACCTGCCGTGCTTTGTTGACACCCCTGGGAGACCTGTCCCTTTTTGAACAAAAACAGAAGAGGAGTGGAGGGGAGGGGCACGGGGAGGCACGGGGAGGCACGGGAGGGGAGGAGCTGGGGGAAACTGATGTAAAATAAATGAAAAAAATTAATTAATTAAAAAAAACAGAGGCAAACTTGGCATCACTTTTTCCTCTGACATGAGAAGTCTACGTTAAGAATTTCTAACTGAAATTAGACAAAAGAAAAGATGGTAGAAAATGTACCTACATAAACTTTGGATGCAGACTGTGAGTTGCTTGAAGAAGGGAAGAAGCCATCCTCTTAAAGGTCTGGAATTCCCTTAAGCGGCAGTTTGCAAAACAATGTGAGGATTTGCTGCCACCTAGTGGGCAACTATATTTTTTATAGCAAACTGATACTCAAGGAATACTTGAAAAATAAGTGCTAATATTATGCTTCAGCATAATTAAATATTGATGAATAAAAGAATATACATAAAATATTTATTTTATTTATTCACTTATATAGATAATTAGAAGTGGTAATATATATTAGAATCAAAGAACATGTCTTAAAGTTTTAGAGAAAAGAATACAATTTTAATATCCAGCAAGATGATAATTTCCCATCTTTTACTTTGTAAACTGCAGAAACTGTCTTTTCTTCCTTTTTATTAAATACTTAGCACAACTTGTTAATTCACTCCAAACTTTTTAATATTCCCCCTTTGTGGAAACAGAATAAAGTTGCATTGAGAAGTGTGGATTCTCTACAGCCGTGTCAGGTCTTATGACAATTATGATGAGCAGGTACCCATCATAATGTCACTCCCAGTTTATCTCCACATGCTAACTCAGAACCATGTTCCACTGTTCATTGCTATGGGAATCTTTGCACTATAAGAATACAAGAGAAATTAAAATCTAAATGTAAAGTTTCATCCAGTCTTTGTTAAAAAAGTATGCACCATCTAAATGTGGCTTCTTGAGGTGAAACCTCAGTAGCACTGTGCTGACCATGGATATGGCTTTGTGTCTTCTAGAAACCTCACTAACATTCTAGGGAAAAATCAACCCCAGTCTGTACCTAGAAAGTGATTAATGGGAAATAGGCTTTTACTTAACACCAGGCCAGAACACACGGAGGGACTTTACAGGGAAGTAGAGATAACTGGGCACACAGGAGGAAGACACAAGCTGTCTGAAGGTCTGAGGATTCTGATGAGTGCTCATTTTGCTGGATTTTTGATGAGCAACTAAACATGACTTAGAATTTACATCAGGCTGAAGAAGAAAAGAAAATAACACAAGATAGAGCTCCACAATCAGCAAGCCGTCACACTTAAGGGAAGGATGAATTGTTTACTTAGTATTTGCGATTTTTTATTCATCTATATTTTAAATGTACTTTTATTTTTATATTGAAAAAAGAAGTGTGTATGAGGACAAATGAGCTCTGGGTTTCTCATCTCTCCTGAATTTGCTTCTCATGTTTTAAGAAACCTGTCAAGGCTTACATTTTATTTAGTATATTGAGAATTTTATACGATGGATTCTAATCATATCCCACTGATCTTCCCTAATTAAATCCTCCTTCCCTACCCACCCAGTTTTGTGTCCTTGGTTTTTCTTTAAATTCCATCAGTCAAATTTGTGATGCTGCCTGATATTGGGGGCACAGGCCTTTAACCCCAGTCCTGGGAGGGGGAGACAGGGATCTCTGTGAGTTTGAGGCCAAACTAGTCTATAGAGTTTCAGGATAGGCTCCAGAGCTACACAAAGAAAAAGAAACCCTGCCTTGAAAAAGAGAGAGGGAGGGAGAGAGGATGCACACATGCACCATACACATGCACACATACTCACACACATTCACACTCACATACACATAAACACACACCACACTCATACAGACACACACACCACAAACACAAATACTCAAACACATAACACAAACATTCATGTATACATGAAACACACACTCATAGAGAGACACACATACACAGTCTCACACAAATACACATCACACACAGACAACACACACTTACAGACATATACTAAATCACACACACACACACAAACTCACTCTCATACACACCTACACACATACCACAAACACACAGACACAAATATATACCACTCATGCACAAACACTAACACCACACACACATACACACACTCTACACACACATCACATACAAACAGACACACACAAATCAGCACACCAGACATCACACCCACAGACATACACACACACCCAACACATACAGAAAAACAAACACACATATACACATAACACACACAAACATACACATACACACAGATACCACACACAGACACACACATGCATAAAACACTAAACACAAACACACACAGAGACACACACATGCATAACACACACAGAGACACACACACACAAACACACCACAAATATACACAGACATACACATAAACACAAACTACATACACATACCAAAAACACACACTGAAACACACACACGCCACACACACATACATAAAACACACATTCCACACATGCACACCAGACAGATACACAACACACACACAGAAACTAATACAAATATACACACATACTATACAATTCAGACCCCACACACCACAAAAACAAATATACACAAACTATACACACACATGCTCACACACATGACACAAAACATAAACACACAAACCACAGACATACACACACCACACACACACAGACACACACACACTTCATGGACACACATCATGCACACACCACACACTCATACATACATACAGACACACACACACACACACACAGACAAAAACACATACCACATACACACAGACACATACAAACACAAACACATACCACACACAATCATATACAAACACACCACAAATACACACTCAGACATACACCCACAAACACACACCAAACACACACCACACACATTCAGAAACACATGCAAATACACATACTATACACACAAAAAACATACACACACCACACACACACAGAAATACACACACATGCATTCATACCACACACACAGAAAATACAACCAACACACACAACACACACACAGACACAAATACACATATACACCCATCAAATATACCATAAAATGCAGTACACACATTCACACAGAGAAATACACAAACATAAACACAATAGATACACATATACTAAAACATACCACAAACACACACAGAGATACACATGCACACACGCCGCACACACACACACTAAACACACACACCACATACAAATACACACAAAGAAACACACAAACATACATGCACACCAAAAACATATACCACACACTCAGGGACATACATACACACATAAACACACACACCAAACACATACACCACACAAACACGGAACACACCCATACTTAAATACATACACACACAAACCCACACCACACACAGACATACACATAAGAACACACACAGAACGCACACACAGACACACATAAGCACTCACACACCACACACATACATGCCCATACCACACACATCATAGGCACACACATACATACACAAACAACACACACATTACACACATATACCACACACACATCACCCTCAAACCACACATACACACGGACACACACACAAACATACCACACACACTACACACATAGATACGCACACTCATACACACAAACACCACACACACCACATACCACAACATGCACACATTCATATACACCACACACATACATACCACACACGTTCATACACAGACAGAAACACAAACATCATACATAGAAATACCACACACACACCATACAAACAACACACACATACCATACACACAACACAACACAACCCACATATCACAGATAGATATATACACACATAACACACACATACCACACACAGAAATACACCACACACATATACAAACCACACACTCACATACACCACACACATACTCATCAAAAACAAACACCAGATACAACATACATACTCATAGAAACCACACACAACACACACACACAGAACACACATATACCACATACACATACACACGGACATATACACACACTCGCACACAAACCACACATACCATACACAGACACACACAGACACACACAGACACCCACACACTCACACACACACTCCTACCACACACCCACACATACCACACACACCACATACCACAACATACACACACTCATATACACCATACACACACACACCACACACGTTCATACACAGACAGAAACACAAACATCATACATAGAAATACCACACACACCATACAAACAACACACACATACCATATACACAACACAACCCACATATCACAGACAGATATATACACACATAACACACATATACCACACACAGAAATACACCACACACATACAAACCACACACTCACATACACCACACACACACACAGTCATCAAAAACACACACCAGACACAACATACATACTCATAGAAACCACACACAACACACACACAGAGAACACATACACACAGACATATATACACACTCGCACACAAACACACATATCATACACAGACACACACAGACACCCACACACTCACACGCACACTCCTACCACACACCCACACATACCACACACATACACTCCCACCACACACACACATACCACACATATACACACACAAACCACACACACACACACACACACACACACCAGCTATATAAATTCCATATTGTATAAATTATCTGTGTGGGGTCGCATGAACGTAGGTACTCGTGGAGGTCCAAGGACAACCTCGGGTGTCACTCCTGAGGATCATCTGCGTCTCCCTTTAGAAAGGGCCTCACCTGGAGTTCACCAATTGTACTGGTCTGGCTGCCCAGTGGTTGCCGCTGCTCCTGCCTCTCCAGCACCAGGATTATAAGCATATGCCCAATGGTTTGTGCATTTTTTACACATGTTTTGTGGTGTACGTGATATATGAACATGTTCATGAGAATGCACATACACACATGGTGGAGGCTCGGCAGCACAGGGTGTGTCTCTCAGTTAAGAGATAGGGCCTGTCATCAAACATGGTTCCACTAGTGAGGCTGGCCCAGACAAAGTCTAGGGATGCGCATCTATGCTCTGGCCTCCTTCCCTTTCCCCTCACTTGTGTTGGGGCTACAGCCAGCTGTATAATTCCACATGGCTTTTCATGGGGGTGTTGGGATCTGAACTAGGGTCCTCATGCTGTGAGACAGGCTATTCTGGACTGAGGCATCTCTCGGTCCCAAACCCTCTACTTTTAAAATCTAACCCAAATTTTGGAGATGTGTGGTGGTATTTGAAAGAACCGTAGCGACTGGCATGTGGGTGGGCCCTTGCTGGCTATGAGTGGGCCCTGCCCTACCCTCAGCATTGGCAAATACACAGCAAAAAATAAATAAATAAAAAATTCAACAGCAACACTTTCAACACCAACACTACAGAGCCTGACCAGAACCAGCGTTCCAGAGATAGGCCCCCAAAGCCATTTGCACAGGAACTACTTTTCTGGGTGAAGACACAGAACATTGTGGTGCCCATCAAGACTGGAAGCCTAGCGTCTCACATGGTTCCAGTGCTTCCGGTCTCGTCTCTGAGGCTGGTGACCCCTCTCTGTTTCTGCGGAATGAAAATAATCCCAAGAATAGCAGCCTGTTTCTCTCAGTGATGTCGTTTCCTATGCCCGGTGTCATCACCTCAGCTTGGGAGGACTCTTCACCTCATGGCTCAAAGGCTATGATGGCCCTCTGTTTCCTTCCCCCCCAGGCAGGGGAAGGCCATCCTCTTTGTTCTTTTTATCTTCTCACTTTGCTGCCTCTTACTCTTTGGGACTTCGTGGTCACAAGGAAGACTTTTAAGTGTAATCATTTAAGTGAGCAGCCGTGTGCTGGGCAAAATGTTATGACTTTAAGAGTGTGCATATGGGTGTGTATGTATGATGGCTGAGTGACAAATCCAGCTTATTATTAGATTTTAGTTTTTAGTTTAAGTTACATGTCTGTGAGGGGATATATGCTACCACCAGATGTGTCAAATCCCTCTGGATCTGGAGTCACAGGTGGTGTTGAGCTGCCAGAAATGGGTGCTGGGAATCGAGCTCCCATCCTCTGTAAACAGGACTCACTCTCACTTCCTGAGCCATCTCTTCAGCCCTCCATTTTCAATTCATCTTCTGACTTCCTCCCCCTTCTCTTGTTTTATAAAGCAGGGCCTCGATATGTAGTGTAGGCTAGCCTCAAATTCAAAATTCTCCAGCCTTATCCTCATGGGAGCTTGAGTGACAAGCACACATTGCTATGTCCTGCTCTACATAGTTCTTATGCAGGGCAGTTTTCTTGGTGCCTTCATGCTCTTAACCCCTTTCCTCAGATAGGTGTCTAAAGCACACCATGTTGCTTAAGAGACTGGCAGTGGATGAAGACGTCAACATGCCTCCTGGATTTGCATGTTGATGGGATTAAAAACTAAGTGTAGCTGTTACTCTTCATAGACTTTCAAGGCAGCACTTGGCCTCGTGGAGTCTATTTCCTTTCTCTGGCTGGCCAGTGCACACTAAGGGTTGTGAACCAGACTTCAACCTGCTGCTGTGCCTGTGTGGAGCCCTGTCTTACAGAATGGCTGCTATCAAAATGGACAGATGCCTGCCATTCCTCACAATGTCAGTGAGTTCTTGAAGGGGTTCTGTTAGTTAGCTTTTGCATCACACTGCCCAACACTCTGACAGAGACACAGAGATGATTTTTAGCTCCGAGTTTGGGAGGGTCAGAGCCTGTGCCATTCAGGAAGGCACAGCAGAGGTTATGGCTGCTTGTAGCATTGGCAAAGGGTCGAACACAGGGCGTAAATCAGAGAACACAGAACCAGAGCCATGCTAGACCTTCAAAGGCTCGCCCTTAGTTATATACTTCTATCAGCCAGGCCCCACCTCCTAAATTTTCCACAGACCCCATCCCAGCATGCCAGGTGGGGAACATGAGAAGCATGAGCCTGTGAGGACAGTTCGGACTCAGTCATCACAGGTAAGCAGTCCCATGTGCAGCCATGGGGTCCTCAGACTTTGGCCTCACAGAAGGATGTAGTGAGCATGGGTACTGTGGCTCCCCTCAGGGTTCCTGATCCAGTGAGTTTCTGAGGTCAGCCTGAAGACCATCTAGTTCCCACATAACATTGTTACAGTCTGGGAAACTATGACTATGGGGCTCCTTTGTTTTGTTTTTGTTAGCCAGAACACCATGGACCGACTCCTATGAATCCTCGTTTAACGAGTGGGTTTTGCTTTCTGCAGGGGAAAACTTCAGTCATGCTTTACGATTGAAGTCCTAGGAAGTCCTCACCCCCCTCTCTGTCTGAAAATGCATAGAAAAGCTTATGCAAATAAGGAAAGAGTCCAGAGTTCCAACATGAGTATCAATCCTCAAGTACTATCCACTTTGGTTTGGAAATAGGGTCTCTCGCTTGACCTGGAAATTGCCATTTAGACTAGGCTGGCTGGCTAGGGAATGCCAAGGACCGGCTGGTCTCTGCTCATAAGTGAGTGCCTTCCACACCTGGCTCTTTGTACATGGATTCTAGTATAGAACTCAGGCTCCTGTGTTTGCGTGACAGGCACCTTATTAGCCACTGAGCTGGCCACCAGCCCTGGCTTGGACACTATAGTTAAGATGTAGAAAGACTCTTGAGCTGGGGATATTGCTCAATGGTAATTTATCAGGCAGGCGGGATCTATTGCTAACAGTAAAATGAAAAAGAAAAAAACAGACAGAACTTTCAGTTATAGAATAAAAAGCTATTGGCACATGAAGAACATTGTAAAAATTCAAGAAACTAAAAAAGAGAGCCAAATAATACAGGAAGTGCTGGCTTTCTCAAAATGAGAATGTCTAAAGCCATGATTCTCAATATGTGGGTCATGACCCTTTGGGGGTCAAACAACCCTTTCACAGGGTCACCTAAGACCATCCTGCATATCAGATTGAGGACAGTAGCAAAATTATAGTCGTGAAATAGCAATAAAATAATTTTATGATCGCGGTTACTGCAACATTAGGTACTGTATTAAAGGGTCACAGGGTTGGGAAGGTTAAGGACCACTGGTCCAAATTCAATACTGACTCTATTGATGAGAGGTTCTTTTTTCTCTAGTACCTCAAAGCAAATTGGTTTGGTGCATCCAACAGGTAATATCTCCCAAATATCCAAAGTCAATGAGAAAAGACAAACTTGGAGCTATTTCATAAAAATCAAGATTCTCCTGAAAATAAATAGAAGTTATATGATGAAATTTCCACGTTACCTCTCTGCCTGTTCAGGAGGCCCTTCACCCTGACTTACCAAGCTTTGGTTTCCTTATCTGTGCACAGACTGTTTCGACTAAGCCCAACTTTAGCAGAATGAGTGGGCCATGGAGCATTCAGAGGTTAACAGCAACATGGAGTCATTGTAAGCCTGGCAGTCCTTGACCATGCAGGCTGGCCTTTACCTATTTGTATTAAACATGGGCAACAGCTATGACAATTAGAGTAATGAGTGTTGGGAGCCGCTGGCCCCAGCTCCTCAAGGTGGCGCCAATATCCGGTGCTGGCCAACCCGCCTGAGTCAGTAAAGAGCGCATGCGTTTGATACTCTCGCGAGATTGGTCTCTCCGCCTCTCCCGTGGCGTCATGTGGGATAATGAGCTGCAGCCTATAGAAAGGTGACACGTCCAAGGCAGAGGCCTTTGGTCAGTATAAAGGTTGGGCTTCCTACCTCGTGGCTCTCTCTGCCCTCCCCTCCATTTTCCGTAAGCTGAATGCTCTCCCTCAAGATGCATTAAAGCTGTACTGCAGAAGGATCCTACATGTGTCGCGTCTTTTCTTGCGGGCGAGAAGCGGGCGCGGGACAAATGAGGGCTGGAGTAATTAATCATGCTATAGCAAGGACAGTTATCACAGAGTATGACCCCTCCCTAAAACACGTCTCCCTCTACACACACACATATACACATATACACACACAGAGACACATATACACACAAATGTGCACACACATACAAACACAGACACATGCACATAGGCATACACGCACACATACGGACACATACATATACATACACACACATGCACATACACACACACAGACACAGACATATACACGCACATGCGCACACACAGATATGCGCATGCATACATATATACACACATATATACACACAAATATGCACACACATACAGACACAGACACATGCACACAGGCATACACACATACACACACCTCACCCAAAAGGGGCTCCTGGCCAAGTACTGCTGAGCCTGCATCCCTGTTTCTCAGATGATTTGGGACAGCTTTCTGAGGTGCTATTGATGTCTCCAGGTTCAAGACTGCAGTGTGGGGTGAGCCCAGGTCACCCTCAGCTCCCTCCCATCTCTTTCTGATGAACTTCCCACAGATACCTAGACTTAACCCCACCCCCCAACTCCACCCCACCCCCCAACTCCACCCCTGCCAGTTTTGTCTCAGCTGTACTCCCCCTCTACTGTCCCCAGCCCCCCCTCACCCCAGGTTATGGTTATTTGTTTCCTACTTAACTGTGAGTCCCCTGATGTCACTGCATATTGCAAGGGCAGTTGGTTTCCTGTTTTCTGGAGTGAAGGAAGATGTGAGTAAGTTGAGAGTGCTTGGGGATTGGGGTGACCTCACTAAAAGTCTAGTCAGGACTAAATACAACTCAGACTTCTGACATAAGTAGGGGGTGGCAAAAACCACTTAAAAATAAAATAATAACAAGAACCTGCTCATTTATAGTAACCTACAAAGTCTGTAGTAAATTGCCAGGGACAATGGACTTCCTGAGTCTATCTTTCAACCCAGTTTTCTGCCTGGAACATCTTATTTAAATCTATAACAAGCAAGCTTTGAGAGCTGAAACCTGAGGCTGAGTGAGCAACTGGCCCAGCTAAGAGGAGGGTTGGTTTGAGAAGAGCAGGATGTAGACCTGATTAAATGTTTTCATATGCGTTATCTCTACTGTTTCCACCACAAACCTGTTAGACAAAGGCTATTCTTATCTCAGTTTAGCACAAATTAACTCAGAGACAGAGGACCACACAGCACAGAGGCAGGGGCCCAAATCACCCTGGATGGTTTAGTCTGATGCAATGCTCTCTGTTGGAGTGATGTGCCCTGCTTAGTCCATTTGGGCACAATAGTCAAAGGAGAGAGAATTCCATAGGATGGGGAGTGAGGACTGAAGTTTTCAAGCCAGCTTCAGCTGGTTCCTCATGGGTGCTCTGCAGTACCAGCCTCTATTGGAACTTTTTCTCTGGCCCACTGGTCTGTCTTTGAGCCTCCATGCCATGCTGGCAACAGAAACCCGAAACCTAGGAAGCCAGGGCAGGCCTTGATTGGCCACTACAATAACTGCTTTGGTTAGAGATTTCCTTCGGTGAATCACCCTCAGGTGGCCAGTGAGTCAGACTCCTTAACTGTGATCTTTAATTCAGTTCTCACTCATAAACAATTCCGCTTACTCCAGAAGTCTTTAATTTAAAAGTCATGGCAGCAGGAATAGCCATTTCTGAGGTTCTCTCTCAGTGGGAGAGGAGCCTGAGAAATGAAGGCCAGCTTCCCCCTCATTCCCAACAGAACTGAAGTGTCACGACAGCTTTCCCACCCTTTCTGTCAGGTCTCCCATGGGCTCCTCAAAGGTGGAAAATTAAGAACTGCAAAGGTCCTGCTCACGATCCCAGAGGTGGGGTCACTGGGAACCTTCTTGCTGTGAGCTCAGCGGAATGGGATGTTTTAAAGATGATACTCTCGCTCTTTCTTTACATGTATGTGTCTGTGTGAGTGGGTGCTGAGTGGTTGTACAGGTCTGTGGAGGCTGGAAGGTAGAGTTGGATCCCCTGGAGCAGAAGTTACAGCTGGTCATGAGCTCATGGTGTGAGTGTTGGGGACTGAACTGGACTCGGGTCCTCTGGAGGAGCAGAAAGTACTCTTAACTACTGCGCCATCTCTCCAGCCCCAGAGGGGTAGGGTCTGCAGGCTTCTCCTCAGCTTTCAGAAAGATTTCTGTGGTTGAGGAAGCAGATAAGAATTTGGTTTGTGGCTTCTTTAGGGTCCACTTCTATGGACCTAACAAAGTGAGATGTCATCAAGTTATTCATCTGGGTTGTTCCTTGATTTATTTATTGCTCAAAACTTCAAAGTGTAGATCCTAAACTGAAATTGTTCGCAAGATTGGAAAGAGATGCCTGCCCAGACTAGGCTTCTAAGTCAACAGTAACATCTAACCCTGTCTATGCAACTGTATAATGTAAGAATTTAATGATTTTTTTTTTTTTTTTTTTTTTTTTTTTTACAAAGGGGCAAAGCAATACAGGCAAGATGCTGTGATTCCCAACCAAAAGACATGCTTTAAATCCCTAGAGAATTTGTCTCCAGACCCTTGAGTAATCTTTGGAGCAGGTACAAATAAGTGACACACATATTCATATGCTGGTGCTTACACACATTGGCCTGTATACACAAGTACATAGCAAAGTATGTCAGACCATCCTTCCAGACAGGAAGTACATTCACACTAGAATTTGCTACAAGTTAAAAAGTTTTAAAGTCTCAGAAATAAAAATAAATTTAAAAAGTTCCACCACCATCCTACAGTCCAGATTCCTGCCTGTTGGTGTTCTACTTCACCCTTGGTTTTAAGGGTAGCTACAAGCCCTTCCATCCCCAGAATCCACACTTGGCTTTGTGTACAACAACACAAATGACATGTTAACTAATACCACAATAGTGTTAAATAGACTTTTATTTATTTTCAAAAGGTTTTATTTATTTAATTTTATGTATAGAGATGTTTATTCCATGTGTATGTCTGTGTGTCGTGTACAGGCCTGGCACTCAGAGGGCATCGGATCTCCAGAGTGGAGTTACAGATGGTTGTGAGCTGCCATGTGGGTGCTGAGAACTGAACCTGGGTCCTCTGGAAGAGCAGCCAGTGCCATTAACGATTGAGCCATCTCTCCAGTCTGTGTTCTATTTTTAAACAGAAGGAAAAATTCATAATAGAAACCCCTCTATCCACCAGAACAAACTTAATCCCTATTCCAAGAGGGCCAATATGACAAATGATATGTAGACAGTGATATGTGACAGCTTCCTATTTCACTGGTGGCCAGTGGGTTAAACAGAAAGCATGATATTCACCATCACTACCCCAAAGGAAGAACACACGCTGGATTATTTGGCAAACATGATTTCTGCTATTTTGGTAGCAGAAAGTTGAATTCACATCATATTTCAAAATACCCAAAGCTGTCACAAAGATGAAATTAGAAAATTATAGGTTTATGTCTTATTTCTTGTGTCTCTTTGTCTCCATTTCACCTTCCTCATCAGCTACCACCCCCTCTTGGCCTCCATTTAAACTTTTTAGGCTCTACCTGTACTTGTGATTTTACATGAATACACGCATACATTCTAAGTATGAACACATGCATGTGCTATAAGCATGAATACATGTGTACATTTTAAGCTTATATATGCATACTTTATCAGATATTTGTTAAATTCTGTATATGAGCTCCTGGACTGACATATAGCTGGTAAAGATTGTTTCCCCTTCCATGGCCTGCCTGTTTGCTTTGCTAACAGTTACTTTTGTGCTGTGGACACTCCAGTTTCACGTCGTTGGATTGCGCCTCTGGGGTTTTCTTTAGAAAGTTCTTGCCTGCCTAGGGTGTCTTGAACAGTATATTTTTCTCCAGCATTTCAGCATCTTAGGTATTAAATTAAGATTTTTGGTCCACTTTGAATTGACTTTTGTACAGTGTGAAAGACATGGACCTATTTGGCTCTTCTGCATGTGGGTGCTCAGTTTTGCC
This sequence comes from Phyllotis vaccarum, assembly GCA_033318265.1. Taxonomy (NCBI): domain Eukaryota; kingdom Metazoa; phylum Chordata; class Mammalia; order Rodentia; family Cricetidae; genus Phyllotis; species Phyllotis vaccarum. The sequence continues at coordinate 136,883,188 of JARWLC010000002.1, read as the reverse complement.
AGCACTCTTTGTTGAACAGGCTGTCTATGGCCGGCTGCATGTTTCAGTCACTTTTACTAAAACTTCAGTGGCTACAGTTGTGATGGTTTGTATCTGGATTCTCTGACTTATGCTCATGGCCTGTCTATTTTCATGTCAGTACTGAATTGTCTTCATTTTAGGACCGTGCTCAGGTATCAGTAGCTCCATCTGTGTTCTTTCTCCAGAGTCATGAATTTGAACATCCACTTTATGCTTGTTTTAGTCATAATTACACAGAATGCAAGATTCACTGATAGTTTTCATATGTGAATACCATGTACTTTGCTTATATTCTCTCATCTACTACAAACAGGTTCTCCTGTATTCTCTCGCTGTACCTTTCTCCTACCAATATTCCTCTCAAGCCTTTAAGTCACACATGTGTGAATGTGATGATGTATATGAATATGAATGTGTATATAATACTCTTTTACATATACAATCAATTTACATTTACAAATCAAGATTTTGAATTTGAAAAAAAACATGTAATATTTATATTTTTGAGTCTGAACTACATCATGATCTCCAGTTCTAGCCAAATGAAAGGATTTTGCTTGTCTTTGCAAATGAGTAAAACTCCACTTGTATATGTCCTATGGTCTCTACCCATTTGTCTCTTGCTGCGCCTCTCTGATGACCTCCCTTCCTTGATGTTGTATGTTCCTGGGGTGTTGATTCAGTCTTTTGTGAATCAGCCCAGATTGCTTGAGCTGCATCGTAGGGTAATTCTACTTTTAGGGTTTGTTTTGTTGTTGTTTTGGTTTTTCAAGATAGGGATTCTCTTTGTAGCCTTTGCTGGTCTGTGGACCAGACTGGCCTCAAACTCAGAGCTCTGCCAGCTTCTACCTCCTTGAGTGCTGTGATTAAAGGAAGCCTCAGCAGTTTATACTCCCATTAGTAGTGAGCACAGCTACTCCAGCCCTCATACCCTCACCAGCCTTTATTGTCACACGAGGAAGTGATCCCGATTGGTCTCCTCCTGGCCTTCTCTTCCTGTGCAATAGAACTTCTCACTTCTAGCAAGTACATTGTCAAAGTAACTGTGAAGCTCAGAGTCTTCACAGTGAGTGCTTTTTGTAGTTCTACAGAAATTCATTCTCCCATTTCACTGTTGACCTTCTGTACCACCTGTGAATTTCCTTTCTGGATATCCGTTGTTTCTTTGTGGGGGACCCACCATGCTCCCTGTCTAACAGAATACTGAAGCACATGAGCATGCCTTTGGTCCTCTCTCAGTGTCCTGCTACTTTTGTACCCAGCTCCTGGTCACCATGTGCCTGATTCTACTTTTGCTATGGGGTGCCTGTTTTACACATATTTCAGGCATGGAGACAACCAAGTTCTCTTAAGTGTTCATGTGGCCCCATAACTTGGTCCCATTTGAACCCTTTTCATGGTGAGCACCAAGAGTTAAGTATGGGGAATCTTCCTGGACTCAAGACATTTGGTACTCAAGAGCTTGAAGATGATGAAGGTTTGAACTCACTTAGAAAAAGGAGCATGTCTGAGAACAAAGCTAAGAGACAGGGAAACAGAGCCAAGAAAGTGACAGAGTGGATCAGCGAGAGACAGAGAGAGGAAAAAGACAGTTTAGAGGTCATTTTTCAAGTCATTGTTCCCAAAACCAACTCTGCCTTTGAGCTCTCCAGTTACCCAAGTCAGTAGGTCACCATTTTATTTATGAATAAAGGCTAGACACAATGAACTATCTGTCCTGACTGTGTACATACTTAACTGGCCAATGCGACCTTAAATCTCTTATGCTCCCAGTTTTAGGATTCTCTAGCTCCCTGAGGATTTCCAGTCCAACACCTTCCTGTCTCTCTCTGATCCATGCCCACTTAGCCTCAAACCTCAGAACAGTTCTTTGTTGGTGCCTGCAGCAGAGACTGACCACCAAGTGACACGTAGGTGCCTCTTGGAATTCTTCAGTGCAGGCTGGATCACTTGGGTCTTTCACCTTCATTATGCACAGAACCTATGGTGTACTGGCTGAAGAGAAACAAAGACTGGATTCATGTGGAATGGCAGCCCAGGGGTTTTTAAGCCTTTTTCATGTTTGTAAAGCAAGGCCCGGCTCTGCTAAAATTTCTAAGGAAATTGTTTCTCTATTGTCCTCACTGTATAAGAGGTCATGGTTCACACCTTTTGACTAAGCCTCTCAGGCGTTGAGGTCACCCTGAAAGAAGGGCACTATGGGATGACAAAGTCATTTAAGTAAACGTGTAACGTTTAAAAAATGTGATGATCCACAGGAAGTTTATCTTCTAAATCACTCTGTTCTGAAAGAGATGAAATGTTCCCAGCTCTGTTCCCAGGGTTTTACCCAGTTAAATGACTCTCTGCCCCTAGAAACCAATTCAGTTAAAACCACACAGCCTGTGACTGTAGGAGATTAGCATTTGTACTCAGCATAAAGCCTTAGAGATGCCACAGCTTTGCTGACGTATCAATAGTTGACTCTTTTGGACTGCTGACTAGTATTTTTTGCTCTTGGGGAGGCACTTGGTTTTAATCATCCACCTGCTGTGGGCATGTCAATTATTCCCACCTTTGGGCTGTTACACATGGAACTACTCGAGGAAGCTGCTCTATGGATTTCTGTGTGAACATGGTTTTCTGTTCTCTGGGATAATGTCCAGGAGCACAGTGGCTAGGGAAAGCATATGTGTGTTTACTCTTTCAAGAAGTAGTAGCCACCAACTTCCCTAATGATTCTACCACACAACTTACTCATCGGCAAAGGATAAGATGTAGAGGTTATTTTTGCAACTAATCTGGCTAGCATTTAGTATTGAAAAAAATTTAATATTAACCCGTTGTGACAGGTTTGCTCTGATAGCCATCTGTGGCTTGAAGTTACTAATGTTAGGTTACGTTTAACACACTTTGACATGTTAATTTCCCTCCCACAATCCTCTCTAGTAAAGCTCACTTCATGTCACATCAAACTGTTTCATTTTCCTGTTAAATTCAGAGAATTCACTGTATGTCTAACATGAATGTCTTCTTGTATGTGATACATATTTTCTGCCTTTTGGTAGCATGACTCTTCTTCAGGTCATAATTTTTCATAGAACAAAAAATTTTTAATTTCAATGACAATTTATTGAATTTTTTCTTGTACGGGTTATGTTTTAGTTTCATGTATAAGAACATCCAGCCTGAGTTCCAGAATCTTGACATTTATTGTTAATACATTACAATTTCTGAAAAGGAATATTGCCTAGCACAGGCATGCTGCGTGTACTTCCGAGAGCAAGGTGGACCACCAGAATCTCTACCAGAGTCACAGTGAAAAGCCACCAGGTCTTACTCTGCCATCTCCAGCTACTCAGACCCCACCCATTTCATCCAGAAGTTCAGACCAGCATGTGAGAGTGGTGTTCCCAGTAGCATGCAGAGTTCCACTACTTGGGTAGGCTTCATAAAGCTAGACTTTCTTGACTAGATTATCCAACCGAAGAGACTATGGTAACTCTTTGTATATAAAAATCATAAAGCCTTTAAAAAGAATGTAATTTCTGCATTTAAATTGATCATCCATTTTGAATTAATTTTGCAGGAGGTATTAAGTTCAGTGGAAATTTTTTTCCTTTTTTCTTTTATAATTCCCCCTCTATGGCCTTTCTTACCTCCTGTGCCTTCCTGTATGTGATACATATACAAGTGTATGTGTAGTATAAGAATGGCCCCCATAAGCTCATATATTTAAATGCTTACACTCGGGAGTGGAAACCCTTTGGGAAGGGCTAAGAAGTGTGGTCTTGATAAAGGAAGTGTGTCACTGGGGGTGGGATTTGAGGTTTTAAAAACCCATGACAGGCCCAGAAATCATTCTCTCTCTGTCTCTGTCTCTCTCTGTGTGTGTCTCTGTTTCTGTCTCTGTCTCTCTCTCTGTCTGCTGCCTGTAGATCAGGATATAAAGCTACCTCCCCAGAACCATCCTGTCTGATTTCTACAAGATGATCATTGACTAACAGTCTAAACTCTAAAACTATAAGCAAGTCCCCAATTAAATGTTTTCTTTGATCATGACGTCTCTTCACAGCAATAGAACAGTAACTAAGACACAATTCGGTACCAGAGACTAAGGCATTGCTGTGAAAGGCCTGACCATGCTATTGTTTGGGGGAATGTAGAAGACTTTGGGACTTTGGACTAGAACAGTTTAACTCTTAGCCGGGGCTTCCATCCTAATAGAAGCATAGAAAACAGTACTGCTGAGGATGATATGGATCATGGGTGCCCAGATCAAGATATTTTAGAGAGAAAGAATATTATCAGCTGCCTTAGAGGCAATTATTGAAATATTTTTAGCAAAATAATGGCTGCTTGAGGTTAGATTGGAGAGTTTTGAATAAATGGTGTTGGCAGAAGAGATTTCAAGACAACCTACTGTTAATTGTGGTTATTAGTGATCGTTCTCATGCAGGGCAAGAAAAAATACAAAATGTACAGTTTGAGGAGAATAAGAACACTAGGAAATGTAATATTGGAGCCAAGCCTACGCTCAAGGAGATGAGACGTTTAAGAAAACCCTGCGCTAACTTGAATAAAGGGTTTGGTAAACTGAACTCGAGATTCCAATCATGCATCCTGTGAAAGGAAAAATCCCAAGAGATTTCCTAGCTCTAAATATCAGTGGAAAATTTGTGCAAATGTAATTTAAGGAGGAGACCATGGTTCAGCTCTAGCAGGCAGAAGAACTTGGCACCTTCGGCGATACGGTTCTGAAATTAGTGTTAAGAATGATACAAGAAAGGAGTTATGGAATCATCCTCCATGGTTAAGTTTCCTTAACCATGCATGATGCTGGGGCCAGACATGTGACAGGTATGTCCCTGCATGGAGGCCAAGAGAGGTCATTGCATGGAGCTGTGAATTTGAAACCTGGATTGCATTAAAGACTCCAAGATGCTGGAGATGCCAGAGCCATGGGACATCTGTGGATGAGAGCTACTAAAAGAAACGCAATCATCCCAAATGACAGAAGTGTTCTGCAGTGAGCATGGCTGAAAGAGAAGAGCTATCTGATAAACTCTAACATCAGACATAGAATCATGGAGTTTGGAATTCACCCCACTGAGTTTCATTCTTGCTTTGATCTGATATCTCCTCACTAGGTCCCATATTCTGTGCCATTGTATGTTGGTAGTATGTGATCTACTTTTTGTGGACTTACACTTAAGAGATTGCCACAAGTTTCAAAAGAGATTCTGGACCTAGGAGTTAAACAATGTTTAGACTATGAAAGTCTATGGGGAGTTTTGAAGGTGACCAGAATTCAATAATGATATGGCTACAAGCCTATGGGGACCAGAGGATAGAATGTGGTGGTTTGAATAAAAATGACCCCTATAGGCTAATATTTTTGAATGCTTAGGGGTTTTGTTTGTTTGCATGCTTTTGTTTGGTTTTTTGAGACAGGGTTTCTCTGTATATCCCTGGCTGTCCTGAAACTCACTCTGTAGACCAAGCTGGCCTTGAACTTATAGATATCCACTTGCCTCTGGCTCCTGAGTGCTGGGATTAAAGGTGTGTGTCACCACTGTTTGGCTAGGTTTTTAAAAATGTTTTATAAGAGTTGCCGTTTCTTCATAGCAATAGAACAGTAGTTAAGACACTTTCTGTCTCTCTTCCCTCACAGCATCTCACTGTTCCAGTATCATACATTAGAAGGACTATCCTTCCTCCACTGTACTATTCTTATAGCTTTGTGAAGACTAGTTGGTCCTCCTGGTGTGAGGCTACTTCGGGGTTCTCTATTCTGTTACTCTTTCCTATTGAGTTGATCTATGATGTGATCTTTGTTGAGAAAGAAAACATTTCACTTTTGTGTGTGATGCATGTATGCATGTTATGAATATATAATACATTTGAATGCATGTGTGTATTCAAGCACATAAGCATGTTGTGTATGAATGTGTAGAGGCCAGAGGGCAATAACTGTGGGAGTCATCTTCAGGAACACATATTCTATCTCCTTTAAAACAAGATCTCTCATTGGCATGGAGCTGAAAAGTTAGATGAGGCTGGCTGGTCAATGAGCTCTAGAGATTGGCCTGACTCTTCTTTTCCTGTGCTGGGATTACAGCTGCACGGCAGCACACCTGGCCTTTTTACATAAGCTATCTTCCCACCCTGGACTATGCAGTCTTGATCATGATAACCAAGTATAACTCCAGACATAAAGCTAAGTTATTCTTCTCACTTTATAATGTGCAAGTGTATAGAGAGATAGAAGAGAGAGAATAAAGGAGGGAGAGGGGAATGAGAATAGTCTTGCTGTGTAGACTATGTTCTCACTATACTCTAAAGGCTAGCTTCAGGCTCATGACCTCCCACCTCAGTCTCGCAAATGTTGGGTTTATATGTCATGCCTGGATTCCACACTATACTTCTCTATAGAATTATTTTAAAATTATTTTCTTTCCTTTTCTCCTTCATAAAATTTTAAAATAAACTTATCTGTGTATACAAAAAAAAACTTTGCTCTGGTTTTGATAAGAATTTTGCTAAATTTAAGTATTATGCTGGAAAGAGCTTTACTGGATTGAGTCTTTGAACTCATGAAGGCCGTATCTATCTCCATTCATGTAGATATTTTTTGATATCATCAGTGACACAGCTGGTAAGAAAATTGTTTTACTCTCCTCAGATGTTTCTCTCTCCTGTTGTGTAGTAATAAAAAGACCACCTCATCCCAGTGCCACCGCAATGAGCAAGTTCACAAAAGCAGAAAGCAAGTGCTTAAAAACTTCATTGCAGAAACATCATTGTTTTCTTCTAGGAACTCACAGGCATCCCAAGGCTTCTAAGGGATGCCTGGTACCATATTAAGTTCCTGTAGCCATCACAGGGGAGTTATATATAAATGATTGTTCAGGTCTGAGCTTTCTGGGGACAGTGTCACTATGTGATTGGACAGAGCAGTCAGTGGCATAGTGCCATCAGATGGGGTTGGCCGTCATGTCCCCACAGTTGCAGAAGTTAAGTGTATCTGGTCAGTACTCTATCACAGGTTTGAGACCATGGCATGATTAGAGAGCCATCATTTCAGTTTCCAATGGCCAACTGTGACTTACATTCAAGAACAAGAGAACACAACAACTGTGCATCTTACTTGCAACTTATTTTGTAGACATTCCTTTGGAGTAAGCTGTTCCTCTGTAAGGTGAAATGAGATCCATTTTATAAGACCCAAGGACATCTCAGCTCAAAACTCCTTGTCATTGGTCCCCTAACTGTGAGCTACCTTCTAGCATCTTCATCCTTTGACCAGGCCACAGATTCTGTGGTTAAGGGATAGGTTCATCTCAGAGTATTTCTCCTTACACTTTAATGGGATTTACATTTTACAGTTCAGTCCACAGGGACTGAATTTTGTTCATTATGCTTCCTAGTTCTACCCAGGGAAGCTATGCAGGGATGTGGGAATTGAAAAGGGCCCCATGATAGGACGTGCAATAAGACAGGGAAGAGACTGCTGCATCCTAGCTCATCTTCCCTTCTCACACCAATTCCTCACCTGCTCAGCAGTGTGTCAACTATCAAATTTAGGTCAGTAGTCCACATCTTGTCCACACAAACTGACCAACTAGAAATGTGGCCTTTTATTCTTTTTAGCTAAAGACTGAAAAGTAGATCCATGATTCCAACAACTCTATAAACACAAGGAGTTTTTTAGTGATTCTAAGATGGAAGAGGAGGGCCATGTGAAGCAATAGAATTTCTGCCATAGTTTAGTATTACTGTTCTATTAGATTCTAGACAGAATACTAGATGTGCAATGACAAAGTGTGAGCCGCACACTACAACCTGATTGCATCTCATCTTTGGCAAGTTACATGATCTTAAAGACCTATATTTTTACATTTGTACAAGGGGAAAGCAGAACATGGCTTATTAGATATGCAGCCTTACTGTTAAGTGAGATAATTGGTATAATATACATAACCCAGCATCTAATGATAGCCGTTACCATTACAATTCTCTTTCTAGAGTAATGATCCTAATTTTAGCATTCTGATGAGTGTTTCTAATGAAGTAATTAACAACAGAGAATTTTGTGTCAGATTCAAATGTAAAACTCTGTTCTATTTACAATAGATCAAAAGGCATCGATTATATTATTTATCCTTTAAATCCATTTCCTCGTATGTAAACTAAAGCTAATTCTATGTACTTTAAGATTTCATGTGATATGTAAAACTACATGGATAAAGAATTTAGTAGAGTCCATTATACAGCAAATGCTTAAATATAATGACTGCTATTTATATTATTATCATCATTATTAAACATAATAAATATTTGCCTAAGATATTTATGTAACATTTCAAAAACACTCCATGCAACATAAGAAAATTAAGGTATCTCTAGTCTATAGTACCATTATAAAGTGAAGGACTCTATTAGACAGCCTCCTCCGGATCTACTTTACTGGGTGCAGATAATAAATAGTTCTATCTATTATGGTGTTATGCATTGCCATATAGGATGAATCACATGCCCACAGTGCATGGAAAATAACCATTTTTAAAATGTTTTTAAGGTTTTATTTTCATTAAAAAATGTCATCTCCATCAATGTGTCCCCCTGCTCCCCCTCCCCTTCCCCTTCCAATTCCTCCCAGCCAGTCCTAAGCCTCACCTCTCCCCATCCACCCATCCCCTCCCCAAAAGGGCAAGAAGTCCCAAGGTGGGCCAACCCAGCACACACATCCTCCTCAGGCACATCTGATTCACTCATCCCCAAATCAATGCTGGGCTGGGTGGTTCTTTATAGGGAATGGGCTCCAAGGTGCCAGCTTATGCACAGGAACACAGTCTGATCCCACCTCACATGACTCCACACACTCGTGGCAATCGAAAGCCGCCCAATCCCGGAGGGCCCAGCTCCCCCTCTTGATGGATTTCCAGTATCCATTCCCAATCCAGTGAGCTCCCCAGAACTCCAACCAGCCATCACTGTAAGAACCTTCCTCATATGGTGACCTCCCGGGAGCGGGGGACCACCAGGTTGCCTAAGGAGGGGTGAACCAGCCCAGGTCGGAAATGGAGCAGGTCAAAACTGTGCTCACCAGTGTTGACCTTTTCCTTGGGGCCTGGCTGCCCGGGCTTAGAGCAGAGAAAGAATTATTCAAATAAAAATATTCCTGAAATCAGTTACAGCCCTAGTTTCCTCCTATCTAACCTCAGAGTTAGACAGAGCAAGAGGTGCCTCAAAAATAAGAATAATACAAAACAGGGTATGGGAGAACATGGAGAATACACCTGAGATAATAATATCTGCCTGATCTCAGCAGTGCTGACTTCACAGTTCACTTCTGCTTTATCTCAGCACTGCTGACATCACAGTTCACTTCTGTTAGATATCACCAGTGCTGGTAATCACAACCTATCTAGTTGAGCCATACCGTACCAGTACAGGAATAATTCTATCACAAGGGAGGGGACTCATATATAGGCCTTTCATCATGACTTATCCTTGGCAAAACCCTTCAGGCTCACTATCAGTCCAGAAGTTCACATTTAATGAGCACCCACTATGCACAGAGCTAGTTAGTCAGGGGATATATGCACAGTATCAACCTAAACCCATCAAACTGTACAAATTTTGTATACATTCATTAATCCATCCTGTATCCAAAGACTCAAAACAAATATTTAATTAACATTTGATAAGTGACAGACACTGAGCTGAGAAGTGGACATGAGTATATATAAGGCAATAGCCATAGAAGTGCCTTGGGCATTCTGTCATGAATAAAATCAGTTTGTCTCTCTGTACCCACAACTGATGGTGTGGTGTCACCATCCTCAAGGTGCAGCAGTTGGTGGGAGGAGGAAGCTGAGTTAGTGGCCAGGTGGTGCCAATAAAATTACCAGGGAGTGGTCAAATGAGGACACAAGTCAGCAGTGTGCCTTTCATGGTGGAGGTGGAACTGCCATAAATTAGGAACTTGACCTTCAGATTTTGAGAACTGCCGCTTGTATAAACATTTCTACAAGGCTGGAGAAACTGGTTTCAGAAACCTCTTTGGCAATAGTTAACAAAGGTCCTTTGGGGCCACTTCTTACCTTCATTTTTCCGTATGGGTGTGTTTTCTTCTATGCTTGCCACATCCAAACTAAACGTGTATGTCTGGAAGTTAATGCTCCTTTGTGCTGTGAGCTCTGCTGGCCTCAGCTAAGGGATAAGGGAGTGGAGACAACCATGATAGCTTGTAACTTCTGTCTTCTCCGCATACTAGTCAATCACTTCAGCTGGTTCTGATAAAGAGCAGAGCGAACTGACATGGGAATTGGATGCTGCTCTAGGTAGTTTCAGTGGCTAGCCTGCCATGGGTTATTGCCCCCAAGGAAGCAAGCCAGTGCAGCCATAGGGAGGCTATATGGCAAAGAAAAGTTACTGTGAAGTTTGATGTTTGGTGAACAAATGGATTAGTGATCTCTCTGGGATGACTCGGCAAAAGGGGACAAGTGGCATGATGGGGTGTTTTGGAAGAATATTTAATAGAAGAAAGACATCCCTGTTCTTTGTTTTCATTCTTCCTGCTCACTGTGGGTTTGGCAGTCTTTGATTGATTGCTTTTCCTTGAATAGAAGACCTTGAGAAAAAGAATTGGATGAAGATTTTTTTTTTATGTGATGTAATTTTTGAAAGTACGACAGAAGCATTACCATGTGTTCTAGGAGAAAAGCTGTGAAAGGGTGTGTTGTTGCATGAACTAACAGGCAGGTGTAGAGCATCCAATCCCTACAAGCACGTATGTGAACACTTCCTTGGAACACCCCATCCAGTGACGGCCAGGGTCATTGTGGAGCAGTGTGTCAGGAAGGCTTCTACACAGCTTTGATAGGAAACTCAAGGAAAGAAACTGTAAAGAAGAAAGGTCGATTCCATCTCAAGCTTTCAGAGGCGGGGAGAGGCGCTGTTCACATTATGACATCTGGGAAACAAAATAAATAAATAAGTAAGTAAATAAGTAAATAAGTAAGTAAGTAAGTAAGGAAAGAAAGAAAGAAAGAAAGAAAGAAAGAAAGAAAGAAAGAAAGAAAGAAAGAAAGAAAGGGAAATGAAGGAAGGAGCCTGAGCAATTGCTGCCTCAGAGACAGAAGGGCAAATTCTCCTCTGACATTTCACTACCTCTCAGTGATGACTTCTGATGGAATAGATTAATTAAAGAACCACTGCCCTCAGGATTAAACAGATGACAACAAAGCCCCTGAGGCTATAGGCAATATTTTACATTCAAAGTCCAACAGACATGAATCATACCTCCTGCCTGCCCATATTCACTTCTAGGTTGTACCAGTATGTAGAGAACAAAGATCTGTGTTCCTGAAGAAAAACTTAACACAAAGAAACAACGTGGAGCAGATGTTTGGGAGTGGGACATTTCAACCGTCAACTGCCATGTCCATGAGCAGGATTGCCATGGTGTGAGTCTGGGGAGCCTCTGTGGCAGTCATCAGAAGGAAGCTGGGGCACAGCCACACATTTAGCATCTGGAGGGAGACCAATGAAGGGGTATCTGTGGAGGAAGAGCATGCCTGTGTATTAGGAAGCCAAGGTGGGCAGTTCTGCAGTAGGAGCACAGACTATGACAGTGGGTGACTTCGCTTCAGACTCAGGCGGCTCTACATGGTCATCTTAATTCTTTTAGACTTAAACTTTCACAGCTGTGAAACCCTTAAGAGCTGCCTAGACTCCCTCACAGAGGTTTTAGGAGGCTGAATGAGAAGATGTAGATATTTACATAAGACAAAGAATTGTTATGAACTGATATATTTATCAGTCAATGGCGTTAAATGCCTTGGGTAAGTCAGGCATTGTGCCAAGCTGTACAGAATAGCAGGAATATCTCCTTCCCACTGAGCAGTATCTCAACAGGGAAACAGAAACAAACAGCAGCAATGCAGGCCCAGTTTAATGACGTGTGCCAAGTGCTGTACAGGAAAGGCATGGCTCTAGAAAAACACAAATGAGGGCCATTATCCAGAGAGGGGACAGGAACAGCTACCTGAGGAGAGTAGTGGTAAAACAGTCTTAAAGGATCCTAAAGAACTGCAGAAACATCCTCCATGAGCTGTATTGTCTTAAGCATCTTCTGTGTGTCTTGCTGTGGCATTGAGACTCACATTCCCAGGCAGATGAGTAGAGAAACTATGTTATATGTACACAATGGAGTTTTATTTAGCCATGAGGAATGAAATCCTGTGGCTGGGGCCAGAGTGCACTGTGTTAAGAAAAACTAGCTAGTTACAGAGAGACAAATACTATGTGTTCTCTCTCATACTTGGAAGTTAAAAACAAACAAACAAAAAAACCCAACTCAACCTAAATGTAGAATGTGAATAATAGAGAATGAGGAAGTAGGAAGTTGGGGTAGATGGCTAAAGAGAGGTTGGTTTTGAACAGTGCACTCAATGCACATGCGTGAGAATATCACACTGCATCACATCAATATGAACAGTAGTCTGTGTTAATTAAAATGTAAATATATTGCTGGGTGTGGTAGAGAAACTTGTACTCTTAGCACTTGGGAGACCGAGGCAGAAAGATGAAAATGGAAGGCAAGTTCAAAGCCAGCCTGGGTTACATAATGAGACTCTGAACAAAACAATAATAATAATAATAAAAAAAAAACCACTTCAGAAAACAAACTAAGTGAAAATAATTTAAAATAAAAGGCATTAAAATTTAAACCCCATGAAAACCAGATTATTAATTTTCTAGATAGCTACTGTGCTGTTTAGAAATACTTGAGCCTTCAAGGGAGTGAAGTTGCAGTGTCTACAGGCAACTGTTGACTCTTTGACCTGAGGGTCATGGGTTTATCTCAGGGCTGCACAGCTCAGGAAATTCCCTCATCATCCACCTAAGCCTCTGAGCTTTGGAAGCAAGGAGTGGGAACTGTTGAACCTTATGATAATGCCGCATCCTGGCATTTGATGCTAACCTGTTTGTGTTCAGTTTAGGCTTTCTTCAGCAAGGACTCCCTGCCCCCCATCTCCCTGAAATCTCTAATCTGTATTCTAAGTGAAATGAAACTGTGTATGCTACCTCATGTCTTCTGCAGAATGAGGTGCAATATGAACTGGTACTTGCCATACAACTTGGCTAGAAAAACATAAATTGTATTACTTAACAAGATTTGTGCATTCTCATGTCAACACTGTTGCATACACGGATGATGAAATTTCTTTCAGTATCTGAGGGAAGAAGCCAAGTGAGGTGGTATCGAACCACACAGGGATATCACAGGCAGTATCTCACAAATCAGAGATATTTGGCCTCTTAGTCACTCAGATTTCAGCATTATAAAAAGTCAAAATCACAGCTTTTATGTCTGGCTGACCAGCACCACTAGAGAGCTGAAGGTAATTAGAAAGTCTCCTAACTAAGCTAGTCTCTTGTGCTGGAGAGGCTCCCATGTATCGCTGTGAGTCTACCAGATGCTTGCATCTAGGAAGTGCTCACAAGTGACTTAGCCATGTGGTTCTCCACACCAGTGCACTTTTTTTTTTCTTTTTCTTTCTTTTTTTTTTTTTTTGCTTCAGGAGAGATGGTTTCTGTCACATGATTTCTGCAAAGCCCTATAACCTTGGCTCCTGTACACAAACAGAGACACACACGTAGGAAGAGGTAATAAATGTCATATGTTTTCCTTGGTAGTTCCAAGTGGACAAAGGCTGCTCTAGTAGCACAGTCTAAAATGTGATGTGACCCCCTCCAGGAGGTGGAACTTGAGGCGAGGGATTTCCTAGAACTCATAGCTTCAGGCACAGACCTGAGAACAGCACAGAGGAGACCAGCAAAGGCCATTTGTTTTAGTCAGGGTTTCTATTGCTGTGAAGATACCATGACCATGGCAACTCTTAAAAAGGAAACCATTTGATTGGGGTAGCTTAGAGTTTCAAAGGTTTAGTCCACTACCATCATGGTGGGACATGGCAGTGTGCAGGTAGACACAGTACTGGAGAAGGAGCTAAGAATTCTACATTTTGATCGTAGATAAGGAAGTGAACTGTGTCACTGGGTGCAGCTTGAGCATAGGAGACCTCAAAGCCCACCCCACAGTGACAGACTTCCTATAACAAAGTCACACCAACTCCACTCCTCCTAATAGTGCCACTCCTCATAGGAGCCATTTTCTTTCAAACCACCACAGCAATCAGTGACCTACCTCTCTCTAGAATGCCCCAACTCTTTTTTACAGCAGAAGTGCCAGCCATATCATAGAGGGCTGAGCCTTCTTCCAATGGCCTTGGCATATAGCATGGTATGGGAATGTGGACTGTTAGATCATGATCTTGAGACTAAAAAGTATCAAGCACATAAGCTCAGAGTTATATTTGGAGTTAGATCATTCTGCATTCAATTCCAATTATGCAGTCCATTGACCTAAAGCTCAGTAATCTCTGGAGTGGGGGACTATAACTTCTGTACTAATTTCTTAAACAGTGGTAATTGAAATGAATGAATCACACACAAATTGCTTAACATTTTAAAGGGTTTAATACACAAAACATTATTATTATTATTGGAAGTAGATGCAACAGCAAAATCATAGCATAGGTGTAAGGCCCCCTCCCCAAGAAGTAGAGTTAGCAACAGCACGTTGTAAAGACAGTAAGCAAACTCGCCTAAGACATATTAACAGGAGGAATGTGGTTAAGAGCCGTAGTCAAGAAACAGCCCCCAACCAAGGATTCAGCTGGGCAGAGGGGGAAGGGAGGGGAAGCAGTTACTTAGCTATGTGATCAGGCCCAGCCTGATCAGGGAAAGAATTCCAAAAAGAAGATAAAGAACAAAAGAACAAACAGCAGGCCTGGGGGCGGGTGATAACCAGGTTGTTTGGTCAGGCCGGATGGCAACCTGGGGGCCCTCACCCCTCACCCCTCAACGGGCGATTTCATTCAAACCAGCCAATGGAAACTTTGTAACTTCGCCTTTGCCTCTGTACGCACGATTTTGCTTCCCTAACCCTATAAAAAGGCCCTAAACAGAGGGCTGGGCGCGCCAGCCATCCCAAGTGGCTTGGTAGCCCGCAGGTCCTGCGTTATTCAATAAACCTCGTGCTGTTTGCAGCTGATCTGTGGCTCGGTCCTCCTTGGGTCATGGGGTCTCCTTCCGAGGGAAGGTCCGTTTCGGGGGTCCCTAACCCCCGGGGGTCTTTCATAGGGAGATCTTGGCCTGAAGAAAATTTTCAGTGTTGTTGTGTTTCGTACACTGTGAGAGACAGAGCCTCAGAATCAGGAAATGGTAGCTTTTTCTAGGGTTTGCCTCAAGGACAAACTATAGCAGGAAAATATCAACAATGACCAGCTATCTCCAGCTGACACAGTTCAGATGGGCCATCAAGGATCAGGCTGTCAGAGCCACAGTGACATGGGAAGCAGAGGATGCTTGCCGATCTCCTGAAGAAGCCAGCTTGAGGGACACCTCAGTGCCCAAAAGAACTACAATTTTAGCATCAAAATAATGACAGAAACAAATTCCAAGCCACTGGATAAATAAAAAAACCTAGGATTCTTTCTCTAACAGATATAAATATCAATCTATCAATAAATAATAAATTACATGGAAAGTGACTAATATATAGTGGCTGATCAAGACACTGACTGTTGTTACCATCAGAAGGTCTGATGATGACAGCATGGTCCATATGAACTTTCGTGTGGGGTGGGGGCTGGGAGTTAAACACAGGGCCTCACATGTTTCAAGTAAGAACCATTCTAGCTTATATTCTTAACTATCTTTACCCAGCATACCATAAAGGTCTTCAGATTTAGTCCTTTTCACATATGTTTGGTCCTCCCCAGTAAAGTGTCTGTCGAAAGGTAAGGGATAGCAAGAATGTTCCGTTTTATCTTCACTGTCAACTTCATTGAATTTGAAATTGCCTGAGAGACATGCCTTGGAGGAGGTCAATGCCCTCCAAAGAGCTTCCCATGAGGAGGAAAGACCTGCCTGGGTACCACCATCTAATGGGCTGTGAACCCAGGGCAAATAAAAAGGAGAAAGAAGTGTCTAGAAGAACACCATCACTCATATCTCTGCTTTTTGACTGTGGATGATCAGCTGCCTCACGTTCTAGTCATCATGATCTCCTCTCTAACATCATGGACAACATCTCTTCCCAAAATGTCCACCAAAACAAAAACACAATCTTCTTTCTTTCATTGGTTTTTAGTGTGTATTTGGTTATAGCAATCAGACAGTGATTAGTATGTAAGTGTTGTTAAGGTTGTGAAGAAAATGTAACCCTTTGTAAACTCTTTTTAGAAATATGTGTTAGTCCAACTGATGCAGGATAGAAATGAGACATATAGTGACATGGGAGGAAAAGGCTGGGGGAGGCTATGACTATAATATGCCTAACTCTGTCTGGTTTGGGTCTTTAAGCAGAGTAGGCCTGGTTACTGCTTCTTTAAGGGGAGCTATCAGAAAGACACAGAAGGACAAATTCTATATCCCCTTATTTATTTGTGGGATCTCAAATAGTTGATCTCATTAGTTACACAAAGTTTGTCAGGGCCCAGGAGTGGCAGGAAAGGAAGAATGCTGGTCGCTGGTCAAAGGTATCAGATAGACAGGTTCTGAGGGTCTAAAATGAAGCATGGATGGAAATGGATACGCTAAGTTAAGTATATGGTTATTATACAAAGTATACATACATCAGATCAGGGTACTTAACAGTCTGAGCATATCTATTTGGGAATTTGATATTTGGTCAAACGATTTCTTTTTCATAGGAAGAACAACTGCTTTCTTTTGTGTCGGCTAATGCCCTTTCCTTAGAATGCTCACTTGGCTTTCTATCACATAATGAGTAAGCAGAACCTTCCCACAGTTAGGAAGTGACAAGGGTGGTGGTGTTGCCAAGATTGCAAAAGGTAGATCACAGCTCTAGCAGCCAAATGTTAAAATTCATCAGTACAAATTATAAAACTGAAACTGAAATTGAAGTATTTTCCTTAAAATCTCAGGAAATTGGAGAAAAGAATTTCCAAACTGCCAGTGGCCACTTCAAGGACAACGGAGGTTATCTCCATGCACTTTACTTCTAATGGTATACTCAAATTGAAGAGTGGGGTCTGACTTATATTGGCCATGGTTTTCAGATGGTGTTGGAGTTCTTATTAGTGCCATATTTAATGTTTATTTTTAAGTATCTTAAAAACCATAATGGTATACAAGGGAAACAGACCCTAAGCTTTTCTAGAAATACAAAGATTTACTTCAGTTGTGCCAAAAGGTAGGACTTGACAAATCATTAGTTTACACTTTTTAAAAAATGCTTTATATAATGTGTGTTGTAGTATATGTGAATCCATATGCCATAGCCTACGTGTGAATGTCAGAGGCCCATTTGTTCCTGTTTACACTATGAGATCAGGGGATTAAACTCAGGTTGTCAGGTGTGGGGCGGCAATAGCTTTTAGCCTGCTAAGCCAACTCACTGGCTTTAATTTGTATTCTTTCTAAACTATCATTCTATTCGGTCTATCTGATGCAAAGGGCCACTGTAAAGAAACTTCTCCATGAGCGTTCTAGGTTTTTGTTGTGGATTAAGAGAGAGATGTGTGGTGGGGGAGAGACAGTAGTCAGGGGCATCTGGAAGACTCCAGAGCAGAGAGAGAAAGAAGTAGATGAACACCAGGGAAGTGGGAGAGAATAGTGGAGATAGAGAGATAAGGAGAGAGAATAGAGTATATATATAGAGAGAGTAAAAAGATAAGGGATAGAGAGACAGAGTAAGAGAGAATAAGTATGAGTAAGATAGATAAATGAGAGGTAGACAGATTATAGATATATAGTAGGTATATAGCATAGTGAGAATATTCAGGTTATAATAAGAATGAATAGCTGGGAGAAGGGTTAGCCCATGAACTGGAGGGAGTTTAGGGTAGAGGAGGAGGTGAGAAGGGCTAGGATGTCAGTATAGACTTTGAAATATGTAACAGGTCCTTGTGATAATGAGGGAGCCTTAAGGCCAGCATGGGCTTTGATATGCTGATAGGTGTCACAGGTCCCTATACGTCCCTTCTGCCATACATAAGGGAAATGACTCCCTTTGGCAGTTGGGAACCAGTTTTACAAGTTCCTAAGGAATGTTGTCTTTTTATCTAACTGTCAGAAATCCTCCTAGATCTATTTTTTAGGTCTTGCTGGATATTTGAATAGCCTGAACCCAACATTATCCTTAACTCAAAGCTGTGTCCTTTGTCGTTGAGACATCCTTGTAGAATCTGAAGAGAAGCTTCTTATCCTCTTCATTTCTGAGTCCAGGGCGCCTGAGATGTGGGAGTGTTTTCCTGAAAACCAACCTAGTAGCAGATCCCAGAAGTTACAACATGGTGTTTCTGGGCTACGAGACAGGCAGCCACTCCTGTTATTGCCACTGTGGTGGTCCTTGCTGGACTTCTGCGAGTATATCCATGTATGAAATATTTTTGACAATATTTTCAAAAGTTTTATATAAATACCAGAATTTGTATTTATATAATATATTCTACCTATAAATATAATGATATACCATCAATATACTATTGTTTATATTACCATAAATTATTAATATGTAATATTGACATATTGATAATTAATGCCTAATTAAAATAGTGGTGTATAGTATATAAATATGTTGATAGAATATATATATATTCACCCTTTGATATATATCATACAAAATATAGAATACAGAATGTTATTCTAGCATAGTGATATTAGCAGCAAATTTGAAAAACACTCAAATGCAGAATAACAGATGAAATGAGTCAGTGAAGACTGCTGCAAGCAATGGAAATAAGTAGCTACATCTATCTGGGTGACATTCTCAAGAGTCAGCAAGCCATGGCCCCTTGACCCAAAAAAATTCACCATTACCTATATTTGCATGACCAATGGTAAATTAATGAGTTTGGCATAAATATGTTTCACATTTGGGTGATAGAATTTGACCCAAATTGCCTCTACTGCAACTTTGCTTGATACATATCATAACTCAAGAGCGTTTCCTGGCACCTCAGCCTTAGCCAATCATGAGGGATGATGCCTCAGCCAACTACTGGCTGACAGCTGGCCCTTAAGCCCCAAAGAGAAAAAAAAGCAATTGCTCCAACCTGTAATTATTTCAATCACTTATGGTTCAAAAACCATGGAAGAATAAACTTTGTTTCATGATTAATATAGTGGTAAAGTTATCACATAAAACAGGAAAATGCAAATGATGAAGTCAGATGTGGGAGATTATGTTGTTACATTGTAAATAATTGTCCCACCCACTGGTTTAATAAAAAGCGCTGATTGGCCAAAGGCAGGCAGGAAGTGTGGGTGGGGCTACCAGACTAAGAAAACTCTTGAGAACAGGAAGCACAGAGCTGAATGCCAGAGAGAAGCCAGAAGAAGCAGAGGACAACCATGCTGCTGTGAAGAAAGGTACCCAGCCACATGGCTGAACAGATTAAGAGTCATGGGTTAGATGAAGGGTAGAGAGCTAGCAAGTGATGTGCCTGAGCCTTAGGCTGATCAGCCTAAAACTATCATATGCATCTGTGTGTCTCTGGTGGTCTGTGGGTCTGTGAGCCTAAACCTTGAGGCAAGGCCCAAAAGTCAGGACCAGAAACCTCCTACTACAGTCAGATGGTAATTATGGCTAGGTCAGAGGTGAACATTAGGACTGAGTGAGGTACATAGGACTGAGTGAGGCATGAGGGACTGAAAATTGGCCTGTACTTATTCATGTCACAGACACACACATAGACTCTCTCTTTCTCTCTCTCTTACACACACACATGCAGACTCACACATTCACACAGACACACACAAACATACATACTCATGCACACATGCACATATATTCACACAGACACACACAGACCTGCACACTTACAGGCACAAATATAGGCACACAGATACACACACAGACATAAACACACACACACACAGATACACACACACACACACACATTTAGTTCATAGGAACTGCACTAAAACCATCTGTGGTTCCTATCTGAAAAACTGAGCATGTGGCTAACTTTCTGCTGTAAATTAATAGAAATGTTTGTTATAATGGCAACAGATATCTTAGACATTTAACCTAAAAAAGAGAGAGGGAAGTTCCTATTGGCTAGAAGCACCTGGACACCTTTACCCCAGAAGAAGGGCTGTGGTGATGCTGTTGCTAAGGAGATACTGGATCTCACAAGGGTTTCAGCTGCTGGGAAAGAGAGCAGATGTGTGAGAAGGGGCACGATGTCACTTACTATGGAAGGAACTAAACATGATCGAAACACTACACAATACTAATTGCAGGACAAGCAATGCTGTTCCCCTGGCCAGTTCTCAGCTAAATCTTTGGATACTGGCATGAGCTCTAACATTGCGTTAACAAGGAGGCGACAGTATCTTTTGATTTAGTAGTGCAGGAAAAGAGTAGAAAAACGCTAATCAGGCGACCAAAGAATGGTGGAGAAAAAAAGGATGAACTAGAGCAAACAATAAAACCCAGTATCCAAGTAATTTCAAACATATGTGTGAGATTAATAAACACTGATCACCCAACGTCCTCTAATAATTAACAACAGTGAAGAGGTCATTTACAGGTACAGAGACAGTACTAAGTGACATTTTCACACAAATACATAGTGAACGTTCTGATTCCCCACTTCCTCCTTCTCCCACATGGTCCCTTTAATTCCATTCCTACTTCTAGGGCTTACGCATATATATGCTTCTATATGGCTATTTAAAATGGTAAGAAAAATCATACACCATCCGTCTGTCTTTCTGATTATGACTCAGTTCCCTTACTGTGATAATCTCCAGCTGTATTTGCTCTGGAAAGGACATAATTTTGTACTTTGTGGTTGAATTCATTTCCATTTTCTATGGATACCAACTTTCCTTCTCGACTCTGTTTTAGGCAGTATCAGCTATTGTGAGCAATGCTGCTATGACCACCCGTGTGCACATATATTTTTGTGACATTTCACCTTGTTCCGAGGGTGCTACAGCTGGGTGACATGGCAGTTCTACTCTTGGATTTTTGAGGAGCCTCCACATTAATGTCCACAGTCAGAGGACTAATCCATAAATTCTCAGTAGCATGTTAAAATATGTCACCACAATAAGCATTTTCCTTTTCTCCACAACTTGCTTATATTCTTGATAACTGTTATTCTGGTGGGGGGGTAGAGATAACTGTTATTCTGATGGGGGGTTGGAGATAACTGCTATTCTGATGGGGGGTTGGAGATAACTTCTTCTGGTGGGGAGTGGAGATAACTGCTATTCTGATGGGGGGGTGGAGATAACTGCTATTCTGATGGGGGGTGGAGATAACTGTTATTCGGATGGGGGGTTGGAGATAACTGCTATTCTGATGAGGGGTGGAGATAACTGTTATTCTGATGGGGGGGTGGAGATAACTGTTATTCTGATGGGGGTGGAGATAACTGTTATTCTGATGGGGGGTGGAGATAACTGTTATTCTGATGGGGGTAGAGATAACTGTTATTCTGATAGGAGGTGGAATCTCTCTGTAATTTAATTTACATTCTGATAGCAGTGATATTGACCATCTTCATTTGTCACTGGAGATTCAGACTTTATTTTTTGAGAACTATCTGTTCATTTCAATGGTCTGTTTATCAACTGGATTGCTTGGTTTCTTTGTATTTCTTTTTCTTTTCTTTCTTTCTTTTCTTTTTTTTTTTTTTTAGTTCTTTGTATAATCTATATGTAAGTCCTCTGTCACATTTGTAGTTAGCACAGAAATTTTTCTCCCATTGTGGAGGCTCTTCTTCCTTTGCTATACAGAAGCTTTTAAATTTTATCTTGTTTATCAACTTTATGGATTATTCCTGGGCAATAAAAATCCGAGGAAGTCAATGCCCTGAACAATATTTTTTCTTTAAGAATTTTTTCTGGGATGATTTCAGTTTCAGGTATCATCTTTGATGCATTTGTTATCGGTTTTTGCCCAAAGTGACAGAAAGGGATCTAGTTTCACTTTTTTCCTGTATATTGTCATAAAGTTTGCCCAGCACCATTTGTGTTTTCTCCAGTGTGTGTCTGGTGCTTCCTTGTCCAAAACCAGCTGGTTTTAACGGCTTGGGACAGTTTCTAGGTCCTCTAGTCTAGTCCACGGATGTAGGATTCTGTTTTTGTGCTGGTTACTATGACCCTGTAGGGAATATTGAAATCCATCATGGCGACACCCCCAGCATTGCCCTCTTTGCTCCCAATTGTTCTGGACATCTTGGGGTCTACTGTGTTTCCAATCTAATGTTAGGATTTTAAAAGTTATTCTGTGACAAATATCATTAAGATTTTGATGGAGATTGCACTGGATTTGAAGTTTGCCTTTGAGAGTTGAGCTATATTTGTTATGTTAAATTTGCTCATTTGTGAACTTGAAAATCTTTCCATATTTTGGGGTCTTCTTCAATTTATCTTTTTTTCCTCCCTTCCTCCCTTCCTCCCTCCCCTCCCCTTCCCTCCCTCCCTTCTTTCCTCCTCTTCCCTCCATCCCTCCCTGCTTCCCTCTTTTTTCTCTCCTTTTTCTCTCTCTCTCTCTTTCTTTCTTCCTAATAAAGTCTATTTTGTAGTTTTTTGCTGTTCTGGAGCTTGATATAGATGAAGCTGGCCTTGAACTTGCAGGTATTTACCAGTCTCTGACTCTTGAATGCTGGGATTAAAGGTATATGCCACCATGCCCTGCTTTCATTTTTTTTTTTTCCAGTGTTTAAAATTTTTATTGATAGGGGCCATTCACTTTCCCGGTTAGATTTACTCCAAAGGTTTTTTTTTTTTGAAGTCAATCTGAAGGGGATTATTTTTCTTATTTCTTTCTCAGCCCGTTACGGTAAGAAAGAAGGCTACTGAGTTTTGTGTAAGTTCACATCTTGCAGCTCGGCTTAAAATGTTCATCACATTTTAGAGTTTTCTGGGAGAGTCTTACACAAAGGATCACAATGTTTTCAAATAAAGATGCCTTTACTTCTTCCTTCTAATTTGAATCCTTGTGCTTCTCTTTCTTACTATATTGCTATATCTAAGGTTTCAAGCACTAGATTGAATACAAATGAAGAAAATGGAGACTCATACTTTCAAGTTTTCTCATATTTGTTATAATGTTGATTATGAATTTTTATATATGACCTATAATGTGGGATGTCTTTCTGGATGCTATGAATGTCATTGGATAATAAAGGAACTATTTTGACCTATGGCAAGGCATATTAGAAGCGGGCAGGAAACCTGAGCATAGATAAAGGGGAAGGAGGGTAGAGTCATGAGAGATGAGATCCAGCCACCCAAGAAGCAAGATGTAAAAGATATAGGTAAGCTGCGGGCCACATGGCAAGACAGATTAATGGAAATGGGTTGAATTAAGATGCAAGAGCTAGCTAGCAATATGCCTGAGCCATAGACCAAGCAGCATGTAATTAATATAAGTGTCTGAGTTATTTTGGGGAAGGGGGCTAAGCAGTAGCGGGAAGGTCTTGACTATGGGACTAGGTCAGGCCAGAAACCTCATCTACAACCTTATTAAACTGAAGTATAGTCGCCTTTCATTCCAAGTTACATTTTTATCATAAGGTATGCTGAATTTATTCAAAAGGCTTTTTTCTACATGTTAGATATAGTGTGATTTCTGTCCTTGAATCCATTCATGTGATGTCCACTTATGAATTTGCTTATGTTGAACCATACTTTCATATCTGCATTGAAGCTAACTTGACCATTATGGATAATTTTTTTTGATGTGTTTTTAAACTGAGTTTGCAAGTCTTCTATTCAGACCTTTTGCATCTATACTCATCACGAAGGTTGGCCTAACATTTTCATTTCTGTTATGTGTGCACCCAGTCATATCAGGATAATATTGGATTCATAAAAGTTTGTCGGCACTCCCCACATCATGTTAAATGGTTTTTGTTTATTTTTAAGAGTATAATTTCAGTTACAGCATTTCTCCTTTACTTGTCCTTCCTCCAAGCCTTCCCACACTCACCTCTCCCCACTCTCTGCCCAAACGTGAGCTGAAGAATAAGGACCATAAGGAACATGACAAACAGCACGGGGAGGGAGAAAGCCACAAGGCCTCAGCCCCCACATTAACTAGTTCTAAGTGCATTGGTGTTAATTTTTCCTTACAGATCTAGTAGAATCTAGCAGGTAACACGTGTGTCTGGACTTTTCCAGCTGAGTTTTCCTATTTAATCAGTCCCCTTGATTCTTACAGACCAGGGCATGCTGTTTCGACCTCTTGCTTCATTTATGCCTAGAATCGTAGCAATTTCTTTTAGACTTTCTGATTTATTGGAGCATAGGTTTTGAAGTGAAGTCCTAATGATCTGGGTTTTGTTGCTACTGGTTAGATGTTTCCTTTTTAGTCTCTGTGTGACTTTGGGATTCCTTCCTTCCTGTTGTTAATTTGTATATATTTTTTGATCTTTTCAAAGAATGATTTTTTTTTTGTTTCATTGATTCTTTGTATTGCTTTTATTCTGTTTTCAAGGCCTGAAGAACATTAGTAATTTGGGGAAACAAAATGAACATTACTCCAAGGTTTCTGTGAACAGGGTTGTCTCCACAGAAAAGAAAGAGTGCATGAAATGTAAGAATTAACAGATACCTCAACAAAACAATAATGTTTTGTGAAGCTATAAAATTTTTAAATGTGACAGAAAATATTTTCTACAATAGTAGCAAGAATGCATAGGAGTATATTTTGCAGAAGGAATGAGTAAATTATATGTAAAAATTGTTCAAAAAACTTACTGAAGAGTAATCTAAAACTAACAAAAATAATTTAGGATAAAAGTCAGTTCATTACCTTACAGTGAATTTACACACACACACACACACACACACACACACACACACACACACACACACTCATTGGTCTTTGTGTAACAAATATCTTTGGCTATCCTGGAGCTCACGCTGTAGACCAGGCTGGCCTCAAACTCAGAGATCCACCTGCCTCTGCCTCCCAAGTGCTGAGATTAAAAAAATGCACCACCATGGTGAATTCATATTTCTAAATGAATTTCACTAATGAACACTAAAATTGAAATGAAAATAAAGGGCTGAGAATCGCCAGACCTACTTTTAAAAAAGCTCAGGTTGGGCCATCCCTGCAGGAGTAAAGATGCTATGCTAAATGGCTACTATCTAGAGCATTGCACTGTAGAAACAGGGATGGGCAACAGAGTTAGTGACCAGTGTAGACAGAAGAGACCCTGGTACAGTCTGGAGCCTGTCATTTGAGATGGCTTTGTAAATCAGATGTGAACAGAAAGACTGTATCACAAGCATGTTTAGAGTTATTCTCCATTTATGATAAAGTCACTCAGATGCTTGCCTTTTTCTATAATCATAAAAAAATTACCAGCGTTGATTGAGCACTCATCTCATTGGGAGCAGGGACAGACTAGTCTAGAGATGGTTTCTGTGTCTGCTCACCTTCCCCTTGGGCCTCTCTCAATGCAGAATGTGTTCAGTCACATAGTGAATGCATGCCAGGGCATGCTTGATGCCAGGACAAACTGGTAAGCCCTTGTTCTGGAAAGTGCTCAGTGTAGCATCCTGTCAAAGAGAATGAAAAGCAAGGCTCCACTGCTATAAACAACCCCAACTCCAGAGGTTGTGCCAAGGATCACATGGCCCTGGGTTTGATCCCTGGTACTGAAAAATAAAGAGAGACCAAAAAGCAATAATTGAAGAACCCCAACAACCCAACAAGCCACCTCAGGATCTCTGATGTTAGATTAGGAATGGAAGTCTTGACACACATCGAGACAAATGTGAATGTCCTATTTCAACTAGGAAATTGTGGTTACCTCTCGGGAGGAGACAGGACTGGCTCAGGGAGGGGCTTTATGGTTTTCTGTGCTAATTTTGTTGTGATAAATGTGGACAAAACGGTACCTGCTTTAATCCAATTGGCAAATATGTGCATGATTCATCTTTCTATATCTGTGATGTTTTGTAAGATCTGCACTTTCCAAAATGCATGTAGAAGAGTCAGGTGGAGACAAAGCTGGGTGGCGCTCCTGTGGCTCTCTCAGGCACACCTTCATGAGGCAGCAGGTGCTTGAGCCACGCTCCCATTTTTCTAATTTTCTCCTTTCTGATAAACACTGATTTAAAAACAAAACAAAAACAAAAAAACAAAAAACAAAACACTGGTAATGGTCTAATCTCAGACATTGCCATCAGAATCCATTTATCTGTCATGAGAGGCTTGCATGGGAAGTCTCAGTAAACAGTGTTGACTGGGCCATTTATAAAGTGACATTAAACTATTATAAACCAAATTAAGCCATGTTCATTTAAAATGTCTAACAGGTGAGGGCTGAGTACAAAATTGATTTCTTGGGTGCAACATTAGAAGATGTTTCTCAGCCCTTCTCCCCTTTGGGTGGACAGTAAAAATAGAGCAAACAAAGCTTGTGTGCCCATGCTTTAAAACCTTTCCTGGGCTTTGTTTGCTCTGCAAGGCATCTGCTCTGTCAAGGCTAATATCACTCCCAGCTGCCTTTGGCTGCCCTTGGCCTTTCTCTGTTTATTCCAAGAAAGGTTTTCATATCAGGAACAGCCCTGCTCTCAAGCTCTTTGAATTCTTCTCTGGATTGTGTTTACCTTGCCTGCATTCTGAAGTTTTTGGATAGAGTCATACCTCAAGAAGCCCGGAGTGGCTGCCACAGGCTGCCCCTATTCTAGGCTTCTCTTGATTTGAAATTCACAATTTGTATCAGAACTAAACAGAAACAGGTAACTTCAGACACTTCTCATTTACCCTAGAAGCACCTTCCCCCAGATGTATCAAATGGGTTATCTTTGATCTCTCATTCTTTCTCCCCAAGAACACTATTGGGTCCTTGGGATACATGCCTCGGGGACACCTTTTGCCTGGTTATTTTACTTTAGGAAACCTCCACCTTGATGCTCCAGGCAGAAATCTGTTCCAATATGGTTTCTTGTCCTGGGTGGCCAGAGGTCCAGACCCACAGACCTGCAGTCCCAGACCCCTTAGCCGCCCGCCGCTGCTCAGGCCCCCAAATGGTTCAGATGCTTATATTAAGTTCATGCTGTTTGGCTTATGGCTCACCTTGCTAGCTTGCTCTTCCATCATAACTCAACCCACTCTCATTAATCTGTCCTGCCATGTGGCCCGTGGCTCACCTGTGTTTCTTACATGATTCTTCTTTTGCAGCTGGCTCTATCTGTCTCTGACTCCACCCTTCCTTTCCTACCTATTCTGATTCCCCACCCTACTTTTTCTATGGTGCTCACCAAAGGCCAAAACAGCTCGTTTATTTAAAGATTGATATTCACAGCATACAGAAAGACATTCCCACATCAGAAACCTTTCAGTTATTAATGAGCAAAGTACCATGCACTCTCAGAGCTAGAGTTCCCTACACTCCCTATTTCTTGTGGAAACAGTAGCTATGGATAGTCATGGCACGAGTGCTCCCTTGCTCTGAAGGGGAAAGGGGCCCTTGGAATATCAGAGAGGTCACAGCTGCTTATTAGTTTGTCTTTGTGATTTTCAACCAAGTATATGACTTTGAGGAAAGAGCTTCTAGAATCCCAGAGGACAGCCACCAAGAAATGGTAAGACAGGATTGCAGCTGTCAAAGGAATTGCTGAATTCATCCTCCTGCATAATGGCCAGAAAGTACAGGGGAAAAAAGGACAAATTACTGTTTTTCATGCTTGGGATGGGCAAAGACTGAGGCTGGAAGTTCATGTAATGGCTAGCTTGGACCCTCTTCTTCCCGCTTTGGCCCTCTGGCTTCCTATTCACTTTGCTTGCAAGTTTCTGGGAACAAGAAACAGCCATCTCTCAGGAAGCTTGCCTACATTTTCCCTCCCTCCCTTCTAACTCCAACTTAAGAGGGGGCTTATCAATGCTCTCCTGCTTGAGAATAAACACATGAGAATAAAAATGACCTTGTGTCCATTGTGGAATATATGGATTGAATAGAGAAGCAAGCAAGGAAGCAATGTGTAACTTTGTTTGACCTGTTACTTTAAAAAAAATTGTTAGTGTGTATAATAAATATACAAAAAACAAAGAGGGGGGGCTGTTGTATCATGTTTCTGCCCAAACTTTCAGGCCTAGCCTTGTGGTCAAGACCTGCAGACACATAGTCCCATAGTCCCACTGAAACATAGACACTTATATTAATTTTATGCTGATTGACCTGGGGCCCAGGCATATAACTTGCTAACTCTTTATCCTTAAACTAACCCATGATTCTTATCTTGTTCAGCCATGTGACTCAGTACCTTTTCTTAGAGCAGCATAGGTGTCCTCTGCATCTGCTTCTCTGGCATCTTTCTGGCATCTCTCTGGCATCTCTGTTCTGCTCTTCCTGTTCCCAGAGTTTTCTTAGTCTGGCAGCCCCACCCACACTTCCTGTCAGTCAATCAGCATTTTTATTAAACTAGTAGGTGGAACAATTATTTATAATGTAACACAATCCCACTTAAGGAGGCACCCCAACTCATATCCTGACATCAGAATGTGACCCAACACAGGGTAGCATCTATGTGTAATTAGCAAAGCCTTGGGAGCCCATGGTCCAACCAATTAGAAGCAGGAACCAAAATTTCTTCAAAAACAAGATGAGCCTCTGTAAGGCTATAAAATCCCTTGCTCTGGGAAGCTTACCAGACCCTGGTCTTGAGTGCACCTCAAGACACACAAGCCACCTATACTAGCAACCAGGGACCTTTTGAGTGACCATAATTTTCATCAGGACCTCCTACCTTTGACATTGGAGACCTTTGACTGTCCTAAATCTTGGCCAAGCACAACTGAGGCTATGACAAGCTAGTTCCATTCTTCTCAAGGAACACTTTTGCAGAGCCAGCACCCACTCACTGTCCTTCCTCCACTAGTGGATATGAACATGGTGGCCTGCTGTGCACTGGACCATTGAACTATGACCCTCTCTGTCACCTCTACCTGCTGTTTGTGAGTGAACTCTGCCTCTGGATATTTATAAAATCTGAGCTAGATTGTTAGGTTGTTAGAGTTGATTGTTCTAAGTCATTTCCCTTCATCTTGTGTGTGAACAATAAACACTGCATTAGAAAAAGACACCTGGGAAATTACTCTCCTCCCAGCTGGATAGTCAGGCCAGCTAGGAAAGCCCCCATGTCCTGGCAACAGGGCACAAAATGTACTCCCTTAACCAATCACAGCTCCAGCTGCATGTAAGCAACCAGGACCTGTGTGCAAGCCTGATTATCAACACCCCTCATTGGACCCTCTACCCCATAAGCCCCAATCCATAGCTATCCCCCCAACCTCAGCTGCTACCTAAGACACAGACTCTGAAGAGTTTCTTCACAAAAGCTCCAGCTACAGAGCTCAATTGTTTCCTGAGAAACAGACTCCACTGCCTCCAATTTCTCCAAGAGCTCCAATTGCACCAAGAGCATCTAATAGACAAAAAAACAAACAAACAAAAAAACCCCCCAAAACAGCTCCCTGAAACACAGACAATGCTTGCACTGATCAGAGGAAGAGATGGATAGATGCCAGTGCAAAAATACATTCAACAAGCTAAAGAACAATATAGTACCATGAGAATTTATTGATTCTACAACAGCAAAACCCGAACATCCCAATATAAAAGAAGCAGAAGAAAACAACCTTGAAATGGCTTTATAAAGATGATAGAAGCCTTTAAAGAGAAAAGTAAAGAAGAAATGAAAAGCTCCCTTAAGGAAATAGAGGAAAAAGACAAGCAAAAAATTGGAAGAAAACAATAAACCTTTTATAGAAAGACTAAAGAACCTAGAAGAAGCAATCAGACAGGTGAAGGAGACAGTGTAAGACTTAAAAAAACTAAAATAGAAACAACAAAGAAGACACAAACCCAGGGAATGCAGGAAATGGAAAATCTGAGTAAACAAACAGGCTACAGATGCAAGTATCACTAACAGAATGCAAGAAATGGAAGAGAGAATCTTTGATGTGGAAGATGGAGGAAATAGATTTGTCAGTCAAAGAAAGCTCTAAAGATAAAAAAAAAATCATAACACAAAACATACAGGAAATCTGGTACACCATGTAAAGACTAAACCCAAGAATAATAGGAATAGAAGGAGGAGGAGGAGGAGAAGAAAAAGACCAGCTCAAAGGCACAGAAAATATATTCAACAAAATCATAGAAGAAAACTTTTATAACCTAAAGAAGGAAATGCCTATGAAGATACAACAAGTTTCTAGAATACCAAATAGACTAGAGCTCCCCCAAAAGTCTGCTTGCCATATAACAATCAAAACACTAAACTTACAGAATAAAGAAAGAATTTTAAGAGCTGCAAAGGTGTGACGCCTGTGTCACCTGAGCGAGCTTCATCAAGCCAAAGCCAGGAGATTGAGAGACAGGGACAGGCAGGTTACTCTTGAAAGAAGAATGCCATTTATTGGAGCTCAGGGAAAGTCTTATATACCAGGGTTGCCCTTTGACCTTGAGCAACCCTTGAAGCTCACAAGCAACACCTGGCCTTAGCCAGCTTCCTTGTTCTCTGTTAACTACCTGATTTCTTAATCATAGCACCTGCTTGGGCAATGGAATGGAAACAGATCAAATGGTTTTGGTAAACACTGCAGGCCACTAAATAGTGCTAAGTCCTGGGGGCTGCAGGCCAACCTCCACACAAAGGAAAAAGGACAAGTAACTTATAAAGGCAAACTCATCAGAATAACATTCAACTTCTCAATGGAGACTACAGAAACTAGAAGGTCCTGGCCAGATGTTATAAAGACACTAAGAGACCACAGATACCAGTCCAGACTACTATACCCAGCAAAACTTTCAATCACTATAGACAGAGTAAACAAGATATTCCATGACAAACCACATTTAAACAATATCTATTCACAAATCCAGCCCTATAGAAAGTACTAGAAGGACAAATCCAATCTAAAGAAGCTAGATACATCCACAAAGTCACAGCAATAGATAATCACATAGAAGGAAACCCCAAAGAATGGAAACATGCACACACACTACCACCAAAAATAGCGTGACATGACAATCACTGGTAATTAATACTCTTTAATATTAATGGACTCAATTCACAGACACAGGCTAACCCAATAAATATGAAAACATAGTCCTTCTGCTGCATACAAGAAACACACCTCAACTTTATAGGCAGATACTGCCTCAGAGTAAAGGGTTAGAAAAGACTTTCTAATCAAGAAACAAGCTGACATAGCTATCCTAATATCTAACAAAATTGACTTTAAACTAAATTCAATCAAAAGAGATAAGGAAGGACATTACTATTCATCTTAGAAAAAAAAACATTAAGAATAAATTTCAATCCCAAACATGTATGCCTCTAATAAAAGGGCACCCACATATGTAAAAAAAAAAAAAAATTACTAAAGCTTAAGCCTCACATCAAACCCCACACACTAACAGTTGGAGATTTCAGTACACCACTCTCATCAATAGATAGGTCTACCAGACAGAAACTTAACAGAGAAGTAAGAGAACTAAGATATATTATGACTCAAATGGACTTAAGAGATATATACAGAACATTCCACCCAAACACCAAAGAATATACCTTCTTCTCTGCACCCCATGGAACTTTCTCTAAAATTGACCACATACTTGATCATAAAACAAATATGGATAGATACCAAAAAATTGGAATAAACTCTTGTATCCTAACATATTACCATGGACTAAAGTTAGAATTCAACAACACAAACCACAGAAAACCTACAAACTCATGGAAACTGAACATATCTCCACTGAACCACCTCTGAGCCAAGGAAGAAGTAAAGAAAGAAACCAAAGACTTCCTAGAATTCAATCAAAATGAATGACAGCACACCTAAACTTACAGGAACAATGAAAGCAGTGCTAAGAGGGATGTTCGCAGCACTAGATGCCTATATGTAAAACCTAGAGAAATTTCACATAAGGGACCTAGCAGCACAGCTGAAAGCACTAGATTAATTAGAAGAAAACTCACCTGGAAGGAGTAGATGGCAGGAAATAATCAAACTTAGGGCTGAAATCAATAAAATTGAAACAAAGAAAACAATACAATCAATGAATCAAAGAGTTTGTTCTTTGAGAAAGTCAACAAGATAGGCAAATCCTTATCCAAACTAACTGAAAGGCAGAGAGAGAATATCAAAATTAACAAAATCCAAAATGAAAAGGGGGCCATAATAACAGACACCGAGGAAATCCAGAGACCATTAGTTCATACTTTAAAAACCTGTACTTTACAAAATTGGAAAACCTAAAAGAAATGGACAGCTTTCTGGTCAGGTACCACTTACCAAAATTAAATCAAGACCAGAAAACTGGCCAAGATAGACCTATAACCCCTGATGCAATAGAAGCAGTTATTGACAGCAAAGGAATGTACCAGAATTTCAAAGAATAACTAGTAACAATATTCCTCATATTGTTCCACACAGTAGAAACAAAAGGATCATTGCCAAGCTCTTTGTATGAGGCTACAGTCACCCTGACACCCAAATGATACAAAGATGTGACAAGGAAAGAGAATTTCAGATCAACCTCCCTCATGAATATTGATGTAAAAATACTCAATAAAATACTGGAAAGCCAAATTCAAGAACATATAAAAAAAATTATCCACCATGATCAAGTAGGCTTTACCACAGAGACACAAGGAGGGTTCAATATACAAAAAACTGTCAATGTCATTTATCATATAAACAAACAAAGAAAAAAGAAACTACATGATCATCTCATTAGATGGTGAGAAGGCCATTGACAAAATCCAACACTCCTTTATGATAAAGGTCCTTAAGAGATCAGGGATACAGGGAAGATATCTAAACATAATAAAGGCAATATACAGTAAAATGACAGCCATCATCAAAATAAATGGAGAGAAACTCAAAGCAATCCCACTAAAACCAGGAATAAGACAATATTGTTCACTCTCCCCATATCTATTCAATATAATTCTTGAAGTTTTAACTAGAGCAATAAGACAACAAAGGAAGATCAGGGGACTACAGATTGGAAAGGAAGAAGTCAAACTATCACTATTTGCAGATAATATGATAGTATACATAAGTGACCCAAAATTCTACCAGGAAACTCCTACAGCTGATAAATACCTTCAGTAATGTAGCAGGGTACAAGCTCAACTAAAAAAGATCAATAGCCCTGCTACACACAGATGATAAAAGGTCTGAAGATCAGGGAAACACCCTTTACAATTGCTGCAAATAACATAAGATACCTTGGGGTAACTCTAACCGAGGAAGTGAAAGTCCTGTAAGACAAGAACTTTAAGTCATTGAAGAAAGAACCTGAAGAAGATATCAGAAAGTGGAAAGATCTTCCATGCTCTTGGATAGGTAGGATCAAGATAGTAAAAATGGCAATTTTACCAAAAGCAATCTACAGACTCAATGCAACCCCCATCAAAAATTCCAACATAATTCTTCACAGACCTCTGTCACACGAATAAATGAGACTCAGGGATAGATCTCTGAAGAAGTTGGAGATATTAGAGAGAATAAACACCACAGTCAGATCTTACCCAGCTGTCTTCCAGATTCCTCAGCCTGACTTCCCTTGGAATGGCATCTCTCTCTGTGTTTTTATCTTGTCTTAAGTACCCTTTTGTAAATTAAGGCATGGCCCTACCACTGCCTGCTTGAGAGCCTGGAATTCCTTCTATAATCTAAAGTGACCTGACTCCATTGGGATTAAGGGCGTAGGTCACCACTCCCAGAATACTCCCTGTGCTGGGATTAAAGGTTTGAATCAACACTCTCTGATTCTCCTAGACTGACTGTGGTTAGATCTCTGGAACTTCTGGAGCTTCTATTAACTCCCCACATAGACTGTGGGTAGATTCCCTCTCATATCTCCAAAACTTATGAAACTTTTATTGAATCCCCACAGACCTCAAAAGAGCAATACTCAATCTCATATGGAAAAACAAAACAAAAGAACCCATGATTTCCAAAATTAATCTTATTCAATAATAGAACTTCAGGAGGTATCACCATCCCTACTTCAAGCTATACTATAGAGAGACAGTAATAAAAACAGCTTGGTACTGGCATAAAAACAGATTTCTGGATCAATGGAATGGAACTGAAGACACAATATTAATCCACACACCTATGAATATCTGATTTTTGAAAAAAAGGCCAAAAATATACAATGAAAGAAAAGATAGCGTCTTCAACAAATGGTGCTGGTACAAATGGATAGTGGTGTATAGAAGAATGTTAATAGATCCATATCTATAACCCTACACAAAACTCAAGTCCAAGTAGATCAAAGATATCAATATAAACCCAGTTACACTAAACCTGATAGAAAAGAAAGTGGGAAATAGCCTTGAATTCCTTGGTGCAGGTAACTACTTCCTAAATATAACATCAGTAGTACAGATACCAAGAACAACAATTAATAAATGGGACCTTCTGAAACTGAGAAGCTTCTGTAAGGCAAAAGACAAGGTCAATAAGACAAAAATGATAGCTTACAAAATCAGAAAAGATCTTCACCAACCCTACATCTGACAGAGGACTGGTCTCTAAAATATATAGAGAACTCAAGAAACTAGAGGCCAAAAATCCAAATAATGCAATGAAAAAAATTGTTTTCAGAGCTAAAAAGGGAATTCTCAACAGAAGAATTTCAAATGGTTGAAAGACACTTAAAGAACTGCTCAACATTCTTAGCTCTTAGAGAAAGGCAAATCACACCAACTCTGAGATACCATCTTACATCTGTCAGAATGGCTAAAATCAAAAACACAGATAACAGCTTGTGCTGGAGGGGATATGGAGCAAGGGGAACACTCCTCCATTGCTGGTGGAAACGTCACTTTGGAAATTAGTATAGCAGTTGCTCAGAAAACTTGGAATCAGTATACCCATAATATCCATCACTACTGGGCATATACCCAAAGGATGCATATTCTTACCCCAAGGGAATCAGCTCAACTATGTTCATAGCAGCATTATTTGTAGTAGCCAGAACCTGGAAACAACATAGATACCACTTAACTAAAGAATGGATTTAAAAAATTGTGGTACATTTACACAGTGGAGTGCTACTCAATAAAAAAAAAAATCCTGAAATTTGCAGGCAAATGGATGGATCTGGAGAGTATCATTCTGAATGAAGTAACACAGACTCAGAAAGATAGACGTGGTATGTACTCACTCTTAAGTACATTTTTTGCATAAAGCAAAAGAGAACCAGGCAAAATCTATAACCCCCAAGCAGTTAGGTAACAGGAAGAACAGGAGAGACATTCATGGATTCCCCTGAGAAGGGGAACTAGAGAAGATCTCTTGAATAAATCGTACAGGAAGACAGCAAGGTGAGATGGGAAGAGATCAGGAGAGAATGGGATGCTTGAGTGGGGAAGAAGCAGAGAGAAATAGATATTTTTGATAGAGAGAGCCATTGTGGGATTAGAAAGAAACCTGATGCTAGGGAAACACCCAAGAATCCACTAGATGACCCCGACTAGGACTACAAGCAAAAGTAGAGGGGGTGCCTAAACAGGCCCTCCCCTATAATCAAATGAATAACCACCCTAAGTGTCATTACAGAAGCTTCATCCAGCAACTGATGGAGGCAGAAGCAGAGATACATAGCTAAGTACTATGTTGAGCTCCTGGTTCAGCTCAGGAGAGGGAAAAGAGATTATATGAGCAAAGGGATCAGCATCATGAGGAGATTCACAGACATGGTTGACTCAGCCATTGGGAGCTCACTGACTCTGAAATGACAGCTGAGGAACCTTCATGGAAAGGAAGTAAACCCTCCTAATGTAGATGATTGTAGAATGGCCTGGGCAGGTTGTGGAGCCTCTTACAGTCAGATCAGAGTATATCCTGGTGCCTGAATTGACATCTCGGGAGCCCATTTCCTACAGAGGAACACCTTACTCAGCCTTGATATTGGGGGAAAGGACTGTCTTACCTCAATTGGATATGCCAGACTGAACTGACTCAACTTGGAATTCTTTGCCCTCCCTGGGTAATGGATGGGGGGATTGGGTTGGGGAGGCTGAAGGAGGACTAGGAGGAGGGGAGGGAGAAGGAGCAGTGGTGAGTATATATAACATCTTTTTAGATAAGATAAAAATAAGTAAAGAAAGAAAAAAGAGAAAAAGGCACCTGACAGTCTGCCTCTCTTGATGCATAAGTGTGCTTAAGGACATGTGTGTGTGTGTGTGTGTGCATGTGTGTGTATGCATGTGTGTGCGTGTATATGCGTGTGTGTTGTATGTGAAGCAGGCACATACATGCATGGTGCAGGTATTGAAGTCAGAGAACAACTTTTGGGAGTAGGTTCTCCTTCACTTTGGGTTCCAGGATTGGAGCTCAGAGGCTTGGCTTATATACAGTAAGTGCTTTTATCTGCTGAGCCATCTCATTGGGTAGAGAATCTGGGTTACAGTCAGATAAAAGCACTTGGGCCAATAATGGCAAAGGTGTAGGGCTGAGCTGTGGTAGGTATGCCTCTGCTTTTATTTGGCTTTGCTCCTCACTTCTGCAATGTTAGGAATGTAATAAATAGCAAAGCAAATAGTTCAATAGTTCTAAAGTCTGCCCTTTCTTTTTAACGCGATAGCTACATTATATAGTCCTTCTTTAAACAATCCTTTGCTCTCTGCTCCTTCTCACAGTTACACTAGCATTTGAAGGGAGAGCTCTATATCTGATCTCCTTCACATTGGCTTTCCCCACTCCATTAAAGCCCTTACTGGATGCCACCCCTTTACAAAGGACTTGATTTTAATGCAATTCCATCCAATAAGGCATTTTAATGCTATGTAAAATGAATTTGAAGTATTTGCATTGAAACATTCCCATTCATATGTACAATAAAATTTGTGTGTGTTTCTCTCTCTTTAAACCTAGTGTATTATATTTTCACTCTGAATTTTTCTCCTTCTGAACATTGTATTCATTCATAAGATTCATAAGTAAATCTCGGGATGATATTTTACAATATTTATTTAGGTCAAATAAGTCTTCAGTTTACAATATTGCATGTGTTGTTTTGAGAATTGTGTGACTCTCCAGAACAGCAATTGCAAGCAGAGTTGCTAAGACCCGTAGTTTTCCTTTTAAATGAATACCAGTAAATTTCTAATGAAAATGATTATGCCATTTACCTTCTGGCTATGATAACCAAAGCCATGTGCTTGTCAGTGTTGTCCATGAAACTCAGCACCTACCTGGTGAGTTAGAAGAACTCATTTTCATTTTGACTTTTATTATTCTTGATCACTGGATGGTAAAACCCTTTCCCCTGTTATTTTAATGATGGTTTACATTTCCCCACACTCATTGTATTCTTTATATGCATTTCCAGTTTATCTGTGAATAGTCTGAGCACTGTTTACTCTGTATAGAATTATAGGTAAACAACATTCTTCTATGACTTAAAGTTTTATTTTTATATTTTGTGCTTTGTCTGACAAACTTTCCAAATGTGTAGGTAGCTTTCCCATGGAATTTAGTGTAAAGTTCGAATTGGGTAAGAATCTCTCTTGGGCATATGTAGTCTGCTTTTAAACATGGATCTATCCTATGGCCCTGTCTGTATTCCTTTGCTTTTCTTCCCTTGCTTTGATATTTAAAGTTCAAAACATGTCTTGACATTTAATAGGATAAAAATTCTCTGGCTTTTCAAAATTGTGTTGACTATTCTTAACATTTCTTTTACTTGAAATTTTGAAATAATTCATCAAGTTTCATGGGACTATTTTCTCTTTTGCTTATGATAAATACCTCTGCATGAGAAACACCTCTTTATCATGATTGTTAAAATATATTTGGATTACCAACTCAAAAACCATAGCTTTATCTGGCTATAGAATAATAAACCAATGAAATATCTCAATAGATGGATTTTTCTCTAGTTGAATTTAGCTGATTTTCTTTATCTACTAGATATGTTGAAATGTTTCTAAGTGTACATGGGATGAGATTTTTATTGTTTACCTCTAATTATTTTGCAAACTTGACAAACATCTTCATTTTGAGGGCTTAAGTCTTAGATTAGAAATGAGAGTATACAACAAGTAAGTACAAAGACCTTCACGTGTATATTTGTGCACATGAAGTTTTTTTGACTCTGCTCACTGATGATTTCTTGGGACATTGATACCATCAATAAGAGCATATCAACCCTATTCTCAGATCTTCAAGGTAGGGGAGGAAAGTTATTCTTCTCATGGTGGAGAGAGATCAAAAGCGAGAGAATGTGTGTGTGTCTGTCTGTGTCTGTGTGTATGTGTGTGTGTGTGTGTGTGTGTGTGTGTGTGTGTGAGAGAGAGAGAGAGAGAGAGAGAGAGAGAGAGAGAGAGAGAGAGAGAGAGAGAGAGTATAGTATGAGGTTTCTGGCCCGGACTTTCGGGCCTAACCTCAAGGTTTAGGACCCACAGAACCCCAGACGCACAGAGACACAGATGTTTACAATAGTTTTCAGCTGATCGGCCTAAGGCCCAGGTATATAACTTGCTAGCTCTCTACCCTTCATCTAGCCCATATCTCTTGTTCAGCCATGCGGCTGGGTACCTTTTCTCACAGCAGCATAGTTGTCCTCTGTTTCTTCTAGCTTCTCTCTGGCATTCTGCTCTGTGCTTCCTGTTCCCAGAGTTTTCTTAGTCTGGTAGCCCCGCCCACACTTCCTGCCTACCTTTGGCCAATCAGCACTTTTTATTAAACCAGTGGGTGGGACAATTATTTAAAATGTAACAGCATAATCTCCCACAGAAGAGAGAGAATTTGTCTATGTGTTTTCAAGTGAGAAAAGGAAGAAAAAAGAGAAAGGGAAGAAAGTGTGCATAAGTGTGAGAGACAGAGAGACAGAGAGAATATATGTGTATATGAGTGAGAACGAGTAAGAGGGGGGAAAAGAAAGAGGAAGTGAGTGTGAATGTGTGTGTCAAAGAGAGAGGGAAAAAGAGAGGGGAGGGGGAGGGAGAGGGAAATAGTCTCTACATTAAGAAAGAGTATTCTTCAAAGGCAAAGCCCTAGTGATCCATTTCTTCAGGTGAGCCCCACCTAAGAGATAATTGAGTCATGAACTCATCCATGGACTGACTCATCTATTAAGTCAATGGCCTCTTCACCCTTTCACAGACTTTTCAATAGCACAGCTAGCTGGGAACCAAGGCATTAACACACAAGCCTTTGGGGGATATACTTCATATCGAAATCATAACATCTCCCAATGAAAAGAAATATTCAAAGACTGATGAGATATGTCAAACTGACATACAACTCAACTAGAAAAGGTCCTTTCCTCTAGTCAAATCAAAATTTGAGTACTTAAATAAGTGATTATTGTTTTTAACCCACAAATAAGAGTCATAAGAACTGATAAAGACTACCCATCTTTATTGAAAATGAAGATTTTAAAAATGAATGAGTTAGGAGAGTTATTCTTGGCAGAAGATACAGATATCATGTTATGTTCCCAAGGCCAGCATCTGACTGCTGTTGTAATAATTGATTTAGCTAAGAATGAACAATGGTTAGCAGTTTGATAATGTACCATAAAAAAAGGCAAACAAGGTCAACACGACTATTCATGAAACAGACATCATGTGGCTCCTGACATGATGTGGAGAGAATGACAACATTATGTCTGAGATGTGTAGCCCAAACATCCTTCATGAATCCAACTACAAAATGGTTGCAGGATGGCCTGAGTATAATGCTATGTAACGGTGGTGGTCACTGCTCTTCAAAGGATAAGGGTCGTGATTAAAAGGGAACTTAGGGGTCTTTTTATTAATTGAGTGGGAGGACCAAGGGCAGAATGCAATCTGGATTGGGACCTGGCTGGGGGAATAGGGGAAAGCTTGATTTATGCAAGAACTTAGAACAGGGTACAGCTCTCACTTATCATGTGTGAGGCCCTCTGCTCAATTCTCAGAACTACCAAACTGAATACACAGAGCCATCATAGTTTCCTTATATTAGACATTATTTTTGTGTGGTAAGGAAATATTTTTGTTTTGTTTTGTTTTTTTTGAGCCAGGGTTTCACCAGGTAGCCCTAGATATCCTCTGTATATCAAGCTGTTCTTGAACTCACAGAAATTTGCATGCTCTCTCTCCAGAGTACTGCGATTAATGCTATGCACCACCACTGACTACCTATGCTATGCACCACCACTGCCTAGCTAAGAAACATTCTTAATTGGGGGAAACGTACACTAACAAAAAGGAACGCCATTTTGACCACTTTCTCTCCAAATTCAGAAAGCTGTATATGGTGGCATACCTCAATGACTCTGGCATACAAGAGGCTGAGGTAGGAAGGTCATGAGTTCAAAGACAGCCTGGGCCACCTTTGAGATGCTGTCTCAAAATGGGTGGCATGTAGCTAAGTGTTAGTCTCTTGCTTCTGGCTCATATGTGCAATGTCCTGAATTTAATAAAGAGGGAAAAAAGTTCACAAGGCTTTTTTATACATGGATGATGAGAGGGGTCTACGATGAACATGGCGTAAGCAATAAGATTATTTCAAATAGAACAGTTAAGACAGAGTCTTAAAATGTACATCATTGGCAAGAGTCCTCAGTCTAGGTACAGTGTGCCAAAATATGCAGATCATAACATTCCTGTCACAAGCTGATGACCAGAGGCGGAATTCCTCACTGTCCCCTACCACTGAAGGATTAAGTCAGCTTAACAAAGGCCAGCTTTCAGTGATAAGATCTCCACAAAGTGTTGGCAGAACAAGCACAAGGTTTGAACAAAGGCTTAGTTCTGACATTTGCCCCCTGAAGACAGGCAAACAAATGCCTTGTAATTCTGTCTTGGTTCATAACAAAAGAGATCTCAAAAAAGGTCTCAGGGCAGGCAAGCCTTCTTCAGAAAGCTGAACCATCAGGTTCACATGTCACCATCTCAAGCCCCATGTCCAAATTTAACCAAGGCTTTCCCAGACCCAGGGCCATGCAACAAAGTGCATCTAATGAAACCCCTCCTTTTAGGAAGCCAGGGAAGCATGGCTTTGCGAAGTCTAGTCATTAGGAACAAGTTACATTAGCGGGACCTGCCTGAAGCAAACACAAATGTTAAGTGGCTACCCTTAGGGGAAGCCAGCAAGATGAATAAGTTTTTTTTTTTTTTTTTTTTGCTTCTAGTGACAGAGTTTTACATAAACAGGAAATGGAGTCGTTGAAGTTTTCTCATTACTGGAAATATGGACATGATTGAAGAAAGATGTTCACAGATTGTTTTTCCCTTGGGCTCTAAGAAAGGAAAATTATTTTCGGCTTGTGTCCTATGACTTTTTATTGTCCATAAAGGGCTGCGAATGTGGGCTCCGTGTTTAGGAAGGCTGTCAATTTTCCAAAGACCTCTTTCACTTTTTTTTTTTTTTGCCTTGACTGCATCTGAACAACTGAGTTCAGCCTCTGAAGAAACCAAGGGCTCTGTGGGAACTGGTGGCCGCTGACTCCATAAAACAGTCCTGACCCAGTACTATGCTCTCTTCCTTCTTCCTACCTCATGGTCTTTCTCCTCATGTTGGCATCCATTTACTGTGTTCCAACATTCTTTGGATGGCTCATCATGTTCAGCAAGAACACATTTACAGAGCATCCGCAACTGCTCACTACTGCCAGGGAGCTGTTGCCAAGAAGAGGGAAGCATAGGTCCAGTGATGGCTTCCACATACTCTTACACAACAGGATAGAGAGAATATTATGTTTGTTTATTACTCGTTAGATTTCCAAGTTCTACAAAGCATTAAGGAGGGAAGCGATGGAGAGAGACCAATAGTTGAGACTAGCATGGAGGGCCATTCACCTAGACCTAACAACTGAGTGAGGCTCAGAGAGTCAGATGAGAAAGACACAGTCCAGGTAAGGAGGAGAAGACAGGTACAGTGACCCAGCGAAGTGCTAGACTGCCCTGGGAGAGGGTAGGCTGACAGTAAATTCAAAAGTTTGCTTTGCAATCTCCATACATGCAAAGCTCCATGTTGGTATTCTCAAGACTGTTGGGAAGAACTGGCGTTCATTTTCCCTGGCCTATACTTCCTGATTCCATGCCCTTTCTCTTCCTAACAGGTAGCAGAGGTAGATAAGACAGTGTGGTATTATTCCAGGTTTTCTTCATCATTCTGTAATCTGGGAATTTAGTTTATATAAATGAGGTGCTTTGTCACCCTGATCACCATTATCCCCCTTTGCTATGGGTACCAATTTGATAGCTGGGAAATCACAGAGACTCCTGAAATGTTTCAAGCAAGATAAAAGTTAGAAATTATACAAAAGTTGATTTTTTTTTTTTTTTTTTTTTGGAAGTAAGAACAACTCTCTCTTCTGCTTTTCCTTCCTCTTTAGACAGAAGTATTGAAAGTCAACCTGGGAGCTTTGTCAATACACACAATAAACCAACAAGGAAAAATCAGAGCTCAGATCCTGTTTGTGGCCGCTTACAATTTATACCTCTGCTAATTTCTTAGGTATTTGGCAAAACTCATAACAGTTAAGGTTGGCTGAGAGAGAGAGAGAGAGAGAGAGAGAGAGAGAGAGAGAGAGAGAGAGAGAGTATGATATGATCAAAGTAGAAGCAGATTAGTTCCCAAGGTTACTTTTCCAGTATTGAAAATATTTGAAAATATCAGATTAGTTTTTTTTAATATCTCTCTGGAGTGTATGATTGAGGCCCTCGGTTCAATCCTCACCACAAAAAGTAAAAGAGAAAAAAATATTTTTGTCAAATGATTGAGATGTTGCAAAATTTAAGTTTTTCTGTATTCCTTTTAATTCATAGCATTTTTTACCCGATTCTTCCAGTTTGTGTGTGTGTGTGTGTGTGTGTGTGTGTGTGTGTGTGTCTGTGTGTGTGTGTGTGTGTGTGTGTGTGTGTGTGTGTGTCTGTGTGTGTGTTCGCGCGCATGTGACTTTCCACCCTATTCATTGAGGTAGGGTCTCAGTCAAACACAGAGCTTGCCAATATGGTTTGCTTTACTAACTGGCTTGTTTTGGGAATCCTGTCTGAACCTCCAAGGTTGGAATTGCATATGGGCCCTTCTGGCATCTACATGGGTTTGTGTAGATCTGAATTCTGAGCCTCACACTTGTGCAGCAAATTCTCTAGCCACTGACCTCCAACCCCAGCCACAGTGCTTGTGTCTCTGTGCTCATAACTTGTCCCTTGCCATTTTCTGTATTTGTGGACCCCCTTTCCTTTTGTGGATTTTCATGACTTTTTTTGGGATTTGAGTGAACCCTGCCACACTGCTTTACACTATGCCTGCTGTAGTTCCCAGGTTAATCAGAGCTCAATGTGATCAAGGGACTGACATGGGAGGCCACAGTCCGTTTTGTGCCAGTGCTTAAAATCAAGCCCAAGTATTTCATTAAACTAACCATTTTGGAGAACAGGCTGATGTGGGCACAAGGCTGCTGACTGAACATGCTTTCCATGTCAGAAAACAGTCCTATATTTCCCTTGGTCAGTTGCTAAGTGCTTATCGAGCATTTTTTTGTCCTCTGGGATAGACATATAGCCTCAGTGCTACACAGGTCATTGTCAAAATCCCCTCAAGAAGGGTTAGGGGAAATTTTTTTAGACCGTCAATTCCAGACTTTTAAGGAGTTTGCTTGAAACATTTCAAGTGAAAACTACATTCTTGTGGGTATATTCACAAGGCTAGGGTATGTTTTCCCTTTAACTTGTTTTGAAATTGCGTTTTCCACATTTTCACAAAGTTTAAGGCAATATTAACCTTAGTGCCCACAGAATACTTAACACTGTGTCTTCAAAGCAACTCTTTAGGGCTTGCTAAGTGGGAAGGCATGGGGATCACTAAGTGTAATATTGACTTGAGACCATCCCAACAATGGAAAGCCACCATTCTCTTCCCATACTTACATCTTTTCTTTGTTTCTGAGAAGCGTGGGCACAGCGCTCTTGGCATTCCGTTTCCTTGGAACAAACTGCTATTGTTTGAGCTTTCACTATGCTGAAATCTGTAGTCCATAAATTAAACATAACAGAGAGAGAGAGAGTGGGCAGATGACTGGAACCATTTTTTGGATCCTTGGGA
This sequence comes from Phyllotis vaccarum, assembly GCA_033318265.1. NCBI lineage: Eukaryota > Metazoa > Chordata > Mammalia > Rodentia > Cricetidae > Phyllotis > Phyllotis vaccarum. The sequence goes on along the minus strand of JARWLC010000002.1, from coordinate 136,839,030 downwards.
CAGCCTTACTGTTGCATAATCCTGACTATTAATCATCAAAGTTGGCAAGAAGTTTGTGGCTCCCTGTATAAATGCCCCATACATAGGTAAAATGTCTTTGTCTAACTGTTCTTGGAGTAGAAACATTCACACAGCAGCTGGGAACACAGTGAACTCCCTTTGCCTCCGGAGGCACAGGAGGTCATATTTTGTTGTTGTTTTTCTTTTAAAGAGGCTATTTTCGAACGACAAATTTACAGACTACTTTAAGGTAATCCAGATACTCATGTTCTGACCCAGCTCCCTCATTATAAAGGATCTTGTATTGGCGTGACATATTTATTACAATTTGTGAGTGGCATGTGTATTTAGATTGTTTTGCTTTATATACATTGGGCAACTTCAAGGGCCTATCGGCTAGATTTTCTATATGGGTATACATCATGTTTTAATCATGCCTGCCCACCCACTTTGCACCTAAGGATTCCTCCTGTAGCACCATTTCCTGTTTCCCTGTCCCTGAGTGTCCCCCACTGTCCTCTTTCATTTTTCTTGAGTCCCTCCCCCTTGCCATCATCAAGATTGACTGCTGTCCACCGTACTTCTACAGGCTGACTTGTGCTTTGCCTGCCTAAGTGAGAACATGAGCAATGGGGCTTTCTGCCTCTCACTAATTTTACTCAGCATCCCATTCTGATTAGCATTGTTGATAATCCCAGTTTGATTAGCGTTGCTGCCTATGACAGGACTTCATCATCCTGTTGGCTGAGGTGTACTTCATGGTGAAATGCCTTTTCTTTATCTATTCAGTCACCTAAGGGGACCAGGATCAGCTCAGAATTTGGGCTACAGCAAAGAGTGCCATAAGCATTAGAGGATGCTCGCAGTGCTCTGGTGTAAAGGTTTCTTCCTACATGAAGGGACACGTAGGAGAAATTGGGAGATCACATGGCACTCTACTTTGGCAGGAATGAGAAATCTCCATACTGCTTGCAATATGCATTCATTCTCATTATGTGAAAGTCGACATTTAATTGAGAGTCCTTCAGCTCTCATCTAAAGTTCTTCTATTCTTCAGACCCAGGAAATATGAAACATTCAGTAGATGTGTCTCTTTAGGTTCTATTTGGTTGTGGTCATTTATAGAAGTTTATTTCTCTGATAATCTATTTTTAACAGAACATAGCTTAATCAGAAGTTGCTGTTTTCACGTACCTTGACTGATACTCTGTATTTCAGGACAAAAGACCACAGAAGAGAGTCCACAGTGTACCTTCCTCATCAGAGCCTATGAAGGGAGAACACTGCCACATTACTGTGACCCATGACTTTACCTTGGCCTATACTGAGTATTTCTCTGTTGTAATAGTCCTCATCCAGGTACCCCCTCCAAGCCCACTACACTTCACTCCCCAGAAAGAGTCATGAGGTTCCCCCCACAATAAAAGCGTGAAGAAATAGGGAACACCTTTTAAGTGTGGAATATCTGCCAGACTTAGTGAGAGTGCGTCAGCATAGGGAATTTTATTTATTCTCATTTATTTATTCAATCGTTGATTACATGCATGTGAATTTGTTTTTAAACTTTTATCTATAATTCAATATAAGTATTTATCTCTCTATTTATTTATTTGCTCAAAGTGGTTCTTAAGCTGTAGGCTGTGACCCCTTGAGGGGACTCTAACAACCTTCACAAGGGTCACATAAGACCATTAGGAATATTAACATTACTACTCATAATAGCAACAAAATTACAGTTTTGAAATAGCAATGAAAATAATTTTATGGTTGGGGTCACCACACCGCTAGGAAGGTAAAGGGTCTCAGTGTTAGGAAGGTTGAGAGACCCTGTGTAGCCTTTGTATCACCAATATGGACTTTTTCATTCTTTCAATAATTTTTCCACTTTATAGCACTACAAAGTAATCTAGGTTAATCTTGTGTAATTTCTACTTCAGTCCCATATCTGCCATATCTTTGAGGATTCTTCCTTCCTTCTGAAAAATGCTATTAAAGACTAAGGTTTGGGCAGTAAGTGTATCCACCCATTCAATGGTTTGATGGCATTTGAGTGTTACTTGGAACTTCTGAGTCGCTTTATTAAAATGGAAATTTGTTCATTAATCACTCTCCAGAACTCTGCCAGCTCTGGGTTTTATACAAGCGTTGTACTGTCATCTTTTCTGGGATTCTTGAAATAGCTGAGGGAAATCCAGCCCAGTAGCTGCCAGTGGGTTGATAAAAAGGCACAGGGATAGTATAAGAAATAAAATTCCTGCAGATTTGCTTGTTAGTTCTATCTGTCTATCTATCTATCTATCTATCTATCTATCTATCTATCTATCTATCTATCTATCTATCTATCTATCTATCATCTATCTAATTATCTAGTCTCAAATGGTACCAGGCTAGTTTCAAACTTCTATGCAGTTGAGACTAGTCTTGAACTCCAGATTCTTCTGACACCACCTCTCAGATGCAGGAATTATAGGTGTGTGCCATTCTTCCAAGCCTCCTTGTTTTGTTGTTATTGGTGGTGGTTCTTACTTCAACCTTCTCTCTGTCTGTCTCTGTCTCTGTCTCTGTCTCTCTCTTTCTGTTTAAGGCATAGTAGTCATACAAGGAGACAGAGGGTGAGCTTGTGAGTGGATGAAGGCAGCAACAGTGGGCACTGTAGAGCTCCTGAGCAGACAAAGGCTTCTCAAAGGACTTAAACTCTATACCATGTTCATTTTCAATAGATATAAAAGTACACAGAAAGACATCCCACATCACTGGACCCTCCTTCACAAAGATTTCTCTTAATGTCCTGGGCTCACCTGTGTATTTTGTTTACTTTTCTGTTTATAATATGAAATTTCTTAAGGCTAGTTGTATCGTGTAAAAGTCCTTGCCCTTCCTTCAATATCCAGTGTTCATTGTTGAGATATAACTGATTCCTCTCTTTTCTTTCTTCTGTCCAATTAGTTCAAGCACTTTCTATCATTGCCAAATGCAAGGCCTGACTATTTCTGTATTCTTCTTTTTTATATTTTAAGGTTCAGTGAATACATGTGAAAACTAATTTAAGATAGCATGGAAAAAGCTGAAACGTTCTTGAATAAATTCCTGAAAGGTTTGTCTGCAGGTTGTAAGATTCAGTCACCTTTGGGCCAACTCTTTGCAGTCATTAGATTTGTTTTTAAGTTTGGAGCTTAAACTTTGGGACAGCTGAGTTTTTGCTTGAAGACATGTTCAAGTATAAAAGGTTTTCAGGGTGTCTTTTCTCTATATATCAATACAATTCATTTTATTTCTGCAAGTGTGGAGGGAGTGCAGGTTCACAGGTGCCTTCCCATGTCTGTGGAGGTCAGGGACAACAATCAAGTCATTTTATCCTGCTGGATCTTGGGACTAAATCCAGACCCTTGCTTGGGACAGCATGGAAGCACAGCTGCCTGCTGCCTGTCATTCTCCCAGCCCCTCCCTCTCCTTGTATTCCAATTCGGGAAGAAATTTAGATTTTCACTTTTCAAAGACATGTGATTGTAGCCCATGGTGGCACTGTGACAGCTGAACCTTGGTGTTTAGAGGAGCCATGCTGAAGACAAAGGGAAGAAGCGGGAAGGGATGGTGGCAAGCAAGGGTGTGCAGCTGTACCTCTTGTATCCATCCCCTGGTTGTTTGCCTTTCTTATTTTCCTGGCCTGTAGAGTGATTTGAGAATGTTGTGTTACCTGTGGGAAGACCCATAGTTCATAATACAAATTTAGTCATATATTTCTAGTTAAGGAATGTCGTGACTTAATAGAGGCTACTTAAGCATAAAGGATACTCATTTCTCTTAGAGGAGAATCAGGCTAAATTTTACCAATCAACGCTTGTTCCCATCTAAGGAAGGCCCTACTTTACAGTGTCTTAGTCACACTGGCTGTGCCTTCTGGGCACTGAACTATGCCTGGGTGATGTGTTTTCTTTCTCCAGTCTCAGAATCTTTGGTGTTAATTTTAGAGTAAAGATCTCCCTCCCTATCCATTTTACTGTACCAAGAAGTTGTTCAGACACATGACTGTGCTGTTTAAACACAACACTCTAAGAGAACTCTGATCTCTGGAGCCTTTCACCAGACAGGAAGATGGTCCTACAAGTGAGGAAGCTATGCTGAAGACTGAGGCTAAACACTGTATCTTCATTTGCCCTGCGATGCGTGCGCGAATACACACACACAAACACACACACAAACACATATATACACACACAGACACAAACACACACACAAACACATATATACACACACAGACACAAACACACACACAAACACATATATACACACACAGACACAAACACACACACAAACACATATATACACACACAGACACAAACACACACACACACACAAACAGAAACACACACACTTACACACACACAAACACACACACAAACACAGACACAAACACAGACATACACACAGCACACACACACACACAAACACACACACACAGACACTTACACACAGCGCACGCACACACAAACACACACACAAACACAGACATACACACAGCACACACACACATATACACACAAACACACACACAAACACAGACACACTTACACACAGCGCACACACACACAAACACAGACATATTTACACACAGCACACACACACAAACACACACACAGACACTTACACACAGCGTGTGCACACACACACAAACATAGACACACTTACACACAGCACACACACAGCACACACACACAAACACACACACAAACACACACACACTTACACACAGCGCACGCACACACAAACACACACACAAACACAGACATACACACAGCACACACACACACATATACACACACAAAAACACACACAAACACAGACATACTTACACACAGCACACGCGCACACACATACACAAACACACACACAAACACAGACACACTTACACACAGCGTACACACACACACACACACACACACACACACACACACACACACACTTCCCATAGCAATTAGGAGGACCTGGAAATGGTTTCCCGACATGCCTCCCTGAGCATTAGAATACACACATACTCCAAGTGGCAGGTCATATTCTCTGCAGATGGAGCTAACTACAGTGCCTGCCCATTACGTTCTTGTGGAGATCTAAATGAGACAGAAGGAAGATCTGAACTGTTGAAATTTTAAGAGGCAACAAGAGTCACATTATAAGTTATATAAGGAAAGGTAGATACAGAGTAGGACCCTAGAGTGGGGGCAAAGAAAAGAAAGCTCAGGGGACCCTCAGAGATGTAGAAAGGCATGATGAGAAATTGTCAACTATGGGAGGAAGCACTTGAAAATCTGGATACTGAAACTCCATCCAGCACCAGACAGAACTAGCAACTTAGCTTTATCTCATTCCTCAGCTGGTCTCATACTACCTGATATTAAAGCAGCAAGCCAGATACCACGGTGGAAAGAAGTGGCCAAGCAAATGCTGTGTGTTCACAGTTGCTTGGTCCAGCCATGTTCTCGGAATTAAGTGGAGAGTCCTAAAGAAAGGGGCCCCGCCCTGATCAGGGTTTTCAATATGAGCATATTAATCACAAAGTCATCGTGTACGTAGAGCAAAAATAGCTGAAGACATAAGAATAAATGGCGTGAGCAGGATGTGTGTGCTGCTCAACAAGAGCTGAGCTCGGAGATGCAGACTCCGTGGAGGGGCTGGGCTGGAGTTCCTGAGCGCTGTGGAGCCACCCAGCCGGTATTTGACAAGCCTTCCTCTCTGACTGTCTTCATGAGTGTGAAGCTTTAGAGGCATATTCATACCTTGAAGAGTTTCCCACATCTTCGGGGCGACGCAAGCTCACAGCGTTGTCTCAAACAGTAAAGTGCTATGGCATTTCCTGGGGCGGAGCGCAACTGCAGAGTATTTTCCCCTCCCCATCACTAAACCAACAGAGCTCACACTTTGCTTTTATAGCAGGAGTGCTGTGAGTGTTGTGGGCCAGCACAGATTCTAGGGTTAATGTCTCTGAGAATGTTGCTAGTGTGATCCTGTGAGGGCCCAGCCAACAGGTACTGACATGGAAAAAAGGTGCGGCACAGAGCTGAAGAGACAACAACCCCCTTTGCTTTTAAAATCCAGTGAATCCAGACTGAGCAAACATTTTTCTCCCCACTGGAGAAAGCAATGTCCAACTTGTCTCAGTAAACTGAGGATGATAATCACAGACATCTCCTGCAGGCAGGAGTGTCATCGACTCCAATGGCACCCAAGTCTTTGCCTGAGATTCAAAATGGCGCTAACAAGTCATTTATCCACCACCACATTTAGTGGGGTGGGGAACAGTTTGGTAGCATCTTTAGAGATATAGTGAATACTTAGAATGCAAAATAAAGTAAGAATGTGCTGAATGCATAAGCAAGCACTCAAATGTAATCAGCAAAGTCCTGGGAGTCCCCTACCAATCAGAAGCAGGGATCAAAAATGTTTTCAAGGACAAGACAAGCTTCTGGAGGGCCATAAAATGCCAGGCTCCAGGCAGCTCCTTCCTCTGGCTTGGCTCTGACCTTGGTGACCTTTGACTGTCTCAAACGCTGGCCAAGTACAACTGAGGCTGTGATCAGATAGCCTCCATTGCTCTCAAAGGATATCTGTTACAGAACCAGCACCCTAGTCACTGTCCTTCCCCCAGTGGATATGAGCATGGTGGCCTGCTGTGCTGTGACCTGCATTTGCTCCCTCTACCTACTATCTGTGAGTGAACTCTGCCTCTGGATATTGATGGCATCTTTTAGACCCAGATTGTTAGGCTGTAGATTCAGTTACTGTGTGTTTTTTCTCTTCCCCTAGTGTGTGAACAATAAACTGTGCATTAGAAAAAGACACCTAACTGTCTGCCTCTCTGCAATAGGTAAGTCATGTTTAAGACAATAGCCCTGTTTGAAATTCTAGCAATGACCTAGCTTTAATCTGTTACTTTGGGAAAGCACACAGTTATTCAAAAATATTATCTGATACCATCCACGTTTCTTTCTTTATTATTCCCTTTGGAGAAGTCGCTATTTCTGACACTCTATTTCTCATGGTTCACCATTCACTATACATTTGTCAAGTAGCTCTCTTTAGCTTGCTGAATCCTTTTCTCCGGGATATTGTCTCACATTTCCAGTTGTTTACAGGATATGCATTGGGATGTGATTTGTTAGATACTGAATTGTACTAAGCACTAGAGATTTAAACTAGTGACCAGTTTTGGTGGCTCACACCAGAAGTCCAAGCGGTTGGGAGGTGGAAGCCGGAAGAGAGGGAACGTAAAGTAGTCTCAGAAGGGATTGGGGAGGGGAGGGGAAGACCACCTAATACTAAACAAAATGTCAGCCTTAAACCCCAAATCCTCCTGCCTTGATGCCCCAAGTGCCAAACGTATAGTTACGTACCACCACCTACAGTTCACTGCGTTTTTAAAATTACTTCTAAATTGATCTTAATTCTAAAGGAAGCACTTCCTGTGAGAGACTCAATGGGTGCCAGGCTGAGCACAGACTCTGTCTGGGGCTTTTTATCTTCAAGTACTGGAATAATGGATTGAGGTAGCTTCCTTTAAAGTCATGGCCTTTATGACCCCCCAGATTTTAGCTGTAATGACACCTGTGATCCAGAGTTGCTCTGATGAAAACAGAAATTAATAAATATAAGGAGTTTATGTCAGTAGTCACATTAATAAAAACCTATACTGTCATCCTTGAGTGTGTGAGGTATGAATAAATACACTCTTCTATAACATCTTGTCTCTTAATTTGTGAACTAATGGCCACCCACTTTATATCTCTTCTCTACCACTTATACCCCTTTTAATACCCTCTGATGACCCTCAAAATGACATCACACTAGGCTTGCACACTTGAACATTTCAGTAGTGCTAAGGAATGGTGGAGAGGAGAGTGACGAACCACCAGTGAGTTGTGAGTTTTACTATTTGTGTGTAAGACAGTAGAACTTCCCAAATCAACCCATGATGGAAATGAAGGACAAACTAATGATTGGTGTATATGGAAGAGGTCAAAGACCTCTGATTGAGGAAGTCCTAAGCCTCCAAATCAGCACAGAGGGCATGCAGAGTGGGAATGGGTGGATCTTTTCATCAGACAGAACTCCTCCAGGTTTCTGACATACATAGGTAACCAATTACAATCTTTCTCTCTCCCCTTCTCATCTATCTATCTATCTATCTATCTATCTATCTATCTATCTATCTATCTATCTATCTATCTATCTATCCACCCCCTGCCTCCTTTCCTCCCCTTCCCTTGCTCCCTCTCTATCTTACTAGGATTTTATGTAAATCAAATATATATAAAAACTAAAAGGAGAAGGATTCAGTGGGGCAAAGATATACCTTCCCCCTCTCCTTCCTTCTCTCATTTATTAATTATAAATTGCGGGAAGATGTCTCATCCTAGAAATTTAAACATGCCTATTTTTATTGTCAGTGAATTATCAAGGTAAGAGTCCCCAATTAAAAACTCCAGCCTGGGGCTATAAGAAACCATTGAACAGGCTTTGGAAAGAACATTGGGTAGTAGTCAAAGATGTGATGGGCAGCTAAGAGGAACAGCGCTCCAGGCAAAGGCAAACTCTAACTTTTCTTGGAGACTCTCCTTTCCTACGCTTCTCTTCACATCCCAGTGACCTCACAGTGAGGAAACACTTATGTGGGGATTTAATAAAAAATCCCGAAGTTTCAGAGATATAAGAGGGATCTAACCACTGTCAGTCTAGGAGGATCAGAGAGTGGTGATTCACACCTTTTTAGCACAGGGAATATCCCGGGAGTGGTGACGTACACCCTTAATCCAAACTGAGTTCGAGGTCATTTTAGTTTACAGAAGGAGTTCCAGGCTCTCAGGCAGGCAGTGGTGGGGCCACGCCTTAATTTACCAAGAGAGTATTTAGGGCGGGCATAGAAAAAGAGAGGGGAAAGCCAAGAGAAGCCAGGCTGAGGAAGCTGGAAGACAGCTGGGTAAGATCTGACAGTGGTGTTTACTCTCTCTAATATCTCCAACTTTCTCAGAGATCTATCCCTGAGTCTCATTTACTCGTGCAACACACTTGAGCATTGCTGTCATTGCTAAACACAGACAGTTTTTGTCTCTTCAAAACCATAACACACACATTATTTTCCCTTTAGCATTCTCTTCCAATACACTGACTATAATTCAGAGATCAACAGAAGATGTAAGATTCACCTACCAAAAAAGGCGTATCTTGCCCTTTATTTTGAGGGCCCACCCTTTTTTTTTATTAAAATGTCAAAGCTGTAGTGTATTTGAGAAAATGTCTACCTTTAGAAGCCATAAATACTGAGGCTCAGGCCATAGCGTTATACCTTTCCTGAGTGCACAGCTTCTCTTGAGGCCTCTAAATAAAGCAGTGCCGCATCTCCCACATGTGTGATGGACAAGTGCACAGCCCTATGTGCCTTGGCATATCCTATGTTTGCTCATGTGTAACTCAGGATCAATACAACACAAGATGCACAGAATTCTCTCTATTACCATCACTACTTAGTCTCTCCCATGATCCTTAACCTAGAAAAGTCTTATGAAGTATCATTCTAGTTGCCTGTTAGGGAAGGGGTAAAAAAGGTTAGTCCCACTTCAGACTCATGATATTTGAATGTAAAAACTTATAAATAGAGATCAGGAAAAATAATCTCATTTTAGAAGGAGTCATGAAAGGCTGCACGGCACCAAATATCTTCCTGTTTATCCATCAAACTTTGGTTTTCAAAAGTCCTCAATTGAAGCTTAATCCCCCTTTCTGGGATGGGGAGGGTTGACTTGGGACTTTTTCGGTGAAGTTAAAGAGCAAAGCAGTATCAGCTCCATGCTGGATCTTGTAAACTAATGTCAAAATGAAACAGGAAAGGTCAACCTGTTCATAATTTCCCCCAGACCAAAGGGCTGGAAATTGCTAAAAATTATTACTGCTGCAGCACACACATGATCAAATGTTAGAATTTCCCCAGTCACTATAGAGATTTCCTTCTATAATTATACCACAAAATGGGGTTTGTTTTAATTACCACACTAGCGGCCAACTCAAGGGGTTTTTGTGGTCTACATTATTTAGTATCGTATGTGTGTTGACCCAGGGTCTGTCTCTGCATAACCCTCATGCTTTGACTGTCCTGTTTGTTACAGTACATAAAATGGGAAGCCATTCAGATGTTCAAGCTTCCCCTGAGGACACATTGTGCTGATCTGGGCCAGGCATAAGAAGCACGACAGGGGAAAGAGGTCTGCTGACCTACTGACAAAGCATTTGAAAAGATAAAAAATGAAAATGGGGAGGATATGCATATGATTACTGCTTGAAGCTTGAGAGGAAAGCAAGAAATCACTATACTGTACATGGCCACCACATGAAGATCAGCTAAGAATATGTGTGTGTGTATGTGTGTGTGAATTTTTAAAAGAAATTAATCTTGAAGATGAAAACATAAAGTACCTAACTAAACACTTTATGACAGGAAGGGAAGCCTTGAGTGGTGACACAAGATGGCTGTCCCAGCTCCCGGAGATCACAAGTTCCGAGCTGTGGTGGGCTAAAAAGTAAGTTCAACACTAATGTGGACAGCTAAGTAAGACCTTGTCTCAAAAGTGAAATTTAAAAACAGATAAATACAGCAAATGGTGGAGGGCTTGTCTAGCATGGTGAGGACTTGAGTTCAATTACTAGTTTTTCTAAAAAAACAAAAGAGAGGTAGAGGCTGAGAAACGGAAGTGTGAGCCCACTCTGAGAGAGATGGTGGAGAGAGAAAAACAAACATTTTCAGTTAATCTAAAAGCAACAATGGGTGTCAAAGGTGAGTGCGACTGAAGTTTCCAGAAGATATACATCGACAGTGGAGTCAAACCAGGAAGGAAACATGAGGCACCTATCGCCTGGATCATGTTTAATAAGCCACAAAGACACCCTCATGAAATGCGATATTGTCTGTTGCCTTCCAGGTTCTGAGGGTTGACATAGCAGAACCCACCTCCATCCCTTTTATTTTGAGAAAACTGGAAAGAATCAAAGTTATATGTCAAATATTTTCCCCCAGTGAGGTTTAGGCTTAAAAGGAAGATCTGGATGGAAAAGGGTGGCCACCCACCGACATACCATCCCCTCTCAGGAAGCCTGTCCTTTGTCAAATGCCAGCCGGGACTTTGTAGCTAGCAGCTGCACCCAGACTGTAGGGCCCATCATGGAAAGCAGAGCGTGCATTCATGACATGTGGGCTGCATTTAAACTGTGTGTCAGGGCCTCATGCCTGTGTGTAGGCTGTGAGAAGGTCATGACACATCTGGTTCCAGTTTGTCCTCTGAGCCTGAGCAGAGCAGAAAAAAAGGAAGCCATTGCTGTGGCCATGAGGAGGGAGCTGATGGGGCTTCCCCTTAAAATAAAATTGAGGATAGCAGCAGTAGCTTGTGCACACACACATACACACACACACACACACACACACACACACACACACACACACACACGTGCACACATATACTACACTATACCACACACATATATAATTATACATCTAAAATGATGTACATTATTTTATGTATATTTATGAATAAATTATATATCATGTACATATATGACTAAAAATAATTTTATGCAATATATTCTGATCATGGTTTCCTAGTCCCTAACTCTTCCCAGATCATCCCCACCTCCCCACCCACCAAACTCTAAGCCCTTTCTTTCTCTTTTTAGAAAACAAATAGGTAAAGAAACAAAAACTCAAATCAGAATCTAAAATAAAACAAAGAAAAAACACAACAATACACACACACATGTCCATACACCATAACAAACACACACATGCACATACACCATAACACACACACACCCCATAAAAACAAAAATTGAAAACATAATATACAAGGCTTATACTTTTTGCCTCTCATTTCATTAGTGTGAGAAGTTGAAACCTGTCATTTCAAGCTATAAACATAAAGTTGAACATCACCTTTGGTCTTCTCCTGGTGACAACTATGGCAATTCTGTCTGGAAACGTGGCTCTTAGGCTGATTGCCCTGGTTGTGGTTACTATCCTGTAATGAAACGCCATGACCAAAGCAACTTGAGGAGACAAGGGCTTTATTTGGCTTTCATGTCATTATCACTGTTCATCATTGAAGGAAGTAAGGACAGGAGCACAAGCAGGCAAGGAACCTGGAGACAAGAACTGACGCAGAGGACATGGTGGGTCACTGCCTACCGGCTTGCTCAGTCTGCTTTCTTATAAAAGCCAGAACCATTTGCCCAGGGATGGGAATACCCACAATGGGCTGGATCCTTCCTCACTAATCAATAATTAAGAAAATTCCTGCATGCTTGCCTATAGCCCAATCTTCTAGATGCATCTTCTTAATTGAGACTCCCCTTCTCCAGATGACTTCAGCTTCTGTCAAGTTGACATAAAACTGTCCTGTACACTCATGTTTAGTTTTCCCCTAAAAGCTGAACAAACTCAAAAACAAAATCTTCTTAAGGTCTCACTTGTATGCCTCAGCTGTGATTTTATGTCATACCTCCTTGGTTCCTGGTCTTGCCCATTTCTGATGGTGATGGATGCCCCACACCTTTATTATCTTCCTATCATTGCTCTACATTCAAAAGAAGCTCCCATGGTTCATCCTAACTGTGCCCTTCCATTAAATTCAATAATCCACATTCTTAACATCAGGGGACCCCATGTCCATCTACTTCTCATGGTACTTGTTTCTGTAAAATTATCCCATCCATCCATCCATCCATCCATCCATCCATCCATCCATCCATCCATCCATCCTCCTCATCTTGGCCTGGCTCTACTGATAAGCCTAGAGGGCCCTTTTTGTCTTCTCTGCTTCTTCTCAATCTAGTCTCTGTGTTGAATTAGCCAAAACCACTTGGTGGCTACCACCCACTCACACTAGATGCTGATATGTGTCAGTCATCCTAAAGGGCATGTCTTCAAGCTGACCTTCCATACCCACGTCAGCATGCAGACCACAGCCTTCTTCCCTTCCCCAGTGTGCCTGCTCTGGCTCCCTCCCTTCCTCAATCCTGAAGGCTAAAAGCATTGCTCTCACATGCTATGCCTCTAACCCCCTTGAGCTCCATGTTTTCCAGAAGTCTTCCTATATCTTTGAAATCACTGCCTACATGTGTCTTTCTGGTCACTCCTGCCTGTTGTGGGTCTTCATTGTTGCAATTCTGCTAAAGTCTGTCCTCTCTGTAAATGGTTCAATTGGTATCCCTAATTTCCCTGGAATACTTGGCTTCTCAAACCAATATACTGTTGGCAAGTGGAAAACACTGTGTTTATTCCTCGGTGTTCTCCAAAACCCAGTCTTGACCTATTGCTTTCAACTATTAAAGTAATGTTATAGCTCATGTCCCCACCTTGGCACCAAGCCAGACCGTACAGGACGTAATATTGTCATGCTCATCTACCAGTTCCTTACCTGTTGTCTAAGTGTTATCTTTCTTAGAGCTGGCCAGAGTCTAGGTAGGTTTTCAATCAAGGATTTAAGTATTTTTCAACTCAATAGCCAAGCAGAAGGGATTTTCTTATGGACTATGGGGAAAAATTCCAAGCAGAGAGTGAATCACTTTCATCTTCCTTCCTCATGCCTTGGAGCTGCTGAGTAGAAATCAAGGAGGAATTCCACACAAATCAAGCATCCCCGACCTTACATCTGAATTCATATCAGCTTGAAAAAGAAACCAATAGTGCTAAATGTGGGTTTTGGAGGAAAAGCCCAGTTCAAAGGGGGTTTAATAAGGACTTCTTATTCGTTTGCATTCTCGGGAGGGATGGGTAGCATAAACACTTTCCTCTTTCATCCCTAAAGCTGTTCTCTGTTGCTAGGCCAATCTCAAGGGTGCTTTATAACATAGGAACTTTCTGTTCAGAAACCAGATAATGTGAACTTCATCCTGCTTAGGTTTTATATAAGCTCCCAACATTTCTGGGATAAGTGAAACAAATTGAGATATTTTTTTTTATCCCCCTTTGCTTTTGAAGGCCTGATTTTAAAAAATGTTGCATATATTTTAATGTTGGATATTTTAAGTTTTTCCCTAGCTAGCAATATGTTTTATAATTTTGCATTAATTGAACTTTAAAACATTATGACGATACTTAAAATTTATTTAGAGAGTAATAATCCAGGTTTGTCCCTTCCACCATTGCATTGTTGTATCCCCTAGCAATGAGTTTACACAAGAGAGTTTACTCCTGAGGTGGCCAACAAGAAGAGAGATGCCCCAGACTGAGATTTACCTCATCGAGGGCCGAGAGTTAAGGATATTTATGGAATAAAGAAACAGGACGATCTGAACGGTCTGAAACAGGAAAGTGAAAAGGTGATGGGAAGGCCAGGAAAGATGAGCTAACTGATGCTCTACACATTTATTTTTCATCGATTTCACAGCTCCTCATAGAATTCATGGTCAAAATGGCGTTAAGTTGATCTTTAAGTTTGGGTCCTGTGAGGTCCACAAGTAGGCCACTAGACTCTACTAAAACCAGAGTGAAGGGACTGGATTCAACTAGTCTGAGCTAGATGAAGCTATCTCTGATTTCCTTTAAAACAAAACAAACATATAAATAAGAGACAGTAGAAATAGTTGTCACCAGTGTGACCATACACCAGAGGTGCTGCCCTACAGGTGGGCTGGTGGGTTCTATTGCTTTACTGTAAGTGGTTTCTAAACCTTAAGGAAAGTGAGGACACCAGCGTTTGATTCAACTTTTCTGTGTATTTCAAAACAACACCATGTGTCCCCTGGGTTTTAAACTTGACTGTGGAGGGGGAAATGGTAGGTGCCTCTTATAACAAGTAAAAATGTTACTCATTTCATTTGGAGACTTGGTTACAACTAGTTACTCATGATGAATAAGGACACTCTGCAAAGTGAGGTGTGTCGCAGCTGTGACATGTATTGAACAGACAAAAGAGCTTATAAAATTTATATAGACAACTACAAGAACAAAGAGATCTTAGCCAGGCTAGGAAGCCAGCCTAGGGCACACTGAGGTCCTTTCTCAAAAACCAAGGGAAGTAACAAACAGCGCAACACGCTTATATGAGCTAGCTGCCAGACCAACACACTGAACTCTTCAGTGGGGTCCTTCGACTCATGGCTGTGCTAGCTAATGACTAATACCCTTCAGCGTGGATCACAGCCACCCCGGATACCTGGAACAGAGCCATCTATGGAAGACGTGCTCTCACTTCTCTTCACTCCCCTCTTTTCATTCATCTCCCTCACCTCAAATTCATCCGCATCTCACCCTGCTAGCAAATGATTCCCAAAGAGTGACCCTGGAGAAGGAACCCTTTCCTGTGGCCACCCTGAGCACACTGAGCAGGCAGCCACAGCTGAGAGAAGAGTAAAGGGAAGACATCCCTGGCTGCAGGGGCTCCTGTGGAGGAGAGCTGGGGACCTCTCCAGACCCCTGGTGTCGTCAGAAGAGCTTTAGGGTGTCTGCTTCCTCTCCCTGTAATGTTTGTTTCTAGATTTGATTCCCATCTCTCTTGAAATGCCCCAGGGGCTCCCAGAGAAGCTGGTCCTCTGTCCATCAAACTCCATGTTGCACCCTTTACACATGTATCTGGACTAACTGAGCCTGGCTTCAAGACTCCAGTCAATCCATGGCCCCATGAGGGGAACTTGGCTACTGACAGCATGCATGCCTCCAGTTAGCAGAAATGTCTCCTTGCTCCTCTGCTCTGTCACATGAGGGTTAGCTGTCCACTTTACAATTTATTAATTGTACAATTTACAATCAATAAAAGTGTCTTTTATTGATTCACTGTACACCGAACTTACCTGAACAAATGCTCTTCACTCTTGTCTGAAGGTATCTGCCATACATGCTGATCACCACAAAGAATAGCCAACTTCAACCCACAGCTCTGATTGCTCATATCTCCATTGTATTGCTTATGCTGGTCCTTGATGCTCATCAGCTAGAGTGAGATAAGATGGTTGCATTTCTATGCTGCTCTAAGGCAGGATATTTTTAGAAACTCTGAGGGCCGGGGGGGGGGGGGGTGTCACTTTTCAGGAAACCACACACTGCCCACTAATGGGAGGGAAACACACAAAAGCTTAAATTCTTGCTTAGAGTGAAGGGCTAAAGTGATGGTTGAAAGGTCATAATCTGACGTCTTCCAACATGCTGGCTAAGTAAAAGCATCCTTTTTTTCTGGGCTCTGCCTGACCTAGAGAAGAGAACAAATTGGCACTGGTGGGTGTATTGGCTGAAGTCTCCTCTGTTGTATTATGTTTCTGGCCCAGACTTTCTGGCCTATAGTCCCATGGTCCCAATGAAACACACAGATGCTTGCATTAATGTACGCTGATTGACCTGGGGCCCAGGCATATATCTTTCCAGCTCTTGCTCTTAATCTAACCCATGACTCTTATCTTGGTTAGCCATGAGTCTTGGTACATTTTCTCAGAGCAGCATTTCAACTTCTTTCCTCTGCATCTACTGGCATCTCATCATAGTGTCTCACTGGTTTCTCTGTGACACTTCTGTTCTGTCCTTTCTTTTTCCAGAGTATTCTCAGTCTGGTAGCTCTGCCCACACTTCCTGCCTGCCTTTGGCCAATCAACATTTTTATTAAACCAGTAGGTGGGACAATTATTTACAATGTAACAATCTCCCCACACGCCCCCCATCCACTCTTTCTGCAGACAGTCTGAATCCTCATTCTCTAGATATTTGATCATGAAGTCCTGTCAAGAAGAGAACTGAGCACACTTCTCTGGTTGCTTTTCCACACACATGGGGAGGTGTGGTGGTCTTCTTTGCCCTCTCAACCTGTTGGCCATTTGTTCAAAAAGGCACAGAAGTCAGAGGTAGTGACAGAAAGCTTTGTATCTGGCCCATGAGCAGGAATGGAGACAGCCATCCTATAAACTGCTTTTGGTGAAATCAAACATCTGACAGCTTTCAGATAAGGTCAGCCCTCCGGACTCGGGGACATTATCTACATAAGGACAGGTATAGGTAGGAAATCCTGCTAGGGAGGGACAGAGTCCCATGTCTTCGATCTACTGAGGTAAGCTACCAGGCCATGGGAGGTTGCAACCTCTACCAGTCGTCAGAAACATTCCAACATCTCCCCCTGTTTTATTTTATAATGGAAAGGTATGATCTTAAGCCCCAAGGAACCTGTCGCCTATGTCAGAAGGGTCCAGACACTGGTAATGAACCATGTATTACCAGATTTGTGGTAATTTTAGCAATAGAAGAACTAAATAAGGCGGGGTAAGCATCAAAATAAAACCTAGCATAATCATAGGACTGATAAAGAGTAGGAGCCAAGAAAACAAGGGGTTATGGAACCAGATAATTTGCTCTATTGGCAGGAATTTTGAGAGTAGGCCTTTGTGCAGTTTTTTGAGGGTGTTGACATTAGTTTCAACAATATCTCATTTGTTTATATAGAAGCAACATTTTTTTTCCCCAATACGAAGCAAGTCTCCCCCCATGTTCAGCAGTTATTAGGTCTAGTGTTCCCCTGTTTTGGAGCACGTCCCCAGAAAGAGAGTTCATCTGTCTTTGAAGTGACTCAGGGTTCTCCACTGTAGATGTCATGACCTGATCAAGTCTGTATCTGAAGTCTCCAGCCAGATAATGTATCTGAATAATGGCCATTGTTGTAGGCCCAGAAGATCCAAGGGTGATGACAAGACCTATTTCTACCAGTGAAGGAAGAAATGTCTCTCCTCTTTGGTTAAGCAGCAGTGTTGCTTCCTCCTTCTTAAGTAAATAAGCCTGTGGCAAAAAACCACAACAGGGGTCCAAATCCCTGGCAGAGAGGTGTCTATGTGTCTATGCAGAAGGTTATCTTTCCCTTATAGCAAAAGGGATGGGCGGTGCATGTCAGCCTAGAAAGAGTGATGTTAAAAAGTGATATAAAGGATAATGGTACTGACCAGTACAGCTGTGAGCAGAGGTCTACTGCTGGGTGTACAAATGAAGCAGTTGGAGGCATTAGGGTGAGTGGTGAAGGGGGGAAATTAACGTGGTGAGTACTCTGTGGCCAGGGTAGGCTGAGAATTTCTTTTTAATTGTATCTACCATTTAAGAATATTTTTATGGGTTATCATGGGCTGGGAGGTCTATACAAGCTGTGGAGAAACATAAATATCAGTAGAGGGATGTATAGCATAACAGGTGGGATATAGCTTATTTACGAATCATGCTCTTCACCTTTCATCCCAGGGGTCATCTATAATAATGGTTAAATGGTTATTTAGGTTTTGAAACAAAAACGACATCCTAGATTGGGGCAGTCCATGGATTCAGTCTCCTGAGGAGGAAGAGGCACATAACAGGCCTGGAGAGGTGGCTCCGTGGGTAGAAACCCTTGTTGTACCAGGAGGAGTGTTTGAATTTCCAGAATTCACAGAAAAATCTGGTGTGGCCACAATTGCACCCATAATGCAAACATTGTAGAGGCTAGAGACAAGAGGATCCCTGGGGCTTGTCAGTCACCTAGCTCCAGGTTCAGCAACCCATTCTGTCTCAAGAGAATGCTTTCCTTCTCCTGTTTTAGTAAGCTAATTCATTGAACTCTAAAGGCTTACATAATGCTAAAAAAAAAAAAAGAAGGTATCAACTAGAGAAAATTTAAAAAATCAAATCTATCTCAACTTCTATTAACATTTTAGTTTGCATTTTCAGCCTTTTCTATGCAGACTATCTTTTATATCAATTAGGAATTGCTCTTGTTCTGTGAAAGCTTTCTTCTATGCCTAATACATCATGAACAGTTTCCCATGAACTAGTTATCCATTGAGACCATAGTGTGTTGATATATAATAAACTATGTAATAAATATTCCATGCTAGGAATTGTCCTGTGACTTAATAAGCCCCTATAATTAAAGTGTGTAGTTCCACATTCTCAGTGATTTGAGTACTCATTGTTGGCAGTGCTTTGGGCATCTCTTACACAACATAAATTCTCCACAGTGCTATCCCTGATTCAAAAACATGGACTTAAAGAAGCCTCGAGTTCATTGTCACATCCCTTCCAGCTGTGACTGGAGGCAACTGAACACTCATGAAATGGAGGTGTTGCTGCTCTCACCAACTTCTCAGGTGGATCATTAAACACTGGTGTAGTTTATCACCTGTGTTTTTATTGCTACTGAGAGTAAATATTTTCCCACAATGGTTATCATTTAGTTATATTCCCACTTTCGCAAATTGTTTATTTGCATTGAGCCATTGTGGTTAAATATTGGTCTTTTTATTTAAATTTAAAAGATGTTTATACATGAAGAATACGTTTCTCTCACATAGAACTCTGTGTTTCACAGAGAAAGGGGAGTCACAGTTGGGCCTTATGAACTGGACTTGGTTAAATATCCAGTGTTGCTGGTTGTGGGGAGGATTGTCCAGAAACCAGATCTTCAGGAGTAACTGTGACTCCAGCTGGAATTGACTCTTTTCTCTCTTCATGGAAAGTGTGTGGTTTGATGCCTTTTGGTTTCCAGCTGTCTCTGTCCTGAGGTCCAGCCCTTCTCTGGAGTCTGTGTCAGCAAGAAACAACAGAAGAAAATGTTTCTTGTGTTACCTAGTAACCAAACAGACACCAATATGGTTTATGATGCTGACACATTATATTAACAAAGAATTTCCAGCACCACAGAAGGTCAGTTTCTCTTGCAGTGTTAATGTAACCCTCCAGATAAATCACACAGATCATACATAAGCAATCTGACAAACCAAGTGTCTTCTTAAAGCGACATAACATAGGTGACTTGGAACAACAACTAACACAGTTACATCTTCTTGGGTGAAGTCGGTTCTTGGTATACACTTTCTTAACAGTCCATCACTTCTAATTCATGCAAAGCTTATGCCTGCATTGCTGGGAAGGATTTCAAATTCATTCTTTGCCATTTTCCATAGTTGGGCTTGTAAAAAGCTCACATACCTTTGTATTTAAAAGCCTGGACCCTAGCTTCCTGGTATCAGGAGGTCATAGAGCTATTAAGAGTTGGGCCCTGGTGTCTTCCGGTTTTTGAGACTGTACCTTTAAAATGCATTTGGATGCCATATACTTCTTCTGGTTTCATTCCTGACAATAAGGTAAAATTTTTTTTTATCATGATGAGGCCTCAGACATAAAAGTATGACACAGTATTTACAGAGCCTCCCCGGAGACTTTCAAAACATCAGCACAAAGCCTTTCCTCTTGCTAAGCTGATTAGTTCAAGTATTTACCTACAGTAACAGAAAGCTAACCTGAGGATAGCTTCTCTATCACTCTCACTAAGAGCTACCCGAGATCTTACTCAAATTACCTTGTTTGGAGCTTCACTGTTTTAAATGTAAAATTCTATTGAACTAAGCATTTGAAGGAAAGATAAAAGAGATTATGTCTTGTGGTCCCTCCTCAAAGGCCTGTTGAATTAATTCTCTTCTCCCAACCTCTCTATCTAGTTTGTCACATAGATCTCTTCCTGACTCAAGATCCAACTTCATAGCCCCATAAACCACAGGGTCCCTTACTTCTTAGACATGCAGAAGAATACTTTTTAAACATCTTTATTTTTGTTTAAGAAGATGCAAAGCCATCATCTAACCCACTGTTGTAAAGGCATAAAAATGCTAATGTAATTTTTATAAGTCTGTTATTGCTTTTCTGAGAGGTATATAAGATAAATCAAACCTGCGTCAACACAGCAATCTCCAGAGCATTAGGCAGAACCCCCTCCCTTGCCTGCCACTAGGCAATGATAATAGTTGTAAACAGCAGATGTCAAACATCTGTATCTTGTCATTCTAATCCCAGGTTGCCTTCTGTCTGTATTTTTTTCTTCCAAAAATAAGAGTTCTTCAATTAATTTACAGGAGTTATTCTTTAATCTTCTTCTACTTAATTAGCATACAATTCAAGCATATGCTGTTGACATGGTTTACAAAATTACACTGTGTGGGTCCCTTTTGCTCCTCTGCTTAGAAATAGGAAAATGGAAATGTGTGAAGCATCTGGTGACTGCCCTCACTTCCTCAAAGACTCGAACTTATCATAGAGTCAGAAGTTTTATCTCCAATTGACTGCATGAATGTAGATAAACTTTCTCCTCTCATCTCTAAATGACACAGTATAGAAATTCATTGCAAAAACTTGTTTGCCTCTCAAAATTTCTAGATTAGTAAATATAGGTATTACAAAATATTAGTAAATATATATTCATGTATTTATTACACACATATGTATATACATATATACATATATGCATATATATATATATATATATATATATATATAATTATTGAACCTAGTTAAATAATCAGAATTTTTGACTGGTTCTCATCTCTGACTCCTCAAAGGAGGACTGAATGATAAGATAATCTGGAGGAGTGAAGAGAGATAAATATTGAGTACAAATGTGTGGCCAGTGATTCAGTCAACAATGACCGTGTAAACCCCAGTAAAATCTCTGGCCAATGAAGTTTTGTGACGAATTAAAATACACGGAGACACACCCAAGAAATTAATCCTGTGATTGAAAGAAAAATATAGATATGTTGAAGATGTTGAAAGGGGAGGCCCTATTGGTCTCTAGTGATAGAGGTATTTCCCATTTCTTTCCTTGGTACTAGGAAGATTCCGTCTTAGCATTTCTGATTCAAGTCACAGCAGTGACAACTTAATGACATGGGAGCTTTCATCTTCAGACTCACTTTGATGTGAGAGCCAGGGTCTGCAATGCATAAATAATATGAAAATAATAAGGACACTGTAGTAGAGGAAGGTTAAAACTTAAATGTCTCTTCAGCCAAAACACTCTGCATGTTAAGAATGGAATATGACCGCTTCTTTTCTAGATGGGAAGTTGCTATATCCAGAGATTTGACTTGGTTATAATTGCAATAACCATGCTTTCCGTTAAAGTCCCTGAATTAAGGTATTTCTTGAGGCGATAAGGTGAAGATTATCTCGGCCTACTCTCATATGGCATGTTGGAATGAAATAGACACTCACGGGTAATATCTAAAGGCTCAACAGGTAGACACCAACGATCCTTTGATATTAGAATGTGTCAGAATGACAGGTGAGACTCAGAGTCAGTCAAGGGATCAACATGGGAAATAACCAAGCTGTCAAATAAAATTAAAGCCTTCAAAATACAATAAAATAGAGAGTGAGTCATTGAGCCTAAAAAAATTCTAGGCAATAATACGCTCAGAAAAATTAAAAAAAGCGAAAAAGCAGAGTAAAAGGAAAAGTCCTTCTCTCCAACTGATTCAAAGTAATTACTTTTGAAAAAAACAGTAATCGTAGGCACAGGCCGTTAGAGGCACATGAATAAAAAAATCAAGTCTGACGGTGGGAAAGGGCAAGAAGCCCAGGCCCCACCACAGGCCTCTGCTGTCAGCCGGACAGGCACACAGAGTCAACAACCGCACCTCAGCAAGAAGCAGTCCCTCAGCCTAAGCGCTGGAATCCCCTCTCACTCATGATCACCAGACCCTACAGGCTGTCTGTGCCAGCATGGACCAGCTACAGTAAAGACAGCAACTGAGCATGGAGTCTAGAGGAGGTTCTTCACCAAAGATGTTGGAAAGGTCCCGAGAAGGCTCTGGTTAAGAGGACATGCTGCTCTCGATGAGGTTCTGGGTTTGGTTCCCAGCTCCTAAACCAAGTAGTTGCCACATGTAACTCCTTTCTCTGTGTAACAGTCCTGGCTGTCCTGGAACTTGCTCTGTAGACCAGGCTGGCCTTGAACTCATAGAGATCTGCCTGTCTCTCCCTTCTAAGTGCTGGGATTAAAAGCATGCACCGATAAATATATTTTTAAAAGAAGATGTTGGGAGGTTAAAAGAAATACATCTCTTTTGTTCCACCAGTCTGTAATTAGAACACAGCCTCTTAACTGTCCATAAATGGATTCATCAAAGTTAGCAAGCAGATTATTCCCTTAAGTGATTCTAAACATTTCTATGTTAAACTTTAATTGTAGCACTCATTTGCTTTGTAAGTATATTAATAGTTAATGAACGTGCCACATTCCCCTTCTGGCTCATTGCTCCCAGTGTGTCTCAGTTCATATCTGAATAGTCTCTATTTCCCGGTAGGCCAGGCTCTAATGTCTTCCCCACTTACTCCTCCACTCTATTAGTCATTTTATATGTTTGCCAGTTATGTACACCATCCTGTTAGGAGAATGCCATGATCTATAGTGATTTACAACACTATCTGTTTATGAAAGGCAAGGCCTGGTGCACCAAAATACTATTAGTTGTCTGAGAATTCCTCATGTCCAGACGAATTTCTAATTTACCGTGTTCTTCCAACATGTGTTCAGCTGGATTCCAAGATTCAATGTGCTCCATTCTGTTCCTTATAAGAACTGTTTTGTTTATTTATTTTTTTGCCCTCTATAATAACTTAGAACAGTGTTTCTCAATATGTGGCTTATGACCAACTTGGGGGTCAAACAACCCTTTCATAGGGGTCTCCTAAGAGCGTTGGAGAACAAAGATATTTACATTATGACTCAAAATAGTAACTTAACTACAATTAAAAAATAACAACGAAAATAATTTTACGGTCGGGGGTCACTACTACATGAGGAACTACATTAAAGGTCACAGTGTGGAAAAGGTGAGAACCACTGACCTAGAGCCTACACTAACTTTCGCCCTCCCACCATTTACCTCTTCTGTGGACTCTTCCTTGACTATCATTCATGCAAGCACACACCCTGGATCCTTTCAGGTCTTCAGTTACGGTTATGTGACTGAGGAATTATGTCAGTTGTAGACCACTACTCTTGGTATCACTTAAGGCAGGAACCGTGTCTTAAATCTTTTTGCATCTATTATGCAAATTAGTGAGAAAAATAGATGAATACATGGCATTGTAAGTCATCTGACAACTTGTGTAGAATTTTCTTAATATGATGTAGTAGATCATTAACCTTATTTAAATTTAGCATGGAATATGATAAAAGAGGATTAACATTGCTTAATAATAACAGAGAAAATGTTACTATAGTATGCAACATAGTGATGTGGTATAGCTCTCACCTAACATCCATGTAGTGCTGGCTCCATCCCAGCACCAATCAGTGAACAGTGACACTGGAGCAGCAGGTGAACACGGCAATACTTCACTGTGAAGATTCTGGAGGAGTGAGGAGATGCATGCACCCATAGCATTGTTAAGCATCTACACCCACAGTGCCAATGACATCACCTATTAGAGGCCACCTGCAATGGAGCAGGAGTGTTTGAAGAACCATCATCCAACTCCAACAGAACAAGGAAATGTTTGCCTCTTTTAAGGCAAGCTCAACCAAATACTACAGGGAGGGAGAAGTGCAGGATTCCCTCTGGCTGGTCAACACTGTGAGTCACCATCTGTCCTGACTAAAGGTCACTCACAGGCCTTACAGGCTTCTCCACCTTTTAGCAATATATCCACTGGGGCTTCATAGGTGGGATTCCTGTCCCCACACTCATGGCTCTTCGTCAGCGTCGCTCACCACACAGGGGACCTGAGTCTTTTCTGTAACCATGATAGGCTTTACAGTCAAGTGAGATGAAAAGAAAAAAAAGAGTTTTAACCCAGACCAGTCCTTCAGAATCCATGCAAGATGAGAGTAAGGAATCAGTAACATGTAGAAGAACTGGCTTGGCTCACAGAGACCCTGTTATAAAGGATATTTCAGACAAAGTTAGCCAGAATCAATTTCAGAACCCAGTTATCTGAAACCTCAGATCTATAAAGAAACGCATGTGTTACAGTTCTCAGCATGGCTTGCTTTGTGCCTAGGATGCAAAACCAAAAAAGTATGTATCTTAATTGACACTTCTGGTGACTCAATGGCATCATCCCCAGGACTGATAATAAACAATGATCACACAAACCCCCAAACTGGGGTAAAGACCGGTGGCCTGCGATCGTTAGCCATGTTAAATTTGTAGGAAAGTTGAAGTCTTGGGCATGCGTCATACAGGGATGTGTTCATGTCTCTGGTCAAGCTCAACACCCATGTCACTGCCAGTTTAGGGACTACGTTTGGCTGCTGATACCAGTAACCTCAAACTCAAGGTCCCAAACAAGTCAGGATTGCTTTCTTCTTTCCACAGAGACAGTATTGGTGTTGGACCTCTGCTATTACAAGAGGTCAGAGTCTCAGAGTGTGACCTGGAATGGTTGCTGAGGAACTGGAAATGAAAGTAGTGTGTCCGCATTCTAGTCGCTATGGACATATTCTACGGGAACTCTATGATTTGCGTTATTTTGTACCCAGAGCTCAGCCACATGGGAGTGTGTTATTGCTGGTGAGGCTTGAAGAATATGATGCCTTGTTATGAAAGGAGAGAATAGAGAATGTAGGGGCGTGTCTGCTGGAAAGGCCTCTGCTGTGCCTTCCTGCTCAAAGGTCAGTACAGATAAGGCGGGTCCAGAAACACTGCTTAGCTCACAGTTAAGGCCAAGACTCTGATGTCAAGCTGTGCTGCAGCTGAGTGGCTCTTGTTTTGTTAAATGTTAAAACAATTCATTTATACAACATTTTTAGCCATCCTTAAAACAACAACAAAATCCCTTTAGTATCAGGCACTTACAAAATAACCAATTGAGTGTCTGGATGTTGCCTTGTGTTCATTATTTAAGGAGCTGGTAATATCTTGTTTTATTATTTAGGGAGTTGGTAATATTTTGTTAGAAATTGCTGGGCCTAGCGATAATGAGCTATTTCAAAGAAATTTACACATGGAAATTTTCTAAGCCCCTTAATCTGTTTATCTACAAGCAATTCTATTTCTTTGAGGGTTTTAAGGGAAGATCTAGATTTTCTGGAGTTTTATCCGGTGTGGGTGTGATGATGTCTCCTTTAGAAATGGTGTTTAATGGCTCACATAACTCAAGGGACAGCTGAGACAGTGTGCTAATTAGTTTTTTTTTTTTTTTAAGAATTCCATTGCTGCATCATCCCCTGGGAAGTCTTCTTGTCCACTCCAAATTTAATGGGTTATAAATTTTCCCCAAAGCCCTTAGGCTTATGTGTTTTGTTTCCTGTTTGTCCTATAAAGATATGTACCAGGTGTGGTTAAACCTGCACACTTTTGAAGGAGTTTTGATTGCTTATTGATGTGTGTGAGGTAAATCCTTAATGTATAGAGGCTCCATAGTAAAGGTTTGTTTGTAACCATCAAACCTTTACCTGTATGTAGCACATTCATTCACAGGCATGTGCAAGTGGCAAATAACTTATGTCGCCTGATACATGTTCTGATCCTTACTGAGGCCTACCCAAGAGGCATTGTCCTTTTGTGCATTGGACCCATGCATGAAACTGTCTTCTCTGTGGGCTCCTTAGTGCCAAGGCGGTTTGGCCATAGCTTGGTAACAGAAAGTTTGTCTAGAATGCCAGAGGCCAAAGGTTCAAAGTTAGAACTTCAAAAGTCCCCAAAGCCCCAAAGTAATGCTACACACTATGTAGCATCCTGTAGCACAGAGGCCTCTGTGTCTTCATCCAGAAATCAGGCAGGTGAGTGGGCTTCATATCGGTAGGAATTACATAGCCCTATTGACTGTGAGATCAATGGGACTCTTTCAACAATATTTCCTGAATACATTTCTTAAGAAGCTGGCCCCAGATCAGGTGTATACTCAGTCACCCATTAATAAAAAATATGTTCAGAGTCTTAAGAACAAACCCTATACCTCCCAAATCACCCATTTACAGGAATAGTTCTAGGGCTCCTGTGACTTTATAGAGTAAAACTGCCATGCAAAGTGAGAACCACCACCCCTGTTTGCTCCAGGTTGTTGACATGGTAGCTCATTCTCCACATAGTTATTGCTAAGCTCAAGGGATTGTTCTCTACTTCAGAAACAAAACCCAGCAAAAAAGCAAAGGGGTGAGCTCATAATGCTCTCTTAGTGATGAGAAGAAATGGGACAACATAATTGTGTGGTCTAGTGATAGGTCAGTGTCCCAGCCAGGAGTTCCCCAGAGAAATGAGTCACTTCCTCCTTCAATCTGGATACAGTATGGTCGTCAAGGACTCAGCTACTGGTGTCAAAATATTAGAATTCTCTCTCTCTTGCTTTCTCTCTCTCTCTTTCTACACACACACACACACACACACACAGAGAGAGAGAGAGAGAGAGAGAGAGAGAGAGAGAGAGAGAGAGAGAGAGTCACATGAGGGTCTGCTCATTTTAAATTGCTCAACACCATTAATTTATATAATAAACAATTACCCAATGTTCACTATGGCCCTTATAAATAGCTGAAAAATGCTAAAAATTCTCAAGAAATTGAATCTAATAGGGAAGTAATGAAGAGAAAGGAGGGAGGGATGAAGGGAGAGAAAAAGAGAGAAAGTAAAGGAAGGAGAGAGGGATATGTTTGTAATTGCCTTTACACTCTGCTTCCTGCCTCAGCTAAGGTAGATGCTGGTAAGCAGAACTCGTGGTAAAATGACAGGAGATGGGCTGTGCCTGTGTTAGCGTGAATACGTGTGCCTGTGCTAGATGATGGCGTGTCCATTTGGGGTGTGCTCCTTCGGGTGAGCTTAGTGATCATGGTTGAGGGAGTAGTTCTCAGCCTTCAGTGTGTATGCCTTGAGCAATATCTTCCATGTGGTCTTGAGAGAGCTGGATTGCTGTTTCCTTCTGGTTTGGTTATGAGTCCTTTCATGAAGCCTTAAAGTCACTGACAGTGTCACTAGAGCTAACTGTTTCTGAGACTGTTTCAAGACCCTGATGTTTATCCAACGTCACTAGCATTGTATTCTTTCATGAACTTCTCTCTTAGGAACTCAAGAGATGACACTGGATGTACGGGAAGCATCATAATTTTTAATGAGAATATGCAATTCATCTTGTTATTTCTTTCTGGTGTTGAATATTGAGATTAATTTGTGTTCATATAAGGTAAGGAGAAGCTAAATGCTGATGCATGAAATGGAAACTTGTGGCTCCCAGTATTCGCTGTGGAACCACCTTCTAGCACAGGGGTTCTTAGCCTTCTGTATCTGTCACCCTCTAATCTAGTTCCTCATGTGGCGATCTTCCAACCATAAAATTCTTTCATTCCTACTTACTAGCTGTAATGTTACTGTTGTTATGAATCATAATGTAAATATTTGATACACTGGACAATCTGATATGGGACCCCAAGGGGTCACGACCCACAAGTTGAGAACCTGTTCTAAGGATTCACTTCTGATTTCCTCTTTGTATGTGATGCTTCCAGGAATGAAGGGTTCCTGGATTTCCCTCCTTTAAAAGCAGTGCCTGAATTTAATCCAACATCTGTTTCTCAGTTCTAAGAATTCAATTTTATACATAATTGGAAAGCCAAAATGAAACAAAATATGAAAATATGATAAATTAATAAAGAGAAGTAGGAAGGGTCAGGAAGACAGAGATAAGAGAAATTAAAGGAGATAGGAGAGGAGGGAGAAGAGAGCTAGAAAATCACCACCACAGCACTGCATCCTTCTTCTAGAAATTGTTTTAGACAGCCTACAAAATTAACTTTGATTATTTCTTCACTATTTAGTATTAAATATAAAGCAATAACCCAAAAAATTTTTTAGAAGAAAGCAATAAACATGAAGCATCTATTGAGCCAGGGAACACTGGCCAATGACATTTACAAACACTCAGTGTCCCCACCTAAGTCTGAATGCTGATGCTGAAGCAAAGCTAAGAATCTCTGAAATGTCAGCAAGTCAACAGACAGGTGCATCCCAGCCAGGCATGTGATATAGGGAAGTGACTGGTCTTCTGAGTTACTCCAGCTCATAGACACCCTTGGAATCACTGTCCTCAGAGAAAGAGAGAGCACTCTTGGGAAACTCCTATTTGGAATTTACTTACAGGATTTTAAGGCAACTCAAGGGAAAACCGTCTACAAAAACCGTGGTTCCCTTTCCGTCATGGATCCTGTCCCGCCAATGAGCTATCTAGACGTGTTGCCCAGCTGAGCTTTACATGACTGTAGCTAATAACGCCTGGAGGCTACCATCTCAGAGATTATATGAAAACTAGCTCATAGAGCCAGGTCTACCACAAAAATAATTTTAATGTACTGTGTGTGTGTGTGTGTGTGTGTGTGTGTGTGCATGTGTGTATGCACAAGATTTTTAAAAAGGCTATAAAATCATCTGTAATAAAATATTGATAAATTTTAAAAATTAATAATTAAAAATAATATTATTAATAAATTATTGCATTTATTTTACCTGCAACTATTGTAAAGGAACAGTAGTTAAAACAGAAATACTTAGAAGTAAAAAAAAAAAAGACATTCAAAGGGAGACAGATTGATGAGTTAACTGTACCAAAGAGTTGATTCTCAGGCAACTATTAATTTACCTAATAATTAATAAATGAAACTACAATGTAAATTCTAGACAAATGTCCCATATTGTCTCAAGTCTGTGACAATAATGGCATTTTATCTTGTCTGTTCTCCAAATCACTTTCCTCTGAGCAGGCCGCGTGGATGTATCCCTTTCCTACTTAAATGCTTCGATGACTGCTTAGTTTGCACTCAAAACTCTCTGCCCAGCCTATGAAGGCTCCGGGGCCTGCTGCTGTCCACTTTGACATCACCATCTGAATTACGGGACAAGTTTCCGTCTCCCTGACCTGCTCCTGGAAAGGGGCTTCATGCAAGTTCTCACAGCACACACTTGGCTCTTGCTATCATCTTCTCTACAGGGAGGGATTTTTCCCAGCACTCCCAGGGCCTATCATTTGGTTCTCTCCCCTCCCCCCCCCCGAAATGGCCCCTGGGCAATGGATGTTGGCATAGACTCTGTCACTCATAAATGGACTTTCAACTGTCAGGTATGAACATTTAATGACCTAGAACAGTCTGTTCATCTGTCTGTCTGTTTTCTGTCACTTAAGGTTAACTGTTGCAAACCTACAGACACTAGATTGTAACTCAGCAAGGGCAAGGATTTCCCCTCACCGTTTCTACAACTCTAGCACCCAGACATTATCAACCGTATAGCAGGCTTATATTAGAGTATGGGTTCAGACATCTGAATAGTGAGTACAATCCTTCCAACATGCGAGCTGGAGAAAACATTGTAAAAAGCGTTCACACTACCTGTAGTGTTCATGATCTAGGTAAGGAAAAAACATCAAGAACGAAAGGGTAAAACAAAGTAGGAATACTTTCCACATATTTAATACAGGGTCAATGTTGTGAGTAAGAAAGGAAAACAGTTGTCCTTCCAAAGAAAGTGCGTGGCTAATAGATAAAGAGGAGAATACAAGCCGTGCAGACACAGGAAACAACTGGCCTTCTTACTCACAAAGGAAGTGCAGACAATGAGGTGTGTTCATTTGTGCTGGGCACACATGTAGATGGAACACAAGGTACTTCCAGAAGGAATGCAGAGCTGTCACCAAAGCCTTAAAAGTGTCCCTTAAGAGCATGCATTTTGTCCCTGTGGCTCCACCAAAAAGATTTGTGGGCATCAGTATCACAGGTTCCCAACAATACAGAACTTGTTAACCTAAAGTGTGTTGATGTAAAACACAGCAGCTACTTAAAACCATACTTAGGAAAAATCCACAAATACTGTGCATGAAAGGCATGGATATTTATATTTTCCTGATGCATACAATAGCTCTATGTAAATACAGGCACCTTTCCTTGGTAAATGTTATCACTTTTTTTCTGTGCTTCTCATTTATGTATATCCATGCAAAGACAAGTGCAAAAATCTAACAATGTGTAAGTAGTTCTCATGTGAGGGTGGAAAAACTGGCCAATTTATATTTGGAATAATACTTCTGTATGTTTTATGAGCTGTTAGAAGCCTTTATTATTTTATGTTATTTAAAAAAACAGAAAACAAATCATGTAAAAAATGGCATTTAACTCTTGGGAAATTAGGTTTTTTTTTATGTCATGAAGCAAAATAAGAATTTGGGGTAAAATATGGACATGCTGTATTTGATTTAGCTGGACTCAGTTCTTTCTTGACCATTTGGTTATTGACATTTAAATTCAGCATTGATGGTATAAACCACACTGTAATCTACATCATATATCCCATGACTGACCCAAGACCTCATCACAAACTTTATGATAAAGGATTTTATCCAGGGATGATCTAATTAGTTTTATTTCTGAATCCAGAAAGTTCATGTTTTCATTTAACAGACTTTTACATGACCACACAATATTCAGAGAACCATCTTGATGTTGTGAGATACAAATAATCTGCGCACCTTCAAATATCTACCCATAATAGATGCAGATAAGCATTGCAGATGTAAATATATGGTGTGAATATCATTAGTGTACTTACTGCATGGACTACTACCTGATGTTGTTTCACAGGGTAGCACGCACTATGGGTTAAACAGAGTTATGGAATGGCCAGTTGGGGAGAATTTATGATTAAACTCCAATGTAGTTTCCTGAGACTTTCTTACAAATCACCACCAACTGAATAACAGCAAGCAACATTGATGTCTTCACTGTCAGCCTTGAGGGCTGAAATGGTGTCAAGGTTGGAGTCATGGTGTTTGGAGAAGATGGAAGGGGAATGTTATTCCTGAAGCTTCCTCTATTGGAGACACTTTACATCTATCTCCACAAATAGAGATGGTCTTTGTTAGGGTTTCTATTGCTGCGATGAAACACCATGACCAAAACAACCTGGGGAGAAAAGGCTTTACTTGGCTTACACTTCCACGTTGCTGTCCATCACTGAAGGAACCCAAACAGGGCTGGAACCTGGAGGCAGGAGCTGATGCAGAGGCCTTGGAGGGAGGTGCAGGACCACCAGCATGAGAATGGCCCCGCCCACCATGAGCTGGACTGTCCCTCACCAATCACTAAGAAAATTCCCTATAGCTGGATATCATGAAGGCATTTTCTTCAATGAGGTTCCTTCCTTTCAGATACTTTTAGTTTGTGCCACATTGATGTAAAACTCACCAGCACAGGGACAAAATGGGAGAAGATTCCAACAAACACAGGTGAAATGCAGAAAAGTATTAGAATATGAATTAAAAACTTAGATTCCTCTATGAAGGAATGTAAAAGAAATCAGTTGAATTCTAGATAGGTATGACTACTGTGTTAGTGTTTTTATTGCTCTGAAGAGACACCATGACCACCGCAACTCTCATAAGGAAAATATTTAATTAGGGCAGTTTGTCTACAGTTTCAGAAGTTCAGTCTATTATTACCATGGCAGGAAGCATGGTGGTGTGTAGGCAGACACTGTGTTGGAGCTAAGAGCGCTACATCTTGCAGGCAATAGGAAATCAACTGACAGTCATAATGACAGGATCGTGAACTAAAGAGACCTCAAAGCCCACCGCCACCTTGACACACATCCAGCAAAAAAGCCACAACCTCCTATTAGTGCCACTTACTTTGGGGGGCATTTTCTTTCAAACCATCACACCTACCAAAATTTAAACAAGATGAGACCAATAATTTGAATAGATCTATAACAAGAAACATATTTGACACAGTAATTAAAAATAAACAAACAGATTCTGGGATTCTAGAAATCCCAGGGTCCCTTGTTTGCCTTCTACCACTGATCTATGGCTGGCCTGTGTCTTCTGTCAGTAACTTGATGCCAGGGTATAAGAGAAAGAAACGCAGAACAGTCCAAATTCCACTTTTACACAGCCCAAGCCTCTCCTGTAGCTGGATAGGGAACTCTGGCAGGACCATAGGCAGACCCAATCTTGCAGCTGCTGGTCAGCACCCTGCCCCTCTCCCTCACTTCCCTTTGGATTGAGCTGGGCCTTGCTTAGACTGCCAAGAATTGCAGTACATGGTGTAGACACTGAGCCTGACTAGTTAGGAGGAAAGTCCGGGAACTCAGCGTTCTGAAGGGACTTTAAGGTTAGACAAACAGAAAGCTGGAAATGAGCCGCAAACTGGCGGTGAAGAACCAGTCTGGTTCAGGTGAACGTGATTTGCCAGAATAATGCACAGAGTTCATTGGGAAGTCAAACCAGAGGCAGGTTCTTCAGTACATGCTTTGTAACTGTTAAGTTCTCTGGGTCACAGATGGAATCCAGTAGGGGAAATCAGTGATTGAGCACAGAGTTGACATCATGGTAGGCTATGACAAGAGAGGCTGCTCTCACAGATCATAGTCAGCTGCAGGATGGAAGTGAGGCTAACCTGTAGAAGCCCACTCAGTTATCCTCAAAGCCTGCCCGCTGTCCTCCTCTGCCTGAAGGTAAGAGGTGTTGACTCTCTTTTCACATTCAGAGAAAGCCTGGACCGAACAAAAGGCAATTATTGCCAGGGAGTTTCCAGGAATCATGACTAGGATGCAAAGCTTCCCAGTCATACTTGCTGCAAAACAGCTAAGCATGGCACATCTAATCACTGAGTGGCTGCAGAGAGGTTGAGGGTTAAGAGCTCTCACTGCTCTTCTGGAAGACTGGATGGAATTCCAGCATTCACACGAGGTTTTCACAACCACCTGCAACTACAGTGCCAGGGTATGTAAGGCCTTCCACTGGCCTCTGTGAGCGCGTGCAAACATGTAGGGTGGGTGTCTCTTGAATCTTATCTGGCAAATCAGTTGTGCGAATCTACATTATATAATGAATGACAATTCTCTGCTTCATTTACCCCAATCCACTCACTTAAAGACTGAAAGAACTGTCCCATGTAAATAACTTCTAAGTAATTTAAAGTAAAACTTAGAATGTAGTAAACCAGAAATGACATTTAAAAAGATTGGAGAACATGTGTAGTATATTATAATTTGGGAAGAAAAAGGCAAACACAATATGAACAAATGAACAAGATCATTTAAAAAGAAAAAGAACAGTAAAAACTGAAGGTCAATGCACTCTAAAGGGCTCAATATTGTTAAATGATACCCATTTGTCCAAACAAAACAAAGGTCAGGGAGTGTGTGGTACTTCCTCTGCATCCAAGAGGAACCCACGGCATAGGTGCATCCCACTGTGCACTAACCTCCTTGACTCTGCACTCACCAACACACCAAAGACTCTTGCCTTCTCTCCCTGGACTTTCTCTTGTGCCTCAATCTACCTTAACTTGTTTGTCTACGGAGGTAGATGCCTAGACTTACCAGCCTTTGTGGAACTTGCTTATGGTCTAAATAGTCTCAATCTCACAAACCAATAAATAGGAAATTGACAGTCGAGGCTGATCCCCAGTCTCCATCTCTTGTCCAAGGCCACCATCATTTCCCTCAGTCAGTGTCTCTTCCACTACCAGGACCTAATAGCATGTGTCTTATTCTCCTGTGACTGTAAAAGTAGGTGGCAGTTGTGTGGAAAAAGTAAGTTTTAGAAAATGACTGGACAACAGAACAGTGTTCCTTCATGAGCACTTTAGTTTTTTTGTATGTTCATTTTATCATTTTTTATAAAAATTGTCTTTTTTAGCCATGCATCCCCTGCTCCCCTCCCTTGACTCTTCCCAATCCCTCCCACTCAGCCTTCAGCCTCTCCACTCCCCATCCCCTTCACAAAGAGAAAGAAGTCCCAAGGTGGGTCAGTTCAGCATGGCACATCCACTCTAGGCAAGTCCGATTTCCTAATCCCAAAGTCAATGCTGGGTTAGGTGTTCCTCTGCAGGGAATGGGCTCTGAGGTACCAGCCCGTGCACAGGAACACAGTCTGATCCGACCCCTCAAAGCTCCACATACTGCCCATGTCAATCAACAGTTACCTACCCTTGGAGGGCCTAGCTCCTTTTCCCAATGGTTCCCCAGTGGCTGTTCTTGATTCAGTGAGCTCACCAGAGCTCCAGCCAGCCATCACTGTGGGAATTTTCCTCATAATCCCTATCCCATTGCTCATACAGACTTTCCTCCCCTGCTCTCAGCTGGACCAGAAGCTCAGCCAGTGCTCAGCCATGGATCTCTGTTTTCACCTCTATTCATTATTGGGTGTAGGTTCTGTGATGACACTGAGAATGGTTATTCATTTGATTCAGGGGAAGTTCTGTTTAGGCACCCCCTCCACTATTGGTTCGACACCTAGCCAGGGACATTCTGTGACCCGTGAGCATTTTTAAATTGCAGGTAAACAGAAGTAATTTTAGTGCACTTTCAAAAAAGTCACTTCAAATTTATATGCATATGTGTCAAAAAGGACTGTGAATTAAGCTATACAGTAATGACATACAAATGTGGTTTTTAAAATGTGCCTTGTATGGCTCCCTTTTCATCTGCAGGCACCTATTAAGCAGGCTCACTGTTTCTTTTGCAAAACCCTACACATATCTAAAGTGAGAAGCATTGTACTTGCTCAAGCTAGTTTTACGCACAAAGCATTTCAAACCTTCAAGGCCAGGCTGTGAACAGGTATTAGAAAGTTAGCTACAGTCTATTTGCTCCAATATGAAGCCAGATGTGGTACCCCACTTAGGAAAGTAAAGTACATTAGAGAGATTTTACCCACGGCTGCTGCTGCGGGTACCATCTGCACTACCGCAATGTTTATAAAACTCCAAGACACACAACCAGAAATCCTTATTTCTCTGGGATTCACTTTGAAAATGGTGGAAATACCCTAGCATCCCATAACCACATGCATTCGTGTAGTAGGTGGGAGCTCCATGTTGGGGGAAGACTACTCACAAAGACTTATTTTAGCTCCAGTTGTAGATTATAGAAACACACATGCTGCTATAGATATTACAAACATCTCATGCTCACTTCCTTAGAAAAACATGTGAATTTATGTTCACAAGTGTTTTCTTTTTTAAAGGAGCTGTAAACATGGGGCTCAGTACTTGAATCTGGATAGCTAATTAAAATGTTAAAAAGGAACAGCTTATCTTTGCTTTCTATTTTAGGAAATGGTTCAAATATAGACTGATGGTTTAACCAAAGACAGCTGTTTCATTTCACATGTAAAAGCATCATTCAACAAGAAGCACTTTGAGAAAAAAAAAAAAAAAAAAAAAAAGCTTATGCTCTAATTCTTTCCAGTAAAGATGGGGATTTTTCCCACAGCCCACAGCTCAACTAAAAGGATTTGGAAATGTATTTGAATCTTAGGGTTATTTGGGGGGGGGGGGTTGTTGTTTTGATTTTGAATTTCTCTTTCTTTGGAATTTATTATTTCTATTATTTCCTTTTTCTGATGTAAACTAAATGTCAGAATAAAAATGTTCAAATATAACTACTACCATTTGTTATAAGAGTATAATAATTAAAGACTGGGAATATATTCAATAAAGTTTCCTGGAAAAAAATGTGAGCTAACTTTAACAAGGATTAGCTATACATGCACTGCCCCCCCCCACACACACACACACCAAACAATCTAGAATGGGTTTCATGTGAGGTCACAGAATATAGTAAAAGTTTCATAGCAGTTACTGAAGAGAATCATAATTTTTTATGTCTAAAAAACTGGAGGAGATTAACATTAAATGAAAAGCCCCAGTGTGATTTCTGCCCAGCCCTCTTGGGCTAAATCTCAAATACTAAATATTTAAAAGACTTTTCTTAAATAAAATAATTCAAAACAATGTGAAGTGTCTTTGAAACAGGCAATGTTCTAGGTTCTGAATTTGTACGTGACTGGGATAATGACAGCTGTAGCATGGCTGAGTTGTCAAGAAAGAAAGAGTAGACACATAGAAGGCTCTCATCAGTACCCCAGCTTACTTTCTGGCTATACACAGACCTTTCGGTGAACTGTATGGGTTACTAAACTTGGCCTCTTCTCGTGTTTTGTCAGCCTTCAGCCTCTGTGTCTTATGCTTTTACCAGCCGAAGAATTGGCCTGGTCCTTATCCCTGGCCTCCATTCCATCTGCCACCCAACTGATGAGCAAGTATGCCTGAGTTTATTTCCAAAATACACCGAAGATAAGCTGTTCACTCTGAAGACACAATTGTTCTTCAGTTGTTTTTGATTGCCTAGTAGCCAAAGTAATTTTTTAAAGATAAGATGTAAAAGCTTAAGCCACTCATCCTGTGCGGATGTGTTTAAAAACCTGTCTATTTGACCCACAGCAAGACTATGAAAGAATATGAATCTTCAACACAACCTTCACCTCCCCAGAGCATCTGAGCCCTTGATTACCTTCCAGTGATAGTTTTCTCTTGGGTCTTCTTTGCTTTCTATTTTCAGAGCATCTTGCCCTGCATATGCCCCCTGCCCTGGACTCTTGCTTTCCCTTCTGCCTCTGGAGAGCCTCTTCTAGCTAGGTCCTATACTCCATCGAGGCAGCTTACATGCAATGTATGGCTCTGCTAATTTGATTTTGTTGTTGTTTTAAGACAGGGTTTCCTTCTACAGCCCTGGATGGTCTGGAACTCTCCATGTAGACAAGGCTGTCCTAGAACTCATAAAGCTCCGTTTGCCTCTGCCTCACAAGTTCAGAGATTAAACGTGTGGTATCATGCCTGAAAACCCCTGCCAATCTGTATAAAGCTTTCCATTGTGCGTGTCAGTCTCTGGTACTTATAATCTTCCCTTTGTATCACTTATATGCTCGCCTGTTTGCTCAACATTTTTTATGCTCTGCAAACAGAAGGACAATGTATATTTCCCCTAGTTTGCTCCTGAAGGACATGGCATGTTACCTGGAACATAGTTGGTCTTCAGCAATAACAGTGAATAAATCTATAAACCACCAAATGAGTAAATGGAAGGATAAGTGCAAGGGAGTGAGACAGGAAATTCAGATTGTAAGAGATAAGTGAATGGGAACATAGTCGAGAGGGTATGCAATGGCAAGCAAAACGCAGAACTTGCTGACAGGAAGTGAGAGACTTGCACTTGCTTCTGTCATTTAATGGGCTCCAAGATGTTGGCAAACGTCTCCAACTTATGGAATATTTCATGTTTCGTGTGCAAATGAGAGTGTTAATGTCGTGAAACTCAGGTGAGATAAAGTATGTGTAAAATACTCTGCATCATAGCAACCCAACATCTTTATTGAATGCTTGTAGATATGCAGCTCAAGCTAACAGTTGGGTGTTAAGTGGTTTGTTTCTAGAGGAGCACAATGCTACTGAGGTATACCCAGGTCTTCTGCTTCTGGCATATTTTCATATAGGAAAGGGAAGTAACCTAGGTAAAGAGTCAGAAAGTGTTCTCAGAGGAGAGTTTGTAGATTAAAGTAGTCCCTGGAGACAAGTTGGGGTTTCACCATCTATTCAATGCCTTTGCGTCCAATATGTTGCTGTAGAGCAGATAAGGGTCAGAACACATGCCTAACTCCAGTGTTGTCTGGAGGGATGATGATCTACATTATAACAAATAATCAAACAAACAAAAAACAGGTATACCCACTCAGTACTCAGTAGGTGCTTCTTTCCTTGTGTTTTCTAAATCCCTACATTGAGCACAAAGCTAAACATGCACATGTGTTGCTGGTCAACATTTCATCTCTTCACACTATAAGCAAATACTAGGAAAATTAATGCCCAGCAGGAATCACGTAGGTTTCTCCTTTAAAATACTTTCATTAGTTCTTGTCTTTATTGCGGGGATTAAAAACTGTCAGGCATTCAGGGGCATCCAGGTGAAACCTGGGAGTCTCCTTGTGTAGTTTTTCAATCCTGTCTTCCACATCAGTAGCTGAAAATAGTTATACAAGGAAGGGAGGAAGCAGGTGCAAAGTGCTTCCCAGCGGTGTGGAGTTTCCCTTGGCAAAGTGCACCAAACAGACTATGTCACGCTGCTGGGCAACAGAAACTGACCTTGTTTCCCTGTGGACAGACTTGTCACCTAAACAATTTTGAAATTCCTTCATGTCTCAAACTCTTGTGAATGCTTTTAGGCAGCTTTTCAAGAGTGCTGCTCATATATATATATAATATTAAAGAGCCAGAATTTGTGAAGACAGAGCTTATAGTAGATTTGAGAATACTCTGCCATAGCATTTAAGTTCACAGGCTTCAGAATCAAAGAATTCTGGATCAAGTCTTCATCGCTAAAGGGCTTTAAGAGTGTATTCAATTGTGTCTATTGCAGTAACAAATAACCACAATTTTTTTTTGTTACTCAAAGGAATACAAAGTTACTCCACATGTTAGGAAGCCTGAAGTTTTAACTAGTTCTTAGAGGATACAGTCCTTCTCAGGGCCCTGAGAGGGAATCAGAGGACTTTAAAACAGGTATTCCTTGGTTTGTGGCTCCTTCACCATCTTGAGAGCATCAATTTAGCATCTTTCACTTCTGACATTCTTCTGCATCTCTCTCATAAAAGACTCTTGTCATTCAGTGGACTGGCTCTAGTAACAGAACGAATCACAACACCTCAAGACTCTCAACTCATGTCTGTAGCATCTCATTGGGTGAAGCAGTCAGACATCACAGCAGCTCACATTCAGAAAAATCTGCTACAATTCATAACTTTTAAGAGGTAGATGTCCACTTAATGGACTTGAGGTACAATCCCTAGGAGGACATGCATGCCTCTATGTAAGCCCAGTTAAAGTCAAACTGTGAATGTCATCGACTCTGGGTAAGAACCTAATACTGTTTTCATCAAAGGATATATTATCAAAACACATTTTAAATATTTGTTTTTATGCTCATAGACTAGTGTTGTTAGTGCTGTAGAATAATTAACATCCAACCAGAGAGGCTTCTGTTTACAGTGGGTGATAGTTAATGTGGAGACTCACAACTGGACAAAGCCCCAATAACAACCAACTGCTTCATGCTCATCCC
This sequence comes from Phyllotis vaccarum, assembly GCA_033318265.1. Taxonomy (NCBI): domain Eukaryota; kingdom Metazoa; phylum Chordata; class Mammalia; order Rodentia; family Cricetidae; genus Phyllotis; species Phyllotis vaccarum. Next base: position 136,799,346 of record JARWLC010000002.1, on the reverse strand, counting down.
TAAATGGAGCATATGTTTCAATCTCCGCAAGACTCAGGGAGCATCACAGATGTAGAGGAAGAAAACAAACAAACAAACAACAACACATGAGTCAGAAGATGGGAATGAGTACAGCAAAATACTGTCTTCTGGACACAACATGGAGAATGTATTCAAGAACTCACAGGAGCTATGTTCACCTGCACAAGATTATTCCAGTTAACATTCCAGAAGAGGGGGATGATACAGCCCCCACTCTTCCCTGAAGAGAACCTGTCAGTTAATGGTTGCTAGGGGAGACAGAGTAATTTTCTTTAGTGGTGTAGCCACTGATAAATTGCCCGTGCTTCCATAAACAAACAAAAACTCCTGCTCATACTCACGCATGTCACCCTAAATAAACTTAGTGAGTCACGAGAAAATACGGAAAGAAAATAAAACACAAGGCATGGAGTAAGAGAAGGACTTGGTGGGAAAAGCTAAGGATTCAGATGGAGTGGAAAATGAATAAAAGACGTAACTGAAGGGTGAAGATGATCAAGTGCATTATACCCATGTATAAATTTATCAATGAGTTTTTTAAAAATGAAGGTCAATTTTCATTTTTAAAAAATGTATTTATTTATTTATTATGTACACAATATATAGAAGAAGGTTCCAGATCTCACTATAAATGGTGGTAAGCCACCATGTAGTTGCTGGAACTGACTTCAAGATCTCTGGAAGAGCAGTCAATGCTCTTAACATCTGAGCTATCTCTCCAGCCCTCAAAGAAATTTTTAAAATTTAGAAAAGCTACTGGGGCAATTCCAAGAGTAATGCTAAAAGAAGTTGCCTCAGATGGCCCATTGAAGAGCACTTCTCTGGGTGCTGGTTAGAGAATATAGAGAGAGCATTGGTGGGATCAGGAATACAGATAAACAGCCTGGTCTCAGGCCTGGTAAGAAGATAGATGTTCACAGGCTCAGCTTGTGAGGAAGCTAATCTACAGAAAGTGATCACAGGCTAGGCTTTAAAACAGAGGGCCCTTGGCATCCACGCCTGCAAAGTGATAGGACTCGAGGATTGGCAGGGGGAGATCTCAGCCTATGCCGTCTATGCTCTGAAGTATACTTGACCCTTCATTACTGTAAGAATTTAGCATCTCATGTTGAAGGTCTCCCAAATAACCTGCTCCTCCCTTCTAGCTATCTTTGTCACCTGGTGACTACCACTGTGGCAGTCTGTGATGAGGGTGAAAGCTGAGCTAGTAAGTTCTGGCTTGGACATCATCTACACTGAGTGTTGGCTTGCTTGTTCTTACCTAGATCTTGTGCAGGTAACAATAGTCACTGTGAGTTCCTGAGTGCAATGGACCTGGCATGTGCATGGGACATTGTTTCACAGACAATCTTCCTAACTTCTGGTTCTTTTGGTCTTTCTGCCCCTCTTCTGCAATGTTTCCTCAACTCTGTTGGAGCTATAATGGCTCCTATGAGAACTCTATAGTTACTCTGACTTCTGACCAGCAGCATTTTGTGTTCATTGCCCTTTACTGCAAAATCAAGCTTCTCTGCTGAGAGTTGGGAAGTGAAGATTATTGTGTGGGTGCTGGGAGTTAGAAAGGTTCTTATCTTTTTAACCCAATAGATAACATATTTTTATACAGCCTTACAAAGGTAAATTATACTTTGGAGTATAGGACCAGGCTGGGTATCATTTGAGAACCATAAATAAATAAGGCATAATAGAAAATCAGAGCCTGTATAAGGATCAGCTCCCATAGCTTTCAAGAGTGGTAATAGTTGGGTTATATATATTTCCTGTCATCATGGCAGGCACATTAATAAATTACTGTTTCCATAATAGTAATGGTTTCTAAGAAGAAATGTTCTCCACGGGAGCTTCTTCAGAGGAAGTCACCTATGGTTCACATTGTCCTCCTGCTTCGCCTCTCACCCTTCAGTGCTCTCGGCTTTTCCTTCAGGGCAGGGCCAGAGTCAGCTGCATTTTAACATGTCTTGTCTGGATGACTTGGAGGTCTCCAACTGGCTCTTCTTGTTCCCTGTTCCTGGCTCTTTAAAATCATAAGCAAAATCACTGCGCCTGGGATTCTTTGAGATCACAATCTGGTCTGCTGTCCCCCACTACTATCTTCTCCTGACATAAACATCCCCCTCCCCTGGCCCCCTAATTCATTGTGTTCCAACCACAGTGGCCCCAGCTATCCACACACCTGTGCTGTGGCAGGCCTGTGTACTTACTGAGCCCCCAGTCCTAGCTGACAGGAGCTAGGGTTACCTGAAGGGAGGGAAGCTTAACCGAGACAGTACCTCCACAAGATCCAGCTGGGAAGCATTTTCTTAATTAGTGATGGGGGTGGGGGGGTTCAGCCCACTGTGGTGCCATTCCTGGGCTTGTGGTTCCAGGTGCTATAAGAAAGCAGGCTGAGTAAGCCATGGGAAGCAAGCCAGTAAGCAGCACCCCTCCAGGCATCAGCTCCTGCCTCCAGGTTTGAGTTGCTGAACGGACTTCCTTGGTGATGAATATGACGTAGAAGTGTAAGCCAAATAAACTCTTTCCCCCAACTTGCTTTGGTCATGGTGTTGCATCAGAGCAATAGTGATTCTCACTAAGATACACCCTCCCCGCCCATGCCTCCCCTCTCAGCCACAGACCTTCCAGGCTCATGCATCTCAGGGGCACTTTTATCCGTAGTGGATATAACTTTCATATGACATGAAGATCATATACAAGAATTTCCCTAGTAAGATGTAAAGTTTATTAAGGTAAAATGGTGATTTTTATTTCTATGTTATCAATTTAATTTTGAGACATGGTATTTCTGTCTTTCCTGAAGCTTGCCATCCTGTCTCAGTTTTCTAGGGGAGATGGGATTATATTTGTGTGACTTTTTGATTATATAAAAAATAAAATAAAGGCCCATTCTGATTTCTTGGAGGACCAGAATGTATATTTGAGATTTGGTTCATAAAGAGACTTTTTTTTAGGCCCAGTGAAGGTAACATTTAGCTGTACAAGTCTGGGTCTTTAGATAACAAAAGTAATAAATTGAAACTCAATGAAGATAGCATTGCTCTAATTATGCTGAGTGATGCTAAACTAAACCTCAAAACAAAAGGTCAGCTCATTTTTTTGTGGGCCTGAAGTACTAACTCCTTTAACCTTTACGCCCTGCTTTTGGAGAGCTGGCTCTGTCAATCCCCATGCAAGTACCTACACAGCTGCTATCTACTATTTAAATTACAGTTTCCTGAGGGACCCTGCGGCTTCGCACTGAGCCCTGCCAGTATTCTGTCAGAAAATCTTGGATCTAGAATCAGACGTCCACCAAAGTATTTCTCCTGTCTTCCACACCCTCACTCAGCAAACAGCCCTTCCCCTGACAGGGTCGCCCAAAAGGGGCACAGTCCTAGGCTGTCAGGGTTTAGGCAGCCTTTTAAAACTTTTCTGTACCAATCAAAACTCTTGAGCGTGGCAGGACTCCTTATTTTAACTGTTGATGGAGATTTTGAACCTTTGCAATCTTCTTTTCTGGTTTCAGCTTCTGGAAGGAAGAGTCATTTTGTGCGACACATTGTCTGGGATGTCAGGAGGGAAGCCCTTAGCCAACTCTCACTGAGTGCAGCTTTGAAAGGCATTCCAGCATCCGGTGCCAGATATTTGGCAACTTAACTGTTAACTTTCTGTGGGTTTTTCCTCCCTGGGATCAATGTGACGTCACCAGTGTAATTTGAGTCCGGAGCTTTGTTCACACTTTAAATAGCAGTCCAGGGATGATTTTACAACACACTCCCTGGAAGTGCCCAAGCCGCTGGGGAAGACTCACATCGATGAAAGCAAAGCCAAGCCACCAAGCCACCAGCATGTCGTCGTCTCTTCGAGTAAGCCCGTCCATCCATGGCTACCACTTTGATACGGCCTCTCGCAAGAAAGCTGTGGGCAACATCTTTGAAAACATAGACCAGCAGTCCCTGCAGAGGCTCTTCAGGAACTCCGGAGACAAGAAGGCAGAGGAGCGGGCCAAGATCATTCTTGCCCTCGATCAAGACTTGGAGGAGAAAACACGGGCTCTGATGGCCCTGAAGAAGAGGACAAAAGACAAACTTCTCCAGTTTCTCAGACTGCGGAAATATTCCATCAAGGTGCACTGAACATAGCAGAATGGGTAAGGGGCTTACCCACCAATGGACCTTTAAAGACAGACCCAGTGAGCCTGCCAGCCCAACAAGGGCAGCGTTCGTTCGCGCATAGGCTTGAGCACTTCTTCCATCAGGACCCTGAGGGTGGAGAAGGACAGAGCACACCAGCTACAGACTCCAACTCATGCAGCCCTGAGATGTCACACTGACAGCAGAGTGCCTGAGGACCCACTGACCCTGATGTCGTAGAAGAGAACAGGAGCGCAGATCAGAATGTGGCAGACGGGGATTGAGTGCACCCAGGGTCATCTGCAAGACCCTAAGACTAAACTCAAACCAACTTTGGTTTTCGTTTGGTTTGTTATTTTGTTTTCTTTTTGGAAAAAAAAAAAAAAGTGTCAAAGTGGGTAGGGGGAGGAGGAAGGAGGTGGAAGGTCAAACAAATGTTTGCTGAGTTTTAAAAATGTGGCTAAACGTCAGTGCTGTTTATTGGTCAAGACTGTTTAGAGATCAATAATTGACTGCTTACATTTATTAGAATGTTTAAGACAGTGCATTGCCTGGTGTTAAAGTCAAGGAGCTGAGTGTTTTGCACAGCTCAGGAAAACCCACACCGCCTTCTACATGTTTCTAGAGGATTTGTATACATTTCAAACAGGTTTGCATAAAGTTGACGTAGTGGGATTCTTCATAAATCTGAGTACTGTGAACAATTTTGTAGTTTTTTTAAACACTCTGACAAATGCTAAAATCTAACCTAATTAAGTGTCCTAAAGATACTACAGCAAGCATTAGAAAGTGAACATGCGAGTTTAAAAGGATGCTGTGATTTTTATAATGTATTATACATCGTGATACACAGCCCTAATAAATTATTATCAACTTAGCTTCTCTTGGTCTGTGATGATTGGTCTCAAAGGAGAAAATAGGATCATTCTAAACTTTTCGAGGGGAGGGGTGAGTCTAAATATAAAGGGGCCTTCAGAGCAACCTTACATTAGCTGCCAAACTTTCCCAAAACAAATGATTGCACCAAGTGTCTAGAGTATTTTCATGTCCTAGTTTTAAATGTTGTGGCATAGAGATGGTTATCAACAGAGGAATTTGCCAGCGTTGCTTTTATATATCCATTATATATCTTCACGTTTGCAAAATTTCCCCTCTGTCACTACAAACAGATATGTGTGTGTATGCACTTACTTCTTTCTGAGCAGTATGTTTTGAAGTTAGAGTGAATTATGATAAAGTTTCTGTGGGTTCTTATAGTATTACCATCTCTTTCCTTATTTCAGTATAATTTGCAATAAAGCATTTCTAAGGAGGCATATACAGATGCCCTCTGTGCTTCCTTAACAGAAAGGCGAAACATTCCCCTGAAATTGTTACAACAAAACCTACCTTTAAAAAAAAAATGCTGACTATAGTATATCAAATCAAATGACCTATCTGAAATCTTCAAGAGAGTTAAAAACCAGAATTTTAAGTACAGAAATTATAAAAAGTAAGTAAGGTGGATATATTCAGCTATTAATCAGTAAGTTGTTGGTGGTCATTACAAAGTAATCCATGGGACTCTTATGTGGGGTTATAGTCAGTGCTTGATTACATGGCCAGTATGTGTAGACTCTGGGTTTCATTCCCAGGAAATAAAGAAAAACTGAGGAGTAAGATATTCTAGAAGAGTGTGTGTGTATGTGTGTGTGTGTGTGTGTGTGTGTGTGTGTGTGTGTGTGTGTGTGTGTGTGTGTGTGTGTGTAATGACCTTGAGCATTTTCTGGGAGTATTAGTCATAATCATCATCAGAATTTCAAAGACAACCAAAGAATTTAAGACCTCCAGAGTCAGGGCTTCACAGGGAACAGTCACTTGGCCAGAATGTGATCATAAAAGCAGAAGCTGAGGAGAGACCTCTGCTCCATTCCTGTCTCTCAACCTGATGCACACTGAGCTAGCTAACTGCTGTCTGTGTGTGCCCAGAATAAGTTTCCTATTCCTTATGGGAACCATCCTGGGGAACTTTTAAGCTACAGTTTATTCAAAGACAGAGTGTGGCGTGGCTGTGCACACTTGAAATCCTACCACACAGGAGAAAGATGAGTTTGAGGCCAGAAAGAATCTCTTAGTGGAATCACATCAGCCCATGCCTCCATTCATCCCAGTGAAGGAAGAGCTCTCTGAGGCTGAGCTTAGACACAGGTTTGGTTCTCCACATGCACTCAGCACTCAGTCCTCTGCTGCTGTCTTCTCTGTAGAGTGTAGTGTGCCCTTGTCTTCTTTAAACAACAACCTGTGGTAACTTTTTTGGCAACATATTATTTTCTGATTTCAACACTAATATATGAAAGAAAAAAAAAACTCCTCCAATATGTTAGTAAAAGAACTCTTCTTTTCTTTGGAGAGAACACAGAGTCGATTGTATGATTGTACAGGGTGATTTCTAGATACATAATACAGATCGCATAGTATCAGATTAAAACAAGCATTATCAGAAAAGAAGGACCGTGCAGCCAGAGAGGTGGCTCAGTAGTTAAGACTGAGTATATGCTGTTCTTACAGAGGGCTGGTTTTGGTTCCAAGTGTATGCATGTGACTCAAAATTACCTATAACCCCAGTGATCTGAAACCTCTCTCCTCAGTGGGCATCTGCATTAATATGTACAAATCCACAAACGGACACACACATATATACATAACCAAAAATAAATCTTTAAAAAATGCCAAGGAGGATTAGTTTGGTCCTGAGTTCTACTTCTGACATAGGGAAAGTAAAATCAATTGTAAGATTTTGTAATAGAAGAAATAAAAGCATAAAGGACTCAGTAGCTCGTTACAAACAGCAGCTCCCTGGGATCATAGAAATAACTAACTTTTGCTGAGACCTAGCGCTGGTGGCCAGACAATATTTTTGTGATGCAGGAGGTAAGAGTCAGTATGGCTGCACTTATGTCCCCCTATGCACACAAGACTGCAGGCTTCAAGAAATGAGGAAACTGGCCATACAACTCCAAGAGGGATGGCCTCCATGTCCTGACAGCAGTTTTGACCATGTCACCAGTACAGACAAGCCTCCATCCTCCGCTATAGTTACCAATTCACCATCAACTGGAAAGATAGCATGGCTTCCGCAGGTCACTTCGTTTTCACTTGGATTTGTTTGTCTGTTTACCACTGGGAGCATTTTCTAGTTAATAATTTTGGGATATCATACAACTAAGGTGGTTCTGTGACTTCCTGACAACGAGGGTCTTGAGCCTGGTTTTCTCTTTAGGTCTGTGAGAAGTCACAGGCTCACTGACTTGTCTTCCTACCTGTCCACAGTAATAGAAAGCCACCATAGCAAGTGTGATTTACTGAGACAGGTCTGGGTATGTGTCCAGCTACACATTCCCCCACTGTCATGGGGGGACCTGAATGTAACCGACATTTCCCTGAGAAGTTGGATCTGCTAACGTAAAAGAGAGGCCCACTGTCTTGGGCAGCTATATTCTTGCGGAACATATTGGGCACCTTGCGGCTTGCACACATGTTCCCAGCATGGCCTAGGTTTTAGATGACCCTTCGTGCATGGGGACCTGCTGGGGAGCTAAATTTGTACTTTTTCCAGGACACACCTAGAAGTATGAGCCAAGGCCAGAAAAGACACTGTTTCCTGTTAGAGGGTTGACAAGTGCTTTGAAACAAACAGGATGAAGTCATTTGAACAACAGAAACTATGGTTGTAACTGTGTATGCATGTGTGTGTGGAGGGTGTGTGTGAGAGAGCATGTGTTTGTGTGTGTATACATGTTCATGTCTTCTCTGTGTGTCTAAGCATATCTGTTCCTGTTTGTGTGTTTCATGTATTTGTAGTCTGTATTTGTGAATGGACCTGCATATATTTGCATGTTTGTGTCTATGAGTCTATGTGCGATGTTATGTATGTGCATCTAGGTATTTATACTCATGTGTGAAGGCTGCATGCCTCATGGCTATAAAAGTGATGTATCTGCTTGTGTGTTTGAATGAGCAATGAGCATAATTGTTTCTGGTGTGTGTGTGTGTGTGTGTGTGTGTGTGTGTGTGTGTGTGTGAAAGAGATAGAAAGAGAGAGAGAGTGAGAGAGAGGCTATGCTTGTGTAGATGCCTAAAGTATAAAGTGTATGTATTTGTGCATATGCATTTCCCTGTGTGGGTATGGTTCTGTATCTGAATGCACATGTATTTGTGACTACATTTGCATTTGTGTGGCTATGTATCAGTGAATACTCATTTGTTTTGGTCTGTGAGTCTGTGTGTCTTCATGACTACATATGTTTGTGCATGAGTAGGATGTCTATCTATGCATGTGTCTATAATGTTATGTGAGTCTGTGTTTATGTGAATGCACAGGTGTACATTTATGACAGTTTTTATGTAGCCATGTGACTTTGTTTTTTATGTGTAGCTTTTTATATGTATCTGTTCATGTGTACGCATATATATGAGCACATGTGTGTGTCTATGTATGTGTCTGCATGATAATTTATGTTCATAGGGCTGGAGAGATGGCTCAGAGGTTAAGAGAATGTATGTTCATATATGAGTGTTTCTGTGTGTATCAGTATTCATTGGTATACACATTTGGCTATATGGGTAAGTGAATATTTTTGTGTCCTTATTTGAAGAATTTGTGAGAAAGTATGTTTATGTATGTGTATCATCTGTGTTCATGTGTATGCGTGTGTATCTGGAAGAGGACATAAATAGGCATATTAATGTGAGTGTGCCTATATTTATGTTTGTATCTGCTGAGTTCAAATGTGTCTGGTGAATGTGTGTTTGTGTGTGAATGCTTGTGTCTACATGACTATATGAGTATGTGTTTTCATGTGTGTATCATCTGTGTTTGTGTGTATGCATATGTGTTTATCTGGGTGTGTGCATATGTCTGTGTATGCATGTATCCATGTGTGTTTATAAAAATATGTATCCATGTGTATTTCCATGTGTGCATCTGTGTTCCTATACATGTATGTGTGTGCATCTGTATGATTATCATGTGTGTTTGTGTATATATTATGTATGTATGTATCTATGTGGCTATGTGGGTCTGTATATTCATGTATATTTCTGTGTCATGTGCATGTGTCTGGGTGAGCACATGTGTGCATGTGTGTGTGCTTTGTGAGAATGTAGGTTCATGTGTATGCTATGTCAATCTGTCTATCTGTTTGTATCTGTGTATGTGCGGGATAGATTGGCACATAGTCCTAACTGGAGAGATGCTTCAAGATCCCATGGAGGAGTAGCAGACAAGATGAAAAACCTTTTTGATGGCCCACAGGCATGATGTTCACAAAGGCAAGGAGGCTTGAAAAGAGCGGGCCATGCTTGAGTCTCCTATTGATTGTGACTAGGAGATCTAGGCAATAAAGAGTAACAACTAGAAGATGACTAGGCCTTTAAGGACAAATCAGGATTAATGGGAAGAATTAGGGACTTTACATATACTAGTGACACTTGCTAGCTGGTAGTGGCCACTACAATGGCACTGGGAAGATAAGGCTTCCAGGTGAGGTAGGGGAAATGTCAATCTTCCACGTTGTCCAGCTAAATGCTTCTGATTTGTGACTGCGTAGATCATGCATTGAGTCTAGAATAAATAGCTGCCTGGCTGCTTGCACATAGACAAACCTTCTGTAGTTTGAGATAGATGGAGTGTCTGCCACAGGCCCATTAAAATGACTCCATTTCAGTGTGAACACACATGATTGGTAGATACAGTTCAGAAACCTCCTAGCAAAACTACCTTACAGAATTCTGGCAATAAACACCCTGTCTCCATGTGGACCTTAGAAAAAAACAGGTTTTTTTTTTTGTTTTTTTTTTTTTTTTTTCCCTGTAGCAACTTGCCATCTGCATGCTACACCAAACACTGCAGGCACACCTGCTGGAGCCCAGAGTACCTCCTCGCCCCACCCCCACACTCTAGGCCTCATTTCCGCACCTAGGGACAGTGGCAGTATGCAAATACCGCCAGATAGAGGCGGGGAATTCTCGGACAGAGGATCCCTAACTCTTCTTTGGACACGTTCTTTTCTTACCTTTGTCTGTGACTAGATGACATTGCACTATTTTTCTCTTTACAAGTCTTCCCAAGGGCAATGGTGAACTGTACCTGCCTAGCCTCCCATGAGCAATTGGCATTCCATCAAAAGAAGGAATTTCTCTTAAATACAAAAACCCAGTGAAATGTTTTGATTGTTAGCAATGGTTGCCAGAGGCACAAGGTGAGGGAAGTGGCTTTGCATGGGTCCCTTGTGCCTACAGACCCTGTCTGTTCTGGGTGGTTGGTACAATTGCCCAGATTGGCTGTTAATGTTTCTCCCACTTTGACTTCTACTCAAGGGCAGAGTCACTGAGCCCATCTCTACCATGGGTAGAGCTGTGATCATCTGCATGCTTCCCTAATATCAAACCCTCCGCTCAAGATTAGGTATTTGCAAAACTCCATGACCTGCTCTAGAAAACGTCAGCGTTACAGAACCTTTGTGTTACACTGGATCTTCTAACCCTTCATAATATAAGACCAAGAACAAAGGTCTGTCTCACAGCACTGATCTTTTCTTAGCAAACTAATTCTGTCCTTCATTGAGAACTATGGCTCGGAAGATCATGTTTTGGGGGGAGCATGCCCTGATTGTAATGATTACAGTAGGTATTGACTATCCACTTCACTTTGACGACATGTATTTTCTTTGAATTTAGTCCAACATTTAGCATATGTGTATGTTTATCAGGAGCTTTTCATTCCCATCACTTTGTTTTCTCATCCTTCTGAAATGTGTCTGTCCTCATATGCCTAGCTAGCTCTTATCATTTGAAAAGTTTGAGAGTACCCTGTGATTCTGGGGGAGTCCTCCCTACAGACACTGGATATACCCAGGTTCAGGTACTTCTTTGCAAGCTTATTCTTATCAGAAACCCCTGGGAAAAATTTAAAGTCCAGCTTGGATTTAATGAACCAGAGTTTCTGGGACTGGACCCTGCTGCCTTGGCTCTGCAATTCCTCTTGGGTGGTGTTACAGCTCAGTCAGACTGAGAACCACGAACCTAGATTAAAGTAACATGTTGTGCTCACTTTAAGGACTTGGCTCATTTCTATCCAGCTTTACATCCCCAGGTGCAAACCATTGACCCGAGATATGATTTGTCCCTTATCATTATATGTCTCATTCTTATCATTTCTAATCTAAATACTTTGACTTTCTGTTTTTAGGAATCTACCTGACTGTTCCAGTCCCTACTGGTTACATTATTATTAAAATTCTACAAAGTTTATAATTTTAGTAATCACTGTGTTTTTGCTTGTATGTTTTTTTGTTTTTTGATACAAAGTTTCTTTGTGTAGCCCTGGCTGTCCTGGAACTCTATTTATAGACCAGGCTGCTCTCAAACACAGAGATCTGCCTGTCCGTGCCTCCTAAATGCTGGGATTAAAGGTACATGCCACCACTGCCCAGCTTCACTGAGTTTTTCAAAAGAAGGGAATACCTCTACCCTCTACACATACTTCCCGCCTGCTATTCTAGAAGTTTCCTCCTTAGTCCAGACAATTCAGTCTTTTCAAAGGGAAGATTTAATGCTCACCACTGGCAGTCACTTATGCGAGTTAGCGCATCAGCAGTTAAGAGAGCACTCTCCCCCTGATGGTCCTCATCCACAGAGGCTGTACAGGGAGCACGGCAGACAACCTGGAAGACTCAGTCAGGACCAGGGGACACCTGAAATCAGTTACAGCAAAACAAGCAGCCAGCTCACCATAGTACATCAGAGAACAAACCTGTTCTCTGGGTTTTCTCACCTTCGCCCTGTCTGGTGACTGCTTGACAAGTTCATGTCCATGCGGTATGGTATGATGAGCAACAGAAAGGTGAACCAAGTAGGGGGATAGGGCTTATGAAGATTTGGGTTCTAGTCCTAGGGTAGAATTTTGAGAAAGTTATTTATGCTCTGTTAAACCCATGTCATTATCAAAAAATAGTAGCGACAGTATAATACGTTAGCTTGTCGGAACATCCTATAGCTGAATCTGAAATGTTCCCGATTTGTGTGTCGAATACTTAGTCCCAAAGAGTATCAATGTTTTGAAAGTTTGGAGAACTTTTAGAAGGAAAACACATCTGTAGAAGTCAGGTACCAGCAGTGGGTACTTGGAGGTTAGAGAAGACCCCTGCTTAGCTCTGCTTTCTGCACCTGAATCTACCGCAGTTTCAGCCAGTAATTTTGCCTTTACAGCTACTGGCTTGTTTTTCCAGTAGCTGCCAGGCAGGATTTTCACATCCTGCTTCCTGCTGCTTCCACCAAATGCAGTTTTAACTACATTTCTATCTTTCTATTCATCAATAGTGCATGGGAGTCAGAGGCTGAGGCTGAAGTTGCCAGCTCAGAGAGGGCTGAGGGTCAAGGAGGTGACCTTCCCCCTTCACTGCTATCTCTGAAAAAGAGCATACTTCTGCTTGCTCCACCAAACCAAAAGAGACTGTCACATCAAAGTGCCTCCCTACACTTCCTGTGCATCTCCCTATCAGTTTTCTGGACTCTCTCTGACTCTCTGTAATTACTGTCACCTAGTTGTGAGCCCCATCTCCTCACTCAAAGTTGATTTTATTTAATTAATGCAAACACAAAACGGGGTTCACAGTCATATAGCCTGCAACAGCCACATTCTTCCTCTGCCCTGACCCTCACCATGAATTCCCTGCCTGATGACTGTATAGTCTAAAACCCTGAGCCAAAGTAAATCCTTCCTCCTTAAGCTGCTCTGTCAGGGACTGTGACATAGTGACATAAAGCATAACTAATATGACCCTTGATTGATTAGCCTCAGCAGGAGAAATTTACTTCTCCCTACTTCTGGAGGCTGTGTATGATGAGCTCAGCTGTTGCCTGTGGCTCCTCTCCATATGGACAGCATGCTCCCCAAGCCTTTCACATGCCCTTTCTTTTCTGTGTGTCTAATGTCTGTGTCTTTTAAGAGCTTTTCTCATAAAGTCAACAGTCATATTGGACTAGAGCTCAGTCTAATAGAATTTTCTCTGTCAGGACCTACTAACAAATCAGTCATATTCTGAACTATTTCAAAATGCATTTTCACCGAGGCTGTGCCTTCCACTCATAACACCTCTGGTCCTTCTCTCTCAATTGCTGTACTTCTGACATAATAACCCATGTGGTAGTTAAGCTCTTGGTTAAGTGCCCGGAAGGGTATGTGAGCCCTTCTCTTGGTTAAACATTACAGATGCTTCTGGCATAGAGCTCAGTGTGGAATAAGGTACTTTACATGTGTTTGCTTAGCTTTTAACATGAGCAGATATCACTTTAACACAGGTATCGACTCTGAAAGTCTATTGGCATCCTATGCTCCAGCCTATCAAGAGGGCTCTGCCCACTGTGGCCCATCAGCGAGAGCCATGATTTCTGTTGAAAGAGCTGTGTGAATGACCATATTCTGTCAGAGTCCATTGCTACTACTAAGCACTTTGCCTTCTTTCACTTAAGCACGGTAGCTTGAAATCCTTCAGAGGAAGTGAACACATTCTCTGATCATGTGGGAACCAGCGTGGCTGACACTCTGGACTGTTGTTTTTGTTACTGAGTCTCTGTATGTCTTGGGACAGATCTAAGACAGCTGAACATTGTGTCCTGGCCTTGTCCAACTTGAGTTTTATCACAACCAATTATTGCCACAGTCTGGGCGTTTCATTCCGGTGAGCACCACAAAGGGAGGGAAGTTCTTCTACAAGGAAAAGGCTGTTCTGACCACAAGAGTAACTCTATATATCTTACCTTATAGGGAAAGAATTTCAGAATCAATGGAATGGCTTAGGCAGCTCCAGAATCTGTGCTTGAGAAGTGTGGGAACAAGGAAAGAAAGTCTTGTTCATGGGTTACCAACCAAGCTTTATTAGGTACTGATTTTAATTACCAACTGCAGTGATCATATTGTGTTATCTGAAATCATTTAATAAGACAAATTGGTTAAACTAAATCAGTTAAGCAAGTTTAGAATACTACATAGGCAGAATGACAACTGGAGAATCTGATTTTTGTCTTAAATTTTTCACAGCCACAATGAGTAGCCAGGAATAAGTGTCTTTTTCTTCCACATTTGAAGATCAAGGCTAGCATGTGGCTTGGTTTCATTCCTGGAAGATATTAATGGACCTATGCCCAACTGAATAGATTCCAAACCTACTTCTCTTTCTACCCCTTTACAGTAGTGTCTTGCCATTTTAAGCAGATATACAAGGATTGTGTTTTAATATAAAATTTGAAAAGCTCTCTGTCACTTTCAGAGATACCCCCCCCCAAAAAAAACCAAACCAAACCAAAACAAAACAAAACAAAAAATCCCACAGAACAATTGAGGCACAATGGTTGCTTGAGCCAGACCTAGACATACACTGCTACATGACTACTTGGAGCTCTGCAGCTAAGCTACAAAAGATCAGATACTCAATGTTCTGGGGACCATAGTTGAGTAACTCAGGACCATCTGCAATGTTGAGAGTGACTCCCAATTTATTAAATTATGGGGGAATATAACCCCTAAATAACAGGACAAAATACAGGTGAAGGCAAGTGACGACACATAGCCCTGAGGACGTTCACCACACCTTAGCAAGCTTTGAAGGACTTTCCACAGCAGAACTCACCCCTGACCTCTGAGACATATGGGTGTCACCGGTAATAGATCACTCCAGTCCTTGATGACTTGAGGTGAACACTACTGTGCTTAGCACAGAGCTCTGTGTGTGGCTGTGTGCATTCTTCCAACCTGAGCCAAGGTCACTGTCTTCTGCCAAGTTCTCTGGTGCCTCTGTGCTCAGCTGGTAGCTGGATGATATATGTAGACCTCTCTCAGATGAATGGTGATTGGCAGGCCCGTGGAGGTGATGTCCTGATTTCTACCCATTTGGGCCCCAGATTAGCATTTAATGCTTAGTCACAACAGCACTGTCTATGCATTTCTCAGCTCCTTCCTGTTTGTCTGGCTCATTGCTGAATGCTCTGCTTACCACACACCTTCTCCATGAGATTATCTGAGTAACTACACTTCAGCTTTGAGATTCAACTTCATTTAGGGGTTTTTAACCCACGCATGGCTAACCAGTATAGCTCTTAAAACTCTGCTGCTTTTTCAGAGATGCTTCCCGACTTGTCTCTGTCACCAGCTCATTCTCCCATACGATCAGGCTAAAGTAGTGTTCAAAGAATATCCATTATTGTTTTTCTATGACCCCCCCCCCTTGATAACCTAGGATGAGCAAAGACTTCACTCCATTCTCACATCTGTGACAGTGCCAAAGCAGTTAGCAAAGATCAGCAAAATTCTGGCCGACTGTTATGTCCCGGTGCCATTCAACATAGGTGATATCACTGGACCTCTGAACTTGGTCACTTATTAACCTTCCTTTGGAAAGGTTTTAAAATTAACTGCCTCTTCTGTTCTTGAGGACAGTGGACACGCTGTGATGCTGGGCTGGGGGAGACAGACTGACTCAAGGCAAAGAATTAATGGAAGCATATGGCTCCTGCGAGCAGGAAATGCTTTGATAGGCCTTTCCTCTTTTTGTTACCCAGAGAACCTTGACAATAGACTCCACCTTGAGCAGCTGCTCTGGCCCCAGTGATGACCACAGCACATTTTCCGCATCAGACTTGGAGTCTGCACCAGGGAGTGCTCAGGAAGGCACAGTCACAATGTTGGGGTCTGTCCTTGAGTATCCACACTTTGTGCTGGGTGGAGGCTGCAGCCTGAAGCCATCCAAGGATCCCTTTGGCATACGTTCCAGGAAGTCCATCTGCTGCAGTTATTCCTCTGACCTTTTGTTTTAGAACCCTCCCTAAACTGAAAAGAAATGACCAGAAATAAGCTGAAGCCAAACCAACTTAGACTATCTTTAAACCAAGTCAAATTTGCAAGGATTAGGTTAAGTATCATGATTTTTTTTTTTTTTTTGTTCAGTGTATGGATGTGCAGTACCAGGACTATACAATAGGATTCATAAATTTATTTAATCTTTCAGCATTCCTGGTAGGCAAGTATTATCATCTCCACTTTGAAGACAAATAGACTGAGGTTTATTGAGGCTCACCAGCTTACCCAATGCCTATCTGATTCCATTAGAAAGAAAAATACAAGCCAAAGGCTCCATCATGTTCCCCCACATAATATCATTGTTATTCCCAGTGAATCCCAAACTCTGATATTCAACAGTTTTTATTAATCATTTTTTTGTATTTAGTGTCTAAGAGACTTAGAAATGTTGGGACTAAAGAGGTCTGGCTCCCATGGTCTAGCTCCATTCTGTGTAATTTTGCACATGTTTCTCAACTTCGGGGCATCCAGCACCTTCTGTGACCCAAGGAACAAGAATTAAATGGAATTTCAACCATCCTTGTTCCTATATTACAACTGCGTCATAAATGTTACATGGACTTTGTGGTCATTGGGATAGCTCCAACCAACTCTCATAGGAGTGACCCAGGAACTAAGTGTCACCAGAGAAAGTAGAGTCCTTGCCCACTCTAGGTCGACAGTGTGAAAAACAGCATGACAGATATTTAAAAGCTTGGCTCTAGAATGACCCTGTGACTCATCAAGCCTACTTCTTGTTCTGCAGCTCTTCGGAGCAGAGGCTGGGGAGTCACTAGTACACACTAGTGTGTGTGATTACTACGGTGATTCCCATTAGCCAGAGGCAGGGGCGGTGCACACGTGGGGGATGAATGGGTAAGAAGACTTACACGTATAAATGAGAGATGATTCAGCCTTGGAATTCTGACGCATACCAGACCTGGGTGAGTCCTGAAGACATCACGCTGAGGAAGTAAATCAACCACAAAAGAATAAACCCTGCCAGCTCCCATGGGCCTGAGTGAGGCCTAGGGGGAGTGGAGGGTGAGGGATAACTCACTTTGGAGCTGGCAGAGGGGAAACGGAGTTTTGGAGTTAGATAGGAATTTGTGTCACTTAACACTATACCTAAAAATACCTAAAATGGTGAATAGAACGACATTATAAAGGAAAGATGTTTGTGGTGGCATACAGCTGTGATACCAACACTGGGGAGGCTCAGTCAGCTTGATCTCTAGTTAGATCGGCCTAGATTCCACAGTGAGTTCAAGGCCAGCCTGGAATACAAAATGAAATCATACCTTTAAAAATATCAATAAAAATCTAAATAAATAAACAAACAAATAAATAAACTGCATTTTAGAATAAAGCTGAAGTTAAAATTAAGGTAGGATATTAATACCAGTGCTTAATAATATTCCCCTTTTTTGAAGTGGTAGAGTTGTGTAACTTCATAGTTACTTTTAAGGATTTTCAAAATCACAGTCTCTATAGTCAGGAACTCTAAGTAAGTAAGCCAGTCACTGCACCAAAGTAAATAGGAAATGTGGACATGATTATGACACAAGATCAAGAAAGGTGCTGGTGATAATACAGTTCTGTATTTGGAGAAACATAGCAGGTCTGTGACAATTAGATCAAGGCAATGTTGGAGGAGCCCAGCCAGCAGTGATGGCTGCCAACCGGAAATGGGAATCTACAGTGCCTGAGCCCGGTGCAGTGATGTGAGCTGTGCCACTGGGGAATTCCAAGCTGGAGAAAGAAATGGTTTGACACATGTGTCGTATAGTTTTATAGACAAAGCTGACCTTGAGCTCATAAAGATCTACCTGTCTCTGCCTTACATGTGCTGGGACTAAAGTAATATGTCACTCACTGTACCTGGCTTAATTTGTGTTTTAAAATGCTGTTCTGGGTTTCTTTCTACCAGAGGATGACAACAGCACACAGTGTGAGTCTCCCCCGTGGCTATTGTGGCTGAGCAGATTGGACACAGTAGAGTGGAGATGAACACAGCAGTTTGATTTTAGAGACCATCTTGGGGCAGTATCAACAGACTTTGGAGATGTGCTGACAAGTCAGTCATTTTTACCAGGGCTACTGCGTCCCCCGTGGGCCATTCAGCATCCGCTGATGTCCCTGTCCTTTTGAAGTCTGCAGTTCTTACTTCTCAATGTGCCTTTCCCTCTGCAGCTAGCTCTTGTTTCCTAAGGCGTCACTCTGAAAGGCCTGACGGGTGGGCAATGGTGGGGCCCTTGCTCATGAGTATGATACCACACCACTCATGTGACTCCTGCCTACCTCAGAATTTTTGATTGCTGTGACATAAAGATGAATGTCAGAAGGGTTTATTAGGCTCATGGCTTCATAGATCTTCATGATTTGGGGCCTGAGTTATGGTTAAGCATCACAGCATCAGGGAGGGCATACAGAGCAATAGAGAAGACTCTTGGCATTGTGCATATAGGAAGTCAAGAGAGGAAAGGGCTGGGGGGGGGGGGTCATATTTAACATTTAAAGGCATGCCCCAACCACCTATTTCTTCTAATCAAGTTCTCCTTCTTTAAGTTTCCACAGTTTCCACAACCTCTGAGATAGTGCCACCAGCTGGGGACAAACCTTTCACAGTGGGTCCTGTAATAGGGTGAAGGGATATGTCCTGTTCAGCCCATAACACTTTCCCTGCTTATAACTTTCAGTGCTCACCCATTGCCTGCAGAATCAAGTTCAACTTCCACAGCCTGGCATCTGTCTTTGTGGCTGAATCAGAATTTGGCTGAAATGCTGATAGAGGCAAGACTTCAAACTTGATGATAACTACCATTAAGCTGTAGCTGCTGAGCAAGTGAGTAAATGACAAACAGTCATGTCGAGCCTACAATACTGCTCTGTGAATAACCAGGTACGGCATTGCTCTGCACAGCTGAACACGGGCCAGCCCAGTTGTTACTTAAGTCCAAGATTCAGGAGATACAAAGATGAATAGACCTGCTTTAAATTTTGACAATGAAATTAGGGAGGGGAGAATGAGTGTAGACACCTCAACAAATCATTGTAATGTAAGGCAGTAAGCACCACACACCAAAGTACCACAATAACAGCATAGAGGAGAAATTATCCATTATCTAGAAGCTATGTATGCCCCAGCTTGACTGAAGAAAGCCTTTCTCATCCTTGGCCTATCTATCTATCTATCTATCTATCTATCTATCTATCTATCTATCTATCTATCTATTTTAGTTTGTCTGTTCCCAGCTGGTAGTCTGGCCTCTGGAATATTGGCTCTGGTTAAATATGGTTGAAGACCTTTTAGTAGTCCCATCCTGTATTGGGGCTCAGTCTTTACAATGCAGATTCTAATCCTGGAGGGTTGGGAGCAGGGTGGCAGATCTCTGCCATTTTGCTTTTCTTACAAGCTTCTGGATGATGCTCTAGCTGGGTCTGCAAAGCAAAAAGTCATGATAATTCTGAGACTCCTTGGAAACACCTCTCAGGTCATCTAAATCTCTGCATCTGCTGAGAGTGAGCCCAGGTGCATTCCCCTTGAGAGAGCCAGCATCCTTCACATTGGGGATCCCTGGCTGGCCTGCAGCTCTCTAGCCTGATCCAGCTTCCTGGGAACTAGGATTGTAAGTGTGTTCCACCACTGCTACTCCAGGCTTCACTCTAGGCTTCCTCGGTGTGCTTGACCTCTGCCCTCCCTGGTCAGTGCTTCTTCCCAACTCTTTTCCCTAAGTGAATCAAAACCTCCTTGAAGGAGAATTTGGTCTGACTCACTCAGATCCTCAGATGGTAGGCATCTGTTTGTTATAAGGTTGGGCTTTCATAAATATTTGCTCAGTTTGATTTGAATTAAAATGCTTTGCAAGTGGAAGAAATCTGTACACGCGCATGTTTGTGTCTGTGTAAGCATGTGTATCTGTATGGAATGTTCTTTTCAGTGAGTCAGGACAGACAGTGCAGGTCACCTTGAGTTATATAGTAAAATGTAGACTGCAGTTGTCAAGGCAATGACATAATCTAAAACGTCATGAAGACTTTTTTTTTCTTGTTGATACTAGGCCTTCAGACCCTAAAATGTGTCTTGTGTGTAGTGAATAGCCAATCTTTCAAACGCTACATGGAAGAAGGTACTGAGCCTTTCTACTCTGTGAGTAGTCACAGATTTAATCCCTGCAAAAGAAAGAGGTAAAGCTGCCTCAAGAGCCTTGTTTTGTCAGGAGAAGGGGAAAATCAAGAACATGGTGATTTTGTCTCAGGCTAAAGACAAAGGCAGAGAAACTGGAATTCCCTCCCATCCAGTAAACCCACATTACAATTTCCTTTAATGAAGAACATTTTCATTAGCAACAAAATGAAATCTAAGACCTTTTCTCTTGTGAATTATCTTTTCTTTTTCCTAGCAAACTTAATTGTTTTATAACAGCATAGGTTGTGTTTTGTTACTATTAAATATCAAGAGAGATGTACTTCATCGCAAACATGAAAGTCCTTTTCATCAGTTTTGCTGATGAGGAAGATTTTGCTGTTCTAGCTGGTACTAAAATAACTGTGCTTTGCTGACCATTATCATCTTCATAGGGTGGGCGATGATAATGAACTCAAAACACAGGAAGTTTACCATTTGGCTGCACAAAAATAGAAGTACATTACAGAGACAGCCCTCCCTCCCACAAAGGAAAAGGAGGCTAGACTTCTCATTTTCCTCATACTGTTGACATGAATATGCTATATTAATATGGTAGAGCAGTCACATAATTAATACTTCACAAATATTGCTTCGTGATATATTTTTGTTTGCAGACTTTCAAATGTTAACAAATGGTTTGAATGCCCACGTTTCCCTGTAAAGAATTAAATGGCCACTTAGTTACTTTTCAGTGATAACTTGGTAGCAGTTAGGGAGTGGGAATATGGCTGTGTACTGTATTCACTCTGCAGTGTTGTATCATTTAATTTGCATGGTAATCCTTGTGGGCTCACCATATCATTCTACATTACATGGTTTAGGTCATCATTCCATCACAGACAAGGGAAGAGGCGCACTGACTGGTGGCCTTGCCTGCCATCCTACAGAGTTAACATTGAAGGTAAAGTCTGATTCCTACCTGATTGCACAGCTCATATACTTTATTCCAGAGTGAGTTTCAATACTGTATTAAAATTTCATGTCTGTATGCAAAACGTATACTACACAAGCATGTCTGTATTTCTGATGATAGAGTTTTACTTAGTTCATCTCTTCAATAAACATTTCCTTGGTTTCTACTGTGTATTCGATGTTCTTGTAGCTAAAAATAGGCAAAACATAGTGGAATCAGGAGGAGACAATTTGAAGACAAGTGTAATTTGAAATTATATGTCCCATTGTTTCCAAAGTAAGGAAATGCCAATTCCTCATGATTTTTTCTAAATGTATTCTCCAGCAAAGGGATGAAACGTATTTTTACCAACTGTTCCAACTCGGTGTTTCAGAAAAGATGTTCAGTTGGTTCCCAGCATTGTAACTGTACCATCTATTCTGGTGTGTTTTCTCTTGGTTCAGCAGAAACCTCTGTGCTTGAGAACAGAGCAGCTGCACAGACTGGCAGTGAGTGAGCTGGGATCCGAGCCCCCTAGCCTGGCCCTGGCACTCTTGGCACAATAAACCAGCCATCTGATCACTCTTCTTCACTCGCCTACCATTGCCCATTTCAGAGGCGCCTCTTTCAATAAATAAGCTCATAGGGAACTACCTAAGTCCTGTCGACCTTTTCATTCTGATTTCAATCTGATGTCAGAAGAGAAAACAAAGCAGTGTTTGAGGACTAAGGTCTGTCTTTATGACTTAGATTCCTTATGAGCAAATTTATGCCTAAAATTTTACCATTACAGTTTATCACTAAGGAGAATGTCTTACTGGGTGTCTTGGGCACATGGTCTCTGTCAGCTGCCAACTACATCGACACAGAATGCCTAGACTTTCCCTGAGAAATGGCCTCAGGTAAAGACATTCCCCACAACCCAGGGCTTGAGCTCACTCACTGTCAAGTAGCTCTGCTTGGCTCTTCAAGGCTGTGGGAGTTAACAGGAAATGATTCAGGCACCAGTGCCTTACTGCCTCTGCACTGGCAGGAGGGGGCTTGCCCCACCGGCCTTCCCTGAAAGGCCTACTCAGTTATTCCACAGGCACTGACATTGTGAAATCAGGTCTATCCTTTGTCTTTGGCAATCTCCACCTGCGGAGTGGGCGGATCTAAAAGCTGCCTTTCTGTGAAATCCACTGTGCTTAACTAAGATGAGTCAGATGAAGTTAAATCTCTCTCTCTCTCTCTCTCTCTCTCTCTCTCTCTCTCTCTCTCTCTCTCTCTCTCTCTCTCTCTCTCTCTCTCTCTCTCTCTCCTTCCTTCCTTCTCTTCTCTCTCTGTATCCTACTGACTTCTGGGTTCTGTGTCAGGCTGCAAGTATCAACTGACAAATAGGCTTGGACCCTTTAGTTGTACATATGGGAACAAAAGCTAGTCACAAATATAAATACATCCTTGCATAGTATGATCACGGAAGTGATAATGCCAGAAGCCTTGATTTCTATTCACACTGGCGAAGGGCAGTCTGCCAGGTGAGGCAGTGAGAGAAGACAGAAAGAGTTGTGAAGTTCTGGGGGATGGGAGCGGAAAGCTGGTGCCTGGACTTCAGCACCTGGCAAAGGAACTCTCAAAACTCACTGTAGTTGCTTTGTGGAAACAGGATGGAACTGTAAATGAAGCAAATAAGGAGATTTGGGTGGCACTAAGCATCATGGAGGAGATGGCATGGAAGAAGCAAGCTTTGGGGGAGGGTGACCAAAGTGCAAAACGGGAGACAAATCTTAGAGATTAGCTGTGTCTAATGTAGCAGCAGGAGTCAGCAGGGGACACTCCAAATAAGCAGCCTTGGCAGGCTTGCAGTAGGGCTGGGGCAGATTGTGTGGGACCCTCAGGACTCCTCTTAATACCTGGGAGAGCGACCCTGTTTCTTCTGCATCCCACTGCCATTTACAGTCACTGCAGGTGGACCTCACCCCTGAAACAGGAGACTGGCTAGCACCCAGCACCATGAGGACCTACCCTATAGGTCAAGCAGTAGGCCTTTGAAGGGAGTAGCTTCGTGACTGACTAACAGGGATTCTTGGTAGTTCCTGAAAGGGGGGAGGGGTGTTCTTCCTGAGGAATGCATTGCCCTTTGAATGTGATCAGTTAGACAGGGACAACTCTATTCTTTAAAGGTCTCCCGGTGACCAAATTTGGCCTCTGAGAACTGAACTGAGGCGATTCATATGAGTCACGTCTGTTTGCCTTGTTGTCTGTCATTGGTTGTTAGGGAAACTTCACAGCCCAGTCCAAGGGTTCAGAGTCCCCGAAGTTACCCTCAAACTGATCTACAGTGTGTGCAGCAAACAAGTTTGCTTACTTTGTTAATCTCCAGCGACTTCCTGCCCTGTTCAAAGTAGAAACTAAAGGACTGAACACTGCCTGGGGCCCCACCTGGTCTTTTCATCAGAGTAAAAATATGCCTGCCCCTGTGTTCTGCCTGGAGTGTGGTAACGAATATTTAAAGAATTCCAGATCACTTCCTGGTTATCTGATTGGAGGATCAAAGTTGTTCCTTGTTAACATAGAAGCCCCACACATGTGAAAGGATTGGTAGAGTTCTTCACATTGTCTGCTTTGGTTTCATTCCTTAAAAAAAAAAAAAAAAAAAAAAATCTCTGGCCAGATCTAGACGGCTTGGGGCAGAACTCTTAGAAGGTTGCTCTTTAATGAGGATCTAGTGAATCTAGATACTTGAATGCCTTGATTGTATCTGCAGGACTCTTCAGCTCAGACTCAAGGAAGCTTCAAGAGTGATAATTGCATGGTTTCATGTTTGAATCAGATGTACCTCGTTGAACAATCTGGTAGCACCATAGCACAGTTGCTTGAATGGGCAGGTGATTTGTTTATTACCTAGAAAAAGTGATGGAGTTAGCACACAATTTGGGGGCAAAGACAAGGGAGAGTGATGGAGAAATATGATGAAAATGCATTACAGACGTGTATACGGCACTTGATGGAATCTGGTATTTTCTATAAATCAATGCATGCGTAAGGAGAAAAGACTGCAATGCTAACATGTGAATCACTTAGGACCAGTCTTATGCAAAGTAAGTGCTTAACAAACATCAATTTTCTTTTTTTTTTCAGTGAGACTCACTGCTCTTTGTTCGTTCTCTGATATAAGTGAGGCAACCTGTATGTCTACAGTCTAGATGAATTTATCATTTTGCAAATGTACAAAAAAATAGTAGTATAGATAAAAAAGAGATAAATGTGGAATGGAGCAGCAGACACAGTTACAGTAGTGTGTGGACTGAATTATAACTGTTTCCCCTGTCTTCTATAGCCCGTGTAAACTGAACAACTTTAGCAATCACAGATTCAAGTTCACTGACATGAGTTCTGTTACTTCATACCCCAAGTTTGGGGTAAGGCAGGTGTGTTCAGTTCTCTCAAGTATGTGTTTAGCGCCATGGTCATACTCTCTTTTGTATAAACACAACAGGAACCTGCCTTTGCCATATTTTATTTAACAACCTCTCATCAATGATTGTAATAATTTCCTCAGTTGTATATTCTGTGGTGTCTGAAGAAAAGAAATATTTGCAGCCTCCCCTCACAAATGACACCAGATGACACCAAGCCATGGAGCCAGAACCAAAACAGTGCTCTTTCTGCCCCATGTGCAAGGCGTCTCTTCTCCATCTGTGCCTGCAGTCATCCAGACTGACCTCAAGTGCCATTCCTATCCTTTAGAAATGGTTAAGACAGGTCATCAACCCAAGTTTAGACTAGAACTCTCTATTAAGGAAAGATAAATCTTGGAACATGGAAAGAAAATTACCGCTATCCAGTAAGAAAACTATGGGTTAGAAAATTAGTAACTGAAATCTTGAGAGAGACTTAAAACCAAAGGCAGGTTAGCAGAGGCCTCAGCACTGAGCCATGGAGTTCACCCGAGCCTTGACAAACTGTCTTTAAACCCACTGGCATGCCTGTTTCTGTCTTCTGTTTTCCAATGGCTTAGAGTTAAGTCTAAAATCTACTGTGCAGCATTGTGTACCTCTGTGCAAACTATCTTTTGCAGTGCTGGTTCACTTCTCTCTAGAGTCAAGATAATTTAATTTTTATCAAGCATTGGCATGGAGCACAGGTAATTCACTCACTTGACACAAGGCCTGGAATATAATAAGAGCTAATATAGCCATCTTCCCCACATCTCTTACCCTCCATAGATTAAAATACAATTATTTGTTAAAAGTTAAGAAGTACCAGTGCACCCTAAATACTCAGCCATTGATGATAAATTGCAAGAGGGATAAGTGCTCAGAATTCTAGTGTTAAACTTTAAGAGTAGTAAGGAGAAAATAGCCAAATTAGTTTATTGACTAATCACTTTTTTTATTTCATTATTTCTATGACATAAACTATGCCTGATCCGGGCTGCTGAAATGTGAGAAGCAAACAGACTGGAGATTTGGGTCAGCAGTTAAGAGAGCTCTCGGCTCTCAGGGGACCTGGACTCAGTTCTCAGCACCCACATCTGCTGCATTTGGTTTCTGGCCTGGAATTTCTGGTTTTGCCTTGTGGCCCAGACTCTTTGGCCTAGGCTTGTGTCCCGGACTTTCCAGTCTAGCCTCATGGCTGGGACCCAAAGACTCACAGTCCCATAGTCCCACTGAAACACACAGATGCTTATATTAATTGTACACTGATTGACCTGGGGTCCAGGCATATAACTTGCTAACATTTTACCCTTAATCTAACCCATGATTCTTATCCTGTTCAGCCTTGCAGCTCAGTACCTTTTCTCAGAGCAGCACAGTTGTCCTCTGCTTCTTCTGCCTTCTCTATGGTATTTCTGCTCTGCTCTTCCTGTTCCCAGAGTTTTCTTAGCCTGGTAGACCCACCCACACTTCCTGTCTGCCTTCAGCCAATCAGCATTTTTATTAAACTAGTAGGCAGGACAATTATTTATAATGTAGCAACACATAATCTCACTACACACATCAGGTGGTTCACCACTTCCTATAACTCTAGCTCCAGGGAATTCTGCATTCTCTGCTGGACAACTGCAGATACCTATATACACATGCCATACATTCACATGGATACAAGCAAGCATATAAACACATAATAGTAAAGTGGCTCTAATAAAAAGTCTATAGCGATCAAGACACCCCTCTTTAATGGATATGGTCCTATTATAAATAAACTTAACATAAGCCCTCCTCAAAGCCGGTACTCTATTGTTTAGTGTGCTCTCAGAACTTCATCCTATGATTTATACCAAAGTATAGGACTTAAAAGTAAAAAAGGTATCATTGGCATTCATTGGTCAATACAGCCATACAGTTCACTGACATAATGCATATGATCTGTAGTGTAGTATATCCAAAATTACATAGCCATTGTCACAACTGATTCAGGAATGGTTTTCAGTCACCTGTCACATGATTTCCGTGATCTTTAGCAGTCCTTTTATCTGGGCCCATCTCTTCCCAACAGCTATACAATCACTGATCTCTTTTCTGCTTCAGTAGATTCCCTCATTTCAATTTCACCTGTGTGGAATCACAAAAATGTGTGTGTGGTCTTTTGTGTCTGGCTTCTTTTGCTTAGCATGACATTTTTAAGACTCATGCTCGTTGAAACTTATATTACTGTCTCCTTTCCATTTTGTTGACAAGTGAGGCTATACAACACTTCATCTATCTTGGCATGATTTAACACTAATTTGGCCTATTTACAATTTTTAACCAGGATGAATAATGCTACCTAATGATAATAGAATCATAGATTTTCAAACCAATAAGGTACTACTTGGTTTATAGAGCCTGGTCCCACTCAAGCTATAGAGCAAAGCGTCAGAAAAGTTAGGTGGAAAGCCTGAGTCTCACTGATTCTCAGTAGCAAAACTTTAACTAGAGCTCAGCTCTTCTAATTATTGTATGGCTGCAATTCCCATCTGCATCAACAGTTTACAAGGTTTTGGAGACAAGTCTTTATGGTAACAATCATGTGCATTCAGTAATAGATAAGAACCAATCTCTGCAACTTTAGCAATATACAACTTCACGAAATTTTAATTGTGTATGCCTTTATTCCTTTCTGAAATTCTTTTCTTAGTGCAGAACACACAGTGAGTGTATAATAAGAAAGTAACTGGAGCATTGAGAGCTGAATTCATGGGATATAAACAGTCAAGAAACTTAATGCTGATTCTTCTTTCCTCCTGATGCCTGATCATTGTGACAGGTTTTCTCTCCCCTCCAACTCTTAGATTAAAAACTTGAATAGGCTCCAAGAAATCAAAAGCCCTAAAGTCTCGTTATCACAAGGCAATCCTAATTCACTATTTACAACGTTGAAAGGATGTGACCTTGAAAGTTTGAATCGTTTTTGAAGTCAGCTCCACCCCTCCCTATTGAGGATTGCAGTGGACCAGCAAGGACTGGGAAGGAAAGGTCCAGGGATGCTGGAGAATTCTCATAGATGCTGCAATAAAGTGGGTTGCTGGCCGCTGGCCTTGGAGGTGTTTATAGCCTGATTCAAGGAATTTCCAAGGCTTCTCACCTTCGTTGGGTAGCTACAGTGTTCTCTATAGGTGGGGCTGCTGTTGTCCAGCCAGACCCATGCTGGATCCCCACAGGATACAGCAGCACTTCTCGCTAGAGCTGTGTCAGCTTGTGTCCTGGAGACTCTGATAGAAAGTTCTAGATTTTCTCTTTTATGAATGGCCCCTATTTGTCTCACTAGAGTTTTTATGCATTTTTACACCCTCAGTAAGCACAAAGCTGATGTGGGATGTTTTCTTGTATGCTGTGAATTTGCTTTATTACCATTGGTTAATAAGGAACCTGTTTTGGCCTATGGCAAGGCAACTTAGAGGCAGGCAGAAAATCCAAGCAGAGATAAAGACGAAGGAGGGCAGAGCCAGAGGGAGATGCCAGAAGGCACAGGGGAAGAAAGGTGAGAAGGCTGCTCTGAGAACATGTACCAAGCCACGTGGCTAAAGATAAATAAGAAGGATGGGTTAACTTAAAGTGCAAAAGTTAGATAGTGATAGGTCAAACATCTTGCAATTAATAGAAGCCTTTGTGTGATTATTTGGGACTAAACGGCTGTGGGAGTGTGGTTCTGGACCTCAGGGCTAGGCTAGGCCAGAAATTTCTGACTACATAAAGCCAGTGTGTCTTCTCTTCCATTGGTCACACAGCGACAGAAAGTCATGCTTACTCTGCCCTTGATTTTCTTACACTAATTAGTCCGGCCTCTAATCTTCCTTGCTATATACTTTAGGCCAATCTGTTTAATTTGTGGATCAGTTTCTCTGAAGTCTGTGTTGGGCTGTGTATCACAAAATTCCTCATATGAACAGTAGAAAGAAGAGGAAATTTTGCTCACAGCTTATATGTTTGCTTCCAGTCTACTGTGGCTGCTAGGCTCCATGCAGTGGGGTGTCTGCCCTTTGTGCCACTAGGAGAGAGATGAGGAGACCCTTCACTTCCTGTTGAGCAAGACTCAGAGCGAAGCAGCAGGGATAAACCAGAGCTGGCATGCCCTCAAAAGCACTGAGCCTGCTTTTCATAAAACAAAACCCCAAACCAGCCGTCATCATCATTGTCACAAAACCCCAAGTCTGTGAGGTCTTGCGTCTTGCTCTGCAACTTGGTAACCTCATTTCCACGATTTCTTGATGCCACGAATCTAATTTCCAACTTAAGGTCTAGTTTCACTCTTACACTGTCTGGAAAGCAGGGTAATTCCATGGGCAGATGCTGACCTTGAGCAACACCATCCTCTTGTGTCACTCAACGCCGCTTAATATTCGTCAGTACCATGTCACTGAACTCCTGTCAGCAAGTCAGTGATATGGCCACCACAGAGATGGGAACAAAATCATTAAACAAACAAGCAAAAAGACATTCCTCCTCCCCACCAAAAACCCCAAACAAACAACAAAAACATTTAGAATGATCTGTTCAGTCCCTGCCTCCAACATTGCTTCAGGCATAGAAATAGGGTAGGCAGTACATAGTAGATAATGCCATGGAGACAAATGGACAGTGAATTACAACAAAAGGAAAGACAGGGAACCTCCGGAATTAGCTGAAGATTCCTGAGGATCTGAGTTTGATCCTGAAACTCAGGGGGAGAATCCCAGCACTTGAAGAAACAGAAGCTCAGAGCTCCTTGGCTAGCCATCCCAGACTAGGCATTCTCTGAAAATACGATGACTGTTTCCTAAACGGAGACACCCAAGATTGTTCCCTGGCTTCTATAACACATAAACATACATATACATACAGTGAGAAGAAGGGTCACAGCTCTGTGTGCAGAGATGCATTAAGATAGCTATTGCCCGATCAATAACTATTGGCCCAAGTTGACTTTCATGTGTGGCAAAGATCCACTAGGTTGACTGTCATTTAGACTAGAAGTTATTGTAAATAGGATTTACTCATTAGGGTAGACATGTTCGCTCTTCTCCATTGTCTGCACCTGGAACTTTCTTAGAGGGAGAGAATTGAATGCTTTTAATGAAAGATAAAATTAAACAAAGAAAATGATGGACTGCAATTTTAGGAGAAGAGATGGAAACTGGAGTCCAAGGGTGGCTCTAGCTCCTCACTTAGAAATAAGGGGCTGGGGGTCAGTTTTCAAGCAGAGCACAAGGCTATGGATCCCAAGACCAGGAGAGAAGTTAGAAATATGAGAAAGATCAGCATCCAACAATTCCAAACCATTGTCTATCTTTTTCACAATTACTACTTTGGATGTTTTCTGTTGCTTTTTCTTATAAAAAGTAATGGTTCAAAGCTTTACACCTGAATTTCTCAATGTTTACCTTAAGAGAGATTAAGTACATAAATAGTTCATTCTAGGGGAGAAAAGACCCACAAATACCCCAATAAGTGATGTTAATTTAAAAAGAGGGGAAGGGAAGTAGGCTGAGTATGAGGAAGTAGTATCTGTAGCTTGGAAGAAATTCATTGATGAACTTGGTCCTAAGCAGGAACTGTTCCTGCCCCACCTCTTGCTGGTGCCACAGAGGGGATTGAGATCACTTCCTTCCCCTAGAAGGTGATGTCATCAGATTTGTTGGGTATTTTTTTCTCTTAAACTAGACTATTTTTGGATCTAGCCACAACTCTCTTACATTTCAGTCATCAGAAGGCAGATGTAAAACACAGAAACTCAACGTCATTCTCACATTGCTGAGTTGCGTAGAAGGTCATCATATTCAAAGTTAAGTAATGAGTAGTTTGCTTTTAGTTGCAAAAACCAACCTGGGCAAAGAAAGGGTTTATTTGGCTCAATGGTTACAGTCCGTCACGGAGGAAAGCCAAGCAGGTACTCAAGGCAAGAGTCAAAAGGCACGAACTGAAGCGGTGGCTCTGGAAGAGCATGGCTTGCTGCCTTGTCCCCATGAACTGCTCAGCCAACTTTCTTATACAACCTAAGCCCAATGGGCTGGGCTCTGGTGATATGCTATATATTCAATAAAACTAGTCTGGAACATCAGAGAATAAATCTATCTACAGTCAATCCAGAAGGATCAGAGAGCGGCAACTCATACCGTTAATCACAGCAAGGGAAAAGCCCCAGGAGTGGTGACGTATACTTTTAATCCCAGCAGATCTGAATTTGAGGCCAGCTTGGTTTACAGAGGGAGTTCCAGGCTCCAAAGCAGGTAGGGGCGGTGCCAGGCCTTTAATCCTATAACTCCAGAGACAGAGATCTTTCTGTGTTTCTGTGAGTTCAAAGCTAACTACCAAATAGTAGTAGCTCACACTTTAAATCTTAACCTGGATGTGAAACAACTGGATGAAGAAGGTATTTAAGTCAGGCGTAGGAAGACAGATGAGGCAGTAGAAACCAGGAGGAAGAAGGCTGTGGAAGCTGGAAAGCAGCTGGGTGAGATTTGATTGTGGTGCTCCCTCTCTTTGATATTCCAGCCTTTCCTCAATGTCTGGCTCTGAGTTTCATTTATTACAACCAGAATTCATGCTACACTAGGCTCTCTTACACCACGTTTCAATGAAGAAAATGTTTCTCAAACATGGCCAAAGGCCAGTGTGTGTTAGGCAGTTCTTCAGTTTAAGTTTCCTTTTCCAAGGTGTATCTAGGTTTGTGTGAAGTTGAGAGCTGAACCCAACCAGAATGAGTAAGTTCTTTGCATGTCTTTCACATGATGATGAAATCTCATAATTACACACATCTCACAATGAATCGCCTGATAAAGTGACACCTGGTTATCAAATATGTGGCTGTTTTGGGGGCAATACTATAAATGTAGTTTTATAGAAATGTCTTCTCTTGACTCTTTCAAAAGTACGGTTTAATATGTGTAATCCAATAGCAAACACTTTCTTAAAGGACTCATGTGGAAAGCGGGCAGACTTTGATATTTCTATATTCCCATTCTTTGGATATAGTCAATGTATAATGAAAAAAATAAGGCCATCAATGGATCCAGAAACTTGGTATCTGGCCAGGAACCAGCTCAGGCTCTTCTCCAACCAACAGCTAAGGATGGGGACAAAGACAATCTCTTTCTCTGTCTGAAGAAAACCCCATGTTTAGTATGCACACACTTCTTTCCTAGAAGACAAGATTATTTTTGAAAGAAGAAATGTCACTAGGCAGAATTCTGCTAGGACTGACAGAAGACTTAAATCTATATAATTCTAGCAAGGACTAAAACAAAATTCATGAAAAATAAATTATCATGGGTAATCAAGAGTTAACTACATAGGAATACTGTGCTGGGAAAGCCTAAAGTACAGCAGAAATATGATTAAATGATGTTGGCCCAGGGGCAACATTCAGTCCTCACCACTATATAGGCATCTCAATTCATTTTATAAAGGAAAAAAGCAATGTTAAAATATAAAGAATTGAAGAATTCATCAAACCTATATTGATTCTCAGGAAGCAGGTGAGGATTTTCTTATGAGGCAAAGAGTTACTCTCGGTGCCAATGCTGGACCATTTCAGTCCACAGATCCTAGCTGTTGGAAAAGTATTGCTGTGAACATACTCCTAATAGACAAGTGCTGTTGATTCTACTATGCACCAATGTGTTAGCAAATATGGGTAATTGTTGGTTATGAAAACCTCAGTTTATCGAAGAGATATAGATAAGAGCCAAGTAAGAGTACCAACTAAAAACCCACATGAGTAATGGGCTATGACATTAATAAACAAGGGCCTAACATTTCTTTATGACACCAGTATCTTCTGAAGGCCTTTATTAGGACTTTAGCCTTTCAGAGTTAAGATGAGCTCAATTTGAGATGTAAAGGAATTACTTAGGTAAGTATCTTAGGATTTCTTTTCCTGTAGTAAACACAATGATCAAAAGCAAATTGGAGAGGAAAGGGTTTATTTCAACTGACACTTTCAGGTAACTGTTCATCAATGAGGGAAGTCAGGGCAGAACCTCAAACAGAGCAGAAACCCGGAGACAGGAGCTGATGCAGAGGCCATGGAGGGGTGCTGCTTACTGGCTTGCTCCCCATGGCTTGTTCAACTTACTTTCTTATAGAAGCCAGGACCACCAGCCCAGGGTCAGGGCACCACTCTCAGAGATCTTGATTGACCCACATCAATTACTAGTCAAGAAAATGCACTACAGACTTGCCTACAGGCAGATCTTAAAGAGGCATTCTGTCAGAGTCTTTCTTCCCAATGACCCTAGCCTGTGTCAAGTTGGCATAAAATGACCAATACAATTAATGTAATAATTTTAAAGATAAATTATAAAATCTAGCAATTCTCAAAGCCCTCTTAAAAGTGTCCTGTAGAAATAACGGAGTCTTTACTAGCTATACTTCAAGAAGGTTCATTTCTACAACATAGAAGAATAACATTCCTTTCCTTTTATTGAAAATAAATTTTCTCATATAATATATTTTTATTATGGTTTTCCCTCTGCTCCTCCCAGATCCTTCCCATCTTCCTTCCCACCTGGATTCATCCTGTTTCTGTCTTTCATTAAAAAGACAAACAGGCTTCTAAGGGTTAATAATACAATACAATACAATACGATACGATACGATACGATACGATACGATAAGATACAATACAATACAATAAAATAAAAACTAACACATTAGAATTTGACAATACAAACAAAGGGAAAAACCCAAGAAAAGACACAAGAAACAGAGACCCACTTGTCACACACTCAAGAATCTTAAAAGAACATTAAACTGGAAGCTATATTATATATGTAAGGGACCTGTAGTGTAGAAAGAGAGAATAAAAACATTAAAATAAAATAAAAAATAAGATTATTTTAATGGAGGTATAAGCCCTTACATAGCATCATGAGACAAGGAAGCCCCAAAGGTGCCATTGAATTCTTTTTGTGCTAGCCATCTTCCATTGGGCATGCAGCATACCCTTAAGAGTAATTTGTTTTCCATCTGAGACTCCTTTGGAGGAAACTAAATTTTCATTTGCTGATGATTATCAATTGGAGATCACTTCTGGATTAGGGATGGGAGATTTGTCTGTTCCTTTAAGAATTATGAGCCTCTATATTGACAGCTGCCACCTACAGAGAAGCTTCTGTGGCCAAGCTGAGAACAGCATTAATCTATGTGAATAAACATAAACATTTAGAAAGTAGCTGGTTTGATACCATGTCCACTTAACAACCTAGTAATGACTTCTACCTAAGGCTGATGACTTTCCCAGCTATGAGCTTTAGACCAGGTTTACAGAACCAGACATAAACTCCTACTTGTGGAGCTGAGCTCAAATCCAATTCAATTTGGTTACCAGTCATACCACACCATTGCACCAGTGAGGGTCCATGTCTGGGGATAGATCTATTAATGAATTTTCTCCACCCCCCCCCCCCCCCAGATACATGGCACCCTGTGTCACTCTGAAAGGTAGCCAGCAGGGAGAAATTTCCAGGTCACTACCAGCTTGGTTTTTCTGTGTCCTGCAACCATAGTGTGCCATGCCTACCACAAGATGTAAAAGACCACACTGTTAACAAATCTCTACAATGCTTCTGTCTCTGCTGCCTTTTGAGCAATGCTCTTAAGAAGGCTTTTTAGAACTTACAAATATTATAGCTAATCTTTAAAGTTATTATTTTGCTTACCTAACCAAGTATAAAACTGTTGTGACAAGTCAACAAAGTCAAGGTAATTCCAACACATTTTTCATATATTTTATCTCATTTGGTCTGGGAAATTGTCATACAAAGAGTACAGGGCAGGAAATTTTTATCTTTGTATGTGCTGGGATTCTGTGGCCCCTGGAGCCACACCTGGCCAATGGCAATTAGCTTGGCCCCACCCTGAGTTCTGACATCAAGCTCCATTTAAGAAGGACTCCACCTTCCACCTTTCCCCCTTTGCTTTTCCTTCTTCACACCCTGCCAGAGAGTATGCTCCTCCATTCCTCCCTTCTCTCCCCTCCTCCCTCCCCCCATCCACCTCTTTCCTCTCTCTCTCTCCATAATAATAAAGTACCTCCACATGGGCCCAGTTTAAGTGTTCTTTACCACTCTGCCTTCCACTGTGCCCACACAGGTTGGGCTCCCATCCATCGCCATGTGTCAGCCACACAGGTATATGTGTTATCTTAACATAATAGTATGATTCATCGATTATTCATTTGTTTGTTTATTCATTCCTTTAACACACTTATGATGTGATATTTTATGTAAAATATGCCAGGATCACAGTGGTGAGCAAAGCCCACATGGAACATGCAGCTGAGAACAGGCCACCTTTGTGCTAAAGGTAATCGTAAGAACTATATGGAAGCCACATTATCAAGATGGCAAGGGGCATGGAGAAAAACATAAAAGGGGAACACATTTTATATTAAAAGATCCAGGCACACTGCTTCCACTTGGGTGCTAAGGTTGTAGTCCCCAAGGTGAAGGCTATGTCAATCTCTATGTGCCCTGCTATGCACTAGGTCAGGAAGTCACCAAGTCAGGAAAAGGACAGGGCAGCAAGATCAGGAAATGCTGCTGTCTGGGACTGAATCTAAGGAAGGCCCACACCCCGGAGGTGGGGCTCACTATGTACAGAGGCTCCTCTAAGGAGCCAGGCTTCACACAGGGTCAGCAGTGATGACCTAAGGAAGGCCCACACCCTGGGTGGGGCTGCTCACTCTGCATGAGAGGCTCACCTAGTGAGCCAAGCTTTACACCGCCTCACAGCCTCACAAGGGGTGCCACAGGAGCTTCTCTGTCCACTCACCCCATCAGGAAGTTCCCATCTTAAAGGCCACCAAAAAGGGAGGAGGCACAAGTTGGTGAGCTTCTGTCCCACATACTAACCATTTGTTCTGATGCATCCGTACTTACCATTCTGTTCTTGCATCTAAGTAAACTTGAATTCACAGAGGTAAGATAACACATTCAAGATCATGAATCTTGGCGGAACTGCATAGAAATCCATCTTAGGCTGAGAGCAATGTCAGTCTGACCTATAGCTCACCGCCCAGGAGATGGAGACTGCTCAGGAAGTGATCTTCACTCTCAGACCATGACTTTGGAGTAAGCCTGAATTTCTGGTAGAAGCATTAGATAGAGATAAACCTGAGATTTTACATCAGGAATTTTGAAGTGCGCGTGAAGACAATCGTGGGTGTGCAGGAAATAGATGTTGAACCCTCGCTGAAGAATCAGTTCAGCACTCAGAGTGTAGCCTGACATGGGCATGTATATACACACTCACACACACCAGACACATACACACAGACACAGAAACTCACACAGACACACAAACACACGCATACACACACTTTTATACATACATAGATACACACACTCATACATATACACACACACTTTCATATATACACACAAACACATACAGCTACTGCCATGCATTTACAGACACATACTTTCATACATACACATAGACACAAGACATACAGACACACTTTCATGCATACATACACAGACAAACACACACAATTGAATGCATATACAGACACACACACACACATTTTTATGCATACACAGAGACACAGACACAAATGTGGATACACACACACATTCTTAACTAGTACTCTAGGTTTTGCTGCAGTCCAATTAGGTCCGATTCCATCAGTGTGCTTGCCTTCAAGTTGGAGGAGGATAGAGGAGGAAAGTGGGTCAGTAAGACTAGAACAAGAATAGAAATAGAAAATGAAGACGACATTTGAACATTTTCATGGGTGGTGCTATTATATAATCTATGTGCTCAAAAATTCCATGCTTTCGAAAGAGAGAGATGGCATTTCTAAGAACCTTAATGTTAGTTAGGAAAGCCTGTCTCAACTAACATACTTCTTGTCATCTGAGCACATCTGTCTCTATAAATTAGGTCTTTAAGAGAATGTTTACCCTGAGACATTATAGCTAAGGATCGTGTATGGGGCTGTGATAACCATCATCTGGACTGTGGAGCTTCCACAGCCACGGCCACCGCCAATGACTCAGTGAGGCCTCGTGTCCATATCGAGGCCACAGCATGAAAACAGGTGGTCAGAAGAGCAAACAATGAGAACATGTGACAGTCCAACAAAACCAAATCTGATGTGAAATATACAAGATTAGCATAGTGGTCCTCAACCCTCCTAATGTTGCGATCTTTCAATACAATTAATTCCTCATGCTGTGGTGACCCCAACCATGAAATTATTTTTGCTGCTACTTCCTTCTACTGTTACAAAACATGATGTACATAGCTGTGGTTTCTAATGGTTTTAGACTACTCCTGTGAAATAGTAGTTCTCTCCCCAAAGTGGGGGATCATGATCCAGATTTGAGAAACAGTGAATTAGAGTGAGCATTTCTTAGGGAACAGACCAGAAAACTGTTTATATGAACAGCACAGGAAGGGCCAGGGTTGCAGCTCAGTGGTGGTGTTCTTCCCTGGTGTGTACAAGATCCTGACACTGACATGTCATTTTGAGCACTGACAGCAAAAGGCAACACAGAGAAGCATTAGGGGAGAGGTCAGGCAGAGATGGGACAAAAGGCGGTGAGTCACAGGCCACAGAATCAGCAAGCTCTTGTGGGATTCTACTGTACCATTGTGTATTGTCTTGTCCACAGCAAATCTTACACAGCTACCCAAAAGGGTTTGGAAGTTCTAACCATGAACATACGATGTTCAAGGATATAAGGTATATTTACCGTAGTCTTAGATGTGCATACATGCATTAAAGATTATACAACACTCCACTAATAAGTATAGATTTTAGTATCAGTTAATTTTTTTAAGACCTCAAAAACAAATGCAGAATGGCCATTACTCAGACAGACAGACACTCACACACACAAACACATAGACACATAGACACAGACACGCACAGAGATACACACACACGCAGGCATGCAGGCATGCACTCACATTTATATATATATATATATATATATATATATATATATATTAGAGAGGAAATACAAATACAGACAGTGGGCAAAAAAGAATTTATTATTAAAGAGATAACTCAGCAATTTTCTAGAATCAAAGAACATTTGTTTTAAATTTAAATGATCCACTAACTATGAAGAAAAATGAATTAATAAAACACAACAAGCTCTCCTGTGCTATGATTGAAAGCTGCTAAAAGTACCGCTCCTTTAAGAGCTCAGAAAAATGATAGGTTTCAAACAATAGTCAACTTCTCGAGAGCTAACAAATGCCACAAAACATTAGGGGTGCAATAACATTTAATTCAGCCAGGTATGAAGAGATAAAAAAGTCATCTCACACAGGCATCAAAACATGTTCCCTACAGACATTTCCTCCACTTTATTAAAGACCAGGGGTTTTTTGTTTGTTTGTTTGTTTTGTTTTTTGTTTTTTGTAAAAAAAAAAAAAAAAAAAAAAAGAGGTAGAGGGTGCAAGGAACAGGAGTGGAGTGTCCCAGTAGGGGATGCTAGAGCCAACATTGACCCCTGTGATCAGCATAGCTGGGAAAGTTTTAGGTTTGGAACTTATATAAAAAGACACTAGCTAAGAAAAAGTCCCCTTGAAATATGGTAAAGTATTGCAGAAAGAGAATTCAAAATGTGCTAAGATATGAGTTTCTGAAATAAAATGGTTTCTGATGGGTAGTGGCGGAAAACAAAAGTTGGTTAATGCAGACAATGTTTAATAAACTGAAGCTTTGTGTAGCTTAATATTTATACACAGCTGTAGAGTAACACAACATGGCTAGATCTCTATGTTTTATACATAATTACCTATAATTAAGATGAACTTATAAATTAGGCTTATTAACAAGAAATAAAACATATCATAGCAAAATGAAAATTATTACAATTCAAGCTTTGGGGACATCATTAGATAAAGCAAGGGCTATCTCTCCTTATAATCACTGGAGTCCTGTCATAGTCAATCTTCCCAATAAGAAGGCTATGTAGTGACCTTGAAGCAAATAGCTTCTACAGTATGGATATGCTAAGATGTGGTATTGCCATGACCCAGGAAAGATGTGATGGGCTGTGTGAGGAGAGTAGAAAATTTAATTTTTTCTAGAACTTTCTATTCAATATTTTCAGACTCATTGATCATAGACCACCAAAACTAAACATCAAAGTGAGATCACCAATTATGAATAATTAAGTCATTCATGTGTGCCAGGGAATCTTCTAGATGTCTTACATATGGTCACTCATGAACACCTACTGTTATGGTAGTTCTTATGCCCATAACATACCCAAGGAACCTGGGACACAGAGTCACAGTGCTGTGTTCAAACTCACAAAGCTGAAAAGCCTTGTCCCTAAGACTTAGCTCTGTTTTTTATCCCTGTCCTACATTGCTCCTTCCTGGCTGGTCTGGGCAGTGAGATGGAGTACATCCTTAAGTAGGAAGGAGGAGATTAAATTTTCCTTAACTGTTTTACTTAGCGTTATAGAAACAAATACACAGAGAAAACAGCTCAGATAAAGTAAATACAGTTCTCTACTTAAGGAGTGACAACCAAGGAGCTGTGTGGTGAAGCGTTTTTGTGTTATAGATTTCTTTCTACTTTTCAAAGTTGGATGCCCATAGGTGGAGAACAGCAGAAAAAGATACCTAACATTACCTCCTCTCCCCCAGAACAACATTCACACATTTCTATCTCTATTACACACACACACACACACACACACACACACACACACACACACACACACACACACACACACACACAGTTTTCAAAGAGAATTTAGCAATCTCATAGGCAAAGGTTACAATATTTTAACCAGCTGTTATAAAACTGTCCCCACTACGTTTAGCTTATCCTAAGGTGTCATCCTGTGGTGCCTCTCAGACTCCACAATGCTATCAGGGCACAGTAACAATTGTAAGAATTTGTTACACTCAGACATAGCACAGATAAGTTCATCTCATTTAACAAACACTGAACATCAAGAATTTTATGAGCACAGCCTGGATATAATGATGTCACCTTTTCTTTTTTCCTGATGCCTCACCCCTCTTTCTTCCCACCATCCCTCCCCCCTTTTCCCCTTGGTACCACTGTCAAAGGCAAGAGGTAAGGCAAGATGAGTCTTGATGTAGCTCTGAGTGGTAATTCTTTAGCTCTGGAGCTGAGGCCCACACTAAAATTAGACTCGATTTGAAGTTATGTGAAGTTAAGCACCAGAGAACTATTTTGAGTGGAGAAATCCTTCTGAGGAGATTATTCATATTCAAAACATGAAAAATAGAGTTAATAATCCTGATAATTTAGAAAAAGAGACAAGATTTATAACCACTTGAATATTTTTTAAAAAATATGAACAGAAAAGAATTTCCCTTATATTTTTACAGATGACTTATTTAAGATTCTCACAAGAAGCATTCAAGCTTGATTCTAAATATGTAAACTAAGCAAAAAAGAAAAAAAACTTAACCAAAAGAAAATCCACATGCTTTGATGTCACAGGCTTAGACTTAGCTGGACAAATTATAAGGGAGATCCCTGAGGAATAGCAATGATTCACAGACAGATAATTCACAAGTCTTTAAACATCTAGGCAAGACTGGAGCCGAAACAAAGAAGAAGACTGGTCTTCAGATGCCAATATTTTTTAAGCTCAAGGAAAAAGACACTATAGCCAATAATAAATACTTCTGAAGACAAATCCAAGAACATTCACACTTTTTTAAAATCAAAGGAAATTAAGCAGCAGCTTGTAAAGGCTGGAGCTTTAGAGGAAATAACCTACATATTTAAGGAAATCATATGATTAATGAGATATTCCTATATGCCCAAAGACATGTGGTGAATGAGCGGCCAAGCCAGACTCATAGGCCATTATGATTCTCATTATGATTGACCCAGGACACATTCCTACAAAGTAGAATGGATATTGAGGGGGAGAAAATGAGAAGCTCATTTGCCTGGCTGGGTGATTGGATGTTAAGACCTCATGGATGTTGTAAAACACAGAATGTAGATCAGTGATTTTCAACTTCCTAAGGCTGCGACCCTTTAATACCGTTTCTCATGTTATGGTGACACAAACCATAAAATTATTTTCATTGCTACTTCATAACTGTATTTTTTTTGCTACTGCTAAGAATTGTAATGTAAATAGTTTTGAAGATAGAGGTTTGCCAAAGGGATCACAATCCACAGCTTGAGAACTGCTGATAGAGATGTTGAACAAGTAGAACCAGAACATTTCCAGGCAGCA
The DNA here is from genome assembly GCA_033318265.1 of Phyllotis vaccarum. Lineage (NCBI taxonomy): Eukaryota > Metazoa > Chordata > Mammalia > Rodentia > Cricetidae > Phyllotis > Phyllotis vaccarum. Next base: position 136,758,615 of record JARWLC010000002.1, on the reverse strand, counting down.
TTTGATACAAGCAATTCAGTGAACTTGAGTAAGCAGGCAATAGAAAACCAGAATTGATAGCCTCCAATAATTTGTGGAGATTTATTCCTTCATTATAGATAAACATGGGATTACTTTACATCAAGCTTTATAATCACATTTTTTTTCTTGAAAAAAGAATATAGAACAGGATATACATAAGATCTCATAAAACCTAGAATCACAGAACCCTTTGAATAAAATTTAATTGAACATTATTATGATTTTGGTTGAACAAATGTTACAGGAGGACAGTTCAGGCCTAACAGTGATCCACAGAGGAAAATTAAGGACAAAAGTGTCTAAAGTCTAATAATTACCAAATAAACTAAACCTACTGAAAATTAAACAAAAGTGGTGATTTATATTCCTACAAAAACATTGCTCAGATTTGCCTGACCACAGCCGGCCCCCACCTGAAACACACTTTCCTGTGGAAACAAAGGCATAACCTCGCCACCAATGCAACATATTTTTTACTCCTAATTTGAAGTAAAGACATTCTTAAAATATATAGGTTGTTTTAACTTGGCAGTTTTCATAATTCAATGTCTCTCAGCAGCTATTATTTTGTATATTAGCATTTAAAAACTTCAAAGTCAACAAAACCACATATAAGATCAAGACACCATGTGTATTTCTCATCTTCATATGACTTATTCTTTTTATATTACTTTATTCTTTTTATCTATTTAATTTTTTTCTATGACTATCTATACCTGTTTTCTTTTCTTTATTTAGCATCTAAGCACATTTCTATATATACTGTACCCTTTGAGAGGATTCTTTGTCTGGACCTGGCTTTGCTAAGCACCTGAAGTGTTCTGTGACTGTCTGAGGCAAATCTTAAACTGCCGTGTCAGCCACCACCACTTAACTTAGCACATGGCACTTGCATATGGTGCTGGTGTCTAGCTCTAGACCATAGGCAGCAGCCAGTGGCCTTGTTTCTATACACAGTGAAGCACTGACCAGCCTGTAAGACTGCAGGACTAGGAAGCCACAACTGTAACTTTTCTTAGGTCTCTCTGGGCCTATGTTTGGATATTCGAGCCCCCACATTGGATGCCATACATTATATGTTTTCTTGTAGGGACTGCCAGCCTGTACATAATGACATGGAGACTTATTATTATTTATGAAAGCTTGGCCTTAGCGCATGGTTGTTCCGCTAGCTCTTATAACTCTACCAGATGATGTTACCTCTCTTCCATCTTGCACCCCCTGTTTCTTTTTTGTGTCTTCTTGGTGTCTCCTCTTTGCCTCCATTCTGCCTCCTCTTCCTTTCTTTCCCCCCAAATCCTGCCTATCTCTCCTGCCTAGTTATTATCTATTCAGTCTTTTATTGCACCAACAACACATATTCACACAGTGTACAAGTATCCCACAGCACATCCTCAGCTGAAGTCCATTAGAATATCATTGATTGTCACATTTGCTCCGTGTAAGAGGCTAAATAAAGCAACTGCAAGAGTAAAAGTGATTTCTCTTTCATATTTTATAAAGATCCAAAAATAAATATTAATATTTTATTCTTTACTTGTCACAGGCACTCAACTGTGACATAGTAGAATGCAAGCAACCATAGCTAATAATCACATGCACGCGGATGGTGGTGTTCCAATAAAACTTTATTAATGAAGACAGACAGTGGGTCAGATTTAGCCCATACATGGGAGCTGTCAGCTTTCCATGAAGTGATTTAAAAGTCATGTCTGTCAATCTCAGCACTGTTGACATGTTGCTGTGCACAGCGGTCTTGAGTTACTATCCCTTCCACCACTGACTAATGCCAAGAACATCTTTGTCCCTCAACTGTGGCAGTTATGACAACCAAAGATGTCTCTAGTGGGCCAACACTGAGGACCACTGACTTAAAGGAATGTGACTTTGGACGTAAGAAAAGTCTGCAGACATGTATCTGAGTGACCTGGGCTCTTGGTTGGCTATATGAAGTCCATTCCTGCCCATTCTCCAAGTGCCTCTCCCCCTCACACAGTCCTGAAACATCAATGTTCCCCTTGGTGACTCAGACACATGACTCAACATTCATTTAACTATTGAAACATCAGTTTTATTTACAAATACAGCTTTCATAGCAACCAATTGATCTTTATGTTATGTAAACTGAGGCTCTGCTGTCTGTTACTAGGACATTTGATTACTAAATTTACTAATTTGTATAATCAACTGTCTCTAAAAAAATCTAAGCCCAGGGTGAGGGGGTATCTGGGTATGTTTCAGTCTGGATCTTAAAACTTGGGGTGGCATATAACAAAGTTTATAATGGAGTACATGCGGAATACTTCATATTCCATTATCATCAATCCTTTAGAGCAGTGGTTCTCAACCTTTCTAATTCTGCAACCCTTTAGTACAGTCATGTGGTGACCTCAATCATAAAATTACTTTGTTGATACTTTATAAGCGTAACTTTCCTACTGTTATGAATTATAATGTAAATATCTACATTTCCAAATGGTCTTAGATGATCCCTGTGAAAGGGGTTTTTGAACCCCAAGAAAGTCACGGTCCATACCCATAACAGGTTGAGAAATGCAGTTCCTTGATCTCTGAGACTCTGCCTTTAAAGAAACAAGAGAATGTTCAGCTATCAGATTTGACAGCTATTCTGGGAGATTGTAAAACATAGCCAGGGGTAAGAGTGACTCCCAAAGCCGTCCTGTGAGGCCTGATGATGTTATCTCAAGGGCTGCTGAGACATAACCAGAAACAGCCCTGGGATAATTTCTACACCCTAGTAGCCAGAGAATTCACAAGACTAAAGAAATGCCACAAAAGATCTGTCCAATTTTGCTTGTAGCATGATGGGGAATGGTCTTCCTGTTTGCATTTTGCACTTGGTAGATGATGTTGGCATAAAGCAAAGGGTACCTGCTGCTGGGGTCTCTGCTATAATGCACCGTGGCAGGAAAAGGCAAACTCAGCAGTGCTTTAAAAATTAGGTTTAGCTTTTTTGCAACCTTGCTGTTTTAGAGGTGCTTCTGGAATATAAAGCCTAAGAAGGTTGATCCTTTTGTCCTTAAAAATGTTCTTTCATAATAAATCTTTCACATTTGACTATAGAACTCAAGGCTCTCAGTTCCCCAAGTAAATAAATTAAACCATAATTCAATGTTTGATCATGAGGTTTATAGTCTTTTCCCATCATCTCTCAGGTGGGCATCCCATGCTGAACACAAGCCATCAGTGAGTCCTGATCCTGGTAGTAAATGGGCCCTAAAACTCTGAGCCCAGAGCAGCCTCAGGGTCAGGACTCCAGGGAAGACGCTTGCTTGAGTTCTGCACCACAGCTGGACTTTCTCCATTGTCACCTACAGAGAGATCCTGCCACCCACATTCTAAGGTCAGCACAGCGTTTATTCTAAGCCATCTCTAATTACAACCAAGTAAACGACTCAAGCTACCTGAAACTGGAAGAGGCGCAGTGCAAGCCGCAGAAGACTCAGCTGGATCACTCCTCAGACAATGCCAAGACCTAGAGATGCTCAGCTTAGTCCAGCAGGAAGTCAGAAATATTCCACACTGGCTACTACAGGCCCTGGAGAGACGTTTAGGAATCTCTTAAAGTTCTTTTTTGTTTTACCAGAGAATTCTGTTCCCTGACGTATGTGCTTACAGGTTTTGCTCACATTCTGTGCCCTGACCACTTTTGATGAACAGCTCTTCCAGGGGGCAGACGAGTAAAAGGGGCTCACTCTCTACGTGCTCCCTGAAGGGACTCACTATAAGTGCTCTCGGAAAAAAATCCCTTAGCTTTGTGCCCCAAACCCAGCAACAGCCATTGGGCTATTTTTAGATGTGAAAATTTGCTTCATTATACAATTTGCCATTTCAAATCCATTAATAAAGAGAATTCATAATTAGAGCCAGGGTTAGGACTAACAGAGGCATCTTTTGCTACACACACACACACACACACACACACACACACACACACACACACACAAAATTCCCGGAAGAATCCTGCTAGAGAACTCTGGCCTTCAAAAGAATTTGTTCTCCCCTGTTGGATTCTTGGTAAGCTAGGAGCAGAGAAACACAATGCTTGGTGAGTATGGCAGCTGTTCTGCAAAGATGCATCTATAAAAGGTGGACATAGAAGTTCTTCCAACAAACTCTGCATAACCTAGATGCATAGAAAACCCAGAACAAAAACATTATGCATGCTAAAGAAATCATGTCAGATTTATGCCAGAAATTATACAAATTATACTCAATTGCATGCATTCATGCACATATACACACACACATTGACATTTGTGTGTATGTGTGTGTGTGTGTGTGAGTGTGTGTGTGTGTGTGTGTGTGTGTGTGCATCCCTCTCTGTTTGGCAGGAGAAATTTTCATAAAATAAAATAAACTTTATTGATTTTTTGACAACTATAGTAACTGCATTTAGGTTTGCTGCCTCACTTCAATAATTTTAGTAGCTTAGAATATAAGCTTCCTGTAAGTGGATAGAGAGAAGAGAAGGGGAGCAGAGGGGTGGGAAGGGGAGGGGTGGGGGAGGAGAGTGGAGGGGAGAAGAGGAGAGAGCAGGAAAGGGAGAGACTGAGTCAGGTCAGGTTTACATATGAAAGCTCTGTTTCTGACTTCACCAGAGCCTCTAATGTTACTGGTGCTGTTTGGCTCCAAACACTACATGGGAATACAAAATGAAGCCAGGAAGGGCTGTTAATGCTATACCCAAATTCAGCATTTTCAGTGTTGTTCAGTGCAAAGAGTGGGGGGTATTTGTACAAAATCCAGAGTCAGAAAAAGCAGGAAGAGGAAGCGTACTCTCTGTGCTCAGTTCTCTTTAACTCTTACCTTGAATCAGTGGTTCTCAACTGTCCTAATGCTGTCACCCTTTAATACAGCTCCCCTGTTGTGTGTGGTGACCCCAATCTTAAAGTTCTTTTATTGCGACTTCATAACTTCATATCATTTTGCTCCATATGTGAAATAATGCAAATATCTGATATGCAATCCCAATGGTGTTATGACCCTCAGGTTGAAAATCACTGAACGCTTCTGTGTAATATAAAGTTTCTGGTCCAGACTAGCCCCAAGATCTGGATCAGCAGTCCCAAAATCCCAAAAATTCCTGTTTCACTTCTGTCTGGTCTCTCCGACCTCATCACCATCTTACTAAATGGAACTTTCAACTCTTTCTCAGGGCTCTCTCAGAAATGTCTGCCTCCTCAACCTCTTCCCCACATAACACAAACTGGCAAGAACTTTGATGCTGGGCTGCAGGTGCAGTTGGTTGGTTGTTTTTGAGACAAAGTCTCACAATTGCTCCAGGCCAGGATCCCTCTGCCTCCTGAGTGCTGGGCTGTGTGTTACCATTTTTAGCACACTCATATAGCTTCTTAGACCTGGGCCCAAGCCTGGTTCACCTGCCTCCCTTCCTCCCTTCCTGGAACTTTTATTATCAACAATCTGAACAGTTCCCTGAACACATTGGGCCACTGTCACTTCTGGGCAGTTGCCCATCCTTTTCCATGGCTTGTGGCACAATCTGTCCCTAAAACCTGCCTGGTGGGGTTGTGGTTGTGTCTACTGATACTGCAGATCACCCTCAGCCAATCCCTCAGTTCCAGACAAGCAGACATCCCTTCTCCCATGCCTCTCTCATAATGGTCTGTGCCTTCTGTTTTTTTCCTGTTTGGATCCCAAAGCCTTGAAAGCATAAAACACAACATATCCTGCCATGATACTGAATGCCTGTAACAGTGTTACACGTAAGAGAGGCTCCGTAATCTCTGGGACAATGGATGCATGGATGTGGGGAGGAGATAGATTCTTTCCTTTGCATTGGGGTCTGCATTGGAGTCTGCTCCCATCTCTTTACACAAAGCTTGCCACTAAGCCATACTTTCCACACGTGTCTCCCCCATCTCAACACAGACTTGAGTCACCTCTGGATCATTTATCTCTCTTTCTTACATTAAAAACATGAAAGCATTGCATGTAATACTTTCTTACAGACAGTCACTTCCTTAGTCACATCCTGCATAACCTTGGGGTTTCTCCCAGGACCGCTGAACACTTCCCTACCAAAGGTTGTTTTGCCACAAGAAAAGGATGAGACTGTCAGTACTCAGAAAGATGGAGAACAGAGTGGAGAAGGGGAGGGTAGAGGAGGACCACAAAGGAGGAGGCAGAAGAAATATTACATCTACATGCTCAAGGTTGAATGGTCACAGTCCAGCTCAGCACTACTGAGGCAGAACAGGCTACCCCTTGATTAACACAGTAACCTGAGAAGTCTTTAAACAGTATCTTTACTCTAGTAAAGTTTTATTTACTTTCCTCTAAATACTGGCTCTTCAAAAGCACAGCTACTTAACCAACTAAAGAAATAAATAGAAGCTAGCCATATGGTTAGGCCCTCACTGTTCTACCAAACAACAAAACCCAACATCAACAAAAAGCTATAAATAAACACAACTCTCTCACTAATCACAAAGGTTAAGTAATGTCCTGACGTATTTATAGAACTGAGCTGGCCGCTACCACTGAGTCACCTTGGGACCATATGCACAATAGAGCAGAAAACTTGCCACAAAGTGCAGGCGTCTACAGACCCAACCCCTGCTGAAGCATAGCTTCAACACAGCCAACCACCTATTGATTTTTTCAATAGGTACCTGTAAATTATATGTAATTGATAGCTGCATGCTAATCACATATCAGAGATTTTAAAAACCACCATAGTTCATAAATCTAGTAGATTCTTGGGCTCACAAAGGTTCTTAGGAAATGTATACTCCAACCTGAAATCTCACGCTCTGAGACTAAGAGACTGGTTCATTATCAGATCTTCTGAATGAGTAGGCCAGGATGTTTCCCTTAAATTCATAGTGCATACGCCAAAACACGTGGAACGCTAAGCAGGACATGCAGTCTGTGCATACATGTACAAATATAAATATGGACTGAGATATACATTGAAATAATTATCATAGATGCAATTTAGTTGGTTGTGCAACAAAGAACACATCTTCAGGAGGCTCTTTCAGCTTGCAGCAACGCCTGCTTGATTCCTTACACTCTCTTCCTCTACTTGTTACATTTGCTTTGCATGTTTCTTCTAATCATTGCCCAAGGAAGCAAAGGGTAGAAGCTAGTGTTAGCGAGGCCCCAGGAGGGAATAAAAAAAAAAAATGGTATGACCAAAAGGAAGGCTTTTCCTTTGGAAGTGGGATGGAAAGGGCGCCCTCTTGTGTTGCCTTAGGGGAATAGACTCGGCTACCTTAAAATCCTCTGCTAAAGTCTTAGAAAGGGGTTTGAAAGACAAAACTATCCACCTCACTCGTGGCTCTGCAGGTTTGCACGCTGCTTGCATATGCTAAGGACAAAGCCAAGTATGAATATCCACTCTGCGTATTTTATTCATAGCTTTCGTGTATGGTTCATCATCATCCCCACCCAGAGTACACGGAAACTGAATTCAAGAATAAAAAGGAGAAATGGGGACATGGTGAGATGGAAGTTTCGGGCAGGAAAAGGTGATTGCCACCAAGATGGTCAGAGTTTGATTCCCCAAACCCATATGGTGCGATGGGAAAACAAGTTACTACAAGTTGTCTTCTGATCTCTCCACATAGCAAAGTAAACGAACGTAATTATAGGTGATATAGTGGGGTTAGAGAAGAACATGGGTTAGGTGTGAAAGGAGAAACTGGGGATATGGTGTGTGTGTGATTTCCAACTTATTTCTTATTATTAACATTTTTTCTTTATGTTCCTTAGTTTCCCCTCCCTCCTCACCTCTTGTTCCCTGCCCTAGACTCCTATATCCCCCTCCCCATCCACTCCTCTTCTGTCTCCATTTAGAAAGGGGTAACCCTCCCAGGGGCTTGAACAAAGCAGGGCATATCAAGTTGAGGCAGGACCAAGCACTCTCCTCACCCCCTGTATAAAGGCTGGGAAAGGTGATCCAGCATGGGGAACATATCCCCAAAAGCCAACTGAGCACCAGAGACAGGCCCCATCTCACTGCTAGAAGCCTTACAAACAGACAAAGCTACACATCTGTTACACACATGTGTATGGCCTGGGTTGGTCCTATGCAGGCTCCCTAACTTTTGGTCCAGAATCCAAGTGCTCCTGTAAGCTTAGGTCATCTGGAACATCTAACTAGGGAGGGAACAGTGCAGAGGGGAAGAGAACAGAGGTATAAATAACACTAAGGGCATTTAAAGAAGTCACAGGGAAACAGTTTTATATATGCTTACACACACACACACACACACACACACACACACACACACACACACACACACTCAAATTCTCCTCTAGAACCATAGACTAACAAAATGTCTAAGGCCAGGCATCAGAAGCTTTTATTTACACTGTTAGTCGGTGTTCTAGTTGCTTTGTGTTGTTGTGATAAAAACATTTGGATCAAAAGCAACTTGAGGAGGAAAGGGTTCAAATCTCACAACTCCCAGATCACAGTCCATCACTGAGGGAAGTCAGGACGGGGGCCTCAAGCAGAAATCTGGAGGCAGGAATCTGAGTAGGGACCATGGAGGAGTGACCTTTACTGGCTTGCTCCCCATGCCTTGCTCAGTCTGATTTCTTACAAAACCCAGGAACCCCCCTCCCAGGGGCACCTCCCACAGTGAGCCCTCCTGCACCAATCATCAATCTAGAAAAGGCCCCCAGACACGCCCTTGGGTCAGCATAATGAAGACAGTTGTTCAGACAACTCAACTGAGTTCTCTCTTCAGAGATGACTCTAGCTTATGTCTTGTGTCAAGTCGGGTGGAGGTGTGTGTGTGGGGAGGCACAGTCGGGGGAACCCAAGAGATGTCCCTGAAATAGAGGCAATTGCCACTGCCTTTGGTTGCCTCCAAAAACTTGAATGTAAGACCTTATTGCCACAAAATTTGGACATAGGACTTGACAGGATCAACTTGAAACTTATCTGAAAGCCTTCTCCTTGAGGAGTAGCTCTTACAGGATCTGAAATTGCTGTGTAAACTGCCAAGGGAGATAAGCAATCCACAGCTGTACCCTGCTGTAAAGGTTGTGAACCACAACAATGGCCGTCACAGCAAGCTATCCTCTGGGGTGCAATAGTGGCACCTACATTTGGGGGGATAAACAACAGCTGTGAACTAAAGACCAACTCAAGAAGAATGAATTCATGCATTATTATGTTAAGCTACCTGTGGATCAGAGGTCTTGCATGCTAGGATCTTAGCATGGTACATTGCTAGTTTAGTTACTGTCCCTAACAAATATTTTTCTAAACCAGTATAATTCCTCACTATTTTCTAAATACTTCCCCTTATACTCACAGATTTGAGATATGAGTTATGGGAATTCCATAACTGGAAAAAATGCAAAGAGCAACTTTTTATGGAGTGCCCAGCCCCTTTGATAGAGCTACAACAGAGCTTCCGTACCAAAGGGTCTGGGAACATCAGAAAAGAGGGATTAGAAATAAGAGCCAGAGGACCAGGATGTCCTTTGTGAGAGAGTGGTTTTGGTGTATGACAGAAGCTGCTCTCATGAAATCTCAACTATGATTGCCTAAAGCCTCCGGAAATGACAAGTGAATTGACCTGCCAACATGGATGGGGGAAAAATCTCACAAGGCGCCACGTCCTGCTGTTTATTTTAGATACTGTCCCTAGTCCTCTGAACCCCCCCCCCCAAAAAAAAACCAGGTAACAGATACAAATAAGTGATTTACATTCTGGGTGTGTAGTAACAACTCAGAGTTATGGCCATCTACACAGATGCGCACATACATAGATGAATTTGCCATAAGAAAAACACTGAAACTTTATAAATATAAAAATAAGTTTTACTTTAGCACATATATGTATGTGTAATATAATTGTACTTTCAGTGGTTGTTAGAATAAATTAAGAATAATGTTTCTAAGCATGACTTTGAATAGAATCATGTGATCGTAGGAAACAAAACATATTGCCGTAAACTAGGCACAATTCCATGGATTCATCCATTTTCTCAAAAGTTTCTCCTTTATTTCACGTGCAAATCATGCTATCAATTCCCATGCGCTTTCCCTGTCACCAAGAACACTCACTTTTCTATTTCCATAATCCTCTGTGACTCCAGAAGTCACCACCCTGACTCACCAGGCCATGTGCTTTATTGAAATCTTGAAGGTTTTCTTTCCAGTGTGCATGTAGAGGAGAGGGTTCGTATAGTGCATGGTACGTGAGGTTTACACATTAATGTGCAGGTGAGCGTGCATTCAGATATCCCAAACAGGGCTCTTGGTCTTTTTTATTATTATTATTATTATTATTATTATTATTATTATTATTATTATTGTTCTCTGTCTTTTTGTTTTGAGACAAGGTCTCTTACAGAATGAGAAGCTCAAGCTCTTGGCTATGCTGTCTCTGGCCAACCAGCTCTCAGGATCTACCCGTTTGCCCCTCAGTTCTGGGGTGAAAGGCACATGCAGCTATGCCCAACCTTTTATGTGAATGCTGAGGGTTTGAACTCCGATCCTCCTCATCTTTTCAGAAGACTGAGCCATTTCCCCAGCTGTTAATCTGATTCTTTATCTTTTAATCAGAGAAAGATAGTTCAAGAGTCCTCTTCTTACGCTACTAGTTTATTAATAAATATTTGAACATACAGAAGTTTTTTTTTTTTTTTTTTTCCTACACAAAGGAAGCCCACAGACTTCATTTGCAGGTAATTAACCTATAGGAATAAAGAACTGTCAATGTGTCTACACAGTTAATTTGACAACAGTTCAAAATGAGGAGTTCAACTCTTCTCCTATGCTGGCTTCTTCCATTTTATAAAGCTTCCATCCCACTCAGACAGCTCTTGAGAATTTCAGGATGATGCCTCATTATCATATTGAAACTACCCAAGCCGCTTCCTTGCTCTCTGAGCTCTCTGTGAGGCGGCAGTGAGTTGGTCTCATTGCCATCGGCCTTGGGCTATTTATTGATATAATGACAAGCATAGGTTTGTGCCCAAAGCAAAAATAACAGAGCAGCTTCCTTTCGCCAACGCGAGCATATCTGAGCTGAGGAAAAAGGCCTTTAGAAGAAGCAAAGGTGCAACTCTGTCAATACAGTATGTGCCTTAAGCACCGAGGCATCTGAATGCAGATTTAATGAATGCTGGCTGCTTCCATTTCCCTTGGCGGATGGGAGCTTATATTCTTTTGTTGTTTTCATAATGATGTGCTCGCAGTTTGGGAGATCTCGGTCTGAGGTGTCTGCTACTTATCTCAGTAGTTGTCACTTTAACCCGGTGGCCCAGTTTCAGAACCATGGGATTGTCAATAGAACACAAAAGGAGCCCCAAACTTCTTTGTTTCTCTTTAGAAGCTTGAAAAGGACACAAAGGCAGCATCCCACACCACCTCACCTGTACTCACTTCTTCATTGCTCTTCTGTAGGATGCAGCAGTACAGGGATGGCCCATCCTTAGCATCCCTGAGCGAAATCATATCCTGCTCCTGTTCTTAGAAATTGTTCTTTGTTCCATAGCAGCTCTGGGATATTTAACTCAGTTTCTATGTATTGCACAAATTCTAGTTAGTATTATAATAAAAGCCTGGTGCCGGGTACTGAGGAAAAGCTGGAATATCAGAGAGGGAACAAAGCACAGCCAATTCTCACCCAGCCAACTCCTCAGGCTGAACAGGGTAAGTCCTATCTTCACTGGTCCTCAGCTTGACTGGTTGCTCAGACAGAATGGTTGAACTTTTGCCTTCTCCTGCCTTATATTTCTTTCCCTGCCCACCTATTTTACTTCCTGGTACAACTCTTATAGAGAACTAGGATTAAAGCTGTGAGCTACCACTGCCTAGCTGTTTGGCTTTGAACTCAAGAGATCCAGAGGGTGATGGGATTAAAGGTGTGGGTCACCACTCTCTAACTTTCCCAGTTTGGCTCTGTCCTCTGATATTCCAGATTATGTACCACCACATCTATGATCCATGTAGGCCCCACCTTTTCCTCCAGCATCTTAAATTCTCTTTCTACTATTTTCCTAGTTTTTGCATTGTAAACTCAAGTCTGCTGGCCTATGCACTTAGCTCAGTCAAACACTACTGGTCTAGCCTGTGTCAGGCTCTGGGTTTACTCCTAAGCACTGCAAAAAGCAAGCAAGGAAACAACAAGGAATCCGGGGAGAGTGTCCCAATAAGGGAGCAAAGAGACGAAAATATCAGACTCTTCTCAGATTGAATTGGATGCGGGAGGAACCTGGGGAGACACAGTCATTGTCACAGCTCCACATATACTAACATGCAACAGTTGGTAAGTGGTAGGGGACCAGGTGGTAATGGCATTCAGGATATGATATAAAGAGGCTACCTTAAGAATAAGAAAAACAAACCCCCAGTGCTTTAAAGAGCCTCCTCTCTCTACCTTTGACTGAAAAACAACAAAGTTCTCACCCTTCTTCAACACTGTGTCTAGAGAGGGTAGCATTCCTGATCCCTCAGCCTCAAGGATGGAAGGCCCAGAGAAGTTATTCCATGTAAACCTAGGCCCCATTTCTTGTTTTTAAAGCAAATAAAGATTGAAGTTCCCCGAAGATCAGCTGTTGAAAACATACCTAAATTTAGGGTTCTAGTCCACTGGCCAGATTTGCAAATTTCTCTGCAAAAACTCAGGGTGTGGCTAGGGGTGAGCTGGAGCTGGGACGTTCAGTCAGCATCTCTGCAGCCTGGGGGATGCTGCACTTAGGACATAATCAGAAGAGCAAATGATACCTCCAGAGATGCTGGTCAGTCAGCTGTCCAGATAGCCCTTGCCATCATGAGGCTCTCTCAGTGGAGGAATGTAGGGAAGCCCTCCTATGTTCCCAGCTACTATTCTCTACAAAGACTCCAGGACCCTCCCAGGGCCCACTCACAGTACCTTCCTACATGAGAAGAAAGAGGAAATTGAAAATACAAGAAGCAGGCTTTTTTGTTGCTGTTGTTAAACAAAACTTGGTCTTTTTAATAAATGAAACAGCAGAACCCACACAAACCTCCAGAACATTCCCCTTGCTCCCAGAGAGGCTTAGGACATATCTTATTATCCTTTAATTTCATGCCATTTTCCTTAACTAAGTATTAAGTTTCTCTTTTAAAGTAAGACTAATTCATCTCCAAAGATAGTAACTTGAACTGGCAAACATTACCCAAATCAACCAACTAACCAGCCAGACAGCCAGCCAATCAATCAAACAAAAAAGCAATAGAGGTAATAAGACTTTACACTGCCCCCCTCCGCCCCTCCCCCCGTCCTTTGCAGTAACATCTCCTTTAGTTCTTTGGTCAGGTGGGCACCTCTTCTGATGTCACCCTCTATGTTCCTGGGCGACCCACACCTTGTTTGCTGTAGTGTTTTCATAGCCTGATTTGGTTTACCCCCCCTCCCCCCCAGATTCAGTCGATAAAGACAGTGACATTTTCAAAGCGTAGCCAACAGCTTTGCAGAGGCACACCCACGGAGCTGCAGGATTTCCACACACTGAGTTGAATCCATTGTTCAGGAATGGCTCCTTTTTTTCTCCCAACTTTTCAAAATTGCCCTTATTACAGCACACGGAGATTGATTTTTGTTGTGCACAATTATATAAGGCATGCTCCTCAACTTTGAAAAGTCCTGATATTTCATAAATAAAGCTAAATAAAACATCTAGCTATCTGCCAGCCTATTAACTTTGTATTATGTGTCAAGTTATTTTTGCAATTTGGAAACGCTCTTGTGACACATCATTTGGTGCAGTTTTGAAACAGGTGCAACGCTTTATTCCCGGCAGCTCTGGAGGCTGGGAATCGACGCTTATGCCACCAGCAGAGTCAGTGAGGATCACAGCTTCCTCCTCACAGAGCCCCTTTCCAGGTATCCTCTCAAGGCGGCATGCAAACAAACCCTTGGATGGCTAGCTCACAGGAGGCTCCTCCTGTTCTTTGCACGGGTGCGAATCAGATATGAAGTTATGATCTTCACTGTTCCCTGAAGGCTCCGCGTGTCCAAGGGCTGGTCCCTACCGGGGTGTTGGTAGGAGGAACTGGAAACCCTGCCTGATGGGAGGCCTTTGAACATTCTGGTTGAGCCACAGAGGTGAATGTTAGACCTCAATCCCTCTCCCGTCTAGGCTAAACTCCAGCTCGGCTCCGCCCCTTCCATGAACTGAATAAGTACTTCTACTCATTTGGGATTGGCTACTTCACGAGAGGTCCAAATGGAACAGAACTAAACAACCATGGGCAGAAACCTCCCAAACTTTCCTCTTTTTAAACGGATCACTCCCATTATCTTGTTACAGCAATGCAAAGATGACTAACAAATAAGGCGGGTCTCCATACCCTCGTTTGACCGGGGAGGGGAAGGGAGAGGTGGGGTGGGGGAGGGGTGGATATCAGAAGACCATAAGGAACAGGCAAAGACAAAAGGCAAGTGTTCGAGAGAAATCATACTCTGAAAAGGACCAGCCAAAGGAGTGTTGTATGCTTGGCTTGTGTGTGCTTGGTTTCTGAGCACTGTATTTTAGTAGGCTGGGCTCTAATTAGCTTTGCCACCATGAGGTGTGTGTGTGTGGGGGGGCAGATGGGTATCCCTTCAACCTTGGAGGGCCCAGCACAGCCTCTGGAGTCTAACAACCCTACTATATTTAATAGAAATAACCAGGGCATTTCTCCCCAGCCACAGCTCGGAGACTGGTTGAATTTTGTCCAGTTGTCGTTGGCTGAACTTGGTAGTCACTCAACACGGGTAAGACCTTGTTGGAGGGAGAGGTCATAGATGTGTGGACTGGCCTGGCGGGAGGTACTCACAGAATTCCACAGAACACTGGCAGATACAGAAAGCAAGAGCAATATATGTTTAAAACAAAAGAAAGAAAGAAAGAAGGAAAGAAAGAAAGAAAGAAAGAAAGAAAGAAGAAAAGAAAGTAAGAAAGAAAGAAAGAAAGAAAGGAAGGAAGGAAGAAAGAAAGAAAAAACCCATCAGCATTGCAGACAGTTTAAAAGGCCTAATCCTCATCTTGGATTATATAGAAAGAGCCTTTCTCAAAAGTCAAAACAAAATAAAATGCAAGTAGCCCCCCTTCAGCCCCACACACAATAATGAAGCAGTCATTTTGATACAGAGTTCCTGTGGGGTGAATGGGGTTCCTCTGGTTACCCTTGACAGAGCAAGGTAGCAGGCAAAGACATACCTGCCTGTGAGCTGTGGGTTGAGGACAGAGGGCCTTCCACAATGCTGCTCTAAAGACAGAATATTTTTTAAAAGTTTAAATTAGGAAACAGGATTTTGAAGCAGAGAGAAGAGATTCTAGAGAGAGAGTTTTGGTGCGCCTGGGGCATAATAACTTTGCTAGCATCACACCATGGCATGACCTTTGCCATCTTTGAAGTACACTGGTGCATGGCTGCATGGAACTGGAGTCCAAACCTCATTCTCTCGGGCAGGGTTGAGTCTCTTACACTTACTTGTCCAAGACAAATCAGGATTTCTTCACCTGCCCTATTGCATCCTCTTGGAGCCTGAGACGGATGAATTATCCTGTCTCTGAGCTATGGCAGGCAGGTCTGGTGAAGTCACAAGATTAGTGCAGCCACTAATATCATGCTGCCCCACCCCTAGCTTTGGTTCTGCTTGTTTCCTGTGGCAGATAATGGGGATGGTGATAATATGCTAGTTATGCTAAAGGCACAATAAGAAGCTATACAACTTGGACACAACTACTCCAAGGCTCTAGGGGTGAGGAGCTTGTTATGTAAAGTGCCTTTTGCCATTCTTGGAACACAGCAGAAACTTGTAAACGGATTTTTTTTCCCACTAAAAATAATATAAAGTGACTTTTGTCATAGAAGATTCATATATCCTGATTTATAGTTTCAATTACAAAAAATAATATCCAGATTCTAGTGGGGATTTTTTTTTGCTGTATATTTTGTTTCATTGTGCCTTGTTTTGCTTTACTGGTTCTTTAACAGTTTTATGGCTGTTAAACACAACCCTGGAATGGCAATGGCAAAATGCCTTGGAAAGTAAGATTCCCGTTGGAACAGTGGGAACCACCAGGGGGCGCACACCACCCAACTACCTGGAGGCTGGTGGCTGTGCTTTGGCATTTTGTTAAAGCTTTATTTGTCATTCGGAAGCCTGGCAAGGTGTTGAGTTTAGAACTGTAGATTTTCCCCAAACTCTGTGTTTACAATGTCCCTTGATAGAGTGCTTATCACCTGGTACGATACTGAATTTGATTTGCTCAGCATAAGCAGACAATGCAAACTGAACACATTTAGTCCTTGTTTCCACGTTCAGACTCCTCATTTCCTCAAATTGTTATTGAAAGGTTTGGTCAGGCAAGTGATAAATGTCAAATATAATGAAACACTTTCACAAACTCTCTAACAGTTCACATTAAAGATGTGATCTATGTGGAAAGCAAATTGAACTCATTAGCAACACGTAATTCAGCTATTATCACCTGAGATGAAGTGACATAGATAGCACTTCTGTCTTCAAAGTTATTTGGAAATTGACCTCCACAATCAATTCCTCATATTTCCTTTTAGAATTTTATCTATTAGTAGTTGGGCAATAAACTGTGAACAGGAACCAGTGCCAGATAGCTGGCTACAAACGCTGACAAGTGCAGACCCAAGGCTGCATTGAGAAGGATGTGCTTTTTCAATGTTCCATGCTTTCCCTTTTGCTCAGCTATTGATTGTATAGCAGAGAAGCAATTTAGTTGGCTTTTAAGCAGGCCTAATATATATGAATCCGAAGTTGTAATTCAGGTATATTAAGGACTCGAGGAGGCAAGGGCAGTGAAGATGCGCTGCGGACTGGGAATGCACCTCGATGGTAAAATGCGTACATCCAGGAGGACTAGGTTAGTTCCTCAGCAATGCACACCCTAAAGAAAGGAAGAGAGAAAAAAACAAGTCCCTCCCCCTCACTTAACACCTCACCTAACTTATTCCACAGCAGAGCCCGCTACTGTCTGCTCAGCTCCCTGAGGAAGGCAGAGTCTGCCTGCAACGCTGGCCATCTTGCCTGCACCACCCTTAAAAGATTAGAGGGCATCAGAATGAAATGGCTTACAGGACAGAGACAAGGTAAGAACAGGACTCTCAAAGGCTTAGGTAGATGCCATTACATCGAGGACAGAAGAGCTGGGTTGGCCTAAGTCAGGAGAGGCAGAAGTTGTTCATAAAAGACCCACCCAAGGCAGCCAAGGGAACCTGAAAATCAGCTTCTATGCAGGAGCTTACAAAGGATGGTCACAGAAAAATGCTAGAAGGTTTTCATTTATTTCAGCAAATCATCTACCCGAAGCCTGGTGAGTACAGTGTCAGAAGAGCATCTTCATCAAGCTCTGAGCACGTTCTCCAGAGCCCCTTGAGCACAGATGTGTTGGAGCCAATCTTAGACCTCCCATTTGTTATCACAGAATGGATCTTACAAACCTTTTTGTATTCTAGGTTTCCTGTGCTCATTAGGTTTGCAGTTCATCTGGCAGGGATCAGTAGAACCAGAATTAATAGAATTCTATTGGTGTGAGTGAGAGCCTGTTTATAATGAGGCAGAAAGGGAAGGTATGGTGCCTCTTGGTTTTAAACATTTTTGTGGGCTGTATTTTTTCCCCTAAATACTAATCATTACAGGATGCTTACTTTCTTTTTATTGCAAATTCTATTTGTCAAGTTCCAGGGTAAAAATCCAATCTTGGTGATTCATCCCCTCAATGATACAGGAGCCTAAGTTAACAATGTGTACTGAGATTCATTCAGTGCCATTCTGGGGTATGCCACCATCTATTTTATCCACACAGTGGCTCTGTGCTGGAGGGAAAGACATGAACAGTCTTCCTTGACTTTTATTTATTTTTTTCTTTTAATTAATGTGGCCTCGAGAAAGATCTAAGCTTCATCCTTATTTTTGATAGCCTTAGGAAAGGAAATTGAGCAGGTTACACACAAAATTTCTCCCAGATTTCCAATATGTTGGTCTCCTTTTGGGGATCATTAAGATGATGTCAAAGCCCTTTAGTGACTCACATAAGCTCATGCATTTAATAAGAGCCATATTCCATACCCCTGTGCATCATATTTCAGTCTTTCCACTAAGCTGCATGGCTTATTACTGAGAAGGTGAAGATTTAATCCCAGACTGGTAAAGACACTTCTGGGCAACATTGTTCCAGCCCTGTGCCAGTGTTTGAAGACCGAAGTGACAGGTGTTAATGATTGTGCACACCTTTCTGTTTTCTGTCTTCCTACAAAAAGCTGAACAGAGAGGTGTCTCTCTCTTCACTGTAAAAGGAATGGCCTTGATATTGTCCCCAATTTGGTATTCCAAGATGGCCTTGTCCTTTGAGAGATACTGGGAATGCACTGATGAAACTCTTGCTGTATTGGACTTGAATTGGCTTTCCTGTTTCTCTCCCAGGATGCTCCAGCAGGCAGGCAGGTGGTGGGAAGAGGGTGAGTATGTCATGAGCATCTTCTGATTTCTAATTGGAGCCAGCATAATGAAGAAGCAGATTGTACAGCCCTTGACGACAGAGGGCAGCAACACCTGCTTTTAACATTTACTTAAAAGTGGCTGTAGCAATCCCAGATTAAGAGGACCAGCCAGGGATTTAAATTGCAGTCCACTTCTAATGTGGTGTAATTAGATGTTAATGTGTCCACACCTTGCCAATTGGGTGGAGAGAATTATACTTGGACACATTATGTGCTTCTCATTCAAATGATTGCGCTAATCTGTTTTGCTCGCTTTGCATGGTTATACAGCACAGGGCAGATCTAGGACCCCAGCAGGTCAGTGACTATTACCCTACTACTCTGTACACATTTGTAGATCATAAACATGGTTCATTAGCTTTTCAAAGACAAGAAAGTTTTCTTGGAGCAGACATTGCTAAAGCAATAAAAGTGATGTCATCATTCTTGAAGAACAGGCAGCATTTACAGTCAAATTAAATCCTTCATGCACATGTGCACATCTGACAGATGCTGGGAGAGACCTGAAGTATAAAGAGGATCTTTACCCACTTACAGCCTCTTGCCAGCACTTCCTTTAACTGTGATAAATTCTGTCTTCTCACCTGAGAAGGTGACATTTCTTGGTAAATAAGCTTGGGAAGTGTCCTGGAACAATAGCCCTCTATGAGACATTTCCCATAATGACAAGAAGGTTGGGGACCAGAAGCTGAAATCAAGTCGTTCCAAGATCTACCAGGTGATCCAGGCTTCTGTTTCAGAAATTGAGAGATCAGGGTCTGCTCAGAGGAGCCCCCCAGGGAGGACTGTGCAGTTCTAACCACTGGAGTTCCTCTGGAATCCAGGTCCATGAGTAAATACGTGTGTTGACAGTGGCTAATTAAGCATCTATGAATAACCTTCTCCATTGTGACCTAGTCACTACCAGTGGTGGCTACTTCCACTCCCACAGGCACCCCGAAAGTCAAAACAAATATGTGGGCACAGACAGGCTTCTTTGGACTCCATCATTGCCTTCTCAATTGATTTTCTCCTTGGAAGATCTCCTTGGCTTTTTGTTTTATTTTTTTCAAGAAGACACGGCAAAGGTAAAAGGTTAAGGGCCTCAATTTACAATTTAACTCAGACAATTAAATGAAAGTCTCAATAAAGGCATCTTGTAAAACTGAAATAAAAAGGAGACACTTTAAAAAATGCTCTAGCATCACCAGCAACATGTCTAGAGTTAAGTCACCACAAATATTTGCTTTCACAAAACAGAACTCTGGTTGTTCATACCAGACTGGGGCAGGCAGAAGGAGGAAAGAGGAAGATGAGGAAGAGTAAATGGTGGAGGTGAGGAAGAGAGTTCAAAGCCCCACCCCACCCCACAGGGGTGGGGTGGGGGTGGGAATACTGTTCTTTCTGTGTCTGTTGGACATTCATTTGGGGACAAATAAAAATAAATATATTTCTCCTACTTGGTCCTGAGCTGAATAGAATCACTAGGTGGGAAGCTGAAGTGCAGGACATGTCAATAAAAGCACACATATCACAATCATCGCCGCCATCACCACCACTGCTAACAATGAAGAGGCAGGAATGTGCCCTGATGCAGCCTGAGGGTCTGAATGAAGCTGAGATGGAATGCACTGCATTGGACAATCAATTTACACTACACTGCAAGCTTTTAACTGCATGTCTTTATTAATAATAGATTAATAATGGGACTAAAGCACATGGCAGCTTGTGCTAGCAAAGCACATGCATGGCATCACTCTGATGAAGCAGGTGAATCGCACACAGCAGGCACTGCCTCCCACCAGATTCTGGTGTTCACACGCTGCATAACACAGACAGGTTTGAAAGGTGAGAAACATTTTTCCTGCTCCACCTTCAGACTGGCTCCCAGAAATGCAGCACAGGTCTGTGTGTGTTGTGTGTGTGTGTGTGTGTGTGTGTGTGTGTGTGTGTGTGTGTGTGTGTGTCCTCTCTTTCACCTTGCGAAATTTCCTGCTGTGCTGACTGGAGCAGCAGGCTGTCAGGTCTACCCAAAGATAGCAAATCTGGTCCAGGCAGTTTGGAATTTCTTTAGAATGAATAGCTCATCCTAATCAAAACAACCTAATACATAAAAAGGGGGGGGGGAACCCCCAGGGGAAAGATATTTCCCAGATCTGATTGGAAGCAGAAGCGGTTACAGGGTGCCTTGGAGCCTGGTGCTGACAGCAGGTAAGACAGCTTCAGACACCCACCGTAACATACCTGCAGGAGGGGTGGGTCCAAGTCTCCAGACACTCCATCCTTCTAGCAGTTTCTGCCCTGTGCACTTTCGGCCTTTGAAGACTTTGAAGAGCTTATATTTGGAGAAGTAATTAGTAATTCTTCATACCCTTTTTCCTTGGGGGCCAGAGACTCACAATAAATGTGGTTTTCAGCCAGCTGTTTGCATTTTTACAGGAAATGTAACTGGTGGGCCCCCCCAGAGATAGATGCTGTGTTAATGTTGTGTGTGTGTGTGTGTGTGTGTGTGTGTGTGTGTGTGTGTGTGTATGTGTGTGTGTGTGTGTGTGTGTGTACACATTGCTGGAAACTGAACCAAAGTTTTTCATATTGATATTTTCTTCTGGTCAAACACTGTTTTCAACTTTTAATAATAAAATAAAGTCTGACACTCCACCCTACCTCTTCATGTAGAACATTTGAAAGAGATGTAATTAAAAATCCTTAAGAGGACCTCAGCGGTGCTACTCAGTCTATGGCCAGCTGGAAGTCTTTATTCCAGCCATCTGGGATTACACTCAGGTATTCAGGACCCAAGTGTAGAGCCCACTGTTTAAAGGGTCTTTAAAGGCAAAAAAAAAAAAAAAAACCAAACAAACACACAAACAAAAAAACCCCCACATTCTGGTATCTTGCTCAGCAGCTGCAAGGGGAGCTTTTGTACAAACAAGCAGTTTAACAGAAACCAAAATAAGCAGTTAGCTGGAGGGGAGGTTTGCACAGACAGGCAAGGGAAAGTTAGCTGGGGCATCTTGACCTTGGGTTTCTAGAACAGTGTTGGGTAATTTTCTTCAGGATTCTTCATCAAGGAGATCAAATTCTACTTAAACTGGAAATGGCCTCAGCAAGAACACAGGACGGAAGAATTTCTGCAGTGTCTTGTCCTGACACAGTTGGAATTGGGACTACTCATGGGCATGCTTTAGCTAGGAGAAGGATCAAACCATTTAAAACTGCCAAGGGAAACAGCTTAGACAGCTGATATGCCTCAAATACAGTGTTAGGCAGCTCTTCATCACTGTGGCAGAATTCCTGGTCATGATGGCACAGAGCATTGTGGTGGAGCTTGCTGGAGAGCCCCGCAGGGTACTTTTTGGTGACTTGGAAGGAGGGAGGGAGGGAAGAGGAGAGGACATGGAGATTGGGGAGGAGAAAGGGGAAGAGAAGGATAGAGGGACAGAAGGAGGGACAGAGGAAGGAAGGGGAAGAGAGACTGAGGTTTCTATATCTTCAAGTCCATATTTCTGATGATCTGACTTCTATTAGCCTCCACTGTCTCTCAATGTAACATAAGCTGGAGACTGAGCCTTCAATACATGGGTCTTTGGGAGGTGCTCAAGAGCCAAGTTATTAAAAATACGATGAAACTTAGCTGACTATTGGGAGGTACTTTTGGATAGTCGCACTTAGAAAAAGCAATCTGTTGTAGAGTATTTCTTAACACAGAGGTTTTTCCCTTTAAAATATGTAGAGTATCACATTTATCAATGTTTATTATTTTCACTTTTAGTGGTTTTACATAAATGCATACATGAATATGTGTATGCATATATGTACATAGACAGTGTGTGTATATATACATATGTATATATGTATATACTATTTGTAATGCTGTGGATTGAACCCTGAGCCTCCTACAGTGTGTAAGCTTCAAATAAGCTAATCCTACATTTTCAACATGCCAAGTGAGTACATCAGAGATTACCTTGTACCCACAAGTAAAGCATATTATTTTAAATATGACTATTTTATACACAAGAAATCCAATGATTGTTGTGCTTTTTTAAGAAGAGGCGGCTGGCTCTCCTGGAATCTTATCTTCTTCCTCCCTTGGCCACCAGACTCCCCTGCTTTGGAATTTGGTTGTGTGACTATTATCTTGGTGGAAGAATTGTGTGCATCCTTGCAAACCTGTAACTTCTGTCATCAGCTTTCACAGATTCTCTCTGTGACAGTACTCTGTGTCCTTTGTGCAGGCAAAACTCCAAAGCAGTGGTTCTCAACCTATGGGTCTCCACCCCTTTGGGGGTTGACCAAGTGTTTTATAGGGATCACATATCAGATATCCTTCACACCAGATATTTACATTATGATTCATAATAGTAGCAAAATTATGAAGTTTATTATGTAGCAATGAAAATAATTTTATGTTTGGGGGTCACCACAACATGAGGAACTGTATTAAAGGGTCACAGCATCAGGAAGGTTTAGAACCACTGTTTTAAGAATTATGGCCAAGGAGTCACTTGGATCCTGGGTTCTTGAAGACATATGTGACTGAACAGGTCTCCCTGGGACTTGCATGTGAATCAAATGTGATCCTTTTTATTTTAAGCTACCCAACATTCAGGTATATTTTAAATGTGTTACATAAACATTTCCAAACCTTTGAAACTCTTCGATTCCTAAGGCTAAACTTAAAGCATGGCCACTGTTTAGCTTACACTATGTTTTGTTTTTCCCTGCTGAAAATCAAATCCAGGGTCTTGTGCAAGCTAAGTGCCTTGTATTGTTTTTTAGCTGTTATTTTGACAAAATATCGTAACCAATGCAGCTCAAACATTGGATTATAGTCCAATGATACATTGTGGTAGGAAAGTTTGCAGGTGCTTGAGGAAGTTAGCTGATTGCTCTAGCTGTATTCAGAAGGCACAGATCCAACAAATGTCTACATTTCAATTGTTATACATAGTTTAAGACCCCAGCCCATGGAATGGTGCTGCCTATAGATTTTGAAGGTGGGTCTTCTCATCCCATTAGCCTAATCTGTAGGAATCTTCTTATAAGTACCAGAGGCTAACCAAGACCATCTTTCATAGTCAGAAGCTTGTGTCATACATGATTCTAGATCCTGTTACTTTGACAACCATTAACCCTCACACATATGCTCTGCCCTTCATTCACATTTCTCACATATCTAGCCTCCTAATTCACTTTTGTAACCAAAATTCTGAAAAAGACATGGTGCATAAAGTTCTATCTCCAATTGCAAGTGTATGATTCTGTGGGGGGTGTGTGTATGAATGTGTGTGTCTGTGTTTGTAAAGCACCTATAAATTAAAAAGGTTGACAAGACATTTAAGGTCACACATTACTTCAGAAATACACAGGTGCCTTGATATGTCTAGCTATTTTATATATTTACTTGGTAAGGCTGTGGGACCGTGGGACACAGGAAACTGTGGCTGTCAGAAGACAACTTCCCAGACCTGGTTCTCTCCTTTCACTATGTATAACATTCACAGGGATAGCATGGAGGTTGTTGTTGGGCCTGGCAGACGAAGCCTTTATCCTCTGAGCCATCACATCGGGCCCCTTGATTATTTCTTTCTTAGGATGTCTTCAATCCAAATCTTGTGTTCTTGTCCCGAAAGTAAGGCTTAGCATGAGTCATTCAATTTGTCTTCCAATCTGCTCATGAGATGCTTTGCTTGGAGTGTCCCCCTCTCTGTTATTAATTAGCATCAAGCAGCCAGTTCCATCTGAAAATTGCCCTACTTACATCTTACAGCAGACATATCATCTTGGTTTTGTCAAACGGATTACAATTCCAGAGGAAAAAAAAAACAAGCCCCTTCAATTAGGTTTGCCATTTGTCTGACACTTTCATTATCCTTGATGCAATTCCTACCACGTGCTGTCTTGCTGTATAAAAACCATTTATGTCAAATTAACTTAGGGAGGGCAAGTAGAAAATGAGAAAGAAAAAACAAAAAAAAAAAGAGAGAAAACTTCTCATCTATTTTTCTAAACCACCTGGAGTATAAGCAGAAAAATACAGATTTGTCAACATTTAAATTAAATCAAAATCTGTACTTGCTGCTTCCAAAATAATCTAATACAAAATAGTGATTCTGTATCTGTTCACAGCCACTGAGGAACACTCTTTGCTCCACAGACAACTTTTCAAAAAATGCCGCTTGGTTTCTTTTGTGCCCACCAGGATTCCCTTGATTCCAGGCAGTCCATGCTCTGGTTAGAAAACCGGGGTTTCTACAAGTGTGTAGCAATCAAACCCCATCAGCAATAGGAAATAGGCCAGGTAGAGGACACCACCTCAGACAGGCTCGCCATCTTTCTTATCATTTTGGTATTCTTTCTTTATTGACTATAAATAAAGTTATAGAGATAAAAATTGACTCAGTGCTGGGTTGAAAAAGTCAGTTACAGAGACCAAAATTTCAACCCAAAATTGACTAAAGGGGCACACACCTTTAATTCCAGCACTTGGGAGGCAGAGGTAGGGGGTCTCTGAAATCAAGGACCCCCACCCAAAAAAAAATTCAAGACGTGTAACTAGGAAAATTAAAGCAGCAGCTTTGGCTTTTACATAAAAAGCTGCACAGCGACCACCATGAGGAGAAAGAGTCCAGGATGAAGCAGAATGTTGGCATCACTAATCATCAGGAAAACACAGATCAAAATCAGTGAGATATGCTTATCTGTGTCTAGGAGCTGGACAGATCCCAGACAGGCAGACAGACAAGCACACCATGGATAGATAATAAAGATGGCAACTTCCAGGTTTCCCTTTATCCTTCTGATCTAAGACAAAGGCATGATGGGCTTTTCCTTCTGCCAGCAAGACCCCACTTCCTGTTGACCTATTCAACTAGTCAGATTGGTCCTGGATACAGATCAGGTACAGACATGAAGCTCTATTTTTTTTTTTTTTAAGGTGGCCAATCCAAAACCTTGGGGGAAAGGGACTGATCCCAGGTCACAAAAGACCATTTATAAACCTTTGAGGGAAAAATACACTTTGATTCCTGAGTCTCTTCTGTGCTATATGGGGGAGTCTTTCTCTCTGGGTTCCTCTGTCTCTGCCCCTGCTTCTTTGTTCTTCTTCCCTTGTAATGAAGGTTACCTGCTGCTGCCTGCTATGTCTGAGATTCTTTTCCTGTCTTCTAATTTTTTAATTAGTGGAGAAAATGAACACAGTCAAGATCCCCAGACAGTAACTCTCTCACTCTAAATAGAATGGTTGGTACCTAGACAAAGGAAACAGTTAAGACAAGGATCTGCTAAAATCCACATAAACACCAGTCAATGGGAAAGAGTGTTGGGATTCCTGAAAACATCAGAGTGGATCAAGTGACATTATCTAGTCCGTTGGCACTTTGTCAGTGGCCCATTTTATTTGTCTTAGACATAGGATATTTCTTAAATTTACTTATAACTGTTTTAGTTAAAATTTTAAAATAACAAAATCTGGATACTATAACTGAGTGATTTACATTTGAAAAATGCTTCATGGAGGTTTATCTTCATAGTCTCTTGATTATGGGATGGTGGATTTGAGACATTGCATCATTTTTCTGTACTGACTCCATATAAAAGGCTTTTTCTTTCTTTTACTCTGGGTAGTACAATGCTAACTTTTGTGGACTTTTCAGATTTGAAGACCCAGTTAAGAGACATTCAAATGCACCCAAGGAAACAAGCATGAAGAACTGGTTCAAAAAGAGAGCAAAGGCTGGGTGTTGCTGTTGAATTCCTGGGAGCTTTATCATTTGGTAAAACTGTTATATACCAAAATGATTTGAGACAAATTTGCAATAGCCTAGGCCAACAAGCAGCATTCAAAAGGTAAAACCAGAGGCCCCTAGAAGCCGTAATCTCCTTAGACATTGTTAGACACAGCGGCCCAGAGGCCCCTAAACCAATGACAGTTATTTTCACTGTCCTTGGTTACATTCCATAAGCAAATGATAAGACCTTATTCCTAAAGAGGTTACGTGCATCCACTGTTAGACTTGGAGAAACAAGGCAAGGACTTGGCCTGAGGCATCCCCTACTTGTGAGCTAGCCAGAAGCAGATACTAAGGATGCTACTCAGCTGTGGATCCTGCATGCTCTGTGATGAAAGTGCTAGAAAAGATACCGCAGCTAGAGGCTTCAATGGTTTTGATGGAACCAACTCTCTGATTGGACTTCAGGATCACTTCACAGAGGGAAATCTCATCTAGTACTGGGAACTCAGAGAAAAACCTGTGAATAGAGTAGACTCCAGCGGAAAGCAACTGCCATTGACTGCTTAGGTATGATGTGGCAGCCAAGGTGCTTCCCCTGTTGGTGTTTATAATCATGGGTTTTACTGAAATCTATGGTCCTTTCCTTTGTTTCATAATAGGAAACAAAAGCACAAGACTCAGCAGCTGCCACATTCTGAAGATGGGAGAATGAATATAAAATCATGAGGATGCTGGCCCTCAAAGGCACAGGAGAAATCATCAGACATTTACATCACCCCCTCCGTGGCTCAGCGTCCCTTTTGGAAGGGGAGAGAATAATTGTAAGAGTCAGAGGAAAGAGTGAAGAGTGGTGTAGTAACGATCATCTGTATTGCACAACTTTTATTTATTATTATAATAAAACCCAGAGCCAGATACTGGGAAAAGCTGAAATATCAGAAAGACAGGGAACAAACCACAGCCAATTCTCACCAACTCCTCAGGCCCAGTGGTGTAGGTCCTATCTTATAAGTCCTTAGACCATCTGCTCCTGCAGGAAAAAGACAGATCTTTCGCTTTCCCCTGCCTTATGCTTCTTTCCAGCTGCTCCCTACCATTTAGCAACTGTCGTGGTTCAAATAGAAATGACCCCAAAAGACTCTTGTGTGTGAAAGCTTAGCCCATAGGGAGCTATGCCTAGTGTGGCACACACACAGACTCCTTCTGCGGCCTGCAGATCAGGTGTAGAACGCCCAACTTCTCCAGCACTGTGTTTACCTGCATGAAGAGAAGGGACTGAACCTCTGAAATTGTAAGCCACCCAATACATGTTTTCTGCATGAGTGTGGCTGTGCTCACAGTGTTTCTTCACAGTGATAGAAACCCTGAGTAAGACAGCATCTCTGCACATGAACTGGGGGTAGGGGCTAGAGCACACATATACATACACACATACATAACACACACACACACACACACACACACACACACACACACACACACACATGGGGGAGGGGGAGCGAAAGAGTGAGGTTCCCCTTATGCAGCTATGGGAAGTTCTCATCTATGTTGGGTAAGAAGAGTGCCCATCCTTCAGCTATGCTCTATAAGGAAGCCCAAATAAACTCACTGGTTCTCTGGGGTGTGTGTACTTGATGGAATTGGGCCTAGTTTTGTCATCGGGACCTGAGGAGAAGGGGTAGGTGTTGCTTACTATCTCCTCATGGGAAGGAATTTTAGCAACACCCTGTTCGTTACCTCATTGTTGTAACATACTTGGATTCTACAATACGCTTGTGCTTTCAATCCACTGTTTATATAGAATAACACTAAAGATGATTTTTAACTTGTGGTTTATGCTGAACATTAAATGTTTAAAATTCCATTAAAAGCTATAGAAACAGTGCTGTAAAATACACCAAAAAGGAATCTTTGAAGCCTAGGGCTATATATTAGAATATAGAACTTAGGCAAGTAAAGACAATTAACTCCTGATTTTCTAATCCCCACTGATGCTGCTTCTGATGCTAAGGCTGTATTGAAGGCGACAAGTCTCAGTGTGCTTAGAGAGAGTAGTCAAAGCAGTATAAAAGGCCACCAGAATGGTGTGTGGGGGCGTGAAGACATGGGAATGTATAGAGATCATTTCGGCCTTGGTATGGCTTGAATCATGGATAAAAATTCAAAGCGTGGGGGCTGGATGATGAGCTATGTGCCACCAGAGTGAGAAGAAAATACATTTCTTAATATTCATTATGTGTTTTAAAAACTCAGTTCAAGAGCAGGAAAAAAAGAATAACCACTAAACTTGGTAACCAAGTACACAGGTGGGTGTTATATATTCTACAGTTAAAATAGTTTTTTTCAAGAAAAAAAGCCAGATGTATATTACTAAGCACTTAAATAACTTGAACAAAGCCACCAGAGGCTTCTGCTGAGATACACACATGTATCTCACTTCAAGTCCCCAGTTCAAGTGCAGCTGGTGTGTGGTCTCCTCTGAATTGCGCACTTGTCACCATAACTGGCCTAAAGCATTTCTAACAAGGTATCACCCACTGTTTTAAGCAACAAGTAGACTTCCTATGATCTATGTTTTTCTCCTCTAGGCCCTTCATAGAAAGGAATCACGTGTGGTTAAATTAGCACCAAACATGGTGTATTCAAGGTTTGTTCCCATAGACATATATGTTTGTTAGCACTTTGATCACTCATTACTTCTGAATAACTTTCCCCTATAAGGGTAGGGGCCACATTTTATTTGTTTGTTCACCATTCGGTGGACATTTAAGTCGCTCCTGTTGGATGGTAACTCAGTGTTTAGCAACACTTGATGTGAGGATCAAGTGTCCTGAGTGAGTGTGTGTTGTTGACATGATCAAAGCCATGCCAAAGCTTCAAGGTCCAAGGCCAATGGGAATGGCAAGGCCTGCCCCAAAATCATAGGAATGGCAATCCTTCCCTGCTCAAAGTGTGGATGTAGACACCATGCAGAAAGTAACAGCCATAGCTTCCTCCCTATCACAGCTGCAGCTTGAGACTGCTCCCCTACAAGGATCCCCTACCTCCAAGATTAGCTAACTTCATCCTTACCAGCTGCATATAAGAAACCCAGCTCCCTCATTTAGCTGTTCATTATGAATGTACTGAGGTCCTGGTTGCTGATGTGGTTCTGTCAGAGGGAACGGCCCACCAAGTTCCTTTGTTGTGCCTGTGCCCATCAAGATCTATTCCTCTGCATCCCATCAGGTCAATCCCCAAACCACGCAGATGAGCAACTTCCTTTTTACTTTTCTTCACTCTAGGAAGTGTGGAGTGGAGGGTCTCGTGGGTTTCATTTGTATTTCCTTGAAGACTTACAGGCATTTAGCATCTTTTCATGAGTTTATTCGACACTTGCCCATATCCTATAGGCCACTCTGTATCCAAATCTTTTGTCTACTTTTAATTAGTTTATTTTCATTGACCTTTAAAAGTATTTTTAATGCTGGGTTCAGATACCTTACAGAGTATTATTGATACATCCTATTTCTCATTCTTTGGGGTCATTTTCTATTTTCTTTTTCTCTCCACACATCAAATTAAATGATCCTCCTGCCTCAGCCTCCTTAGTGTTGTAACTACAGGTGTGCATCCAAATGCAGGCTCTCCCCTAACACATTAATGGCATTCTTTTACATATAAATGTTCCTTTTGGAAGTGATATCTTCTGATCTTTTATTTTTTCTTTTTGGTCATTTGTGCTTTGGAGTTGTATTTAAAACTCCATGCTACCTAAAGTCGCAAATTCTTTGAATTTTTTTCTAGGAATTTTATAGTTTTAACACTTGTTAACACATGTCCATGACTCACCCTGAGTTAATATTTTAGTACAGTGTAGGACAGAAGTCAGATTTGGTCTTTTGCATATAGATACACAGCTGTCACTGACCATATGAAAAGAATACTCCACATCAACTAAATTGTCCTAGAAACTTTGTCAAAATCAACTGACCACAAATAAATGGTTCATTTTTTTTTCTATTAGTTTGCTTGTTTTTTGCTTGGATTCTGTCTCCTTTGGGTATGCTGGGGAAGCAACTCGGGGCCTTGAGCATAATAGGGAAGGGGGTTACCACTGGAGTACATCTTCAATCCCAGAGTTCCCTCCCTCCCTCCCTCCCTCCCTCCCTCCCTCCCTCCCTCCCTCCCTCTCTCCCTCCCTCCCTCCCTCCCTACCTCCCTCCCTCCCTCCCCCTTTCCCTCTCTCCCTCCCTCCCTCTTTCCCTCCCTCTTTCTTTCTTTCTTTCTTTCTTTCTTTCTTTCTTCCTTCCTTCCTTCCTTCCTTCCTTCCTTTCTTTCTTTCTTTCTTTTCTCCTCTTCTTCTTCATTCTCTATCCTAGCCCACTGATTTACAGTGCTATATTAAGATTCAAAGTGGGAAGAATGGGAACCATGTCGCTTTTCTCTTGCTTTGACTGCTCTGGAAAAACCAAATTTCCATTTCAGTCTTTAATTACTGTTTAAAAATGAATGAGAAGGGATGTTGCTAGACTCTGGAATATATTGAATTTGTTTTCAACGTGTTAGTCTGGGATCCCCAGACACAGAATCAGTGTACTCCATACTTAAGACAAGGAACTGGCTCTCACAGTTCCAGAGAGTGACAGGCCCCACCACTGCAGATGCAGCAACCCAGAGACTAGGAAAGAAAATCCATGTGTTCTCGTGTAAGTGCAAAAGCTTCAAAGTCAATAAAGTTGATGGAGAAAGTTTAAATGAGCTATAGCTCAAAGGTAGGAGGAGATCGGCTTCCTGTTTAGACAGCCAGGTACAGAAAGCCCCTTTCTTTCTGTTAATTTCATTTTTTTGTTGTGATAAACCCCGACAAAAGATATGTCTCCTTGCTGTGACACTGGAGTCACAAAGGACCTACCTGTCCTTTCTGTTTCCCATGATGTTACCTGGGAATCTAAGACAACCTGACTATAGGCATGTACTATGGGCTATTGACCAGCTACATGACACAAGATCCCCCCACACACTTTGAAATCTGTAAGAGGGACTATCTGTTTGTCTGTGGGCCTCAAAACTTTTCAGAACCCACCCCAATTATTCTGTGTCTATCCGTGATATCAATAACTCTCTTAGTCCCCAAAATAATTCTCCTTAATGTCTCATTTGAGCCCCTAACTTGATATTTCATAACATGTTCATTCAATTTTTCTTGAGCAATGTTTACTACTTTCTAAGAGTTGTTCCTTCCCCCTAAATTATCTCATTTAGTGGAAGACGAGTATTCATATGTCCACACAAAAACACAACTCCCACCTGAAAGTGAAGAAAAGCTAGTTAATTCCGGTGCCAAATATGAATAATCAGGTCCAGAAAGAGAGAACCAATTTATGTGAATTCTATATCCATGGAGTTTCATGGAGTTTTTATAGAAACAGAAAAAAGTCACATACCAAGGAACCTTACAAATTGGCAAAAATACCAGGTAGGTGAGCTACAAAACCAAAGAAAGGAAAAAAACAAAACCAAAAAGCCCACGGGAATCTCTGTGCTGCCTGCTGCTCCGGCTTTTCCTTGAAGTATTGGGTCAGACACAGAGTTTAGACAGAGAAGGCTACTATGGGAGCTAAAAGAGCTCCAAATAAGTTGTGATTAGACCTGGACCTATAAATCCAAACATCTCTACAATTACTGAAATTCTAATTAGTTAATTCACCTTTTGCCTAAGGTTCTGTGTAAGGTGCAGTAGGCACCTGCCTGTAACACAAGTTTCTGGTGTCCTATGCCCTCTTGTGGGGAACACCTGCACACACACACACACACACACACACACACACACACACACACACACACACACACACACACACACACAATGTATTCTGTTCCATTATAAATAATTGTCCCACCTACTGATTTAATAAAAATGCTGATTGGCTGAAGGCAGACAAGAAGTATGGGTAGGGCTACTGGACTAAGAAAACTCTGGGAAAAGGAAAAACAGAGCCTAGATGCCCCAGAGATGCCTGAGAAGCCAGCAGATGCTGAGGACAACTATGATGCTTTGAGAAAAGGTAGCGAGTCGCATGGCTGAACAGGATAAGAATCATGGGTTAGTTTAAGAGCAAGAGCTAGCTACCAATATGCCAGAGGCATAGGCCGATTAGCATAAAATTAATACAAGCATCTGTGTGTTTCTGTGGGACTGCAGGTCAGCAGGTCTGGACCACAGGCCAGAAACTTCATATAACAACACCTAGATAAATAAAAATAAGCCTTTAATCCTGTGTGATCAGCAGGGATGTTCCTCTTTTGTCCTTAGCTGCGGTAATTTGTTCTATTCTTGGTGAAGCTAACTAAACACTGCCAACTTCTGATCTTTAAAAATGTAAATTTATGGCTCCAATTCTTCCATTACGTTTCCCATGCTATTTCCACAAGACCCTTCTTTCTACTTTGCTCTCAGTTTGTTTTGCTCTTTGTTGTATGTTTTTGAGGTGGGAAATTACATTATTGACTTGAAATCCTCTTTCAACATAGGCTTGCACAGTTATAAATCTCTCTGTAAACACTGCTTTCATTATTTCTAGAGAATAATGATATGTGGTCTTTCTATTTCCATTCCTTTCAAAGTATTTTATACTCTCCCCACTGTTCTTTCTTTTAATTATTTAGTTACTTCTGAGTGTGGCTTCATCCCAAATGGTTTTTTTGTGTGTGTGTGTGTGTTGATACAACATTTTGAGCCCACTGTTGCTGGAAAACATAATTATGAGCCTGTCCTTTTATACTCATTTCACACTATGCCATGGCCTCTCCTGTAGGATAACCCGATATTCCCTGTGCTTTGAGGAAAGTGTACCAAATCCTGCTGTCATGGAGTATGGTTTCTGTGGTTACAGGGCTGTAGTATTGTGTTTCCTTCCTAGTTTTAAGGAAGTAGTCAACTGTAGGTGTTATTCTCAGTTGTCTATTTTTTCCTTTTGTTGTCTCCTGCACATATTTTAATACTCAGTGTTGACCGTATACATTTAACACCGTCATGACTTCTTTACAGATTGATCCTATTCTAAGTATAAAAACCCTACTTTGTTTTTAATTTTCTCTTAACGTCTAATTTGTCCTATAATAGTGCTACTCGGGCTCATTTCACTTTTAATCAATATCCATCTTCTGTGGATTTTTCCATAACTTAAAAGAATTCTCTCTTGACAGTCACAGACTTTTTATTGGCTTACACATTTTTACTTAATATAACTACTGGCCAAGTAGCAGTTATGTCTGCTCTTTGCTTTAGGTTTCCTGTTCGTCACATCTTTAGCTCCTGTCCCTTAGCGCTCAGTTCCTCATTGTTGAATTGGCATTTTCTAGGGAACCTTTTAAATTCCTTTGCTTTTTATACTTTTCAATCATTCTCTTAGTGGTTGCTTATGGGTTTGATATATTCCTTCAGACACTCGAGCTGGGATAAAGACCGGCACAACTCTCATAGTACCCAAAGCTGTGATCCAGGGCCTGTCACCTCTCTTCTCTCTCCTGTGAACCACTGTCATCATATAGCCATGCTCTAACCATGGATATGTCATTTGTGATTATCTTATGCATTTTCTTTGGAAAACAAGACAAAAAGCAATGCAAGCTTGAATGTATTCATGCTGTCTTAACAATTCCTCTGTTATTAATCTTACTGGTGCTTCTTGTATCTGTTTGAATCAAAAGCAACATCTTATGTCCCTCCTTTCAGTACAAATTGCTCCCTTCGCTGTGCCCTAGAGAGAAAGCCTACTAATTATGTATTTTTAATTTTTGTGTTCCTCAAAATTACATGACCACTGCCTCAGTTTCAGAGGGACCCAGGTTGGGTGTGGAGGGCTTGCTGCAAATCTTCTCCCAGCACTTGAAACACTTCTCTGCTCTTATTCGGTCCGCTCCATTTTTGTGACATCACTAGTGAGGCCAAAGACTCTGCTGCTGACCTCCTTCTCTTCCTAGTTTCAGGATTTTTCTCTTCAGGGTTGCTTCGATGAGCAGTAAGTATGGAGGGCTCAGATTTTATTCCTTGTAGTTTGTTGGGCAGTTTACAAAATGTTGGTTATTATTCTAAAATCCTTTTTCAAGAATATTTGGCCTCTCCCTCCTATTATGTTTCTGGGATGGTTGCGTGCCTGTGGTGCCCAAAGCTTTGTTCCGTTTGCCTTTTATTGTTTTTCATTCTCTTGTGTTTTTGTTCTCACTAGATAACCTGTTGACCTATATCTAACTTGTCTAATTCTTTCTGAGGCCCGTTTAAATCTGTCCATGAGCTTCTCTGCCATCTACCTCATTACAGATGGCATGCTTTTTAATTCTAGATTTTCTTCTTTGCTCCTTTCTGTTGTGGCATTAAGTTCTGTGCACTATACTTGTGGTTGCTCATCTAAAAGTCTTTAGCTGCTAACTAACATCCAGGCATTATTACTCTGGTTCCCTCCCTATTACCCGTGCCTCACATTCTCCATTGCTTAGTGTTTTCATGATTGAAAAATGTAGAGTTTAGAGACAGGTTTGCTATGCTGGTGCTTGGCTCTTTTCTCCTTCAGGTTTCTTGTGGGTCGTTGGCCATCATTGCTATTGTTTTCTGTATTGTTATTAGTTCAATGACTCTCCTGGAACATTTCTGCAGATGCCATGTCTCTGCAGGGCATTGCTTCTGATGCTGGTCTCCTTATGTTTATATTTCTCTTCGTATGGCAGGTTTCTTAGTAGTTACACCTGGGGTCTATTTGTGGTCTCCTGGTGCTTGGTTGGATTTTCTTAAATTTTGTGGTTTTGCAGTTTTTCTCCTTGAGAAGGCAAGGCTTCCAGCTTCAGACATTTTATAAATTGGTCTCAGCTTTTACATCCTGCTTGTGCATGGCCTGAAAGTCAGCCAGAGGCCAGAGATTCTCTCTCTCTCTCTCTCTCTCTCTCTCTCTCTCTCTCTCTCTCTCTCTCTCTCTCTGTGTGTGTGTGTGTGTGTGTGTGTGTGTGTGTGTGTGTGTGTGTGTGTTTGCTTATTGTATGGAATTTCACTTTTCAGTTTGGAATTCCAGGAGTATCTGGGAGCTGTGCCTACTCACCTAAATTTAGACTTCCTTTCATATTTTTAGCCAGCCTCTTGTCAGTCTCTACTGAGATTGACCTTTCACTTGGGCAGCTGAAGCATCTCCAGGAGTTGTAGCAGTGCCTGTGGGTACTTTCTCCATTTCTTCCTTGTATTGCTCGGAGCTCAGAGTCAAATCACACAGCTACCTAGTGTTTTTAGAATAGAGGTCTCCAGCAGCTGCAAATGTAAACAGCATCTTGACAGTGCCCTTGAGATGGTTCTCTCCAGGAAGAGCTAGTCTTCTGTCTGCAGTATTGAGATGGTTCTTTCCAGGAAGCAGTCTTTTGTCTGCACCACTGCTGGCTAATGTGTGCTGTACCACTGTGCTAGGAAATGTGTGTGTGTGTGTGTGTGTGTGTGTGTGTGTGTGTGTGTGTGTGTGTGTGTGTTTAGGCCCATTAAAACATCACAGACACCTATACCCCATAACTGAAACTTAGCACTTTCTCTTTGGTACATGGCTGCTCTGTGGCGGATCAACCGACAAGAGTGTGAATTGGGATGACTTCAGTTTCCTGAACTTTATTATTATTATTATTATTGGAGAAAAGGTTCACCAAGAAAATATACTTCTCTGCACTATCTATCCACTTGCATTATCATCTCAATTAAGCTGTGATATCTTTTCAGTTTTTAGCAGATTTGCAGAGTATGTCATATGCACACACGATTAGTGGCTGGGCTAGAGCTTCGGAGCATAGTAGCCACGAATGGCTGGCGGGCTGGGGTGAGTGTCTACAGCTTTTGACCTCTTTGCTTGGTATGTTGACTCTCTCACAGGCTCTCTTGGCAGAACACACAGGCAGGCTGGAGGGAGGTAAAGGATGAGTTCCACCAGTTCCATCTGGTGATGGATCAAGTTGTCTGTCCTCATCTGTCACCCAGAAGCTCCCACTTGACTATCGCTATGTAATCTGTATCACATAGAGTGACTACTCACTCAGTGCTGTTTCCCTGGTAGCTTGTATGACATCCTCCTAGAGTGGTCCACAGTGGCATCATCACATTGCTATTGTCTCTGTGGGGTAGCTGGAATTGTTTCTCCACATGGTGTCTGGCTCAGGGCTCAGACAGCAAAGCTATTTCTAATATTTTGGGAAGTCCAGCCCAGAATTGACAGAGCTTTGCTTTTCCAGGCCATATTTCTTATAACAACCCCAGCCCACTGTAGAGATAAAGGTAAAATGGCCCTGTGTCATAAAGAGAAGGGCAAAGCATTTGATGACATTTTTTAAAGCTGTCATGTGGACCCTTTCTGATTTGAGAAATTAAATGCAAAGAGTTTTTTTAGCAAGTTCCCTGGGCTTGAATTGGGGCTGTGAATGCTGTATCATGGCAGGGGCTTCTGCAACATCCAGAGGAAGGCAAAGATTTAGTTTCTCCAGGCAAACACTTTCCTGATTCACTGGCATGGGGCTGGCACCACCTTCTGAGAGTTACACATTAACAATAGCAGAGTGGAGCCTGTGCCTCTCAGAGACAGAAGGGCAAACAGCATGCCAGTATTTGATGGTGTTCTTAAAGACAATGCTTTTCTAACTTCCCTCTAAGAACCAGGTATGCAAATGATACCAATGCTACCTTTTCCTTCCCTTGTGCCACAAGCGATAAACCAAATAAGTCTTGGGAGGAAGGTTGCTTCACTCCTGTCTGCTTTACTGCATTTTCTAAACAGTCCACTCTTTTGTCCGTGCATCTGTTTGGCTCTGCCTCAAGACAGTCTTCTTAAATTCTCTTTATTGAAAAGTCCTGATTCTCTTTTCACTTCTGGCCCTAGAAACTTGTACTTGAATATGTTCTGAGTCTTCCACATCTGAAAAGTCTTGTATTCCTTTGAAATAGTCAACTCTAAGAAAGTGTACAACTTTGAGACTTTGAAACTAAAAATAGTGGAGAGTAATTGGAGGCATCAACCTCTGACCTTCACACGCGCACACACACATATGCATACACATAATATACACACACACACACACATACATACATACACACATACATACACACACATACATCATACACACACATACACACACACACGACAGCAAGAGAGCAGGTAATTCACCCATTAGCCTGGTGTGTTTATGTGCCAAGAGGGTCTTGACTAGGGAGCTCTCAGACTCAGGGATCCTCTTTTTTTTGCCCTTCTTCATTAAGCAGAGAGCTACATACAGCCATTGGAAATCATCTTATGTGGTGAAGCCAAAACTACAAGAGAACCCACTCCTCTGTTTGTCATCTCTTCCTGAAAGAAAAGATGTCTGAGCAGGGTTAACAAAGGGGCAGCTGGCTGTAGATGATAATGTCTGTACCTTGGGCTCATTCATATCTCAAAAAGCATCATTTTACAAACTAATTTATGCTCTCAGTCTATCCACCCACCCCTAAGGAAGATATATACATGTGCCCACTTCCCTCTCTCCTGTGAAGAAAAGTATTTAAGCATCAATACTCTATCCTTCTTTTGAATTTCATATGTGGATATAGATTGCATCTCTGTTAACACATTGGTGTTCCATTTCTATCTGTCTCCTGTTTAGTCTGTTGCTTTCAAATAGAAATCTGTTTCTGCAGCCCCACCCCTGCTATACAGCAGCTCTGTCTTCTCTCTGAGGTTCTAGAATAATTCTTGGGTAAGCTCATTCTCCCATTGTCTGCGAATTTCATTCTTTAAACTTGGGAGACAAGACCTGGGTAGTGACTGCCCTCACCCCATGGCTTCAGGGGCTGTTGATTTTCTAGGGCTCTCACCCATCTGAAGCTAGGCAGTCTCTGTCTATTGACCCACTTTTTCCTCTATTCCAGAATGACTTTGAGTTTAATTATCTTTGTCTGCTTGACTATTTGGTAGATGGTTTTGCAAGGCTGGGAGTTAAATCCAGAGCCTTAGACATGTTAAGCAAGCAATGTAACATTCGGTTACATCCCTGGTCAAAACTGATTGTTTTAATAAAAGCAAGCGCATGGACAGTTAAGTGATAGAGCAGAAGCTCCCTTTTGTTAGGACATAACAGAATAGTCTTTTCTGTGTTAGAACAGGAAGAGAAGCATTTGCTGATATCAATCTCCATAACAACCCCACCCTTAATCTTTGGGCTTTTTCCTGTGTCACCCTTTGACTGATAACCCTTAATTCCTTTTGTTTCGGCTTCAGAGGATGATATCTAAACCTGAGTTCCAAGTCTCATCTTTGAAATTTCTCTTTTCTATATCCATTTCCCCTAATGTTATAAAAAAGGATTAGGTATAGGGGCAACACCCACTGGGATTTCCAGGGTTTTAGGAATTAGACCAGAAAGATAGTGAGTAGAGTAAAGGAAGTGGGCCAGCAGCTGGAGCAGCTGGAATCTCCAAGGCACTGTTGGGCTGAGTGGGCATCTGTAAGGTGTAGAGTCTTTCTCCCCCAGTGTTCTATTAATGTCAGCACTGGGGGGAGGTCCTATATGTGTCAGTCTTAATGTGCCTCCCCCTGCTGCATTGTGTATATATGAGGTATCATGTTGACAAGCTTCTGAATATGTATATATATATATATATGTGTGTGTGTGTGTATGCGTGTATACATTGGATATATGTATGTATTCATTTTCATCTGTCTTTCATTACAGAAGGTCCTATTTAAGAACTGAGGGTAAACAGCAAATTATTTTTGCCTTCTACATAGATAATAAATGCTCAAAAACCATTTCCTAAGTTACAAGCTACATTATGCTAACAACAGAGCCGGCAATGCAGGCCTGTCTGCATCTACCATGACTCTTAAGTTTCACAATGTTAGACTAAAAATTAATATACAAAACAGTTATTAGTCCTTCACTTATAGCAGTGTTTCTCCACCTTCCTTAGGCTGAGGCCCTTGAATACCCCTCCTCATGTTGCGGTGACCCCCAACCATAAAATTATTTTTGCTGCTGCTTCTTAACTGTAATTTCACTATTGTTATGAATCATGCTGTAAATATGTGTTTTCCAATGGTCTTAAGTAACCCCTGTGAAAGGGTCATTAAACCCTCAAAGAGTTTTTGACCTACAGGTTGACAAACACTGTGTTATTAGTACCAAATATGACTACTAGAAAACCAATACCCCAGAGACAGGACCTAGTTGAAAGGAAGAAAGATGTTTCTTCAGGTACCATGGGGACAAAAGACACCATAGGCTCTGTCAAGAGGAACTCGAATTCATGAAAGCATTTTTACAGGAAGGGATAAAGGATAAGGGATGGAGTATATGCTATTTGCTTTTCTTCTCTGGGGCTGGTTACAGATAGTTACAGTTTACAGTGATCTGTGTGTTATGTGTTGTGTGCTAGACCACACTCAGGATTACAGGCCCAGTGTAACCATGAGGCTCGGCTGACCTACAGTCTAGGTGACTGCTCCCTTAGAGGTGCCTTCTGGAGATATTTATTGTGAGTGAGGGAAAAATAGTGCTTTGATGTGAAGTCTCATAAAGCTAGTAAAGGCCATGGTTTCTTGAGGATGTAGGAAATATAACCCGAGGGAGAGCTTCTGAAATTAGACAAATGTCTTCAACCAAAGAGGATGAGACAAAACATCACGGTGGATGTACTGTTCAGGTTTCCGTACTAGACTGGCTTATCCAATTAGAAGTCTTGCTTTGTCCGACCATTGCCACCACCAGAAGAGTACTCAGCATTAATTAATAAATAGGGGTTTCACTGAATAAAGCTTATTGGACTTTAGAATGTGTCTTTAAGTCGGAGGTTTCTCTTGTAACAAATTGTCCATTTGTTTCTAATTTTGCTGGGGAATATCAGATTCAAGTAACAGGTGTTACCTGGATTTGGTTAATCTTGGATGTTGGCAAAAGAAAGTTCTGTGTGTGTCTGGGATGGGGTTTCCACGTGAGATTTGTATGCATGTCAGTGAGCTGACTAGAGAAGGCCTGTTCTGAACATGGGCAGCAACATCCAGTAAATTACTGGCCCAGATGAGTGAAAACGTGTGTGTGTGTGTGTGTGTGTGTGTGTGTGTGTGTGTGTGTGTGTGTGTGTAGAGGGGGGGCCTGTTCACATATGCTGCAAGTTGGATCCAAGGCTGTGCATGTGCTATGCCAGTCCTCTGCCACTGTGCTACTACATCACAGAACTGCTTTATTATTTTTAACAGATTCCCCCTTCTCATTCTGTAGCCCTGGCTGGCCTTCAACTCATGATGCTCCTATACTAGGGTTATAGGCATGGGCTACCCCCTCTCTTTCTGAATTTTTCTAGAGTAGGTCCATCTTTTGTTGCCATGGTTCCTCACAGTGGGCTCTAGATTCTGCAGCCTTTGTGTACAGACTTTCACCTCATTTTTCCAGGCATCTTCAAACTTTCCATCTTGAATTACATCACTGCCCTCCTCTGTTTAAAGCCACCAGTTAAGAAGCCCTAACTTTCCCTGGCTCCGTAGCTTGCAGATAGCATTGTGGGAATATGAGTCTCTGAGCACGTGAACCACTGAATAAAGGCCCTAGTATTATTATTTATGCCATTTCTCTGGGTAATCCAACAGTACAGCAGTTGACAATTTGTATGAGTAACATTGATAGACTTTGGGTAGTGACCCTGTAAGATAGGAAAGATTATTTTGACATTTCATGGATGGACAAAGTGTGACATAGAGAAACTTGACCTTGGTTCATAGTTAATGAGAAGCAACGGTTTGAATCTTGTGAATTTTGGATCATGAAAAATTTGGCAAGTGTCTTAGGGTTTCTAACATTGGCATAAAACAACACAATCAAAGAAACAAAAAAAACTTCGGGAGGAAAGGGTTTACTTCAGCTTCAGTTCCACACCACAGTCCGTCGCTGGGAGATCTCAGAACAGTAACTCCCATAGAGCAAGAAGGCAAGGCAGAAGCTAGAGTAGACACCACGGGAGAACACTGTCACTGGCTTGCTCAGTGCACACTATTTCCATGGCACTAACCACAGTGACCTGGACTCTTCCACATCAATCTTCAGTCACTAAAGGCTAATCTGGAGGGACATTTGACTTTACAACTGTGCTGCTTAAAAGAGAATGTCAGCTCAGTTCTTCAGTTAGTGGTAGGCATGGAGAGGGACATAGTAGCTATGGGGAGGAGGGTGCTGGGCACTGCAAGGGCAATGGTAGAAGTCATCAGGGAAACTAAATTTGGAATGAGGACTTCACTAGTGTCAGTTGACAGTGTTAAGGGTCTGGTAGGTATTCTTGTGTTTTCTTTCACTTACATTTAGCAGCAGACTTCAGAAAAGAAATGGTCTCACAATATCTCATTCTACCAACACTCAGAATACTCGGCAGAGGCAAATCCAGTTGTTCTGCCAACAGTGTGGGATCCTCAAATGGGCCTTCTTTGCAGAAATCATCAGGTAACTGCAATGGCAGTGTGGACATGCACAAAGCAATGTGATCAAAACATTGTTGTGCCTGAGTTCCCTGAATGAAGTGCTTTGAGGGTCTATGGTAGTCAGGCTTCAGTTAAGGTAAGCTGGGCTTCTTATAATTTAATATGCTTCCCTGGTGAGAACTTTGTCCAAATAGAATTTTCATGTCTTAGGGCAGTGGAGTAGTCAGGGTACTAACTGGGATACTGTACACACAAGTCAACATTCAATAGTGTACAGTGA
This sequence comes from Phyllotis vaccarum, assembly GCA_033318265.1. NCBI lineage: Eukaryota > Metazoa > Chordata > Mammalia > Rodentia > Cricetidae > Phyllotis > Phyllotis vaccarum. The sequence goes on along the minus strand of JARWLC010000002.1, from coordinate 136,716,663 downwards.
TTGTTGCACTTTAGGAAGTGATTCAAAAGAGAGAGAGAGAGAGAGAGAGAGAGAGAGAGAGAGAGAGAGAGAGAGAGAGAGAGAGAGAGAGAGAGAGAGAGAGAGTTACTGAGCAGAGTCTATGACTCCACCTCATAGCTCTGGCCTGAGCACATGCCAAAAATGTTGAGAAATATGTCATTTGAGTGACAATAAGCAGAGAGACCATCTGGAACCTCCTTGAGCCTGGCATTCCATGCTCATCCTTTCTAAGTGCCCAGTGGAGGTGTGTGTGTTTCATGGTGTCACCCACGGTGAGTCTCACACAAGGCAAATCATCCATCATGCTCTGCTGGCATCTGGTAAGGATAGCATGTCAAGAGGGAAAATTTCCCCGGGTGTCATATCAAATCAATCTCTGAAATGTTCCATTGATCATCTTCAGCACCAGGTGAGAATTACAAGCTGTTTCACCCGGAGAAGCCTTGCCTGTGGCCATAGGACTTGAAGGCCTCTAATTTATTTCTTCTAAGGAGACTCTGGTGTCTCGTAAAGACAGCATCAGAGTACTGCAGAGGCCAGACATTTGATCTTGACTCTGAAATGTCTGAAATCACTGAGCAGAAGAGCTTCTAGATATTGAAAGGAAAAATGGGAATGTGGGCCCAGCGGCAGCTAGGAAATGATGATGGGCTGCCACACTTCTGTTGGGATTCTAATGATCTGGCAAACTCTGCAGAGTTTCTCGCAATCCCATAGATACCTCTAGATGGCTTGACACTTGTCTGAACTCTGTTGTGTTAAAATATCAGTGTCACGGGCATGAGGGAGCCATGCTATGCCCGTGAGTGCATGCCCAATGCATCTCATCACAGATGGGCACTCCTGCTGGGAACTGTTTGCCAAGTCATTCAGTCTTCACTACAGCCTGATCAAGAGCTTTGTACAAACTGGCAATGTAGCGAAAGACTCATTAGATTTACTTTATACCCAGTGGATTGTTTCCTTGTTACTATTGACGGTTGATGCAATCTTCTATTCATCTCTAAAACACAAAAGGTGTTATGTTTATTTAAAAATGTATCTGTTCATTATAAAATGTAATTGGTGAAAAAAGAAAAGGTAATGTTAAGACATTCTCAGAAATGACTATTGTCACTGTTTAGGAAATATGTTTCCAATCATCTTTGGGAGGTGGGGGGAAAGGGGGCCATGAGGGAAGGAAGGAGGAAGAAGGGATATGGATAGAGAGGAGAGAGGAAATGTCAGGTCGCACCTCTCATAATCTGACAGTGGTCCCGGTCATCCTTTGTTCAAGTTACCTTCTTCTGCTGGTCACTCTCACATATTCCCACACCATTTTCTGCACTGACATCACAGTTTCCAACAACCCCTCCACACACATATACACATAAACACACATATACACACATACACACACACTCACAAACACATACACACATATTACCCCCCCCCCCCAAACACACACACACTCTTCTAGGGAGAGGAAATCACCTTCCCAGAGTTTAGTTATCTCAGAGAAGAAAACTTAGGGGGGGTTTAGATCACCCTGTGGTACCATGACACTTCAGGAAGGAATTCTCCTAATCTTTTCTTGAGTGTCAGTCATGCCTAGAAGGTCACAGTAAAACAGAGCGTTTCACACAGCATCCAGGAAGCAGATATAGAGAATACAAGGAGGAAGTAGCCACCAAAGCGACATCTGCCAGTGGCATACTTCCTCCAACTTCCCATTTCGGACCTTCCATCACCTCCCTGTAATGCCACCATATCATGAATAGAAGAGATCGATTTATGGAGAACATCGAAGACCTCTGACCCAATCACTTCTAGAGACTCCATCCTGGAAATGCAGAGGCAGCTCCACTAATCCCCTTGGCATTCCTTAATCCAGTCAAGTTGACAATCACAGGGAGATGTACATTGAAATGTAGTCACAAGCGGTATAATGTAAATTTAGTAGGATCAGGCGAGGCTAGTGTAATTATTCTCTCAGAAGAAGGGACAATGTAAGACTTGGCCAGTCTAATGCTGTTTGATGAATGAGGGGCCCGCTGTGTTCTTTCTTTCTTTTTTTCTTTCTTTTTTTTCAGTCGAGGAGCTATTTGTCAAGATGAAAAATTATTTCTACAGACAAATTTGTTTCCATGAATTTTCTCAAGTAAACAGTGACATTGTTTATCTGTCCCCTGCCTTGTCTTCTTGTGGAGGAAGAGCAATTAAATAAGCAGAGAAGGTCTCCACTCTTGAGAGTTCCACCACAGAGACACGTCCTCTCCTCCAGTCCCTCCTCTTTCTGCACAGTTTGGTTCGATGCCTTCCTTTCCTCCTGTCCCTTCCAAGAAGGCTTCTGTCACAGTGCTCTTCTTTCTCTCGCTGCAGAATGGAGGTTCTCTGATTGGACCTAGTCCTCTGCCTCTTGGGTGCCTTGGCAATCATGCTGACTATGTCTGCTAACACCCATCTGAGAAAAGCATGGGCTCCCCTTCCTTCCTGCATCTCCCCATCCGCTCTGGTCCTTCCTCTCTAGCTTCTCCTCTCCCCAGGATTCAAATGTCTGCAAAGGCTTCATTCCATCTGGACAGCTGACTGTTAGAGCAGCTGCTATATATTCCTACACTAAAACTAAATAAAGCTGGTGTCTTCTGGAATTTTATAGGGAGTAAACTACTTTGCTCTAGCCGTCAGCATTTGCCTAGAAAATGACACTTTCAAGCTCATAACTTTATAATGATTAGCTTCGGGCAGTCTCTTTTCAGTCAATAATCTGGGCCACTAGCTGACCTCCCAGATGACTGTCCAATGATTAAAAGTATTCCCGAGTTAATCATATACCAATTTTTAAAAACTAAGGACAGCCTCATTTTATAGTAATAAACCCTGCTGCACTTGTGTATCAGCCAGAATTCTCCCTGCAGGCACAGTTTAAAATTATAGGAGAAAAGCATTGACTCTCTGTTTACTCCCATTAAGAGTCTTGAAGAGCAGCACAAACTCCAAATTTCACATTTTATTAATTTTATTTTTTGTTATGGTTTTTTTCATGTCACTGTAATAGTTCATTTCAGTTGCCAACTAATTGAGTTGAGAAAAAACAAGACCTTAAAGAGCCAGACCCTGGGTACATTTGTGAGGGAGTGTCCAGAAAGGCTCAACTGAAGAGGAAAGGCCATGTGGGATGTCATGTGCTGGGGCTGAGTGAAGTGAGAAGCAGGAAAATCCCACATGGGCAGCATTACTCTCTTCCTACCTGAGGACGTGATGTGAACACTCACCTCATGCTCCAGACACCACGTTTTCCCACAGTATGGACTGGGTCTCTCCTATAACTAAGTTGAGGAAAGTAACCAATACATCCACATAGACAGACACAGCCATGGACTTACACGCAGACACAGAAACACACACACACACACACACACACACACACACACACACATACACACCTTGCTCATGTACCTTGCTTCCTGGCCCATATGTCCCTCAGTAATCTTCTTTATTCCCAGACTGTTCTTTCCTGCTTCCCCCTCCCCCTCCCTCCCCCCATCCCCGTGTATGTGTGTGTGTTTGTGTGTGTGTGTGTGTGTGTGTGTGTGTGTGTGTGTGTGTGTATGTGTGTATGTGTGTGTGTGTGATTTTGTGAGTGTATCTGTGTTGATGTAACTTAGGGGCCTTCATTTTTATTTCTGTGCTAACTTAACTGCAGACTGATTTCCATAGTGGCAACATCAAATTAGTTTGTGTGTTTTTCTCTGTGTTTTGTGGTTTTTCTTCTTCTTCTTCTTCTTCTTCTTCTTCTTCTTCTTCTTCTCCTTCTTTTCTTGTAACCTAGTGACTCCCCATTTTTAAATTAAAAACAGATCCCTTTCTCATATAATATACCCTGATTACAGTCCCCCCCCCCCGACTTCTCCTAGCTACCTGCCACCCCTACACACAACCATCCCTTTTCTCTCATTAGGAAAAAAAAAGATGCTTCTAAGGGTCATTAATAAAATATAAGATAGAAGAAAACTAACACATTGGAACAGGACAAGACAAACAGAAGGAAAAGAGCCCAAGAAAAGGCAACAGATAGAAACATGGAGACACACTTGTTCACACACTCAAGAATCCTATAAAAACACTAAACTGGAAGCTAAAATATATATGTATGTAAAGGACCTGGAGGGGGGATAAAAATAAAGTAAAACATAATAAGATAAAATTAAAAAAGCAATATATAAAACAAACAAAAAACCCTGATATGAATCATGAGACAAGGAAGCTTCAAAGATGCCACTGACTGCATTTTCTGTTGGCCGTCTACTATTGGCCTGGGGCCTACCCTTAAGTGTTTCCCCAGTGAGACTACCTTGGAGAAAACTAATTTCCATTTGTGAGTGGTTATCAACTGAAGACAACTTCTGGGTTAGGGATGGGGATGTGTGTCCACTTCTTCCTTCCGCTGTAGGACCTGCCTGGTGCAGACCCATGCAGGCCTGTGCATGCTACCTCAGTCTCTGTGAGTTCATCTCTGTTGATTCAGAGGGTCTTGATTCTGGGGTCCTCCCCATCCTCTGGCTCTTACACTCTTCCTCCTGTGCCTGGACCCCTGAGGGTGGGGATCGGAAACATCCCATTTAGGACTAACCATTCCGAAGTCTCTCTTTCTGCATAATTCATTTCAAGTCAGTATTTCATAACACAAGATCTCAAAGTTAATGAGGTCTAAGGGAATGACCACAAACTACACAGTATAAATTCATGTCCAGTGCTGGCAGGGACTTAGGCTTTACAGGTGACGTCTACAAATTATGGAACTCCTTATGAGATTTATACGTAGAAATCAACGGTACAAGGCTTTTGTAATCTTAAGAAAGATATTGCAAATACCGTCATTACCTTCTAATATTCAAAGGACATTCTTTTCTTTCTCTTTTTAAATGTAGGAATGTGGAGTTACAAACTTCCCTCATAGGACTGCTTTTAATGTATCCAAGTGACTTTTGTTGCACTAATTTTTATTTTCATTTAGTTATGGAAATTTTTAAAATTTCTTTTTTTGATTTCATCTTTAGCCTCTTCATCATTTAATGATGAGTTGTTTAATCTCCATGAGTTTCTATAATTAGTAGATATTGATTGCTGGTTTTATTGCATCATGATCATACACCATACACAGTGTTATTTCAATTTTTCCAAATGTGTTAGGGTTTGTTTTATGTCTCAGGGTGTAGTTCATTTTAGAAAAGCTTCCATGAGCTGTTGAGTAGAATATATTCTAGTTTGGCTAGAACATTCTGCAGATATCTTTAGGCCCATTTGATGTATGATGGCATTTAATTCTGATGCTTATATTTATTTTTTGTCCAGAGAAAGTGGGTGCTGACATCAGCTACTATTAATGAGTTGATGTTAATTGGTGTTTTAAATTATAGTAGTATGCTTTTTATGAAACCGTGTAATCCAGAGTTTGGTTCATATATTGATAGGATTGCAATGTCTTTTTGATTAATTGTTCCTTTGATTAGAATTAAGTGTCCTTTATTTCTTCTGGAAAGTATGAGCTTTGGTCTTTGGTCAGGTATTAAGATAGAAAGTCCTGCGTTCTTCCTGGTTCCATGTGCATAGAATCCCTTTTCCTAACCTTTCATGTTAAAATGTTGATTATCTTTAAAGCTGAGTTTTTTACAGACAACAATAACAAAAGAGAAACAAAAAAACTTTGTCTCCTTATCCATTCATTTATCTTGTATCTTTTGATCAGCAAATTGGTCACTAACATTTAAAGATTAAAAAGTGTGTGTCGGCTACAGCCCTTGTTCCTTTTCTGTTCTGGTCACTTTCTTCTTTATTGAATTTAGCTGCCATGTCCTGGATTGCCTTCATTGTTTCATCCAGCCTTCCGTTTGTGTTTCTTCCGGTATCACTCAGATGTGGTGAGATATTTTATATCTACTAAAATCAGGCTGGAGTTTCAGAGAAAGATCTACCCACAGTCAGGCCATGAGGGTTAGAGAGTGGTGACCCAGGTCTTTAATCCCATCACTCAGGAGACAGAGATCTTTCTCTGTTTCTTTGAGTTTAAGGCCTGACAGCCAAACAGTAGTAGCTCACCACATCTTTAATCCTAATTGTAGGATTAGGGGAGGAAGTGGGGCACAGAAGGAAGATATTTAAGGCTGGAAAAGTAGAGATTCCATGGGAGTGACCAGCCAGCCTGAAGACTCCTGAAAATAGCATTTACTCTGCTCAACCTGAGAAGTTGGCTGGGTGAGAATTCACCGTGGTCTCTTTCTTCTCTCTGATAATCCAGCTTTTCTCCACTATCTGGCTCTGGGTTTTCATTATATACTAACTAAAATTCATATAATACTCAGACATTTGTTATTTTGAAGTTCATTTTCTTTAATTTAATTAAATTTTATGTGTCTTCTTTAAACTCCTTGAGTTTTTAGATGAAAAAAATGATTGTTCTTTCAGATTCTCTCTGGTGGGATTCACATAGACAAGTCTCAGTGGATGGCAGTGTTCTAGGACTGGAAAATTTTTGAGAGGACATTCTATTTTGATCTTTTATATTGTTTATCTTTTTTTGTGATGAGATCTTGGCTTGTGTAGTGGTTTGAACGTAATTGTCCTCCATAGGTCCATGGAGAGTGGCACTATCAGGAGGTATGGCCTTGTTAGAGGGAGCGTGTCACTGGGAGTGGACTTTTGAGATTTCAGATGCCCCCTCCCTGCCTGCTGCCTGAAGATTCAGATGTAGAACTTCTTAGCTTTCTCTCTAGCATCATACCAACATCTACCTACATGCCAACATGCTTCTCTACATGACAGTGATAAACTAAACCTCTGAACTGTAAGCCAGTCTCAAACCAGTTAAATGTTTTCCTTTATAAGAGTTGTTGAAGTCATGGTGTCTCATCTCAGAGATAAAAACTCAACAAGACAGCAGATGAACTTCTTTCATTGGTTGTTTGACAGAGTAGGATGGGTTGGTACACAAAATCGATGTCTTGGTCCAAGCCTGGAGGTTGAGGATGACATAGGCAGGATATTTTAGACACAAGCAATGGATATGGGACCCATTGCTCTGTCTGAGGACTGCGATGCTCAGGGAGCTGGGGCTCCAGTCTCCCTTCATATCTGAGGGTGATTGGATAAAAACGTCTGTAGTTTACTGTTTGTTTTTCTAAATGCAGATCGACAGGAGTAAACCATTTACAAAAGTTTTCTTCTTTGGATTTGGGACTTTGTTCCAGGTACCATTAATACCCACTCTATAAGTGGAACTTCACAATAGAATTCTCCTCCTGTCTTTTGTGTCTTCTGGAATTAGCAATGGGTGCGTGTGGGGGAGGGGTGTGCTCTTTCTCAGTGTCGTCACACTTCAGTGCTTGGGTGTGTGGAGGATGAAGAGACCATCCACCTGATGGTCCAGCTAAGCTGGAAATATGAGATGTCTATTGGAATGGGCCAAGTCCCAAGTGACCTTCTTTCTACTATTTTATCCGTTCTGTGACCTTCTTCTCAGGGACCGTCTTTTGTTTTCTTGGTCTGTCTTAGGAAAAATTTAATGATCCCAAAAGGGACTTTATATGCCCTCTCAGGAGCCCAGCTCTTGTGTTTATTACCTTTCCATCACACATGAAGAAGTAAGTGTGCAAAGAACAAAATCTATGTCTAGGTGGAGACAGGCCCTTCTGTTCTTTCTTAATCTAACGGGCAGTTCAGGGCAGGGGCAGGGAATCATCCATAGAAAGTGGGTTCACCTTAAGGCAATGTGCTTTTACTTTCCAGAATTCCCACTGCCTAGTGCAATCCCTATGAGCCACCTGGAGATTCCCTTGCATCTACCTCCTTTTCCTCAGGAAGATGTAACTATCTTTTCTTTTCTTCTGCATTTTACTTTTGACAAGGGTCAGAGTCTATGTATTTTTTTCAAACTTTACAATGAATGCTTCGAGATTCCATGCTCTCTTTCTAATGTCTCCTTCCCACAGGATGGCTGCCTGCTGCAGGGGGCCTATCCCCATGGCACCTTTATTTTAAGCAGCATGACTTTCCTTCTGCATTTCACTTCTTCCTTTCAAGTATCCATGAGACTTACAGCTTTCCTGCCCTGGTATTTCCCCTTTAAACCCAAATAAGCTGTCTTAAAGCTTCTATTGGGGCATGTTCTTTGTCCTTGGCCTTCTGTTTGTGTCCATCTCCCAGATCTTTTATTAATGAGACTAAGAACTCAAGAGGGACTCTAATTTCCCAAGTATCTATAATGACTCTAGAACTCCCCCAAGATTTCCAACAATATTTCCTTCCTGCTTTTTAGTTTTTTAATTAGCAGAGAGAATGAACTTACACCTGAAAAGCTAGGTGGCATCAGTGGGTTTTGAGTCACAGGCAGGTAGACCTATGTTTGAGAATTTGGCTTGTGTTTAAAAAGGGTGACGAACATTTTTCTTACATGTAAACTACATACTCAAAAACTATGCACTAAAAATCTTTCTAGAGCCAAAACCTTATTATTGACAGCTACAAGAACTTCTTCCCCTTTGCTTTCAAATTCTGAGAATCAGGTCCTAAAGCAGAAAGAAATAGGATGATTTCTTAGGGCTCACAAGGAGCTGGGATTCAGACTGTATTTATAAACTCACTAGTCTTTCCCACTGTGAAAAGCTTCCTTGTTGCTGAAGCCTCCTTTTCATGGACCACCATTCCTCAGAGACAGTTTTCTTTGGAAAATTCAAACTGCCCCGAATTGTGTCCACGAGGACCTCATATTGCCACCTGCTGTGGAACCTCTGTCCTGTCATGCAGTTTACAAGCTCCCCTTCATTCCCTCAATGGATAGAAATCAGTTAAGAAAACATCAGAGTTATAACTGTTATGTGAGGGGACCCTGAGACCTCGGAGGAACAGAGGAAACATATCCCTGACCTCTGTGTAGATGCTGCTATCCCAGACAGACCCTAGGAGTAGGGAGAGGAATGTAGAGTCCACACAGTCCTCGTGCTCACAGAGAATTCCTGGAGAAGCCAGGAAAGTTAAACACACAGACATTCTTCAAAGGAAGGAAGATTTTACCCTCCCCTCCTCCTTGAACGTTGGGAATGGATGTAGTTGACAGCCTGGTGATCTTTTGTTGTCTGATGAGCCAGGCTGCCCACATCTCCCAAAATTTATGTTTTCCTTATCCTAGACCCTTCTACCCTAAAGCCCTGAGCATTACTTTTAGGCAAGAAATGTCATCCATACTTTAGGTGCCTTCTATGTTACCTGAGAACCAGGCATTATGTTTACCTCAGTTTTTCTTCAGAGACCATAATCTTCAGCACTATTTCCAAGTCAACAAGAACCCATCTTATAGACGAAGCTATATGCACTTTGTAAAGAATTTTATTGTAAACATGTCTTAAGCTTTACTGTATTCACAGGGCTGGTTAATTGTTATCTGAAAACATTTTTTTCAAAGTTATACTGTGCTTAAATATGGCAAAAAAATAAATGAGCTGATGTCAGATTCTTGGAGTCCTGGACCAGAACCCGTGCTAAAATTCAGGCTGAGCTGCAGTCTTGCTTCTTCACAGATCACTTGTTTGCCTGCTGTAAAGCCTGCAGGAACCTCCCCAGAGGGATCTAAAACCTGAAACTGCTCTGTTGCAATGAGCTCAGGATTTCTTTGATTTTGACATTGAGAGTTAATTTTGCTGTTGGATACTTGGCCTCTGGATCTGCTCAAACCAAAGAGCCACTGGCAAGATCTGCAGTGGAAGGCAAGTGAGGACACCTGAATTGGCAGTGTTATGTAGGCACAATGACCACCTCTGTCATATTTATTTGCATGTGTGGACAGAACAAGGTCTACCTTCCTGACTGGGTCAGAAATAAACTTTCAGGAGGTGACTATTTGCTTCCAAAAGTAGTTGGAGGATGCAATGGTTATACTTCTCCTGGTAAGATACCATGACCAAATACAAGCTAAGGAAGAGAGAGTTGATTTTAGCTTGTGATTTCAGGGGAATGGAATCCACATGGCAGGAAACTTGCTGATCACATTTTCATCCACCCATAGAAAGGAGAGAGCAAGCAGGAAGTGCAGTAAGGGTATGAACCCTCAAAGCCTCCTCCCAGTGACATACTTCCTCAAGCAAGGCTGCCCCTCCTGAATCTTCAATCAGCACCATCACCTGGGGATTAAATGTTCAAATACATGAGATAATGGGAAATGCTTCTTGTTCAACTACCTCACAGGTTGGTTAAACAGATCTTGGAAACCAGAGTTGAGGCCGTGGCTGGAGAGGTAAATATTGACTGGATATGTGGAAGTTGATGCAACACTTGTCATTTTGGCTATGAGTAACTACTTGGGTTATAATGGTATTTTTTAGAGTCTAGGGTTGTAGAACTGATTCTTTCTTTGACCAAATAATGAACTAGGCAAGTGTTTTTTTATTGTCAATAGGTAGGACGCTTTCCTTGATTTACACGCTATGTTCACTTCTGCTTTGGTGATTGTGTTGCAAGGAGTGTCCTAGGATTTCAGCTTTCTAAAATGGAATGAGGCTGTATTCTTATCTCTGGTCAGAAAGCAACACTGGTTAGCTGTTTCAGTATTTTGTCCCTTTCCCTTGCTTGGGGGACGTGCTCCCAAAGCAGCCATCTGCTCTATTTATAACTTCCCCTAACATTATTACTTTGCCTCAAATATGAGAGAACAATAGTACCAACATCACAAATCTTGATGGACAAGTCAAGAACCTGGAAGAAGAATCTATCAGTTCTTACAGAACTTGAAGCAACATGGATGAGTTCTTTCACCTGAGTGAGAAGAAAAACAAAAATCATTAAGAGCCAAATTTCTTTATTTCTGCACAGGTATATTTTGTTATTTAAAATAACTCTTAACTAAATTCATATTCAATTGTTATTATGTGGTCACTCAGGGCTAGAATTAAGACCAGTATCTACTAGTCTCTGCTCAGGTTCCCTTTCATCAGTAGGCACATCCAGAGAAAAGGTGGGTAACAAAGAAAAACTTCAGGGAATTTTCCTTTAGTAAGAAAAGCCATTACCTCGTGCTGATCCAGGAACAGCGCTATGATAATCATATCATCATTTGTATTGTTAACATTTTGCTTCCCTCCTCAGAACAGGCTTTACCAAAAATATCCTGGATTATACAAAGCATCGTTTAGCTGGAAAAAAATGAGGGGACTGTTTTGCCAGTGACATCACTCATACCCAGAGGAGGAAATCACCAAAAAAAACCTTGGAAATCCAAATTAGCTGCAACACAAAACCCATCTAACCTTCCTCCAGGTCAGTCCTCGCTACACCCTTTGAAGTGCACTTTCCCTTTTCCGGCAAAAAAAAAAAAAAAAAAAAAAAAAAAAAAAAAAAAAAAAAATCTCTTAACACCGTCTCTGTCTTAGTTAAATTTTTCTTTCAAGAAGACCATCAAGGAAAAGCCCTTGCCCAGCACTCGAATGACGAACACTTTATTATGTAAACATTATATCAAGAAACACGGTACACAGTGAAACTGGCAAGCATCGTTTCTCATGCCCCTGGTCTCCCAAGTTCCTCCACAATTTGTATAGTCGGACTTTCTTTGGACTACCAGCTCCCAAATAATGACAAGGAGAGTTCTTATTAAGTATGAAAGTTTGGCCTTAGTATTTATGTGGCTCGTTCCTAACCAGCTCTTAAAAGCTAAATTAACCCATTTATATTAATCTATGTTCTGTCACGTGGTTTGCTAGTTGTTCTCAGTACCATACGTCTGACTTCCAAGTCTTGCTGGAGAATCCCTCTGGCCAGATTCCTTCCCAGAGTTCCTATCTCTGCCTGGAAGTCCTGCCTACCCTGTCCTGTCTAGCTATTGGCAGTCCAACCCTTTATTAAACCAATCAGAAGGTGTCTTAGGCAGACAAAGAAAGAAAAGACACATCTTCACACACGGTGGTCAAATATCCTACAACGAACTTGGGCCCTTTCTTCATCGTTGCTTGTAATGCTGCTGCTCTCCCAGTTCCGCGCCCAACTTGGGCCCGTTAGCTATGGTTACTGGTTCTCTGTGCAAGGAAATCAACATCTAACAAACACATTTGTTGAAGCTCCAGTGGTCAATCTTCACTTCTAGACTTAAGCTCTTAAAAAAAAATCAAAGGATTCAAGGAACTTTTTATTCCCCCCACAAACCCTTTTTCCACATTTCCCACTACATGAATTTTGCTTCACAGAGGTAACTCAAGTCAGCCCTAAGTGACTTTGATTCATTTCTTTCCACCAGTTCTGTATAGAAATTTCTCAGTATTCTCCCATCTCAATGGTCTCTCTTTTTAGTTACTGTATGCACTAAGGACTGGTTCCCCCTCCCTCCACACCCTGTAGATTGTAATCCAACCAAATGCTTTACTGATGGTGTGAAGGTGAGCAGCTGATTTCTCTATCTCACCAGATTTTTCTCCTCAACTCTTAGGTGTACTCTGTAAAGTTCCATGAGTTAGTCAGGACAGGGAGGAGCACTCTCCAGCTGCCTCAGTCATCTAGACAGTGCCTTCATTCCATTAACACTCAGGGCTGCTGACTAGGAACTAGTCCTAATTTTGTAGTTGTTGGTGGGATAAAACATCTTGAAACAGGAAATACACACACTGAATCAGATCCCAAATTTATCTTTAAATGGCAGGGATATATATGGTACCCTCTAAGACTCTGAACTACTCCCTCACATAGCCTAACCATGGCAACCAAGGAGTGTATTGTGACCTTTCCAGTGCTTTCTTCCAGGTGGGAATTTTGCCTCAGGTGCCTTGAAGATGACCTTAAGAAACCAGTCAACCCCCTCCTACCCCAATCCTATTCTAAGGACTTTGTGAACTAAGACTAATAAATGGCAAAAACCCCACAAGCCCTTCCTCAGCAAAAGGTCATTTAAATCCCCTACTAAGTGGAACTTTTCTAGCTGCAAAGGTATAGAAAGAATCTTGATTAATGGTGAGACCATTCCATATTTTCCACACACAGAAAGATTGAAATGCATCTCTTTCTTCTACCTTAGATCAGGATCCTTAATTCAGGATTAAACTCATTTCAATGTAATCCTGGTGGCTCCTTCTTCTATTAATATGCTCACTCCATTTCTGTTCTTATGCTGTGGCAATTTGCAAGCCTGGAGGAAAGGCTTTTCTTACACTGTGACAATCGGATGCCTTACTTGGTGGTAACACAGGTAACATATGTTATGTGAATGCTGACAAATTTACTCTCAAAATATTTTTCCACAGAATGTGACAGCATTTAAAAATATTTACAAGTAGTATACTCCTGCACTTAAAAAAGAACTATGTTCTTAGCCAATATTTTCTCATTTCCCTCATCTCAATGGTTCATATTTCTCTAGTTGAGGCCCAGGCAATTAATCAGAATGTGTTTAAGAGGAAATTATACTGTCTGTAATTTATGAGAATACCACTTAAAATAATTTTAAAACATTATATTTAATTATATAAATCATGTTAATAAGTTCCTAAAATTTTTCTATTGCTTAAGGCTATGGAAACAAAGTGTGTATTCCTTTCCCCATCTATCAAAAAGGGTCACAGATGACACCCTTACATCAAAATACAAGTTACCAAGAGGGACACTTAACACAGTTATTAGATCACATATGAAGTCAGAAGCCTTCCTATCCAAAACCCATAGACCCAGCATGAACAACTGTCTGTTTTTGTGGTCAGTACTATAGTTTAGATCTGCAAAATGCTTTTAAGTCCCATCTGTTACAGACTTAGTCACCAGCCTGTGCCTCTCTTGGGAGGTAGTAGAGCTTTCTGAACCCAAACAGGACTCGCTTTGGCACCAAAATGGTATTAGCACGTCTTGCAGGATTTCCAGGTTGTCCCTAGCACCCCGTGTTCTGCAATTCATTTCATAATCCATTTAAAAATCACAGTGTGAGCCTCACATTTCCCTTCAGTGCACTCTAATGACATCAATGTGAAAATCCGCAGTTATGAGAACGAAGGAGCAGCAGTGGGCAGCTGGATCCACCTCAGGGATGATTCCTGCATTGTCTTACCACCTCCTCTCTGAGCCCCTTTCCAGGGCACCACGTTCTGCTCAGGCATCATCACTTACTCAACACAATTGTCCCCAAGTTCTGTCTCCCTGCAGCACAATACCAGTAAAACAAAGCCCTCCCACCCCTTTTGTCCTGAAAGAATTGTTGCAAAGAACTAACAAAGGGCTTAAATTCACAGATTAGCTCTTTGTTTACCTAAAGCTGGGCATAGACCCTTTCAAACATCATATTTGGCCCCCTAAAGGGTAAGCTAAGACAGGTCCTCAGTGTGAGTGGAGCACAATGTAGAATTGGCTTCTCACAACCCGGAGAAACTGGGCCACTGTCAGTCTGAGCAGCCCTTACTAGAAAATCAGCAGGCTTCAGACTGAACAGGCTGCTGCTACATTCAGGTGTTTCTTGCCTGGCTTACTCTCTTTGAAACAAGAATCCCTCCCCTGGCCTGTGAGTCTGCTGTGGACCCCGTGTCACAGCATTTCCCCTAGATCACCAGTTGTTCTCACCCATCGAAAATGCATCTTCTTTCATCCTGTAGTAGCGCTTTGGATTAAAGTCTCACCTTATGAAATCCACACTTGACATTTAAAGCTATATCACATGTATCTCTATGACTGTGTGGGCATGCACACATACTACAGCACATATGTGAAGATAGAGGACAACTGATGGGAACTGGTGGGAGCAGGTTCCCTCCCTTCATCATGTGGGTCCTGGGGATAGAACTCAAAGCATCAGGTGATGTGGGATGTCTTTCTGTATGATGTGAATGTGCTTTACTGTTGGTTAATAAAGGAATTGCTTTGGCCTACAGCAACGCAGCTTATAGGCAGGTGGGAAATCCAAGCAGAGATAAAGGAGAATAAGGTCAGTCAAAGAGATGCTGTAAGCTGCTGCCAAGAGAGCTAGATGTAAAGATATAGGCAAGCCACAAGCCATGTGACAAGACATAGATTAGTAATAATGGGTTGAGTTAAGATCTAAGAGCCTAGCTAACAAGAAGCCTGAGCCATAGGCTGAACAGTTTGTCATTGATATAAGACTTTGTGTGATTACTAAGCAGCCATGGGTGGTCTAGATCTCAAGGCTAGGCCAGGTCAGAAACTTCTGGCTACAATTAAGCTTGACTACAAGCACCTTTACTCACCATCCATTTCATCAGCCCCACATTCAAAAATATTTAAAATTGTGTATTATGACAGGACTCAGAAAACACTCCCCCAAATATGGTACTTAGCATGTTAAGTGTTCGAGGCTGAAAGGACTTTTGAGGTGGCAGATGTAAGAATGTCTCTCCAGTCCCACTGAGCATGGAAGCAGGACTTAAGGTCTTGTGGCAGTATCCTCCTGTCCTTGAGGAAAGGAAAAGGAGTAGGGGAGGAACTCGAGTGGGGGTCTTTGCTGAATTTCCCCCCAGTCCATTGCTTTTAGTTCAGCCCTCTTGTCTTATTGCCCCCCCCCCCAGGAATTTCCAGTCTATGCCAAAGGTGGCATAGAAACACCCAGGCTTATTCATTTACTATGCCAGCAAGATTCCATTGTTAAGTGAGACTCACAAAGAGGACAGCCACGTGCTACATTTATAAGCAAAATGTACCCCACCATTCTAATCTACAGGGGCCTCAGCAGAACACACTCTAGCATGGTTAAAACAAAATAAAAAACAAAACAAAACAAAACAGGTTCTGTAGATCATATAAGTAAACTCACTGTGTTGGCTTTGTTCATGGGCAGAAGTGTTAGAGAGGAGGCATTGAGGAAATGTGTAGAGTCTGATGGGAAAGCTAAGAATGCAGCCAGGGTGGAGGTTCAGTCTGACCAATTTTTGCTGTTCTCTACTTACTATGAAGCAGTCAATGGAACATATACCCACCACCCTGGAGACTAATACCTGTTCTGGTCCAGAGAAGCCACAGGCTCTAGATCTTATTCCAGCTACATTTCCAGTGGAACAGAGGACAGCCACCGGATGGCACCAAACACTGCTCCCACATGATGATTTGTGGGATAGACCAACACTAGGCAACCACAGATGCTTATTGGATGGTAAACACCGGTCACACCAGCCTGAATTTTAAGGTTTGGATTCTGCTTATATAATAGCCCTTAAAAATACATATATTTAAGTACCTTCCTAATGAGAAATTAAAATAAACACAAGTATGGAATATATTCTCATGGCTTGTATTTGGTAGAGGTTCAAATATGAACCCAATTCTCTTTTGAGAATTTCATTATTTTAGGAGAATCATTTGGATGAAAGTTTTAGTTATGCAAATGTAATGCAAAGAAGATTGCAGAAGACATTGGAAAAGCAGGGCTTTGAAGCAATGGCCTGTGTAAAGAATAACAATGCGACACCTTTGTCACATACTTAAAATGAGCTATTTCCCGAAAGCTCCATCCCCAAATGGTGCATGGAAGAGAACATTTTCCTTGCCACCAACTACACAAGCACACTTCTATTTCAGAAAGCATCATTTTCCCACCACAAAGAGGTCTTTGATAAGTCCTGATTCAAATTATGTCAGTGTCTATCTACTGAATCCATTGCCTGAATTCCACTGGGTTGCAATCTACAATTTTAAAGCATGTCATTTCCAAAGTTGGCATTTGCAATGGACTTTTACATGCGCAGGAGGATGGACACTCACCATCCCCAAACTTTAAACAATGGTGGGGGTCTGGGTCCTACCTCTAGGGTGTGCCTGTGGAGCTCGGGTCCAGGAAAGATCTTGTGTATTCAGGGAAACCAGAGCTTCTGGCTTCATCACCATGAGCTGCCTTTACCAAGACCTTCATTAATCCTGTCAGCAAGAGTTTCCTTCCTCCTAATTTTCCATCTTAAGTCCCCTATGCTTGTTTCTGGAGGAGTCTTTTGCACCATACTTCAATCGCCCCAAATTCAAATAACCACTTTGCTGTCTGGCTTTTAGAAGTATGAGTACTTCTGTTCAATTAGCTTGTGGGGGTGGGCAGTGAGGTTAGGGAGGGGAATAGAGCCAAATATGACCCAGAAACTGCAAGTGTACCAGGAAAAAAAAAATCTTCACCCACCACTATTTGTTACTGAATTTTTAGGGGATCTCTTTATGGTTATAATACAATACTGAGGCAATTAGGGTCCTATCTTGGGGCTTTTAGTCTCAATAAAAACATTTAATGAACTCAAAGAGAAATATGAGAATAATTTATTAGAGTTTAAAGGAAAAAAAAATCCCAGGGTAGGTAAGCTACAAATCTGGACAGCTGCCTGAGGAGACAGTGGAGCAGAGACCAAGGAAAGGCCATGGCCTCCATATGGCAGGAAGTGGAGCTTTCAAGAAAGAGTAAAGAAGTCTAAAGTGTTAGAAAAAAATCATCCTTAGGCTCCCACAGAATCCATAACAAAGGCAGAAAAGAAGAAAAAAGTAGTATACCCACCAGAAACTCAGACCAGATCTGGAGCAGACAACCACACCAGGGATAAGGCCTTCTGGGAAGAACAGGTATGTTATCTCACTAAAGGGACAATGAATCCTCCCATCCCTGTAGGCTGATAGTGGTCCCATCTTTTGAGGGGTAGTCCCGCATTTCTGAGGAGTAGCCCCTCAGTCAGGACATTGACCTATGTAATTGGAATGCCAGGTCTCTACCAAGGCCAGAGATTTCATTTTCATCATCAGAAGGAAATAGTTTCCCCTTTATGGGCCTTGTTGCTATGGTGACACTCTGACCCACCAGGCAGTAGGTATCAATCTAGATCTGCCACTGAGCCAGGTCTGACTTTCATGCAATGTGATTATCCCAAAGCAAATTTTTTCAAAAGAAAATGCGTGTTCTCTAGGTAGTGAAACTTGAAACAGATGAGTATATCTCAAATTTACCCCTCTGATGTTAGGCTTTAGTGGGGGGAAGAGGAAGGTAGTCTAAGGGTGAGTAGTAACAGTGTAATAGGCGGGCACCCCTAGGGCACCCCAAGACACACCAAGACACCCCAGGACCACGACTAATGACCACTGTTAACATTAAAGAAAAAGAGAGCTTAATGAATATGAATACCGGTACACACACGTGTGTGGACCCCAGGCACAGGCAAAAGCCTGGGGCCCCGAATATTCTCGGGGCAGGATTCTTATACCCTATTTTAGATAGGGGAGGAGGTTATAGGCAGGCTCGGTGCGCTAACAGGGCGGACTTGGTGCGCTAACAAGGCGGGGCCAAAGGTCCTCTTAGGACAGAGTTTAGGAATACAGGCAGGCAAGCTATTTCCTGTGAAACAATCTGAAGACATTCATGCGCACACGGGTCAACGGCCAGAAGAGGAGCCGAAGACCCTGAACAGCAAGTTTTCAGGCTTTTTATTTTATTCTTTTCTCAGGGCAGGGGAGCGAGGTCAGTTAGAGTTCGGCCATCAGGCAGGTCCAGATGCCTTTGGTCTTTGTGGTATTTCCTGGAACGGACTGCCCTCCGCCCTGGGCTCTTATCTTGGGGCATTGTGGTTCCATTTGTCTTAACACAGCATGTTTGTACAGCAGTTCACAGCCCCTACGGGAATGGTGGGTAAGTCACAAGGGTATAATTCTCTGCCCTAGGTGCTTATCTTAGGGTGCAGCTGGCTCCTCTCAGTCTGGCATGTATTTGTACACTAATTATCAATACACCAGGAATTTATGGGGGAATCAGAAGAGGGTCTAGTCTCTAGTCTCACGGGAAAGGGTGTATATTTGGTAATTTTCAGTCCCAACAACAGTAGGTGAAGAAAAGTCCAGTGATTGGGGGGATCTGTGCATTTGCGAGCCAATTTTATGGCATCTTGCAGGACACACCTAGGAAACAGCAGCATTAGCAGGACCTGAGGGTAGAACCTGGACCTCTCTCTAATGGCAAGCTTACCTATCAGACGCTTGTTTGAGTCAAAGCCCAAGCTCCCTCAAAACAGCTTGGAAAACCATCAATACAGTTATACCCCCCACCCCTCACCCCCTACTGCGCAATGCAGGTATCACATGTAACGGTTCAAGAGGGTGTACTGATTAGCTGCCATGGAAGATGATGAGAAAGGCAAGGAGCTAACAGGAAGGGAGACTAGAGTTCATTCGGATGTTCCTGGGATTTGTGATATTCAACCCAGAATGCACTGCCAGGCTATTTAGAAACAACCCAGAGCAAGCCTACTGATGATGGGTGACTGGCTCCTTCTGATTAAATTGTGTCCCTGGATGCCAATGTAAGGGCCATGGTGGGAAGGACAGAAAGTACCTAAAGGAAAACGTGGACACTAAAGAGTGAAGCATCTGAAGAGCTTGACAGAGAACAAGGTCAAACTGCTACTGGCACATAGAGATGGAGATGAAAGAATGTGAGTCGTCCCCAGAGGGAGTGTGCCCCTGGGCTCTGTGAAAACAGCTTCCTTGAGAAGCACTTTAAGCTTATTAATGGTTATGCTTTCCTTCTCATATTCTTGACCTTCCCATAAAGATTTCTCAGAACTTGCAGAATGATTATGCTTATGCATGGAGAAATGATCACGAGAGTCCCTGGTGTGCTTGCAACAGAGCAGCGGTGCGGTGCCTCGAATAGTGCCTGGCTGCTGATGCAAGCCCGCAGGACCCATTGCAGCAGCATCATCCAACTTCCGGCTTTAATATATTGCCACAGCAGCAGAGGCCAAAAAGAAGACACAAAAGCCATTCTCCAGAGCATGCAGGAAACTCTCCATTGCTGGTTTGTGTGCTGAAAATCAGAGGTCAGAAATTGTAGTTCATACATAAGTTGTAATTATTACATTTGCATCAACTAGTTGGAGAAATCCATACAGTCTTTTGGTTCTCTCATCTTGGTGCCAGATAAACAGCTCTCTCCAGAGTCCAGATGAACACAGAGGACCAGGTCATTTCTCAAGATTTAGAACTAGATTTCCATGCATGTCCTGTTATGGCAGGATGAAGGAAGCTTGTAGATGACCTAGTGTGAGAGGTGAGCACTGGATGAGGACAGACATGACCAAGACTTCAGTCCTGCTGGCTGCCAATGCCAATGCACCTTTCATTCCCACTGTGAGCGCATGTTCAGCATTACCGGTAAAGCAGCACAAACACTATAATGGAACCTGTGCTTTAGCTGTCAGTGTTGGGTTTTGATGCTGGAACTAGATCCCAGCAGGTGAATTTCCAGTTTAAGTATTTGCAGTCTCAATTCTCAGTGAATTACTCACTGACACAGCCCCGGAAGGGGCGGGGACGTCAGGAATCATTTCTACTGAAATTCCAGAATACAGAATAAGGGTGAAGAGAAGATACGAAACCTCTCTTGAAGCTCTTGGAAGACACCTTTCTAGTAATGTGATCTATTTCTCTCCAACCTATTCTCTGAGAATGACTAAATGATAGACTTCAATTCTCAAAATAACATTAGGAATTTGAAGATATATAGTCTGAATTTCTAGTATAATATCATTGAGTCAAGGAAGGAAGTGAGAAGTTGAGGGGCAACTTTTGTTTTGGGAACAATTGGGTCTCTCCTCTAGAGGGTGCCGTGCACTGTAGGGGAAGAAAACAGAGGCTAAGGTGTGGTGCCTCAAGGGGCATTCACACAGGGCTGGGAGCAGAACCAAACTGCTGAAGTAAGTATAAGTTGAATGTATTGAGACTTCATCTTGATGAAATTTTCCTGTGAAGAGTCTTTGAAGAAAGAAATTGAAGAAGATATCAGAAAAAGGGAAGCTCTCCATGCTCTTGGGTATTAGAACCAACATAGCAAAAATTGCAATCTTACCAAAAAACAATACACAGATTCAATGCAATCTTCATCAAAATCCCAACACACTTCTTCACAGATCATGAAATAACAATATTCAATATATATATACATATATATATATATATATATATATATATATATATATATATATATAAAGAATAGCCAAAAAATCCTGTACAATAAAGGAACTTTCATAGGTATTACCATCCTAACTTCAAGCTCTACTATAGGAAGATACTAATAAAAACAGTTTCACAGTACTATAAAAACAGCCATGTGGATCAATGGATTAAATTGAAGATCCTGACATTAATCCACATACCTATGAACACCTGATTTTTGACAAAGAAACCAAAATTATACAATCGAAACAAAAGAATCTTTAACAAATGGTGCTGGCATAACTGGATGTCAACATGTAGAAGATTGCAAATATATCCATATCTATTGCCATGCTCAAAACTGCAGTCCAAATGGATCAAAGACCTCAACATAAATCTAGTTATATTGAACCTGATAGAAGAGAAAGTGGGAAGTATTTTTGAACACATTGTCACAGGAGACCACTTCCTAAATATAACACAGACACTGACAGCAATAATTAATAAACAGTACCCCCTGAAACTGGGAATCTTCTGTGAGGCAAAAAAAAAAAAAAGTCAATAAGACAAAATGGCAGCCTACAGCCTACAGAATGAGAAAATATATTCATTAATCATATATCTGACAGTGGGCTAATCTCTAAAATATATAAAGAACTCAAGAAAGTAGACATCAAAATACCAAATAATTTAATTTAAAAAATTGGCTTCAAATCTAAACAGAAGAATCTCAGATGGTCAAAAGACATTTAAGGAACTGCTCAACATCCTTAGCCGTTAGGGAAATGCAAATCAAAATGTCTCTGAGATACCATCTTAATATCTGTAGAATAAAGATCAAAAACACAGATGACAGCTTATGTTAGAGAGGTTGTGGAATAAGGGGAACACTCCTCCACTGCTGGTGGGAGTGTAAACTTGTATGACCACTCTGGAAATCAGTTTGGGAGTTTATCAGAAAACTGGGAATCAACCTACCTCAAGACCCAGCAATACACTCTTGGGCAAATACCCAAAAGAAACTTAGTCATACCACAAAACACTTGCTCAACTCTGTTCATAACAGTATTATTCATAGCATCTAGAAGTTGGAAACAACTTAGATGCCCCTCAACCGAAGATTGAATAAATAAAATGTGGCACATTTACACAATGGAGTACTGCTCAGATGTAAAATAAACAATGACATCATGAAATTCGTAGGCAAATGGATGGAATTAAAAAAAAAAAAGTCATCATGAGTGAGGTAACTCAGAGCCAGAAAGACAAACATGGTATGTGCTCACTTGTAAGTATATCCACTTATAATGCAAAGCAAAGAACAACCAGGCTATAATCCACAACCCCAAAGAAGCTAGGTAAAATAGAGGATCCTAAGAGAGACACATGGAGAAGGCTCAGGAAGGGGAAATAGCTACCGGGTTAACTGGGTGAGGGTGTAGAAAGGAGGCCATAAGGGATAGAAACATGAGGGATCTAGATGTTCAAGCTGAGGGAGGGCCAGAGAGGGAGAACAATGAAAGAACTATCTTGCTAGAGGGAGCCATCATGGGGCTAGGGGGAACCCGGTGCTAATCCACAAGGATGACCCCAGCTAAGACTCCAAGTGATATTGGAGATGGTTTGTGAACTGGCCTTGTCCTGTAATCAGATTGGTGAATACCCTAACTGACATCATAGAACCTTCATCCAGAAACTTATAGAAGCAGATGCAGAGATCCACAGATAAGCATTGGGCTGATCTCCTGGAGTCCAGTTGAAGAGAGAGAGGGAGGAGGGGATTTGAACAATGGGGTCAAGATTATGATGGTGGAAAATGCACAGAGACAGCTGACCTGAGCTAGTGGGAGCTCACAGACTCTGGACAGACAGCTGGAAACTTGCATGGGACCAAACTAGGCCCTCTGAATGTGGGTGACAGTTGTGTGACTGTTTTCGGGGCCTCTGGCAGTGGGACCAGGACTTATCCCTGGTACATAAACTGGCTTTTTGGAGCCCATTCCCTTCAGAGGGATGGATACCATGCTCAGCCTTGATGTAGGGAGGAGGGGCTTGGTCCTGTCTCAAGTTGGTATGCCAGACTTTGCTGACTCTCCAAGGGAGGCCTTACCCCTCTAAGGAGTGGATGGGGCATAGGGTGGGAGGAAGGCAGGGGAAGGGGAGAGGAAAAGGGGAGAGAGAGAAAACTGTGATTGGTATGTAAAATTAAAAAAAAATAAAGTTGAATATAAACCACTCTGCACCCTCAGAAGGATTTCTGGGGAGTGATGTCTTTAGTTCAATTGCTCTGTGAGGAAGAGGAATGCTCATTGAAAAGTTGTAAATTGAATCTGCTCTTTGGCAGTTTTGAAGCCAAAAATCTTATCATTTGAGTGGGAACAAAAGAAAAATAAGCAAAGCTTCCAACCTGTAGGACTCAAACCCCAAGCCCCTTTCCTGCCAAATCCTTTCAATCCTGAACTTAAAGGGGGGACACAAAGAGCTGTCTTGTCGCACGATGTCACAAACTTCATTCTCTCAGAGCATTTAAGAAACTCCCCAAACAATGCAATAAAGTACACAAGGAAAAGAGAACTCATGAACAAAAGGAGTCAAAATCAGCAACAAACATGACAGGAGATCCCACCTATGAGCACTTCTTGTATTATAATGATCAGAACGCTGTAAGTATAGATTGGTAAGATAGGTTATACTGTGCAGAAGCAAAGAAAAATCAAGAGGAATTTTCAGGGTCTGCCAAGAAGGAACAATAAGGTAATTGCACACC
This sequence comes from Phyllotis vaccarum, assembly GCA_033318265.1. NCBI lineage: Eukaryota > Metazoa > Chordata > Mammalia > Rodentia > Cricetidae > Phyllotis > Phyllotis vaccarum. Next base: position 136,692,986 of record JARWLC010000002.1, on the reverse strand, counting down.
CATAAAACTGCCAAGTGGAAACCCGGAAAATGAAGATCGGATTGCAGTTTTCAAAACACAATAACTTAATAGATGGATTTAATAAATGAGCTGGAAAATAAGTCAGAGGAAATTAGACATAAAGCAGGGTAGAGATACAAACTAGACAAGGTGGAAAGGAAGCTAAGACACAATTAAAAGCAAAAGTGTGTGTGTGTGTGCATGTGTGTGCGTGCACACGTATACATGTGTTTGTGTGTGTGTGTGCATGTGTGTGCGTGCACATGTATACATGTGTTTGTGTGTGTGTGCATGTGTGTGCGTGCACACGTATACATGTTTGTGTGTGTGCATGTGTGTGCGTGTACACGTATACATGTGTTTGTGTGTGTGTGCATGTGTGTGCGTGCACACGTATACATGTGTTTGTGTGTGTGTGCATGTGTGTGCATGCACATGTATACATGTGTTTGTGTGTGTGTACGTGTGTGTGTATGCATGTGTATGTGTGTGAGTATATGTGCCTATACATACACATGTAACTGCATTTCTGAAGGCATAGAGCCAGTGTGTGAAGGCAATGAAAGAGAATTCACCAGACATGATGAGGGATATCCAAGCATTCCAGAGATCTGCTTACCAGGGCAGAAGGATCACAGGCCTGGTGCTGGCATGGCCTACATACTGAGATCTTTTCAAAAGGAGAAAGAAAGAAAAAGAAAAGAAATGAGTATCTAGCATTTATATTTTAAATTCTACAACTAAAGAGAGTTTGATAAAAGCATAGAACAATGAAGAAAAGGAGAATTTCTTTTGTGTGTGTTTGTGTGTGACAGTTTGAATGTAAATGGCCCCCATAGTCTCATAGGGAGTGACATTATTAGGAGGTGTGGCTTTGTTGGAGGGGTATGGCCTTGTTGGAGAAACTGTGTCACTGTGGAGCAGGCTTTGAGGTTTCCTATGCTCAGGATATTGCCCAGTGTCTCAGTCAATCTGCTATTTTATGCACAGTGTAGGACTGTTAGTTACTCCTCGCCATGTCTTCCTGAACACTGCCTTTCCTCCCTAATGATAATAATAAACCTCTGAAAGTGTGAGTGGGTCACCTTAATTAAGTATTTTCTTTACAAGAGCTCCCATGGTCACGTGTCTCTTTGCAGCAATAGAAACCCTCACTAAAGACACTATGTGCCTGGCTTTTGGCTTACGTTGTTGGGGTCATATTTGTTCTTGTGTGTGTGGGCAGGGTCCAATATTGATGCCTGGCATCTTCCTTGATTGCTTTTTACCTTGAACACTGAGGGAAAGTTTCTCTGTGAACCTCCATGCACAGGGGTAAAAGGCAGTGTAAAGGGGAGGACACTTGTTCAGGAATGGTCTGCAAGCCAAAAAGACGGGGTTAGGACAGACTAACCCAAGCAGAACCCTGATCTCAGGCCTCTTGTATTAGGATATTTTACCATGACAACCTTCTTAAACTATATACCCATTTTTCTATTTATGAATCAAATAGCAATTTTTTAAGAGAGATTTTTTCTATCAATTTACTTGTAGTAGACAAAACTGGTAAGTATGGTGTGCTTTTTGTAATAACTTTTCTAGATAGAAGCACACTCATCAGCAAATGGTAGGAGTCTTTGCTTTCATAAACAAGTTGATAGAGTCCCTGTAATCTGTCCCTATCATTGTGCGTTTTTTTCACACAGTTTTCTTCTATTAAGATTGACTTACTGCATATTTTCCCTTGTGTCTAGTGGTCTGTCCTGGAGTGGCTATGACATTTGGAGAAACTGGTAGTAACAGTTATGTCAGGGACACATTTACTTAGAGTTCTTTGGGCTCTTTTTGGTTTACAGTCACTCCCGAGAATAATGAAGCTATAGTGAGCCACCTGGAGCTATAGTTCCAGTCATTATATGAAAATGCCCAGCATGGGAGATGTGGCGATACAAAAGAAGAAAAGTGTGTGCGTGCCTGAACTAAGCTGTCTCTCAGCAATGCTTTCAAATCCTTTTCTGCACAAAGCTGTAAATTGAGGGTTTGTACAATTTCAAGGCAAAAGAAAACTCACATCAAGTCAAGACACATTCATAAACAACACACACCTATGTAGATATATATTTTCCTAATGAATAGAAAGTGGTTGTCAACCTTCTTAATGCTTCCATGGCCTTATAATATAGTTCCTCATGTTGTGGTGACCCCCAACCGTAAGATTATTTCATTGTTACTTAATGTAAATATATGATATGTGTGATATCTGATTTGCGACCCCTGAGATGTGAAAGGGCTGCTCAACCCCAAAAAGGAATGTGACCCATAGGTTGAGAATGGCTGCTCTAGAGTATAATGCACAGCAAATGTGTTTCTAAGAGTTTACTTAAGAAAGCATCTTGGTAGAAGAGTTCCAATTTGACAGCCACCCTAATAACTGATATTACTCACACATTATTTGAGTTGAGAAGCAAAAGAAACAGTCACACACTGGCAATTATTTAAAAACTGAAGGATCGATGACTTTATTAAGAAACTGACAGTTTCCAGATTTGGAATAGAGTGAATTATTTTCAAAAATCCTGCACATGGCATTTGCTGCTGTTAGTCCCACGTGTTTGAGGTATTGTGATCATTTGATACTCAAAACCTTAGGCTGGACTAGGCAACATAGTGGGTCCCTATTTGTTATGTGATGAGATTTTTTTTTCCCTTGGGAGACAAAATGCATATGTCTTCTCACCCCAGAGAGGAGCCCATGAAAGACCAATGTATAGACATCACCAAAGTTCAACTTGGTAAAGCAATGAGTTTTATTGTAATTACTCACAAAAAAAGAAAGAAAAGAAAAGAAAACAGCTTGAGGGGTGACTTATAGGTGCATAAATGCTCAAATACAGATGGGTACCTGGAGTACACTGCACAGCATGCAGGCAGCTCAACAAGTTAGAGAGTGTCCTTTCCAAGGGGTGCGCTTGGTCTAAACCTCTTTCAGGCAACTTGGGTGGTTTCTACTTCTTCTAAGAAGTGGGTCTGGTCTCTGAGTCTTCTATATAGTTTGGCTCATTTGAGAGCAACTCTCACCTGTTTTTATTGCTTACTCTGGCAGGGAGGGGCCTGGTGAATCTGCTCAGTTTTAGGGTCTTCCTGAAGCTATTTTGAGTTGTTTACCTTCCTGCTTAAAGAGTATCCTTTTGGGATGGAATGCTTCAATCTCAGAGGAAACTGTTATACAATAGCCTTCAAAAATTAAAAATATGCCATATGCAAAGCCAATTAAAAATTATATGGCCAAAATTATGCCAACAATTTTCCCTGACAAACAGAAGAAGGAGAAGAGGAGGAGGAGGAACAAACTTAAACGAGGTGTGGTGGTTTCTTCCTGTAATTGCAGCATTCAAGAGGCTGAGGCAGAAGTATTGTCACAAATTTAAGGATAGTTCATGCTAGCCCAAGGCCCACTTAAAAGCAGAAACAAACAAAATCAAAGAGTTAGTGTATAGGTAGGCTAGGTCATTAAATGTCTTTCTCTGCCCTCGGTGGTCTTTGTAAAGTTTGTATCAATGTATGGATTTGTATTTCATAATTTGTTTTTCTACCAAGAGCTATGAATCAGACTTTGCATTCACAATGTAGTCTTTTGTTTTGTTTTGTTTCGCTCAAAACAGCCTTTCAGTATGTAGTCCAGGCTTTCCTAAAACCCAGTGTTCGTCTTACCTCAGGCTGGAACTCTAGAGTATATAACTTCATTCCCTATAGCAAACTGGATCTTAATATGAAAATGACATCTAGATATTGCCCATTTTCCTTTGATAACAGCCATTCCAGGGATGTCCTATTTTGACAAACTCATCACATTTGTAAAGTTGCTGCTCTGGTTTACTAGCCATCTGGTTCTCTTCACTTCTCCTACGGAGAGTGCCAGGCTTCTCAGGCTTCATCCCAAGGATGCAGCTGTAGCACCCCTGAGCTCTCCCTAATCACAAGTGTTAGACCGCACACTCACGCACTGGAGTGTTGACCTGTTATTGTCTTCTTATAAAATGGTTTTTCATGTTTGTGTTATTTTAGGTCACTATCTGCTTCAATGTTATGCTTTGAACACTGATCTTTACCTCTGTTTTCATCATCTTTTCAAATATTTTACCCTCACAACAAGATAAGTTACTTGGTAACATCAATCCCCAAATTTCAGTTAAAAATGTAGAGGTTGAAATGGAAGTAATTTCAGCTCAGAGTTGCCAGTCAAATACAGTTCAATTTTTAATTTTTTTTGCATGCTTGGACTATTTCCACAAAAGAGAAATATTCTATTAGGTTTTCCCACTTGACAATAATAGAAGGACTTTTGGTCACTTGCAAGTGATGCTCCTTTACTGTAAACAGATGTTTAATGTAGCCCTCAAGAACCTGACATTTACATTCCTTTATTGTTTTCTAAACATGCTGACTCCTAATAGTTCTACTGTTAGGACCAAGTTTAAAAACGTGAGCCTTTGAGGGACAACTCTCATCCAATCCATAGTGAGTGTTGTTAGGGCATTGAAAAGACATTGGCTCAACCTTCATGCTCAGAAGTGCTACACCTACACCAAGCAGTTAAACATGGGGCATATGGCATCCATGCTACTGGGAAGGTGATGTCATTACCAAACAGTATCTCAAGATTAATAAGGTTGAGTTAATTAATTAGAAAATATTTCAAGAATGAACTTACCTAGATAAAATAACACTAATAAAACATTTTTATATCAGTGAAATATTGACAATTTAGTCAATGTCTAAGGTTTAGTGAGACTTCTGACATGGCCAGTATGGATTTCTCTATGCTGCACAGGGCTATGTGGGGAGCCTGCTCTTCTTTTCTTGAAGCACTTACTAGACTCAAACATGTAGAACTCACCGCATGGCAGTCTTCTCTCAGTATAGACTGCTGCATGCTGCATGGCTCATCTTTACCTCTGACCCCTGTATGTTGCCCTGCAGTCAAAGAACAATGTGTGCATTGATATTAAATATATGTGCATATGCGTGCGCACGCATGTGCACACACAGACAGACACAGACACACACACACACACACACACACACACACACACACACACACTGACTCTTACAAGTGACTACAATGCCCTATAAAATTAATCTAATATTCCAAGTTCTGGCTCCTATGATAGAGTGGGCCTACATCATATATGCATTAATTAGTACTCTAAAGTAACATAACTTATCTCTTCTTTCTTTTGACTCTATCTCCCACTGTCCTCTCTTCATTGTGTTGTATCTGGCCAGTTGTCTTTACAGCTCATTAATCCTATAAGGAAGGTTACTTACAAGTCTGTCACTTACTTCAGGGATGGGTTTTGATTGGCTTGATTTAGATTCTACTCTTGAACTAGTGATTGTTTTGTGGGAATAGGTGATGTACCACTATTGGTCGTGTCTGGGCCTTGTTTCTGTCTGTGATAAAAGCTAAGATAGAAAGGATGCTTACCAGAACTAAGAAGAATTACATGGATCAGGAAAAAGACATCTGGGCTGACCAAAATAAAAGATGTTTGCTTTAGAAAAGTAAAGCAGACTGATTGATGTTAGCCACAGATGGAGGAGAGTGGAGATTTGGAGAGTAGATAGCAGACACATAATCAACTCTTGATATGGGGAGTGCTGGCTGAAATAACATGGTCAAGCCATTAGTGGACATGGCCAGGGTAACTAGAATATTCAGCAGGAAGCAAGATGGAGATGTTTGTCAAAGTCAGGCATTGTATTTCACAACTATAACCCTGCCTAAGCAGGAGGATTGTTCCAAATTTGAGGCCAACCAGGTCTATGTTGTGAGTTCAATGTCAGCCAGGGTTACATGATGAGTTCCATGTCAGCTAGGGCTCCATGGTGAGTTCCAGGTCAGCCAGGACTATGTGGTACGTTCTAGGGTAGCCAGGGTTACATGGTACATTCCAGGTCAGCCAGGGCTAGGTGGTATGTTCTAGGTCAGCCAGGGCTCCAGAGTAAGACTTAGAAAAAAAAAAAAAAAGCAAAACAAGCCCAGCACCCCCACCACTAGCACCCCCATTAACAACAACAACAAATACCCTAAAATGAAGTGCAGGAAATTTGAGCAAGCTCATCAGGCTGAGGGTGCTTGTGGTAAGAAAAGGCCATTTTCACTGGTTTCAAAGTTTTGCCATTGATTTTGGAAAGAAGGGAGGAGACTTTGTTTTGTTTACCTAAGATGCCTTATTTAGTTGATGGATGGCAGATGTCTTAATGTGCACGTGCAGTTCCTGAGCAGCAGGGTGGGAAACTGAAATGATAAAGAAGGCATTACTGGTACTTGTCTGGTAGGGGGCATCATGATGCCGAATTAGGACTTTTTCTTAAAAGTTCAAGGAGCCTAGAACTGAAAAATACCATTGAATATTAGCTAATGAGAATCAGTGTCACTGGGAAGGGGAGAAGCTGCCATCAGCAGGATTCCAGGAGGAGAAAAGCAAGAAGACTTCAGTGTGCTTGGCTGAAGGGAAAGTTCAGGGGTAGGTGTGAATGAGAGCAGAATCATGCTGACATTATATTTCAAGCCAGGGAGATATGACAAAGGCAGGCCTCAGTCTGGAAAGCTACATGGTTAGGGATATTTGCTGCATAATCATAAGGACCAGAGTTCAGATAGTTGAACACAAATAATAAGCCAGAAATCCAGAAAATACCCATAACTCCAGGTCTGAGGAGTCTGACGTGTTTTCATGGTCTGTGTACCTACACAGGCATGCGCAATCTCCAACATATGTCCACAAACACTCATAATGACACATAAACACTCATGAACCTATAATCCAGGTCTTAAAAAATTTGAAGACAGGTGTCAAAATAAAACTCCCTAATGAAGGAAAGATTGAGAATCATCTCCAAAGAGGGGCTGTTTGGGACCTTCCAAGGCAGGTGGCAGAGGTGTCCTGAGCTTCTGATGAGGCTGTAGGAAGTGATCTTGCCCTTTGTTCATACTTTACCTGTTGGGGAAAGATATTGTCTTACAAAAGCAAAGAATTTATAGAAGTAATGGAGAATTCAGTTTTGACTAAAAGACTGTTTCATTCTTTTGAAATTCTGGAAGGTCCTGGTTGGACAAACGTGTTGCCCCCAAATACTGCAGCTGCATAATAAAGAAGTACCTCCAATGCTGTCTGACACCAGAGGGCCACACCAAAGGCACTGCCCTGCTCTGGCCCACACACCACTCCATAAATTATCTTCTACGGGCTAAAAGGAATTCGATGGAGAATTTGTTATCTTACTTGCATGTAGGTGCAATTTAATTATGGTTAGCTGACCATGGAGCTAGGTTTCTTGAGCTTGAATTCTGACCCGCCTCTAAATAGATATGAATATCTTTTGAAAGTACATCTAAATATAGCCCTATGCTCTTAAGACAAATGCAGTTTTTAGTCTGCAGCCATTTATCTGTTTTAACATAGATCTCATATAGAGTTAATTAGAGAAGCAGACTAGCACATATTTCGGAGACATGACAAGAGAATGCTCATTTTAGTTTATTAATTTGCTTATTGTTGATTAATTCAGTCATGTCTTTATTGAATCAGAATATACATTGTTTATAATGAAACAGTTAAGCATCTACCTCTATACCCATATAAAGAGGGTTATGTAAGCAGGTTTGATATCTATAAAAGAATGTGCTTCAGAATGTTATCCAAGACTGCATTTTTATGAGATCGAAACATATGATTTAATTTTTTGCCAATTTGAAAGAAATTCTGTTATGTAATATAAGGCCATTTGGAACACCACAAATAAAAAAAAATTCTTTCTTCCACTTTTTTCTTTGATATTTTGAGACAGTCTCACTCTGTAGCTCAGCTTAACCTAGGACTCACTCTGTAACCCAGGCTGACTTTAAACTCAAAGCAAACCTCCTGTCTCAGTCTCCTAAGAGATAGGTTAAAAGATATGTACCACCATGCCCAAATGGCAAAGCTGTTTCTAATATCTACATTCATTTTTCTAGCTAAAGTGAGACTCATTGAACATCAAGGTATGATAATAAAATTTAGCCTTCTAGAGTGCACTCAAGTAGACTTTGATAAGCTTATATCTTCATATCTCTCTCCTTGTAGTGAAGAATATAATCCCAGCTTGGACCTTAGCGAAGACTGCTGGTTCTCAACCTTTCTAAGGCTGTTCCTCATGTTGTAAAGACCCCCAACCATAAAATTATTTTTCTATTCCATAACTATAATTTTTCTACTGTTATGAATCATAATATAAATGTCCGATATGCAGGATGTCTGACGAGAGCTCTGTGAAAGGGTTATTGGTGAACAAATGGAGAACCAACTATATTAGGCTAATTGAAATTACTTTTGTTGTTGAGTATAAAGCCATCAATGAATTTTCACATAAAAGTTGGATTTTAATTCTATTTTAGTTATTCACCTAAAAACATATTTGATGGCAGTAATTAGTTTGGGTTAATCATGTGACTATTGTAGCTGGCACAGATTTATCATAAACATATATGATACTTGCATTTCGTCCCTGTTTCTTCTGTCCCTGTGGGTGAACATAGACCCCCAGGCCCAGCCTAGTAGAATATTAACCCATTTCCAACTCTATTGTTTAGAATGTCATCTAAATGGAATCAAAACGGTACCTGTCTGGTTCTGGAGTTTTATATAGCACTGGGCATTTGAGATTCATCTCCATAGAATCTGTACTTCTTAGAAGTGTGTGTATTCACACATACACACATGTGCACACACACACATATTTAACGTTTCATTGTAAAATATACCACAATTAATTTATCTTCCATTTGATGTAAGTTGGATGATTTTCAATTTTGACCACAAATCAGGTAGGAAAAATTGTGCATAGGGCTTTTCCCCCTTTCTTGCTGGGAATGTATGGTTCTCTTTCTTTGAGATAAATGTGTAGGAATTAATTTGTGGGTCAAATGGTAACTGGAGATTTGATTTTATAAAACATTGTCAAGGTGTTTTCTAAAGTGGTTGCATCAGTTTTGCACCCCGCAATGAGTAATATCAGAGCTTCAGTTGTTCTGTGCTGCTGTAAACACTTAATATTGTCAGTGTTTTTTCTTGATTGACACTCAGATAGGTTCCAGTTTGCACTGTTCTGTGGCTGTCAGCTGCTTTTGTCTAATGACTAACAGTGTTCCTTTATAGTCATTTTTGGTGAAATGCTTGTACAAGTTCTTCGCCCATTTTTAATTGAGTTCCTTATTCTTACTGCTAAGTTGTGAATCTTCTGTATGCATGTTTCAGATGTCAGTTCTTTGTAAGATGTCTTTTAAAGTGAAATTTATTTATTTTTTACTCTTGGCAGGAAGAAGGAACTTGAGATGAGCTCTCATTGAGCAGACCAGGCAAGTTCTGAATTAATAGTGCCCCTGCTTCAACATCCTGAGTGAGGGGGTTGCAGAGTGTTGGAAGACGCATCTGATTAAAGTGCAGTCCAGGTAGTGTGTCAGTTTTCTTGTGTCTCCTATAATCTCTGTCTTTCATCTAAAACACACCAGTCTACTCATGTCTTCGGGTTTATCTCCAGTGAGGTCTTCACCTCAGCTGTTATGTTTGGGTCTGTAGCCCATTTTTAGTTATTTCTTAAAGTTGTGCTGGGTAATGATCAAAGTCATTCTGGCTTTGGATATCCAACTGTGTCAGGATGTGATTTTCAAAGGACAAATCTTTCTGTTCTGGAATGCTTTGGTATCTTTGTTATTAAAAAAAAAAAAATCAATGGTCTGTACCATGTGTGGGTGTGCCCCTGGATTCTTTTTTCTTTCCTGTTGATGTGTCTATTTCTTGGCTGAAAAATATTGTCTTGACTATAGTTATAAAATAAGTCAGCCAGTGTGAGACTTAAAATTCTGGTTTTATTTTCCTTAGAATTATTTTTAATTATTTTAGTTCATAAGATTTCCATGTAAATTTTAGGATCAGTTTAAGGGGGAATAAGCCTGACTGATAGATGATGGAGTTCGGGAGTTGCATAGAATGAGTAAGTGAATTATGGTGGGCATGACTCATGTAATCTGAACATGGCTTGGGTCCTCTAACTATGCCAGCATTTACTCCATCAATGCTGTATGTTTTTTTATGAGGCTGCTAAATATTTGATTGAGTTTATCTTTATTTCATAATACTGTACAACGCTCAATTTTTAAATGTTACTGGAAGTATATAGAAAGGAAATTGAGTTTTTAATATTGCTTTTGTATTTTGAAAACTTGGACTAACAACTAAATTAGGTTTTCAAATTGAATCCAGGAACAGTGACATAGTGAAATATACCCATAATCCTAGCATTTAGGAGGTTTGGGGCAGGAAGATCAGGCCAACCTCAGCTACATAGAAAGTATGAGGCTAGCCTAGGCTACATGTGACATTCTCTAAATTAATCAACGTATATAAGCCGGCAAACAAACAACTAATTATAATAGAATCTTATAAGGTAGGATTTACCTCAGCAGCATTAGCTACATTTGAGCATCAGTTGCAATATTCACTATGCATTTTTAGCAGGCTAATGCAGGAACCATGTGATCAGCAGTACAGCATTTGACAAAATTTCACGTCTCAGTTTAAGTACCACACAGAAACCCATAGTCACAACAGGAGTATAGGGGATATTCTCAGCACTTACAAAAGATAACCGAATATTCTGCAGACACAGTCCATGCTTAATGGTGAAAGACTGTGTGCTTCCTGCATCAGATACCAGGTAAAGACACCCTTTAATGCAATGATAAGCTTTGCCAATGCCATGGGGCAAGAGAAAGAAATGATAGGCAAGAATAGAGGAAAAGAAGAAATTATCTTCATTCGCAAAAATCATAACTGACTCCAGAAAACCAGGAAGACAATGGCTCTGCAATAAAATGATTTCAGGTATTGTTAACAGTTACAAGTGATAATACTTAACAGCATTATAAAACAGGAATGTATTAAAGGTCCCATATATTTTAAATTTTTCTAAACACACATTAAAAAAATCTAAAAGGATATTGTCTAAATTAGTTTTAGCAGTGCATAACGCTATAATTCTATATTCAAGATATTAATGAACTATTTTGAATATATTTTTTCAGCAGAAGTTTTAAAATTTGGTGTATTTTGGTGCTGTTTTGAACTACAGAATATGCTATTGTGAGCTGGTCACATTTCAAATGCACAAGAGGCCTCTGTGGCTGTTGGATGCCTTACTGTAAATACAGGGTGTCATTTTCTTCTCTTCAATACCTTCGTTTCATATTGGTACCTGGTATCTAATAAGTGCCTTATAAAGGAATTGGAAAATGCTTTATCTTTATGTCTTCTACATGAATTTACATAGAATTGGTATCACTTCAGCCTTAGATGCTTTATAAATTTGGCCAGGTAAAGCCACCTGAGCCTGTAATTTTCTTTGCATAAACGCGTATTTAACTATAAATTCAATTTTTAAAAAATACTAAATTTTTTCAGTGGTTTGTCTCTTGTCTAGTGAACTTGGTAAGAACTTTAGAGGTTGTATCTATTTTGTGTTTCAAATGTATTGGGTATTTGTTTATAAGGTTTCTGTGTCTGGAGTGTCTGTTGGACTGCTAGTGATGCTTCTTCCATTTATAGCACTGATGAGCTCTCCTGATCTACATCTTATTCCTTCCTTAGTTTTCTCTCTTTAATAAACTTCATTTTAGAGAATAATTGGAAGTTCACAGAAAAAATGGGGGAGGATGCAGAGATTTCACCTATGGTCTCCATAGCCATATACAGCTTCTTTGGTTATGAATATCTTTCACCTAAGAATCTGTCAGATCATGTAAACACACATTGACACATCTTATTATCCAATGCTTGTACTTCACACTGGTAATATATATCTTTAAAAAAATACTTCTTTTTTTGTGGCATCTTTTAGTGATTTCACTACCCTGGAGGTCTGTTTATCCCTCTCAATGGCTAATCAATATTGCTTGTTCATTTTCTGCATAGTCTGACTTTTCCCAAATGCTAGATAGTTGAGACCAGATAGACAGATTTACTTCACACTGACTTCCTTCACTCAGAAATATGGATTTATTTTTTCCATGTCTTTTTATGGCTCAATTACTCATTTCATTTTAGCAGGGAACGATATCCTACTGTCTGGCTGCACCTGTTTATCTACCATTCACTGCTCGAATGTCATCATAGTCAGTCACAAGTTTTATGATCATGGATCAAGCTGTTCTAAACATCTTTTGTAAGGTCATGAACTTTCAACTACTTTGGGTAAATGCTAAGGAGTGTGATTGGTGGCTCATACAGTAAGAGAAGAAGTTGAGTTTTGTAAGAAACTGTTAAGCTCTTTGGTTCTTAGGAAAGATAATTAAGAGTGTCTATGGCTCCGCATCCCTGCCGGCAATCAACATTGTCACTGTTCTTGACTTCGGTCATTCTGATAGGTGTGTTGCTTTCTGATTCTCACTTAGACTGTTGGGAAGCCGACCTCTGCAGAGCCCTGGAGGGGGGTGCTGGCATCACTGCTGCCTGTGATGTTTGGTACAGCCACTATTGCACCACCTGACCCTGCTGCTTTCTTATGAGGTGATTAATTATGGGTTTGCTGGAAATAGGCCTACTCAGATTTCCTACCTCTTCTTAAGTGAGATCTGCAGGTAGTCTTTAAGAAATTTATTTCATCCTGGTTGCCCAACTTGTGGACATGATAGTCCCACCAATACTGATAACTCTCCTTTAATTTAAAATTTCCATTTGAGTCTCCCCCCCCTTAGCCCAACTAGAGGCTTATTAATTGATCTTTCTATTGTTTTTGTTCCAATTCACTTACTGTTTTAATTTGATTGATTTCTACATTTTATCACTTTTTAATCCAAGTACAATTACATCCTCATTTCTCCCCTTCCCTTTCTTTCCTTCAAACCCACTGATGTGTACACTTTTTTCTCTCACTTCCAAATTAACGAGCTCTTTTAATTGTTTATTATATAATTATATGTGATTATACTACACATAGGTGTGGTAAATGTTAAGGTAAATATTTAAAAATTAGTTAAATTATACTATTTAGCAAAGTGGTGGTAATAGGTTCTCCTGTAAGATCCATGACCTTAGTAGCCTAGGATTGTTGCTAGGTTTTCAGTACCAGGTATGATTTCCCTTTTGTTAAGAAGGCCATAAGGACAATTATACAGATGTTGGTTACTGCCAAGGTATGTGTGCTACTAATGCGCCTGGGTCACAGGCATCATAGCTAGGTAAGATCATTGGTTTTCTTCCCTTGTAAGCCTGCATGGCACTCTCTGGAGCTATGAAATATAGTCCTGGATAGGAGATGTTCAGGTTAGATCCAGTTTAGATATTCTAGGTCTTATGTCCAAAATACAGAGTGTCTTCAGAATAGGGAATAACTTTCTACCTCTGCAAGGTAACCATAGGCATTAACCACAGCCTATAATGCTTTGAAAGTCTATTGGACAACCATGGCCAATAACTCAAAAGAAGAGGCTTCTCACTGCCTGGTGCTGGGTTTTTTGTTGCATTGTTATCTAGCTGAGTTAATGCCGTTTAAACTAACTAACTAACTAACTAACTAACTAACTAACTAACTAACTAACTACCTAACTACATACCTAACTAACTAACTTACTAACTTACTAACTTACTATATTCATGTGTGTGTACATATATATATATATATATGTAGACACACAGATATATTTGTAGCATATGTAAATTTTAGGCAAGGAAATAATATGATTCTTTATGTTTTTTTAAAATTTACTTACTGTTTTTAATTTTGTTAGTTATACTGCATTTTTGTTATTTCATTTATCTGCTTAATCTAACTTGGTATTCATTTTCTTAAAATGGAGATCATTATGACTAAGTTTCACTCTTCCTTGATAATATATGCATTTAAAATTAAGTAAGCATGTATTTTGTTATATCCAAACATGGATTTTATTAAACAAAACTGTATTTTCAGTTTCATTCACTGAACATACTTTATAATTTCTTATGAGATAGTTTTCTTTCGCCCATGCATTATTTTTGGTCTATTGTTTAATCGCCTAGCATTTCAGGATTCCCACATACCTTCCAAATATAATGGGGTTTTAGTTGGATTTTGAGAGCAAAAGTTCTTGTTTCTATTCTTTTTCTTTTTTATGCACTGTGGCTCCCTGTCTGTCTTGGGAAATGCTGTATGTGAGCCCTCAGAGCACACATTCTGCTGCCTTGGATGAAGTGGGCTATAAGTGTTCATTAATCCCCCTCATTGGCGCTGTTGAGTTACACTAGATTATTGCTATTCTCTTTGCTAAATCTGTTTGTTTGTGAGGAGAGTTAGGGCCTGTAGCAATGGGAGCATCTCTTCCTCCCTAAACTTCTATATGCTTTTGGCTTGTGCGTTGTGATAATATGTTGTTAGGTGTACATACATAAAGGGCTGATGGACTTCTCAGAGAATTAACTCATTATGGTTCCTTCATTTATTCTCTCCCCTGCCTCTCATGTCTGAGTGTGTGTTTAGGTGAACGTGGTGGGATTGAAGAACTCAGGAGGTCAGGAGACAATGTATGGGAGTCAGGTTCCTACTCTACCAAGTGAGGTGCAGGGTTCTGAGTGTGGATCGCCATGCTTGGTGGCAAATACTTTCACCTCCTGAGCCACATGCCACCTCATATTTCCTTACTAATGTGCAGCACCCTTCTATCCCCTTGATACTTGACTTTGAAGCCAGCTTTGATGAAACTAATGCCCGTTTCTTTTCCTTTAGTTAGTATACTATGTCCTTTTCCATTCACTGAGTTAGTCTTTATGTATGTATTCTTAGGTATAACTTTGAAGCATAAGCAGCATGTTAGTTTTTTTTTGTTTGTTTGTTTTTAAAACTACCAACAGGGTTTGTTCTTAGATTGTGGCATTTAGATTATAGACATCAAAGTGGCTCCTCATCCAGCTGCATTGAACCCTGCTGCTGTTTGTTTTCGGGTTCCTCCCCCTTTTCCTTTTGCAAATATTGCTACCACTGTCCTATTGTGTTCATTGTATGACTCTGACTTTTTTTCCCTCCTTTATCGCCATATTATTTACACTTGCCCTGTTGCTTTAAGAAAAATGATGAGTCTAGGTTTTTGTATGTCTATATACTATTTCCATACCTGGTGACCAGGGAAACCAGAAGAGGGCATCAGATCACTCCCTCCCGGACAGATTCTGAATTGGTTGGGGCTACTATGTAGATGCTAGGAATTAAACTCAGGTCCTCTAGAAGACTTTTTTTAACCCTGCGGGGTCACTTATGAATGGTTGCTCTAGAACATCCAATACACACAACTAGTGAGAGTCCACTGTTACATAACACTGTACTTCAGTGAAGGCAAATACTTCAGAATACTGATGCCATGCGTATTCTCTTCTCTCCAGACCGTATGTGCTATTGGTTGTATCACCTTAAATGCAAGCATAGGTACACACAGAAGGGTTTCTATTAGAATGTATCGCTGGCATCATTAGAAAGAAGCCGATCTATCATTTTGCCCCTTCTCTTTCTGGTGTATCTGTTTACTATGAGGGTTAGAGATTCTGATCTGTATCATTTCTCTTCTTTAAAGAACTTCTTAAAACATGTCCTTAGAGATGAAATGATACAACAAATTCTTGTTCCCTTTCTTGCTCCAGAAAATTACCCTTTCCCTGTTGAATTTTTCAGGTGCAGAGCTCAAGGTTAGTGAGGTTTTGCTCTATAGACATTTAAAATGCTGTCTCCCACTGTCTTCTTGCTTATGAGGTTTCTGAGAAATTGGATGTGTTCCTGTATTTGCCTCACTGCAGGAAGCTGCTGCTTTCTTTGGATTTACATCAGGATTTTTCTGTTTTTTGATTTTCTGTCATTTGAATGTGACATGTGTGTATGCCAGGCTTTAACAATGCTTTTTTAGCATTTAATATGTTGTTCTCTATGCTACTGTAATCTGTGACTGTTACCAACACCAACGTGGGGGAAATCCTCAGGCATTATTAATATTGCTTCTATTCTTTCTTCTCATTTGCTATTTCTATATCTTCTCAGCTACCTTTCACTTCTTGACTATTCTGTCTCACTACTCTGCAGCTGACCTAGACAAACATTATTCGATTTTAAAAAATTATTTCTTCATTTGTATGATTTGCTTTACCCTAATTTTTCCCCTCCTCCTTTCCTAGCCTGTGGTTTCCTAAGGTAGAACCTTTGAGTATGTTTTGAAAGCTTTGTGTGTTTGGACATAAACATTTCAAGGTATACATTGTGTGTGAGCACTGCTGGAGTTGAAGCAGTGCTTTGATGTGGTTGACACTGGGCTTTGTGTTCATCCTATTCAGCATCTGCTCACCTGTAGGTTTCTCTTGACACAGAAATACATTGTTTTGTTTGCAAATACTTAATGATTCTGAAGAGTTCTTTTGGCTATCAATTTCCGGTTGAGTTATGCTATGCTCAGAGAGCATGCTGTGCAGGCTTTCAGTTTTTAACCAATTTATTAAGACTCATTTTAAACACTAGAGGATTATTCACTTTAGGGACCTTCCCTTGTCCATGCTGTGCTTGTTGGGAGTAGTGGACTGGTCTATCTAAACCATTTGTGTCAAGTTGGTGTTTAGTGTGCCTGTATTCCCTTTACACTGATTTGAAATCTTGTTGGCATATCATGTCCAGTGATAGAGGAGTGTGCAGTCTTCTGACCATTGTTGTAAACTCATTCATTTTGGTTTTTCAATTCTACCTTTATTTCATTTATTATAAAGCTGTCTTCAGTTCTGTAATACTGAGAATTTGCAGGTCTGTTGGTGAACTAAACCCTTTTTCAAAAATACTATAAAATTTATAAATGCTTAATTTAAGCTGTTTCTAAGATACAATCAATTATATGCTGACCTTCCTTAAAACTGATTTTTCTAGATTGTTTTCATGTATGCCATAATGAATAAATTTATGATTATGAAAGCACTTCTAGAATTGCTTAAAGTTTAGTCTGCTAATATGTTTAAAGTATGCAGTTTAGGAGTTATAAATGTCAAAATTCAAATTTAGGAAGCAGACACAGGAAATATTCCAGCTATGGTATCGATATACTCCTGTGGCTCTCATTTTACCTCATACACATCTCCATTTTTAATGATCTATTTGCCTAGTCCTCTTCTTCATCACACAAGAACTCTGCCTCAGCCTCTGGTGTCAAGACTAACAGAAAGCTCACTGAAGATATAAATAAAACATAATAAGGGGCTGGCCGTGTGCTCAGCACAGCACAGGTTCAGCTTGCAGGGGGTTCTAGTTCATGCCATGAATAAAAACAGAAAACCTACATCCCAAGGGACTTTCAGGGAGCTTTTTGGTTTTGGTACTGGGCTTCTTGGGATTTTTGAGTTTCATATGTAACCTCATCCCAGTTTGCAGCAAAATTGAAAGTCTTCCCTCCATAGAAATCCACTTCTCAGCCATGGGCAAACAGATGCCTAGTAGCCTTATGTGACAGAAAGCTTCAAGTTATTAACCTGAAGTCCATTGGAATTAGATAAATGGTTATAATTGCATCACAAAATTCATTTTATGTTGAGTGGGTAAGCATTCAAAATTTATGGAATGAATGAATAATGATTGCACATTTAATTTTACTGTCCTGTGAAATGCTGTTTTTTTTTTCCTTTGTAAAAACAGCAATTTAATGACTTCTTTTGTTTGACTTTTAATTCACAGAAAGTAGAAAAGGCAATATTGAATCTTAAAATTCTGTTTCTCTTTGGCATTGTTCCCATCTGGCTAAAATGTAGAATGCCAGATTGAGGAGCCAGTTTGGTATCTGAGACACGCTACATGTTTCCATAATGGGTTAACCATTTCTAGGGAAAAGCATGCTGCATTTTTTGAAGAAACAATCAGATTAAATAAGCTGTTTTCTTTGACAGTGATTATTTTTAATCTCACTTTCCTGACTCCAGTTTCAATGACTTCCTCTGATTTTTAGCAATGGGTGTTTTGATATTGCAACAGGATATTATGCAAATATAAATCACATTGGATTAGAATATTTCCTAAGAAGCAGAAGCAATGTTCTTGCTGGCTTGATAAGTGTAAATGACTCTAATTATCCTTTTCTATAAAGCATTCTGAGAAAAAAGTCAGGCTACGGGGGGACAATCAACTAGACTGTCTGTGTTGAGAAATAGGTAGTTAATTCAGTTCATGGAGGACAAAGTGCTTAATTACCTCATAGGACCAACTTTCCTGGTTTCTTCTTATTTGAGATGCATTTGTGGACTATAAATAATGAATGGCAAATCTTCATCTATACATTCATACAGTTCATTGGCTTAACCCCAAAATGACTCTAGTATGATTTGTGTGTATGCAGAAGGTATATATTCATGTGTGCACACACAAAGGCCAGCAGTTAACTTTGATTGTCATTCCAAAGAAGCTGTCACCTTGTTTTACAGATGGGGGTCTTGTTGGGACCTGGTGCTTTCTATATAGGTGCAGGAATCAAGGCAGGTCCCATGCATGTATGTACAGTAAGAATTGCAACATGAGCTCACCTATCTTCTTCTGCTTCTTACTGTTTTAAAATCAAAAGATCAAAGATAAGCAATGCTCCCATTTTAAAACATTAAATGGGGATCTGAAATGTATCTACCAGGCCCTAATTTCTTTATGTAAATAAATTTAAGGAGAATTATCGGAGACTAAGGCAAAGTGAGGCATGGAGACACACCCCCTATTCTTTGTCAGATTATAATAAAGTTACATTACTCATTACTTTCTTTTCTTCCCTTCAAACCTTCAATAAACTCTTTCTTGCTCTCTTTCAACTTCATGGCTTCTTTTTTCATTAATTGTTAATTGTTATTACATGTACATACATACATATATATTCTATCATGCTCAGTTGGTATAATGCTGCTTGTATGCTTTCAGGGCTGACCGTTTGGTATTGGATAACAAATAAGTGTGCCCTTCCATGGGGAAGACTATTTTTCTTACACAGCATTCTGCAGTTGCTTATAGATCTTTGGTAGGGTTGAGGCCTTACCTGCTTTCCCTGTCCACTTTGCAATGTCAATTAGTGCTGTCTTCATTCAGCTCGTGTTTAGGCAGTCATATTGATGAGACTTTATGGGTATAGCTTCTGACCCACATGAGACTCACAGATCTTTTGGGACTTAGAATCATTCCCTCTTCATCACAGTGACTGGAGCTCTAAGTGCAGGAACTAGGTTTAGATGTATCCATTGCCACTGAGGACTTTAACTTTATTTTCATTGGTTCTGGTTTTCTGTAATGGTCTCTATCTGTTGCAAAGAAAAATGTCCTTGATGAGGGGTGAGTATTACACTTATCTGTGGTATTAAGACAGACACTTAGATTGTAGTTAGGGATTATGCTGGGTTGGTAGACTAGTGGTTGTAGATTTTCCTCCAATACATGATTTCATTGGCACTGAGTAATAAACTAGGTCTCCAGTATCAGTGGCGATTTTTCTCTTGATGAGTGAGTCTTAAGTCCACTTAGGGAACTGTTGGTTACTACTATGTATGTGTGCTACTATTGTACCTTTAGAGGTGGTGCCAGATGATCTTTGTTGTCATTCACAAGTGTCATAGCTGGGTACAATTGTTGGTTGCTTCCCTCCTTAGAAGCTTTTATAACACCTTCTGGTACCACAGAGATGGCATGTTCAGGTCAGCTCTTGCTCAGGGGTCTTTGGGCTCTGTGTGTGAAGTGCATGGTATCTTCAGCAATAGGGTCTTACCTTTAGTCTTTGGGTGGTAACTACGGTCAATAGCAATAGTCTGTATGTTTGAGGAGTGTCTCAGATGGTCCTGATCAACAACTCAAAAGCAGTCTTCTCATGTCTCTTATTGAGGTTTTATTGAGTGGTCTTTTTTTTTGAGGAATTGTCCCAGATGAGAAAAGCTCATTTAATCTATATATGTATATACATAATTACATATATCATAGGCTTTTTAGATAGTTAATAGTATAAGATTTTATGATTTTGCCAACGGTCTTATTATTTTAGACTGCTCCCCTGCATCTTCCTTCCTCTTTCTTCTGAATTTTCTTTCCTCTCTTTTGGGAAAGAGCCACCCTCTTCCCATTTCCATGATTAGATCACTGGTACCCTGCTATTTCCCTCTTTATTGCCTCCCAACACCTATGTTCTGGTAATGGTCCCATTTTACCTTCTTGGTTTTTGAAGTTGCTCCAAGATATGTACTCACATCTGAAGATTTGGAGCTAGGAGCCCCTGATGAGACAGAACATGCAATGCTTGTCCTTCTGTGTCTATGTTACCTCATTCAATGCGATCTTTTTATACATTTACCTGAAAAGATAATGATTTAATTTTTCTTAGCAGATAAATAGTATTCTGCAGCGTTCATGTACTATAATTTCATTATCCATTTTTCTGTTGAAGGACACTTAGAATGTTCCTATTTCCTAGCTGTTGATAATCAAACAGCAATGAATGTGTCTGAGCAAGTGCCTGTGGTGGTGTAATGATGTCATATCCTTTGGGCATATGCCAAGGAGTAGTACAGCTGGGTCATATGGTAGATTTATTTTTAGCTTTTTGAGAATTCTCCACACTGATTTCCAGAGTGTCTGCATAAGTTTCTAGTCCTACCATCAGTGAGTGAGGGCTCCCGTTTCTCCTCCACTGCCCTCACACTTGTTCTTGTTTTCTTGATCTTCGCCATTCTGACTGGGGTAAGATGAAAACTCAAATTTTGTTTTGATTTACATTTCCCTAATTGCTAGGGATGGTGAACATTTGTTCAGATCTATCTTAGCCATTTTTTTGAGAACTCTCTGCTCAGGTCTCATGCCCATGTGTTGAGTGGGTACTCTCTTTTATTTCTCTCTTTCTTTTTTTGAGTTCTTTATATATACTGAGTATTAATCCTCTACCAGATATCAACTGGGAAATAGTTTCTTTCATCCCATGACTTCCTCTTCACTAGGTTGATTGTTTCTTCGGCTGTGAAGAAGCTTTTTGTTTTATGAAGTCCAATTTGTCAATAATTGGTGGTAATTCTTGCTCAAATGGAGTCTTATTTAGAAAGTCCTTTCCTATACCTATATCACATAGGGTATTGCCTGTGCTTTCTTCTAGTAGTTTCAGATTTTGTGTTTAGGTGGCTGAGCTATTTGGAGTTAGTTTTTATGCAAGGTGACAGAGTTCTAATTTCATTCTTTTGCAGATGGACACCTAGAGCTTCTTAAGTGTGTGTAGGACATTATTTAATTTTATGGCCATATAAATCTTACTAAGGATGAGACAATCTTCTGTTTATGATCTATTTTATATGATTTTTAAACAGCCTTAACATTATCCTTGATATCTAATATTAAATTATTGTGCCTTCTACCTAAGATAAATGTATAACAAATTTCTTACTTGTGTATACTTAATCAGCTTTTCACAAAACACTTACAGGAAGTTCAGTATGGAAAGGTCTTCAGGGTCATTGTCATCAGTGACCCACATGGCTGTAGACATCTAACTTCCATGAACACCTTATTCGTCCTAACCTGGGCTCAGAAGCTGTCCCATCTGTTCTGTAGCTCATCTCACTAGATTACCTCACTGATTCTTCTCTCAATGTACTGCCTTACATGCACTGTTGCTTCTTATGGGTTTATTTATAGCCACATAACATCCTTGAGTCGTTTCATTTAAGTAGCAGCTATAAAAACTAAGTTGTACTGAATTGCTTCAATAAGCCTCGGCTACCTCGTGATGAAGAGAACTTTTGTCTCCATAAGTTGGTCAAATTAATGACTTAAAATCATTTGAGTGTGTGTTACCCTGTAAGTCATACTGCTCCTTAAATTTGATCTAGAGTTATCTAAGAAAGCCCAGGGTAAGGTTACATACTTTCAGGCAATGTAAAGTTTACTTTCCAACTTACTTGATTTTCACTTCAAAAATAGATTTGACTTCTTTAACTCTTACTCTAAATAATGGACTATTTTTCAGTTTGGGGCAGGTTTAAATGCCTGTTTAAATATAGATTAAGGTAAATATCCATGAGCTAGGTGTGTAATCTGGTGTTTAAGTAGTATGAGCTTGGTCCCAACACACAAAAAGGTAATAAAACAAAGTGGTGACCAAATGTCACAGGTGCTGAGGGAGAGGCAAGAGAAAGGACGCAGGAACACGAGACAGAGGACAGATGCAGAGCAGTGCATTCTCCACTGTGATAGCAAGAAAGCACACATGGCTATGAGCTTTTGAAATATGAATAATTTTAATTAAGATCCACCATGGCAGGAAATGCAATCAGATTTGAAGCTGTATGAAGAAGAAATGTAAACATATTTATAACATTTATATAAAATTAGTATAATTTCTACTTAATATCATTTTGGATAATTTTGCTTGACATCTTTAAATAATTGTTACGTGGCTACTAGAAGACACATCACTTGTGCATCTTACTTCCTGTTGCTACCAAACTGTGTGCTAGCATAAGTGAAAAAATACATAGTTCTCAAACTGTCATGATCAAAGAAAATTTAACAGGGGAACAGCTGAAGGATGATGTCACAGGTGCCTGGGATACAGGGAGAAGGAGATTTATCTCTCAGGCCACTTGGCTGCTTTGGAAACAAACACCTAGGCAAATGGTGACTTCTGACTTCTCACACTGGCGCTTCTTGTTTTGTGATAGAAATCTTATATTTGATACTTGGGTCTGAGCAAACAGATGGGCAAGGAGAATCTTGGTGGCAGCAGTGGCTTCCTGTGTTCAACACTGCGGAACACTCTCTACAGTTTTGCACAGTTCCCAGTGGTTGGTGTGGACTTGCTTATCTTTTAGATTTTAGGTTTGATCATGTGGCTAGCTCTAAGCAATAAAACATGGAGGCTTTAAAAGGTGATACCTATTATTCATTGCTCTTTTATTGGCTTGACAGCCACGTGAGATGAACAGGTAAGACCTGCTATGCTGGATAGTCTTATGTCTACTTGACATAAGCTAGAGTCCTTGGAGGAGAGAAAGCCGCAACCAAGAAAATGCCTCCATAAGATCCAGCTATTGGAAAGCCTGTCAGGTATTTAATTAATTAGTGGGTTTTGTGAAAGGGCCCCAACTGCAGTGGGTGGGGCCACCCCTAGGCTTTTGGTCCTTGGTCCAGTCTGAGCAAGCCACGTGGAGCAAGCAAGTAAGAAACACCCCTCGATGGCTTCTGCCTCGCCTCCTGCCTCTGGGTTCCTGCCTTTCTGAGTTCCTGTCCTAATTTGTTTTAATGAAGAATAGTGATATGGAAGCGTAAGCTAAATAAAACCTTTCTGCCCCAAATCGTTTCTGTTATGGTGTCTTATCACAACACTAGAAACCCTGACTAAGACATCTGCCTTTTCAGCCTGAATCTAAAGTCAGAGGCATGTGGAACACTATAAACCGATGCCAGCTCCGCTGAACTGAGTCACAGCTCTCCAGCTGACTGTGAGCGGAAAAGAAACATTTGAGAATTATATGTTGTGCAGCATTGCTTCGGCAACACCCGACAGTGCATGTACACAGTGTGATTCCTTTTCACAACAATTCTCTGAAGCAAGCAATGCTAGTCCCCATCCAGCATTAATAACCTACAGAACCCAAGAGATTCTAATTCTAAATCTAGGCTACAAAGACAGTAAAAAGGAAATCTGCTTTAAACACACACACACACACACACACACACACACACACACACACACACACACACACTGTTAGACAAATCCTTATTAATCTTTTAATAAAGACACAGAGCCAGATATTGGAGGAAAAGATAAAAGGTTAGAGAGACAAAGAAACAAGACACAGCCAGTTCTCACCATTCCTGAATCCTCAAGCCAAAAGGGGCAGATCCTGTCTCCAGCATCTTCAGGCTGAGTAGGGCAAAGAGAACCACAAGATGAAATGCAGGGGAAGCAACCAGGTGAACTCCTGTCTTGTCTCACCTTGTATTCCTACCTTTGCTCAGCCATATCACTTCTTGTTTCAACTTTCCTAGTGCTGGGATTAAAGGCATGAGTTCCCAAGTGCTGGCTTTAGAAGTGTGTGCCAACCACCTCCTGGTTTTGTTTGGCCTTTAACTCACAGACACCCAGATGGATCTCTGCCTCTGCCTCCCTAGTGCTGGGATTGAAGGCATGTGCCACCATTGCCTGACCTCTATGCTAACTCTGTGGCTGGCTCTGTCCTCTGATCTTCAGGCAAGCTTTATTTGTTACACAATATATCACCACATACACTAAGTGTGAGAGTGTTACTATCACACAGGGGCAAATCTAGGACTTGTGTATCTCTTCTTTTGGGGCAGCTTTAGGTTCCCTTCAACCAATGAATTTCTTGAGAGTAATTTCTGCTTGATGTCCTTGTGTTCATAGAAATATTAACCTGAGCATCTCAACATGAAACCTGAAACATTGAAACTGCTAGAAAAAATAAATAGTGCCCTACAAGATACAAATGTAGGGAAGAAATTCAAGGATGGGACTCCATTTGCCCAGAAATTAAGGCCAAACAATTGACAAGTGGAAACTCATAAAACTAAATTACTTTTAGCAGCAAATGAAAAAATCAATAGTGTGAGGAAGAAGCCCACAGAATAGGAAAGGATTTTGCTAGCTACACACATTGATAGAGGATTAATGTCCAAACTATATAAATATCTCAAAAAACAAAGAACCAAGAAAACAAATGACTTAATTAAAAAGTAGGCTATGGCCAGGCAGTGGTGGTGCACACCTTCAGTCCCAGCACTTGGGAAGCAGAGGTAGGTAGATCTCAGTAAGTTCCAGATCAGCATGGTCTACAGAGTGAGTTCCAGGCCAGCCTGATCTACAGAGTGAGGACAGCCAGGACTCATCCCTCCTCCAATAAAAGTGGACTATGGATCTGAACAGAGAGTGTACTCAAAAGAAGACACAAAAATGGTTGGAAGTAATCCCCCAAAGTGTTTATCACCCTCGGGAATTAGATAAAGGCAAATTAAAACTACTGCGAGATTTCATTTTACCTCAACCAAGCATGGCTAAGATGGGAAAATGATGAATGAGAAATGGGTATAAAGATGTAGAGGAGGGAAGGCCTTTGACTCATAGGAAAGGTGTGTAGGTTGCCAGGTCAATGTGATAACATCTTATCAGAAAATATGTTGACAACTCATATAATATGAGTGAGGTCACCATCACACAAGAGAGGCTTGGTGTCTATTCAGAAAGACTGAGCCAACATTAAACCCCCTAATTGACAGGGCTGAACTAAAGTATGTTAGTTAATGTCCCTTGCTATATGGCTTTACTCTCTGCTGCTCTCTGGTGCGAGAGCCAAGGCATTTTGCACACCAGAGAAAGAATAGCAATGTTAAGTGCATGGCCACAGATTTCTCAGAAAACACTGACTGAACCGTTATCTAAAAATGATGGACACAATGAAGGAGTAAATCATGTGACAAAGAGGCCTTCCTTTGGTCACACAGAACTCCACTGTTAATTTCGCTCATGAAATGCCAAAATCTTTAATGCAAAGAATTGTTGACAATATTAGATCATTTGTGGATCTTTGAACGTAGAGAATGTTCCATTCAAGCATCTATCGATATTGAAGAAACAGGCTATGGATTTAAATTGATAGTCATGCTAACTTCAGGAATGTTATCACATCAGTCATGTGTTACCCAATTTATTTATTTGACATACATAGTACTCAGTTTTATTATGAACATGTTTGTTTCTGCTGATCCCTGTTTTTTCCTAACCCTCCTGTCCCCATGGTACCCTCATCTCCTAGTAGGTTGTGTTTTTATTTTCATGTACATGCTCCATTGTCCTCATCTTCTTCCTCAACCGGCCTCTCTGTCCTCCTGTGTTCACCTTTCTGGTTTTCTAGTTTACACGTGCACATGTGTGATGTGGGAATGCCTTTCTGTATGCTGTGAATCTCAATCTTTAAATAAAGGAGCTGTTTTGGGCCATGACAGGCACCATAGAAGAAGTAGGAGGAGGAATCAGAATAGGTAGGAAAGGAAGGGCGGGGTCAGGCAGATGGAGTAAGCCGCCCAAGGAGCGATATGTAAGGAGCACAGGTGAGCCAAGGGCCACGTGGCAGACAGATGAATAGAAATGGTTTGATTTAAGATGTAAGAGCAAGTTAGCAATGTGCCTGAGCCATAGGCCAAACAGCATGAAGTTAATATAAGCGTCTGAGTCATTTCTGAGGGCCTGAGCAGTGGCGGCGGTGGGTGGCTAAGCAGTCTGGCACGGCAGGTCTGTGGGTCTCGGACCTCTGGCTGCCTGGGATCAAGAAACCCCACTACTACACATGTGCATCCATCAAAAACTAGCATACAGGAGACCACAGTTTTATCTTTCTGAGTTTGGATTACCTAACATATTTAATAATTTCCATATCCATCCATTTTCTTGCACATGCTCAGGAGTGGTATAGCTGGATCAAATGTTATTGATACCCCCCCCCCCCCCATTAGATTTGGTTTCTTGAGACAGGGTTTCTCTGAGGAGCCCTGTCTTGGCTGTCCTTGAACTCACTCTGTAAACCAGGCTGGCCTACAATTCAGAGATCACCCGCCTCTGCCTCCGGATTACTGGGATTAAAGGCGTGTGCCACAAATAGATTTTCCTAATGGCAATACTGCATTATACCCCAGCCCGCGGCAATTAAACTCTACCCTTCCCCTGCATTCTAAGAACCTTTGTCTATTTTCTTGATGATAGCCATCGGAACCAGGGTGAGATAGTTTCAGGGTAGTTCCATCTCATTCCATGTACACCTCTTTTGAATGTGACAGCAAGCTCTTTGGGATCATTCCTGATGCTCATTCTTGGCTCTTTGTCTCTTGCTTGATCTCCATATGTGCTCTACTTTGCCTTGACTTTTGTCAAGCAGACTGACCAGCTATAGTTACCTCCAGACTTCTTAATTCGGGGACTGTTTAGTTTCTCCTGCATCACTGAAAAGAGAGCATGGCCAGGGATAGGATCCTTGACTGGAAGACTTGATTGTTTCCTTAAACATGTCATGCCTCCTTGACATGAGTGAGTGATGTTTGCATCAAGGCTCTTCAGCCATCTTGTCTTGTTGAGGAAAAAGTTTTGCGGTAAAAGTGAGACAGGTAGATTTTAAGAAGGCGGGGAGGGTTCTGATAATGAAGTCCCTAGGCCTAAAGAAACTTCAAAAGCTACTGTCCATTCATTTTGACTGGGATATGGATATTTATCCAAAGACTCTTTTTACATAAGCAGCTTCTAGGATTCAGAGTGCTAAATCTGAGTCAGCAGCAGATAAGGAAGACCCTGTGCTATCAAGATTTATTTCCTTCTGCTTTGTAAGCTAAGCTTAATCTGTTCAAGAGCATCCACATGGAATCTGCACAGCCAGGAAATATTTGTGGCATTTTTTTTTTTAAAGCGAGAGCCATAGCAGATGTCAGTTATCAACCAAGGCACCTGCCCATCAAATTCTTATTTAGTTGTATGCCCCTTCCCTGAACACATCTTCTTTTTCCCCTAAAATGCTTATCTCTAAAGTCAAGAGAGGTCGTTCATTCCCCTTCTGCCCTGGGACTCAAGCTTGCTTCCACTACTGAGCAATGCCAGAGAGAGGATGCCATCTCATTTCAGCCTCAGGGGCCTCCTTCCCCATCACACATCCATAGTCAGCAAAGATCATGGGCTCACTGAGAACCTGGGACTCCAAAGGGGGACTGAATTAGTCACTGAATTTTCACATCAAATCAAGTGATTTCTGCTTACCTTTAAGATGAGGGAAATACAAAAGAACCATGGAAATAATAGTAGACAATTTTGTTTGGGTATGAGGTTTTGAATAAAAGCTTTGATTTTTTTTCCCCCTGAAATGTTCAGGAAAGATATCTGACAGTTTCTGTGACTTCTAACACCACACTTGTCCTCAGGCATCTATCTACTGGCATATTCAAAGGTGCTGGGGGAGCTGATAGCTCCATATTTCTAAATCTGTCCCAATGGGAACACAGAGCAATGAGGAATGAATAAATGCTGGAGATAAAACAGTAGGTGCTCAAGCATCCATCATCAGAGCTTGGCCTTTGACAGCAGGACAAGAACTAAGCAAGCGTTGTAGTTCAATAGAAGGAAGGCCAAGGTGGGGAACACAAGGGTGAGTTGGGAAGAGAGGATTTGAACAACATCTTTCTTCACTTTCTAGTCCACAGCCTTTAGTTTCCATTCTGTAGAATGCAAAAGAGGGAACAATCTTCAAATTCATTTCCCAAAGGTCCCAATTGTTTCTGGAACAAACTTCCATTCAGCAGATATTTTTCTCTTAGCTAAGAGGCGTCTTAGAATTAACGTAAAGCATCCATTTATGGTTTAGATGTGGGGAGCAGAGCTAGGACATCCAACAATTTGCTTCATGTAGGTAGTTGGCCCGAGAGGAGCCTGCTTTCCTGGGAACTCTCTCTCCTCTCTCTCTCTCTCTCTCTCTCTCTCTCTCTCTCTCTCTCTCTCTCTCTCTCTCTCTCTCTCTCTCTCTCTCTCTTTGCCACAGGAAGAACATAATTGTGTGAGTGACTATTTACCCAGCGTCTATGTGTTGTCCTCCATACCCAGTGACCATGGTTAACACAGAGTGCAGTGGAGAATCTATTCAGTGTTTCATCACTCACTGCACCTTGGTTGAGAAGGGCAGGAAGAACACATCACTCTCAGGTTTCCCCTTCTAGCAAATTCTCTGAGGGCTGATTACTGATTCACAGTTTCCATGCTGATCCACAACATCAGAGCCACAGTGAGCTCTGAAGTGTTCTACAATTAAAGTCTGAAAAACCCTTCCTGACCTACACAGTGGGGAGACACAGGGGTGTGAAAATCTAGGCCTTTGCCTCTGTGACCTTGGGTGCTGATTGATTTTATAGAAGCAGTGGCTAATATATTTAAAGGAAATTACCTTTCCTCTACCTTGAAACGGAAGCATAAATTCCACTGTGCTCCTTTTATTTTTTATTTTTTTCCCCAATAATGGCTTTGGAACGAGCCATTTCTTAAGCAGCCCCAAACTAGAAACCCTGCCCGAAGATAGCAGTCTCTGTACCCAGAAGAATAAAGGCTGTAAATGAACAATTAGCTGTAGATAATTGCCACGAATTTGTTTTCCAAGGGAATTGGCCCTAGCTGTGGGTGGGCACCTGTAACCAAAAGGTGCAAGAAGCAGTAATGCCTCCTACTTAGGTCTCCCATGGTGCCCCAGGGGCAATCAAAGACAGACAGAACCAGACAAGCACTCAAATGAGTAACTGCAGGGGGCAAAATCAGGAGTGCACAGGACTGAGGAAGGCCTGGGATTCATTACACTAGTGATGAGTTACTAGTCATTTTGCTTGTCTGTCCACAGACACTTCGGTATCTACAAAAGGGAAGAAATAATAATACATACTGAATGGGGACAGGTGACCTTGAGTCTCTGATGCCTTCACCAAGGCATGTTGTAACTTTAAGCTCTATAGAGCTATTTATTTTAATTATATAATATGGTTTGTCAGAATTGCCATTTGTTTGGGTGAGATATGCTGGGTACAGTTCAGAATTAAGGGCGCTGAGTCATCAGACAAAGCTGCTTTGAGAAAGTGAAATCAGGGTTGAGGAGCAAGCTCTTACACACAGGCTGCCCAAACCTCATGTGGTATGTTAGCAGTCACCGCCCTCCTTGTCATGACAACACAGGCCAGGGGAACCAGCACATCACCACCACACCCTCTGGCTCGAGAGAGAGGTGTGAGCATGGGGTGCTGTTCACACCACTGAAACGAAGAAGTGGTTAAAATGTTCCAGGTGACTTTGTTTCCAGCCGGCTTTTTTTCCCTTTCTCATATGTAGATATGCTGTCTGAGCGAGAAGCCAACTTTATCTATTCAGAGAATAGGGGCATTTCTGCAGGTGGAACAGTAAACACAAAGCAAGTTTGAGCCTTGCTGTCTGTGACCACCTGTAAGTAACACACTTCAGGACTTTCTGAGAAGGGGCAAACATACATCCCCACTTGTTTAAGACAGGGAAATTAGTGGGGACATTTTTACCAGGCTATTGAAATACTAACAAAGATGAAAAAACCAGGCACCAGCAGAATACAGAAAGATAAGGAAATGCAGAGTGTACTGTCTCAGGGGGTGCTCTTGCTGTCCCTCCTCTGTCTGCCAAAGGAGTTTACCCGATGTTTCACCAGCTTGGAGCCCCTGCTTCCTCCAGGAGCCCCCAGGAGCCCACCACCAGAGAAGAAACTTCATAAGCAGTTGGCGGTGGCCAAGGTTTGCATGCTTTCTTCTAAGTGTAGCTGGTGTATGGCCAGAGAAAACCATCTTTCTCCTTCCTTTTTCATGAAGAAGAACCTCCAAAAGCCTCCAGAAGCAGGTAAGGATCACATTAACAGACCTTACCAGACTTGAAAAGAGAAGAGAGGCTCCTGTGCAGTAGACTGGAGACCCTATATGGAAGATCTTCTGGAAAAGGGGGAGAGAGGATGAGAGGAAATGTATTGGTAACATTCACGGAAGTTCTATAATGAGTCAAGAGCCATGTCAAGAGGGGTATCAAACCATGAAGATGCCTTCTCAGTGTGAGGATTGAGCTGGGTAGGGAATGTGAGGAGGGAAGTCTTCCAAGAGTGGTGAAGAGGAAAAGGGAGCAGGATTAGGTAGAAGGCAAGCTTGGGATGCAGCCATTTGCACCAGCACACGTGGGCTGGAAAGAGTGAGGCAAGGGGTGTGGAATAGGGACGTGAGCTGTTGAAGAGTAACCCGTGTGGATGAGCGTTACTGGACACTCTCAGATCCCCATGGATAGGCATTCCATTCAACAGCCAAGAGGAAAGGGGAGAAAGAAAAGAAGATAGACCCAGAGAGTGAGGAGGATGAGTAGAAGGGGAGGCAGGTGAGATGGAGAACGGAGGAGGAAGTACCCAACAGTATGCAAATATTGGCCTTTCCCATTTTACCACAGAGGTAGTTAATTACTACACCCCAAACGCCTGCAATACCTGTAAGCAAAAGTTGTACGCACACTGATAAAGGAAAGTGTAGCCATGGTCCCCATGCCCACACCCAAAAGGCAGCGTAGATGCTGGTGAGGGAGTTCAGGTGAGGAAGGCATCACCAAGGACAAACAGCCTGAAGAAAGCACTGCTGGGACCCTGAGGCACAGCTTGACTGAAATCTCTCTTCTGGCTTCAAGTTATTCCACTTCCCACCAAAATCGCTCTTAGATTACTTCACTGTCACTCTCCACCAAAAACAGTAATATCACAACAGGCAAATGGCTGTG
The DNA here is from genome assembly GCA_033318265.1 of Phyllotis vaccarum. Lineage (NCBI taxonomy): Eukaryota > Metazoa > Chordata > Mammalia > Rodentia > Cricetidae > Phyllotis > Phyllotis vaccarum. The sequence continues at coordinate 136,661,632 of JARWLC010000002.1, read as the reverse complement.
GACAGGAAATAAGCCTGGAAAGGAAGGGAGGGAGAATGGGAGATCCGAGGTGCCAAACCACACTCAGTTGTGAGAGCTCTGGAATGTGAGCATCAGGAGCATCAGTGGTCTAGGATGTAGCTGAGGGGAAACAGCATGGTGCTAAGGCTTTAATCATTATCACCTCGGTAGAGCTTGGAGCTTTTGGCTTATAGCACAGCACCAAGAATGAAGGGCTTTTGAGGTGTATCACCATGGGCTAAGGTGAGGCTTTGTAGATGCTTGTCTTCCCAGCTGACAAGCCTCCTCTTTGTTTTTTGTAGCTCAGTCAGGAAACTGGCAAATCTCAAGGCATTTTCTCACACTTTCTCCTTCCAAAGTTTATAAACCTGCAGGCATATTGTGTGTCTTGGGGAAAGCAGTGCCAGCGAGTCACAGAGCGCTCAGCTTGTTTGTTCTTTACACAGAGGCCTCTTCTCGCTTTCAGGAATTCATGAAGGAGGGAGAAAAATCAGAGAATCCTGTATTTGCCAACACCTTTGTCTCTCTCCTTTGTTCTTAGTCCCACTGAAATTGTATTGTGTCTGCCACGTCATGTAGAACAGTGGTTCTCAACCTGAAGGCTGTGACCCTCTTGGGAATCGAACAACCTTTTATAGGAGTCTCCAAAGGCCATCAGAAAACACAGATATTTACATTACAATTCATAACAGTAGCAAAATTATAGTTATGAAGTGGCAGGGAAAATAATTTTATGGTTGAGGGTAACTGCAACGTCAGGAATTCTATTAAAGGGTTGTGACCTCAGGAAGGTTGAGGGTCATACTGCTTTAGAACAAACGCAAGGACTGAACGTAACAGTGACCTACGGAGAAACATGTCTCCAGGAAGCCTTTGAGGTCTTTCCCAGGAGTCTCTAGGCATTCACAGAATGATTCTGCTGATGGACCTTTAGCTGCACCCTATGGCATCTTCCTTCAGAAGAAACAGGGCTTCTGTTTATGTGACAGAAATTAAAGCTTTGCGCAGCAGTCAGTAGAAAACATCAGATATCAATTACGCAGCTGGAACCGACACTCGATCAGATTTTATGACTCGCCTGCAGGCTCTTCTTAATAAACCCACAGAGGGAGTGCCACGTGTTTTATGTCCAGCATTTTATCCTATATGCAGAAACCAGTAACCAGCCACCTCACAGTGACACACATGTCTACATTCTCCCAAATTAATGGAAGACAGAGACTCCGGCAGACAGGATTCCACTAGGTCTGAAGAGAATTGTTACCTGTGTCCAGGAAATAAAGGGCATACTGTATCTCTTTTGTTAGGGGCCAGGTCCCTCAGTCACAAATGTTGACATTTGTGATTTTTCTTTGGTGCAGGCAGGGACCTTCTGAGGAAATCTCCTATAAGGAGTTTCTACTTGCAAGTTAAGAATAATGAAGACACTCACTTCCAAGTTGGGGTTGTTACAGGAGTAAAACTAACACAAAAATAGTTTAGTCAGCCGTGGAGCAGAGAGAACACTTCAAAGGCCAGCAAATGTGTTTCAGTCCAAATCTGTCACAGCACCTACGGTGGGTTTTGAGTGACACAGGTAATAATAGTAAGCAAAGGTTGTGACATTCCAAAGCTACTTGCCATTCCCTTCTTTGTGATTTCCTAATTTCTGGGATACTTTTGGGTGAGGTGACAAAGCCACCAGGATACAGCTCCTCTCATACATGGGAGATGGTTTTGTCAAGACAGGAGGTGAAGTCCGTTGCACTAAGAAGTCAGAACCCTTCTCCTGTCCCAGGTCTATGGAAGGTGGCACAGCCAGGCTCAGGAATGACATCTCACTGTAAGGACTCACATTTTGCTTGTGAAACTTACCGAACTGTTTCTGAATTTGAGTTTTTCAGAATTTTGATGTGTTTAGTCTCTACACTATAAAAGTTCTGTGAAGGGATCTCAGAAACTTCTCCATGTTCTTCATGACACCTCCCCCCCACATTCTAATTTTTCTGGAAGTGTGTGAGCTATGACTTAAGGATGCTAAGGTACCAAGAGTGAACAACTCATTAGGATCTTCTAATGTGGGAATGCGTTTATGTATGCTGTGAATCTCAGTCTTTAAATAAAGGAGCTGTTTTGGGCCATGACAGGCACCATAGAAGAAGTAAGAGGAGAAATCAGAGCATAGGTAGGAGAAGCAGGGCAGAGTCAGGCAGACCGAGCTAAAGCCCAAAGGAGCAACATGTAAGGACACAGGTGAGCCACGGGCCACGTGGCAGACAGGTTAATAGAAATGGGTTGATTTAAGATGTAAGAGCTAGCTAGCAATGTGCCTGAGCCATAAACCAAACAGCATAAAGTTAATATAAGTGTCTGAGTCATTTCTGAGGGCCTGAGCGGCGAGCGATGGGTGGCTAAGAGGTCTGGCACAACAGGGTCTAGGTCTCTGGCCGCCCGAGACCTAGAAACCCTACTACTACAATCTTCCACTTAGATATCTGCCAGCTGGTGGGTTGGGAGCTGGAATAACTGAGTCCTGGGGAAGGCATGTGGGTGCTCAAGATTGTTTCTTTCTGCTTTCTGAAGCAGGTGGGAGAATGAATGTAGAACCCTCCCACTGTGACCCTGGCAGTGACATTCAGGCCCGGTGCTCCTAGTTGCTCCTTCCTGTGTGTACCTTTGTGTCTGCCCCTCCTACAGGATTAAGCCTTTTTTAGGAGAATGGATTAAAAATAAATATGCTTGAGTCCCTTAAGGTTTTTGTTTGTGGAGAAGAAGGGAAGGGGTGGGCTGTCTCAGTTATAGAAACCATCTACTGTCAAACTTCAGGGGGCAGTCTGGCATGTTTGTCTGTAGCAGTTATAAAACCACTTCCACTTCTCACTTGATAAGATGCCCAATGAGTTAAACTCTTTCTTGGCAATATGTTGCCTGCTTTCACAGTATGACTCATGGCCTGTAACCTTCCTGTCTGCATGGGCATTCAACTCTCATAATCATTAGAGGCATAACACCAGATATATTTCGATTATAGAGATGGGGGAGGAGTAACCGCTGTGCTTCTCACAGTGTTTCACTTGCTGGGCATTTTTCATTTCTTCATGTCATCATGCCGGTTTCTAAATATAGAAGCATCTCATCTCCTCTGTGACATCTTCCCCATGGTAAATCTAATTAAACTGCCACTAAAGCCTGTGTTCACTCTATTACACCAAGGTGACTGCAGCAGAGCTTGGCAGTACCTCTTTGCTGACTCCCTGGCATTTCGGGAGGAATCGGCAGTCTCTGTAGAGAAAGGTTTTCACAATTAGTCTTCCTTTCCAACAGTGAATATTTACCAACTTTGAAAGCCAGTGGAGACAGCACATTCCCACTTGCATAGAGATAATATGCTTAGGAAGCTGCCTTGGATCTAATGGAGTTTCATGCACTCAGAGGCAGTGCTTGACTTCTGGCCTGACTGTGGATTGAGTACCCAGCCTGTGTCTCTGAGACATGTGTGTTTGCAGACTTCTTTCCCACATGTTGGTCGACTCTGGCAACACTTTCTCTGGCTTCTGACAATAGAGGGTAGGTTCCAGACACTGGCTAGTTTCCTTTGTGTTTCTTATCTGAATTATTTGGTTTTCATTTGAAATCTACCTCTACTCAGGATCTGGTTTGAAACACAACTTACCTTGGAAAAATATCTGTTGCACCCACTGCATCTGCCTCTTGCCTCTCTGCAAGTCTCTGTTCAGTGGCCTAAGTCTTGATGTCAAGACAATTAGTTTGAAACTCTTTTCAAATCTCTCATGGTCATTAGACCTTCTGTGTCTATGAAACAGCTGACTTCTTTCCTTGCATTATTAAAATTACATTATGAGCTTCATGTTGCTACACAGCAAGTCACTGTACTATATTTAAGAAATAAAATAACTTGCCCCAGTCAGTCAATTAGCAAGACTGGAGGAGACTCAGACATGGGTCTTCTGGGCCTTTAGTGTTATACTGAGGCAACATTTGTTTACCAATGAAGAACAAAGTCTATGGGGCGGGGTTAGGCTCAACATAATTAACATAAGCATAATTTCCATTTATTTATGTATTTATTTGTTTGTTTGTTTATTTGTTTGTTGGTTTGTTTAGAGACTGAGTCTCTCTATGTAATCCTGACTGTCCTGGAACTCTCTATATGATCAGGTTGGCCTCAAACTCAGAGATCCATCTGCCTCTGCCTCCAGAGTGCAGGAATTAAAGGTACACACCACCATGCCTAGCCATAGCTCTCAATTTATAAGGCATGCAGTTCAACTCCATAAGAGAGAATCTCAACACTAAGACAAAATTCCCTGGTTATCTGTGCACTTTGACCACAATGTTCAACATCCCCTGAGGAAATGAAGACATGCATGATTTATTATTATGAGCTGGCTAAAGTATTTGACAAATATCTACATACCTATGAATGATAAAACACACTGAAATTTTTCCTTCCTTGAATGACAAAGTTCTTTGCATGGACTCTGGGTACTGACCCAAATACATAGCACACATTCTCCTGATAGTTGCTGTAACATAGCTCTCCTAAGCTGGTAATTTGCTAGCTAAAGGATAATGATAGTCAAACATAAGTTATCCAAGAGCAATTAAATCTATTTTTTATAAAAAAAATCAAAGTCCCCTAAGAATTATCTCTACATCTAATTACTTCTTCGGAAACCTGCATTAGCCTGTCAGCTGAAGTCTGGAACCTCCCTTCTGAGATGCAAGCTGCTTGTCTCCTGCTTGTCATTATTTGATTTCACAAGTTTCATAATTCACTTAGCAGCTGCAATTGTTGTCAAAATGTTTGGGTTTTGAACATAAATATTTTCAGCTATTGTTTATTTCCTAACACAACAAGAAAGTGTGCTAAAAGAGCAGCTAAAGCTCCCAATGCTTCTGCCTTAGCTAGAGAGGAACCACCATTGCAGGGCCAGACCCTGTCTACACTCTTCCCCAAGCTCAGAGGACACAGACCACCTGACAAGCTGCCAATTTAATGTCATGGACTTCTAAACCTCCCTGAGATAGGAGGACTTGGCTTAGATTAAGCTGTGTCATGGAAACACAAATGCCTTTCTTTCAAGTACTTGAATTTCCAAGAGTTTCAAAGTCCTTGCTGTTATCATCAGCATTGTAGTTAACATCAGAAAGCATTACTCACGGGAAAGAAGCTTGAAAAAAAAAAAAAAAAAACCAAACAAGCAAACAGCACGCTGACCTCTCAGTTGTCCTGCCTTCCCAGTTATCTTCTTGATCACCAGGGCACTTGTCTGGTAATGTGCTCTTATCACAAGAAGCTGTGTCAGTGGTCACAGGAAGCTCTCTGCCGGTGCCCTGAAGTCACAGGCTGTCCTGTCCCAGCATTTCATTTTCACACAAAACCATGTATTAAAGAATCCATCAGATTTGTCTGAAAGGTTCGTTTTCTCAAAAAGAGTCCAAGGTGGCTGGCAATGAAAGTGTTCAAAATTACAATGGACATTTTAAAAATGAAAATAACATGTGGGAGGGGCAAAGGCAGATATGTGTAAGTCTCCAGAGTCACTGTACCTGAACGTAAAATATTGTTGTAAGCTTTCTAAAGGGCTTAGAAGAATCCATAATGTCACAGCCAACATTGTCATGTAATTGCCCTTTAAAGATGTGCTGAGGTTAAAAAAAATTTTTTTTAAAAAGGTGGCACAAAACCAATGATGAGTGGTCCAATTAGAGACCCACACCACAAGAGGGAGCCCATGCCTGGCATTGCCTGGATGGCCTGAAACTAGAGGCTGGACAGCCCAGAGATCAAGGGTAAAGCCAAACACAACTGGGCATGGGAAGAAGTTGAAACAATTAATAATACTATTATTCTGTTATAGTCAGAGACTGGGGCCCAGCACAATCGTTATCCACCAGCTAACAAGAGCGGATGCAGAGGCCTACAGCCAAACATTAGGCAGACCTTTGGGATCCTGCAAACGAGGAGGAGAGAGAACTGTAGGAGCCAGAGGGGGTCACAGTTACAAGAGCCAGTGCTCATAGGGTCTCACAATCAGGTAGCAAGGATGAGTCTGATCAAGGTCCTCTGAATATGTTATGGTTATGCAGTTTGGCCTTCTTGTGGGACTCCTAACGGTGGAAAGAGGGGTTGTCATGGACTCTTTTGTCTCCTTTTAGGACCCGTTTCCTCCTACTGGGTTGCCCAGTCCAGTCTTGATATGAGGGTTTGTGCCCAATTTTATTGTAACTTGATATGCTATGTTTGGTTTATATCTTTGAGAGGCCTGCTCTTTTTTGAAGGGAAATGGAAAAGAAATAGATCTCTGGGAGAAGGGAGGTAGGGAGAGAGGATAAACTGTGGTTGGGATGAAATATATGAGAGAAGAAAAATAAATAATTAAAATAGATTTAGTTCTTGATGTTTGCGTTTTGTCTGATGTTTATATTTTGTCTGGTGTGTGTGTGTGTGTGTGTGTGTGTGTGTGTGTGTGTGTGTGTGTGTGTGTGTGTGTGCACGCATGCCCACGCCCACATGTAAACATGTGCATGCAGTATTCATGGAGACCAAAAGAGGGTGTTGGATGCCATGAGAGCTACAGACAGACTTGAACCTGGGTCCCCTGCAAGAGCAGCTGTTAATCACTAAGACATCTCTCCAGTCCATATAATTCCTTTGTTTTTTTGTTGTTCTGGCTATGAAACCCAGAGCCTTGTGAATATTAGAAAGGAGTTCTTCCTCTTCAATATCCCAGATCTGTTTTTTATTTTTCTATTGAGACAAGGTCTTATGATCTAGCCCAGGCTGGCCTTGGACTCAGTGTATAACCAACACTAACCTTTAATTCATGATCCTCCTACCTCCTGCTCCCATGTGCTCAGTTTAGGGCTTGCATTGCCATATCTGACCCATCATGTATTTATTTTTAATAAAATAGAAACATAATTTTCTTTCTACTTAAAAATTCTTTTGGAGAGCTGGGGAGATAGCTTAGCAGTTAAGAACGCCCGTTGCTCTCACAGAGGAACTAAGCTGTATTTTGCACTCATGTGGTAATTCCTAAGCATCCTTAACTCTACTTTCAGTGTATACAATACCCACCTCTGTGAGCACCAGCATGTATACAGGGAAACACATTCATGCAAGCAAAAACACATACACACAAAATTAATGTAACTTAAAAAATCCTTTCTATTAAGAATTTCATATGTATGTAGGAGTTCTGGACAAATCTAGCTTATCCTCTCCAATTCTGTGATGGCTGTTCTTGGCTGATAACTTTCCTATATATGGATTAACTACCATCCTCTCCCCACAAATGGCCAGGCACACCTGGAAGAGTTTTGCTTAATTAGTTTGAAGTTGGAAGATCTACCTCTAATCTGGATCTTTGAAGTAAGAAGAGCCACATCTACTTTTGGCCACACCTTCTTCTGGCAGTCTATATAAAGGATACAGAAGAAGAAAGGCTTCTTTCTTCTCTACTTCTTCAGGATTCTGGTGTATACTGAAGACCACCTGAGCCATCCAGCCCAAACTACTGGATTCTTGAACCTTTTATTAGTAGAGAATCATCATTGGACTAACTGGACCACAGTCTGTAAGCCATTCTAATAAACCTCTTGAATATATACATATGCATATATATTTGTATATAAATATACATAAATACAAATGCATTTATAGAACATATATGTATTTGTTCTATAAGTTTGTTCCTCTAGAGAACCCTAACTAATACAAACCCCTTCCCTATACCCCTACCACTTTTCCTTCCCAACTTTGTATGCTTTGTTTTTGAGGCCATTGACTTAGTTCTGCCTGTGTGGACACAGTGTGGGACCATCTAGCGGGGAGTATCACTGAAGGAAGCTGACTCTCCTTCTCAGCTAGGCTCTGTCTTTCTTGTTGGTTCCCTCCCTCACACTCCACCCTGCCCCCTTTATAATAGTGCCATGAGGAAGGTATAATTTTACAGACTCAACAAAACTTTATTCTTTTCTCCATCATGTCCAATTCCAATCTCTATTTTTGTGAGCCTTACATCATTTTACTCATGGTTTTTGTAAAATTCCACATCTCATCTCCTTTCTCTCCTCAAAACCTATGAAACCATGTCAAATGAATTTGGACAGAAAACAGCTGCCAGTGAGTTCAGAAGCAGTCCTCCCGAGTGAACCGGGTACCTTGTGAGGCCGAGGACAGTGCTTTGTTCTCCAGCTGCAGCTGTGGGTCTTTATGTGGAAGGCTCACTAAGCCTGTAGGCTCAGGAAGTTCAGGAAAATCTCCCCATAGCATGTGCACTCAGATCATTGCAGACTTTATAGGAAACTGGAGAGCCAGGGCTGAGAATCCTACCAGAATCAGCTGCAGTGGGATTTGTGAGCAGGACTGAGACGGTTCCCAGTCACCGCTCACAAGCCATGGGGACACAGACAACTCTGGGAAACCTGAGGCCTGGTGTTTTGAGTATTGGGGTACACTGGGGATTTTTCTTGAATTCTGGCTTTCAAGCACTTAAGTTTTATCACAGTGTCGATGTTTTCAGACTATGCTCAACTTGCCCTTTGCGTTTGGGTCTCTGGCCAGGCAGCCCATTATGGCAGGACTGGATGATGGAAGAAGGAAGGAACAAAGTATGATCCCACAATTCTCACCAAAGGGAAGACTCTGACAGCTCTACTTCCTCCCACGAGGTTCCTCTCAACATCCCACAGACAGAATCAAGGCTTGAAGGCTGCCCTTCAGAACCATTCAGCTCCTAGATCCAGCCAGAGTAAGCTACTCTCTTCTGATGGCTCTCATGCTTACAGTCAGTTAGTACAAAAAAGGCAGAGTGTGAGAAAGCCATGGTGGCTGGCAGCAAGATCTCAGTCCTCAGGACATCCAATGCAAAGCCTTTGGGAAAAATATGCAGTGACATCAGGCAGCGATGGTATCAGAGAGATAGAAACCACCGCATTCTAAGGCCCTGTCCCCTCAGGTCCATTTCAAGCTGTCGGCCCTTCTGATATGAACGTGGTTTGGCCAGAAGTTTACCTCGGTTTTCACAGCTGAAGTCTTCTGCTCTGAAATGACCCTTCTATTTCTTTAAAGTTGCTCCTGTGAGAGGAGTGATTCTCTTTGTCATCAGTTGGTGAAACAGAGGCTTCAGCATGGAATCAAGGCCCAGAAATAAGGGTATAAAGGAAGCCTCCAGGAAGAGCTTAGAACCTCGGGGGTGGGGGTGAGGTGGAGGTTTATGGGGATGATATAAACACACTGCCTGCCTTCAAGTATCAGGAGGACCAAGGCTGTTCACCTCAGCCTTGCTCTGATTAGAGGGAAAGCAAGCCACTTCCTGTCTAAGACTCACAACCTCCCCGGTCTCTGCTATTCTTTTGCTTTTCAAGGGAAGTACTACTTATCTGGGCTCCTCCTGTGCAGAACTACTTAAAACCCATCTCTATGGGCCTGGATCATGGATCAGCAGTTAAGGTGCTTGCTGTCCAGCATCTCTGAGGTATATCCAGGGGTCCCACAAGAAGGAAGAAAAGAACTGACTTCCACAAATAGTCAGTCCTCAGACTCTGTACATGACAAATTGATAAAATTGTGATACCCACAAAACTCAATCTTTAGAACTTTCATATCCTTTGGCACATTGTTACCCTAAAAGATACCCAAGATGAGTTATTCCAAGTATCTGAGAAAGCAAGCACATCCTATGTGAAGCTCTGGGGTTTGCCTCTGTAGTGAGTAGACACAGGACAAGCTTGTGTTTCTTCCGGATGGCTCAGGCCCCAGGGATGCATTTTTGGTCTCTGCCTCTGTCAAGTTCAGTATTTTGCTGTTAATGGCCCAGAAGTGGGTAGAGCCTGAGGTACTAGCACAAACATGGTGATAAATCTCCCTGATGCATCTCTTCCGGGAAGAGTGTGTGGCTGACTTCTTCCAATTCCAGGCATGTCGGCTACCTGTGCTGCACACCCCCACTGGGAGCTAGTAGAATGTACAGTTGTGAAGCATCTTAATTAGAGCACAACTGTGGGCAGCCATATTGTGATGGGTTGTGAAGTTTAATTGAGCTGCAGCTAATGCTTACTTTGCGTGGAAAGAGTAGAGATTAATGGTTGTTTGATTGTCTTTAGATGGTTTCTTGTTTGTTTTTTTTTCCCTTTCTCTTGTGATGTTTTGCAGTAGCTAAAATTATACACAAAAGCAGACATACAAGCATCCAAGGATCGCAGAATCTGAAATCAAAGTAGTATTGGGGTGTAGAGTATTCTTACATCACCCCTAGGAGTTTGTGGTAAAACATTTAGAACCAATGAAAATTCATCTACCCACTGAAGACCCCACCCCTCATTTAGCAAAAACAGTGAGTTTCTCCAAAAATTTGTAAAAATTTCTCAATTTTCATAATAACCTCTAATTTTTAAAACATTTTTATTGGATTTATTTTTATTTTTTACTCTCCCCTTGTGAGTATTTTTTGAATTTTAAAATCTTTTCCTCTTTATTTTTTTGTCTTTTTTTCCATGTATCCTCCTGCCCCCACTCCCTTCCATCCTCCAATCCCTCCCAGCCAGCGTGAGGTCTTGCTCCTCCCCATCCACGCATCCCCTTCCCCAAAAGGGCAAGAAGTCCCAAGGTGGGTCAACTCAGCATGGCATATCCACTGCAGGCAAGTCTGACTTCCTCATCCCTATATCAAGACCAGGTTAGGTGCTCCTTTGCAGGAAATGGGCTCCAAGATGCCAGCCCATGCATAGGAACACAGTCTGATCCCATCCTTTGAGGCTTCACATATTGCCGGTGGCAGTCGACAGTTGCCTACCATTGGAGGGTCTAGCTCCTAGCCAGTGGTTCCCCAGTGGCTGTTCTTGATTCAGTGATCTCCCCAGAGCTCCAGCAAGCCATCACCATGGGACTTCTCCTCATAATCCCTATCCCCTTGCTCATACAGGCTCTTCTCCCCCGCTCTCAGCTGGACCAGGAGCTCGGCCCAGTGCTCAGCCATGGATCTCTGTCTTCACCTCTATTCATTGTTGGATGTAGGTTCTGTGATGACACTTAGGGTGGTTATTCATTTGATTATAGGGGAAGTCCTATCTAGGCACCCCCTCCACTATTGGTTGGAGACCTAGCCAGGGACAACCTGTGAGTTCTTGGGAGTTTCCCTAGCACTTGGTCTCTTTCCAAACCCACATTGGCTTCCTCTATCGAGATATTCATCTCCCTTCATCTCCTTTGCTCCTCTCACTCAACCGTCTCCTCTCATGATTTGTTCCCACATCTCCTTGGTTGCAACCCATTATGAACCCAATTTGCTAAGGAGATCTTTATTTTCTCTTCCTAGGGGAATCTCTGGATGTCTTTCTTAAGTTCCTTCTGATCCCAAGATACTCAGGGGTTGCAGATTGCAGCTTAGGTATTCTTTGCTTTTTGTCTAAAGTCCATTTATGAGTGAGTACATCCCATGTCTCTCTTTCTGGTTTGTGATATTCTCCAAATCTATCCATTTGCCTGAAAAATTTAGGATGTCATTTTTTTCTTTTTACTGCTGAGTAGTACTCCATTGTGTAGATGTACCAGTATGTTAATCCATCCCTTAGTTGAGGGGGATGTAGGTTGTTTACAGGTTCTTGCTATTACGAACAATTCTGCTATGAGCATAGTTGAGATAATGTCTTTGGGTACAAATGTGCCTCCATTGGGTATATGCTCAATAGTGGTATTGTTAGATCCTTGGGGAGATTGATTCCCAGTTTTCTGAGGAACCACCATGCTACATTCCAGAGTGGCTGTACAAGTTTACACTCTCAACAATGGAAGAGTGTTCCCCTTACTTGGCATCTTCTCTAGCATAGGCTGTTATCTGTGTTTTTGATCTTAGCCATTCTGACAGGTGCAAGGTGGTATCTCAGAGTTGTTTTGATTTACATTTCTCTGATGGCTAAAAATATTGAGCAATTTTTTAAGTGCCTTTCAGCCATCTCTACTTCTTCTGTTGACAATTCTCTTTTTAGCTCTGAACTCTATTTTTAAATTGGGTTATTTAGGATTTAGGGCTCTAGTTTCTTGAGTTCTCTATATATTTTAGAGATAAGTCCTCTATCAGATGTAGGGTTGGTGAAGATCTTTCCCATTCTATAAGCTGTTGTTTTGTCTTATTGACTGTGTCCTTTGCCTTATAGAAGCTTCTCAGTTTCAGGAGATCCCACTTATTGATTGTTGTTCTTAGTGTCCGTGCTACTGGTGTTATATTTAGGAAGTGGTCACCTGTGCCAATGCAGTGGGAGGTATTTCCCACTTTCTTTTCTATCAAGTTCAGTGTATTTGCGTTTATATTGAGGTCTTTGATCCACTTGGATTTGAGTTTTGTTCAGGGTGATAGGTTTGGATCTATTTGCATTCTTCTACATATTGCCATCCAGTTATGCCAACACCAGTTGTTGAAGATACTATCTTTTTGTTTTTTCATTGAATATTTTTGGCCTCTTTGTCAAAAATCAGTTTTTCATAGGTGTGTGTGTTAATGTCAGGGTCTTTGGTTAAATTCCATACTCAAGTCTGTTTTTATGCCAGTACTAGGCTGTTTTAATTACTGTAGCTCTATAGTATAGCTTTAAGTCAGAGATGGTGATTTCTCCTGGAGTTCTTTTATTGAGCAGAGTTGTTTGGGCAATCTTGAGTTTCCTGTTATGCCATATAAAGTTGAGTATTGTTCTTTCAAGGTCTGTAAAAAATTGTATTGGGATTTTGATGTGATTTGCATTGAGTCTGTAAATTGCTTTTGGTCTAATTGCCATTTTTACTATGTTGATCCTACCTGTCTAGGAGCATGGGAGATCTTTCCATTTTCTGATATTCTCTTCAATTCTTTCTTTAGTGACTTAAAATTTTTGCCAAACAGGTCTTCTTCCTTTTTGCTTAGAGTTAGACCAAGATATTTAATGCTATTTGCAGCTATTATAAAGGGTGATGTTTCCCTTATTTCTTTTTCATCCCTTTTATCCTTAGTGTATAGGAGGGCTATTGGTTTTTTTTTAGTTAATATTGTACCCTGCTACATTGCTGAAGGTGTTTATTAGCTGTAGGAGTTCCTTGGTAGAATTTTAGGAGTCTCTTATGTATATGATCATATCATCTGCAAATAGAGATAGTTTGACTTCTTCCTTTCCAATTTGTATCCTCATAGTCTGCTTTTGTTCTCATATTTCTTTAGCTAAAACTTTGAGAACTATATTGAATAGATAAGGAGAAAGAGGACAGCCTTGTCTTGTTCCTGATTTTAGTAGGATTGCTTTGACTTCTCTATTTTAGTTTGATGTTGGGCTGTCAGCTTGCTGTATAACGCCTTTATTATATTTAGATATTTTCCTTGAATTCCTGATCTCTCCAGAACTTTTATCATGAAGTACTGGTGGATTTTGTCAAAGGCTTTTTCAGCATCTAAGGAGGTGATCATATGGTATTTTCTTTCAGTTTGTTTATGGGAAGAATGATATTCACAGGTTTTCATATGTTGACCCATCCCTGCATCTCTGGGCTGAAGCCTACTTGATTGTGATGGATGATTTTTTGATATGTTGTTGGATTTGGTTTGCCAAAATTTTATTGAGTATTTTTGCATTGATGTTCATGAGGGAGATTATGTTTGTTGCATCTTTGAGTGGCCTGAGTATCAGGATGATTGTGGCCTCATAAAGAGAGTTTGGCAATGTTCCTTCGGTTTTTACTGTATGAAACAGTTTGAAGAATATTGACATTAGTTCTTCTTTGAATATCTGGTAGAATTCTGTACTGAAACCATCTGGTCTTGGGCTATTTTACCTGGGTGACTTTTAATAACAGCTTCAACTTCCTTTGGGGTTATAGGTCTGTTTAGGTCATTTATTGAACTTGATTTAATTTTAGTAAGTGATACCTGTCAGAAAGCCGTCCATTTCTTTTAGGCTTTCCATTTTAGTGAAGTATAGATTTTCAAAGTATGACCTGATAATTCTCTGGATTTCCTGGGTGTCTATTGTTATGTCCCCATTTTTATTTCTGATTCCATTAATTTGGATTCTCTCTCTCTCCCTCTTTCTCGTTCTCTGCTTTTTGGTTAGTTTGGAGAAGGGTTTATCTATCTTGTTGACTTTCTCAAAGAACCAACTCTTTGATTCACTGATTCTTTGTATTGTTCTCTTTGTTTCTAGTGTATTGATTTCAGCCCTAAGTTTCATTATTTCCTGCCATCTCCTTCTAGGTGAGTTTGCTTCTATTGTTCCAAAGCCTTCAGCTGTGCTGTTAGGTCTCTTGTGTGAGATTTCTCTAGGCTTTTCATATAGGCAACTAGTGCTATGAGTTTCCTCTTAGCACTGCTTTCATTGTGTCCCATAAGTTTGAGTATGTTGTGAATTTATTTTCATTAAATTCTGGAGTCTTTGATTTCTTTCTTAATTTTTTCCTTGACTCCAGAGGTGATTCAATTGAGAGATGTTCTGTTTCCATGTGTTTTTAGGCTTTCTGTGATTTTTGTTGTCATTTAACTCTAACTTCAGACCATGGTGGTTTGGTATTATACAGGAGTTATTCCCATTTTGGGGGTATTTATTTATATTTGCTTTATGACCAAGTATGTGAAGAGAAAGAATTTTAGAGAAAGTTTCATGGGATGCTGAGATACATATATATTCCTTTGTGTTTGGATGGAAGGTTCTGTATATATCTATTAAATCCATTTGGGTCATAACATCTGTTAGTTCCCTTATTTCTCTGTTGAGTTTCTGTATGGTTGACCTATTCAAGGGTGAAAGTGGGGGTATTGAAGTTGCCCACTCTTAGTGTGTGTGGTTTTGATGTGAAGTTTAAGCTTTAGTAGTGTTTCTTTTATATATGTAGGTGACCTTGTATTGGGGCCATAAATATTCAGGATTGAGACTTCATCTTGGATTTTTCCTGAGAGAATAAGTAATGTCTGTCCTGGTCTCTTTTGATTGATTTTAGTTTGAAGTCTACTTTGTTAGATATTAGGATGGCTACACCAGCTTGTTTCTTAGAACTATTTGATTGGAAATTCTTTTCTTAATCCTTTACACTCATCTTGTTTTTGTCTTTGAAGTTGAGGTATATTTCTTGTATGCAGCAAAAGGATGGCTTCTGTTTTTGTATCCATCATGTTAGAGTATGTCTTTTTTATAGGTGAATTGAGTCCATTGATATTAAGGGATATTAATGACCAATTTTTGTTATTTCCTGTTATTTTTGGTGGCTTCATGTGTGTATTTCCCTTCTTTGGATTTTTCTTCTGTGAGATTATCGTTTGCTTGTGGTTTCATGCATGTATCTAGTTTCCTTAGGTTGGAGTTTTCCCTCTACTGCTTTCTCTAGGGCCGGATTTGTGGATAGGTATTGCTTAAATCTGGTTTTGTCGTGAAATATCTTGTTTACTCCATCTATGGTGAGTGATAGTTTTGTTTTGTTGTGTATAGTAGTCTAGGTTGGTAGCCATGCTCTTCTAGTGTCTGTATAACATCTGTCCAAGACCTTCTTGCTTTCATTTTTTCCACTGAATAGTCAGGTGTTATTCTGATGGGTCTGCCTTTATAGGTAATTTGGCCTTTTTCCTTTGCAACTCTTAGTATTTTTTCTTTGTTCTGTAGGTTTAGTGGTTTGATTATTATGTGGTGAGCAGATTTTGGGGGGCATAGTCTATTTGCTGTTCTGTAATCCTCTTGTATCTTTATAGGCATTTCCTTCTTTAGGTTGGGAACATTTTCCTCCATATTTTCTGTGCCTTTGAGCTGGTATTCTTCTTCGATTCCAATTATTCTCAGGTTTTGTCTTTTCATGGTGTCCCAGATTTCCTGGACATTTTGTGTTATGACATTTTTGGTTTTAGTGTTTTCTTTAACTGACGTATCTATTTCCACTATTGCATCTTCCACTCCATTGATTCTCTCTTCCATCTCTTGCATTTTGTTGCTTGCATCTGTGGTTCTGGTTTGTTTCTTCAGGCTTTCTATTTCCAGCTTTTCCTTGGTGTGTGCCTTCTTTATTGCTTTTATTTCAATGTTTAATTCCCAGATTGTTTCTCTCACCTGTTTGTTTTCTTTATTTGGATTTATTTATTTTCTTTCAGGGATTTGGTCATCTCTTCCAATTTTTTGTTTGTATTTTCTTCTATTTCTTTAAGGAGGTTTTTTTTTTTTATATCTTCTTTTAAAGTTTCTATTATCTTCATTAAGTTGTTTTGAAGGTTGCTTCCTTATTTCCTCTTCATTGTTATGCTCAGGTCTTGTTGGAGAGTCACAAGCTTCTTCTGGTGGAGTCTTGTTCTTTATGTTGTTACATGTATTCTTGCAGTTCTGCCCATTGCTTCCTCGGTTCACTCTTAGCAGCTCTTGGTTGACTCTTAGGCAATTGTGAGCCCGGGGGCTGAGTGTTTCCAGTAACGGCAGGGGCTACTCTCAGTCAGCTCTTGGTTGGTTGTAGGCCAAGAAGCTGAGTGTCTCCAGTTGTCCCAGGGGTCTTTCTTAGTTAGCTCTTAGTTGGCACTTAGTTGGCTTTTAGTCAGCCATGGTCCAGGAGCTATCAGGTTCTCCAGTTGTCATTGGGTGATGACACAGTTTGAGGTTTAGGCAGAGTTTGGCCTGTGGGATGTTCCTCCAGATGGTTTTATTTTTAATTTTTTTAATTTTTAATTTTTTTATTTGTCTGTGAATTGGGCTTGGGGGCTTCTTCCAGCTTTCTTTGGTTTAGGGCAGAACTTGGTGTGGCTGAGGTGCTGGGGGCTGTGTCCCTGGGCTGGGGTTAGGAGACCATAGTCTCTGCTTGGCCTGGGGGTTGGGTGCCTCCTTTAGTCAACTGTGGACCAGGAGGCTTTGGGGTATGCAGTTGTTGGTGTGTGTTTTATACTTAATGTAAAGTAGGCATTTTAACATTGGGATATGATTCCGGGCCTGTGCATTATTTTAAAGACAAGAGTTCTTCTATGTTGCTGAGACAGCATACTCTACCACTTCAACCTTCAGAATAGTGTATATAGAGGCAGAGCTTAAACATGGTACTTCCATGCCAAATTTGTCACCAGAAAGGCTGAAATTGAACTGGGGAAAAATGAAAACACTTTGGACTAAAACACACAGTTCAGGATTTTTTTTGAAACAAAAAAGAAAATTATCTTTTAAATTATTATTGCTTTTAAATTAATCTCACCCAACAAGCTTTAATCCCTGCATGCTTCAATACCAACTGACCTGACAAAATAATGCCCACTATTGCAATAGTGGCATAAATATTATGTATGTAGCCAATACTTTCTGATTGGATCTAAGCATACTCCATGAGTGAAACTCATACTAGTCACTGTTAGTTGACCAAAAACCTGTGGCTAGACATGTCCTAGACCCTAGGAGAGAATTTATTGCTATTCTTTTGCTAAATGGATATAGTAGTAAGATGGTTTCTAATAATTTGTTGCTATACTTACAGATCAATGTATCTCTCAACCCTCATCAAAGAAACTTCTTAACTAGATGATGATTGACACAAAGCCCCTCAATGCGTAGAGAATTAAGAGACTGTGGAGTACTAGGCCCTATGTGGGACTTAAATGTGACATCCTTCTCTCCAAGACCCAATGATCCTTGAGGAATAGAGGCAGAAAGATTATAAGAGCCAGAGATGGTAGATAATACCACAGAAAGAGTGTTCTTTGAACCAAACAGGGCAGGTCACATAGGAACTCATAGTGGTGGAGACAGTATGCACAAGACCTGCACAAGCTGAAGACAGACAAAACCCCCAATGGGGGTGTGCAAATCTCATCTCTACCTGAGGAGCTACTGGCATTTGATAACTGATGGGACAGGAACAGTCAGTGCTCTTCAGTGACCTCTGGTAGGCTGGCCATGTGTCAGGGTAGTAGGGAAACACAACTAGACTAGATGAGAAAAACTGAAAGAAAAAGAAAATTCAAAGTTGGGTGGGTAGGGAGGGTAAATGGAGAAGGCAGACATGGGAATTAGGGAGGTGGCTAAATACCATCAAAATATACGTATAACATTCTCAGAGAACTAAAGAAATAAAGAAAAATTCACAAAACTGAATATAAGATAAACTCTTCAATATTATTTACTCACCCTGTCTATCCATCATCTGTTTTTTGGAATATTTTTTTCCACATTTTTATGTCTTTGACAGATATTTTGAGTTTGAAAACCACAGACACTTACCTAAATTTTCAATTTTAAGTCTGGACTGGGAAAAAAGTATAGTCTGGGTGTTTAGGTTCACACTTGTACAAAATTTAGTCATAGGTTTTGACAGCTACATAATTGAAATATTTCCACACCCAAGGCTCGGGAATTATTGAAAAGGAGTGAGCAAAAAGATTTAAGAGTCAGAGGATCAGGGAATTTGCTGTGAGACTGCATCTCCTAGTAATATCAAAAGCAGTACGTATTAATGTCTCACAATATGATGCCCTAAACAGGAGCGCACAAGGAGGGCATCATTAAAATTTCAAGTTGGATGGGAAGAAAGCCCATTAGGTCTCAATGCTACACAAAAAAAAAAATACACGTGTATTAGAGTTCTCTAGAGAAACAGAACTTATAGAATGAATAATCTATCACACTATTATAGCTCTCTATACTCTCTCTCCCTCTCCCTCTCCCTCTCTTCCTCCCTCCCTCCCTCCCTCCCTCCCTCCCTCCCTCCCTCCCTCCCTCTCTCCTCTCTCTCTCTCTCTCTCTCTCTCTCTCTCTCTCTCTCTCTCTCCTCTCACTCTCTCTCTCTCTCTCTCTCTCACACACACACACACACACATCCTGTTGATCCATATAATATTACCTGCGTGTAAATTTCAGGGGCTGAACAATTAGCACTGGACAGCCAATTGTGTACTGTTCCTTAGTCAGGACACCTTTATCACCTCCACCTTTCCTCAATTGCCTATTGTGATGGCTGTTCTTGATTGTCAACTCAACTACATCTGGAGTTAACTAAAACCCCAGTGGCTGGGTACATCTGTGAAGATTTTTTTTTCTTAAATCATTTGATATGGGAAGACCCACTTTTAATCCAGATCTTTTGAGTTGGAAATATTCACCTTTAATTTGGGTTACACTTTCTGCTGGCAGCCTATGTAAAAGGCATGAAAGTAAAAAGCTTTCTCTCTCTCTTTCTTTCTCTCTCTCTCTCTCTCTCTCTCTCTCTCTCTCTCTCTCTCTCTCTCTCTCTCTCTGCCTGCTTGTCCTCAGTCTGGTTAGCATTATAGCCTACTTCTTTGGGATTCTGACCTATACTGAAGACCAGCTGAGACACCCCAGCCTCAACTACTGGATTCTTGGATCTTCTGTTAGTAGATAGCCATTGTTAGGTCAACTGGATCACAGTCTATATGTTATTCTAATAAATCTCCTTTATATATACTAAATTATATGTTGAACATTATTATGTTATATGTATATATAGATATAAATATGTTATATTTAGGAATAGATATGTATGTGCAGATTCACATATGCATACAATAACTAGTTATGAAAAAAAAGTCAGTGAAAAAGAGCAGTGGGAGTGTAAAAGGACTTGGAGGGAGGAAAGGGAAGGAATAAATATAGTCAAATGGCAATTTCAGAAACAACAAAACCCTAAAACTTTGGGAGCATGCACACAGTTGCAGCCCTACACTTGAGACCATTCCTTTCAGGGAAGAATGCTTCATCTCTTTGTTCTCCTGGTTGGTCCTCCAAGAACCACCTCTGCAAAGAACTCTGGGAAAGGTACATACAGACACAAGCAAAATACTTGGTAAGAATGTGACCACCAGCAGCTCTATACAGGGCTTATGAACACAATTGACTTCAATATCTTCCCCTAGAAATGCTATGAGGTTTTAGGGTTTAAGTTAAGGCCATGTGAATATATAATGAATTTATGACTCAGACATAGGGACACCCAATGGATGTTGATATTTGTCAAGAAGGAAATTTGGGATGGAACAAGGTGAGAGGAAACACAGAAATGCCTGAAGCCTTCCTCAATTTCTAGAGAATAGTTATGGTGAATGAAGTTCCTGTACCTCACACATTTTTTTCTGTAGACAAATGATATTGCTGTGCTGTATATAAGCTGGAACATGCAGTCCCATGAAATCGACTTCTCTGCAGAAGGTATAATAATAAAAATGAACCTTGTTGTGCAAATTGCACTCAAGTGCTTTGCTGTCTTGAGTGCCCTGGTTCCTACTTTAGTTCATCCAGCATTTATCAGGAGAAGTGACTGGGACAACCTCTCCCAGCTAGTGGCAAATGTGGGGCCCTCCCAGTGCAGAGATCCCTGCCCCCCAAATATCAGAGGTATAAGTAACCCAGAAAATCTTATGTAGGGTACTCTCCAAGATTCCAAGGACACAAATATGGAACAAAATGAAACTAAGTAGGAATATTATTGACATTTATTTCATTCTATGTATGCTCTTTAGGTCTGGAGTATGCATATCTAAGCAAGATTTTAAGATATTACACAAGTATATAGAGATGCTGTCATTGGCTTGAGTCTCTGGATGTCCTGTTTCTAGTCTCCTGACTCTCTTGATGACTCAGATGTTGTTCTCTGCTAGCCATTCCTCTTTATCTCTACATGTTGGTGCTTCTGCATTGGCTCAGGGGCTGCAGTTAGTTCCTAAGAAAAGGGAATCAAGGCACACCAAACAGTGCCTTTTTGTGGCACCAGTGCCTCTGTTTACCTAGAGTTGATGATAAGTTCCCTGAATGAGGATAACGTGGAAAATATGAGCCTATATTCTATAAAGTTTTCAGGGACTTCAGACAAGTCATCTCCTCTTACAGAACTGCACCCTAATATTCCATGCCTAGGACAAACCGCCCAAGACCTGTTTAAAACTTTAATACAAATTCCTTCTGTTCAGGACTCAGTGACACAAAAGGACTGTCTCTCAATCTGCTCTCAGGAAGATGTTGCTTGACATCCAATCACATCATGCATGGAAACACAGAGGCCTCCCAACTGGTTGTGATGACCACTTAAGTCTTATGATCACCCCTACTACAGCTACAACAGCTGTTTTTCTTCTGCCTGTACCTGCCCTTGCTATAAACCTTCAGCAGATTATAACACTGACCTGTGCTGTTAATAAAGCTACTAACCTTACAGCTCAAATGCTACAAGCTTTAAATAAAACACATGTTAGAACAGCTTTATTACAAAATTGGGTGGCACTAGATTATCCTTTATTAAGAGCATCAGAGATTCCCAACACATCTCTGCTTGTATTGTTTGAATTTATCTGACCACTATCAACAAATTAAGAACCGACTACATCAATTATAAGACGTTGTTTGACATCTTCCACTATTACAACAGTGGCCACCCTGGTTCAGATGGATCTCCCCATCCCTCCCTGTTCTTCCTACCCATGTCCAGTGTTCTGTTGCCAGCTGTGTTACCCCTATACATAATCACATGCTTTTGAGGCAATCAAAAAATAAATAGGGCCAGGCAGTAGTAGTGGTACATGCTTTTATTCCCAACACTTAGGAAGCAGAGGCAAGTATATCTTTGTGAGTTTGAGGTTCTAAGACATGTAGGGCTACATAGAGAAACCTTGTCTCAGAAAAATCAAAAAAGAATTAAATAAAAGGAAAAGAAAAAGGGGTGTATTTGGTATGAATTAGGGTTAAATGAAGTGTAGTAGGAGGTTTCTGGCCTGGACTTCTGGGCCTAGCCTCAAGGTTTAGGCCCAATGACCCAAAGACCCACAGTCCCTCAGAGACACAGAGATGCTTTCATTAGTCGTTAGCTGATCAGCCTAAGGCTCAGGCATATGCTTGCTAGCTCTCTACCCTTCATCTAACCCATGACTCATCCTGTTCAGGCATGGGGCTCGGTACCTTTTCTCACAGCAGCATGGTTGT
The DNA here is from genome assembly GCA_033318265.1 of Phyllotis vaccarum. Classification (NCBI taxonomy): domain Eukaryota; kingdom Metazoa; phylum Chordata; class Mammalia; order Rodentia; family Cricetidae; genus Phyllotis; species Phyllotis vaccarum. The sequence continues at coordinate 136,639,738 of JARWLC010000002.1, read as the reverse complement.
CCTCTGCTTCTTCTGGCTTCTCTCTGGCATTCTCTCTGGCACTCTGTTCTCAGAGTTTTTTGAGTCTGGTAGCCCCACCCACACTTCCTGCTTGCCTTTGGCTAATCAGCGCTTTTTATTAAACCAGTGGGTGGGACAGTTATTTACAATGAAGCAACACAATCCTCCTATATATCCCCTTTTCTCTTTAAAACAAAAAGAACTCCAAATCTAATATTCTTTCCCCCCCCCATCTATAACAACTTATAAACAACACTGTAAATAAACACAAACATCCATCCATGATTTGGGAATGTGGGTATTGTTCTCTAGGCTGTTTTCTGCTGAATGGGGATACTGGCAACCTCATGGGAATCCAAAGAAAAATTTAGGATTATGTACAAGTCTTTAGTGGAGCACTCTGTAAGGCTGGGTCATCTCGGCCAGTCTCCTTGAAATTGTTCTAGATACAGAGCTCTGGAAACTTCAACAGAGGTGCTCTGAAATGCTGAATCATCTGGGCCATCCATTTCCATTGGAGATTATTCAGGGGGTCTTCCTCTATCAAACTTTATGTTCTTTATCCAGGAATAAATTCACAGTCTCTCATTTTCTGTGAAAATAAAAAGAAAACCTCTTCTCCAAAGTAGCATATCTTTGAATTTCAGTTTTAAAGTCAACTCATTTACAAAATATATATGTTGAATTAATCCAACAGCATTTGTAATCAACTGTCTTTTAGCAGATTTTACTAAGTCATTTTCAGTCAAGAAGCTTAAAGATAAGACAATAATATACAGTATCCAGACATTCTTTGTATTTTCCATCTTTATACGTGGCTTATTTATTTATTTATTTATTTATTTATTTATTTATTTATTTATTTATTTTACTCTATTTTTTAAGGGCTTTCTCTACCCTTTTTCTTTTCTTTCTCTAAGCCTATGTGTATATATATTTTCAACACACTCTAAACCATTTAGATTTTTTACAAAAAAACTGTCTTTACTGTATATTTATTTCTTAACCTTTTCTGTCTCTGACCACACCTTTGCTTGGCTAGGGTGATTGACTCCACCCAGATTCTTTTATTTCTTTCCATTTCTGAATACACCTTTAATCTGCCAAAGTTCAAGGTTGGTAGGATGGGTGGATGGCTCCACCCAGCTCCTAGTTTAATTTCATAGAATTTATCTTTTTAACCCAGGTACTCTGGGGAATTTTAGGGTCCAGGTACTCTGGGGAATTTTAGGGTCCATATAATCACAAGTAAAGCTTGGCCATCCGCTGCTCATTAACTCTATTTAAGTATTTGGCATCAGGGCCTCTTAAAGGACTCACAAGTGTTTTGCCTCTAAGGCTGAATCAGGAAGTTTCTCTTCAAAAAGTCAAGCTTCATTTTGCCTCCAGCAAACAGAGCTGATCCATGAAAACATCGACACTAAGAAGCCATCTCTGATTCTGTTCTCTTTTTTGTCCTTATTAACAGAAACCTTAAATACATCATACAGAGCTCTTTGCTTACATCTAGACTCAGGAACTGGCCTTGTTCACCTTAAGTTGCATGTAGCAAACACACCATTTTATAATTTAATCCCAGATACCACTCAGTCTCTTTACTGTGGGCCACTTCAGAGATACAACTCGGAAGCTGCTTTGGGCTTCAGTTCCGGTGCTCTAGACTGTTTTTTAAGCTTTATGTGGGCATATTTGACCCACATTGAGCTGCCATTTGTAGTACGAGATTTCTGGCCCTGACTTTCAGGCCTAGCCTCAAGGTTTAGACTCACAGACCCACAGACCCACAGTCCCACAGTCCTGCAGTCCCACAGAGACACACAGATGCTTTCAATAGTTTTCAGCTGATCAGCTTCAGGCCCAGGCATATCACTTGCTAGCTCTTTACCCTTATTCCAACCCATGGCTCTTAACCTGTTCAGCCATGGGGCTCGGTACCTTTTCTTTAGAGCTGCATGGTTGTCCTCTGCTTCTTCCGGCTTCTCTCTGGCATTCTGCTCTGTGCTTCCTGTTCTTAGAGTTTTTCTTAGTCTGGTAGCACCGCCCACACTTCCTGCCTGCCTTTGGCCTATCAGCACTTTTTATTAAACCAGTGGGTGGGACAATTATTTACAATGAAGCAGCACAATACCCCTATAATGAAGTCATAATGAATTTATGACATTGGCATGGGAACTTGCAGTGTTGTTATTTCTCGTGAAGGAAATGTAGAATGTCAACAACTGTGAGAAAGAACACAGGAATTCTAGTGCCTTCCTCAATTTATAGAGAACTGTTAAGAGTATGATGTTCCCACACCTCAGACACTTTTTTTTTTTTTTTCTGAAGACAAATACCAATGTTGTGCTTTATATAACCTTGAACATCTTGGCCTGTGAGCCAGGCTTCTCAGCTAAATGTAAACTCATAACTGTTACAAATGTGTTATAGTAAAAATAAGCCTTGTTGTTCAAATTATACTCAACTTTTCTGCCTTGGGTCCTTTGGTTCCCCTTTCAATTCTTTTGGTATTAATCAGGAAAGACAACTTGATCAGTATCTCATGAGCAATGGTCTCCAACTATCTATGTGGTAGCCCAAATGTGGTCCTTTCCCCATCAGTCTGTGCCTTCTCCAGGTATTTGATGCTGCCCAAAAGCAGAAATGACAGAATTTAGACGAGGCCAGGATGCTTCCACTTGTCACAATCAGAAGACATTCAAACAGAAAGTAAACACAATGATGAAATAATGGAAGGAAAACTGGTAGGAGGAAAAAAAAGCGATCTTGTCCTAAGTGTACCCTTTTTGTTTTGTTCTGGGTAATTGTTTTCTTCAAGGGTCCTGGAAGAAATGGGACCAAAGAAGAATGTGTGATTGAAATTAGCTGTTATCTTCAGATGCCACTGGATTGCACATGGGATAATGAATTAAATGAAGTAGAAAGCATGGCCTGAACTGGAAATGTGCTTTCTGCCTAATGTAATTAATCTCTATTGAAACAGCTAAGCCATTTAATCTGTGCTGCATGAATAATGAAATGAAAGGGGCTCCTGTGAATTAACTTCTTAACCAGCAGAGAAGATGCAACGCTACACTGAACGGATGCGGATTTCCCCAAGAACTCCTTAGATCTCTGGTCACTACAGACTTCTGTTGTTGGATGGTTTTGCTTCTCAGTTTCCTAGTCTCTATAACTTTGGAAAGTCTCCTTTACAAGGATATCTAAGACTTTTAAGGGTTGTGTTCACAGCTTAGAAAGCTGCTAGCAATATAGTCTTTCCCTATAGATGCCTTCCTCTCAATATTCAAGAACGATGGAGTGGCTGGAGGAGTTTTCAGTCCATCTTTAATTACCTGAGAAGTATCTTTCATGCCAGGAAAGTTTCAGCCCCCTCATTAGTCATGGGAAGTGTGAAAATCCATGCCCATCTTTTAAATTCCTTTAGCATGCAACAGAGTTTACTAAGGATTTAGAACAGTGAACTTTCACTGTGGAAATACCCCAAAGTGGGACCTGATTCAGCAGCTCTCTGCTAACTCTCATCTTCTCCTTCTTCCATCCTCATCTCCACCCTCATCACACATACCTCACATCCAAATACCTGGACAAAGCTGGGAGGGTGAGGCGTTGAATGTGTCTCAAAGGCAGTCAAGACTTCTGTGGGACAGCCCAGTCTAGATTCATACGTATAAAGTCCTTAAAAGGATTTTTTAGACTTTTTGAGAAATGAATTTAACTTATATAAGTGCATGGCCCTTTATATAACCTCATCTTTGCCGCCCATCTCTGGTCTCATCTTTTCCTCCTGACATCATGGAAACAAATATTCTCACCTCTGAGTCAGTGGACTGGGTTATCGAAATAGAATCCCAAGATGAAAGCAAGAAAGGACAGACTCAAAAGAAAACAGGGAAGAGAGAGACTTGATAGCTTCTATGTACAAGTCAATTATAGCTCAGTAGCCCAAGTCATCCAGTCACAGGAGCTGAATAGAAAGGGCAACGCTCCCTTCCGCAATTTCCTTTTGGTTGCACAGGCTGTTCACTTGCAATGTACGATATGTACATACACCTGCGTTTGCACAATGACTCCCTGACTCCCCCAAATACTCCACACTGGCACTTATTCTCAGTCATCCAAATTTCTGCTACCAAAATATGTTCTTAATTCAGTCACACATATATGCATGTACACACACACACACACACACACACACACACACACACACACACACACCTTTTATATATTGGGAAATTGTACTTCCATTGAAATCTACATGCCAGTTTGCTTGCTTCCTTATTTATTTATCTATGCACGGAATAACCACAAATTTATTTTTGACAATTCACTTGTTTAGAAACCTGTACCCTGAAGTTGTAGCAGGAGAACTGAAGATCTGCAGAAGCCACACTTCCTCTCCTTTCACTTATATCTAGCTCTTCAATGAGTTATGAACCTACTTATTTCAATTCAAGTTGCTTAGAAAACATTTAAAATTCAGGGTAAGCAATAGAGTTTTGATTGGAATAACTTCATAGATGTTTCAGACAATGTAAAAGTAGTATATTGGTCTCAAATGTCTTGGTTGGCATTTAAAAGCATCCACTAACCAGAAATATCAGTTATTTTGAAAGGTTCCTTGGAAAAAGTAGGGATCACTTTTGTAATTACAGTCCAGCAGATTGATCGCTAACTGTTACCACCTCAAAGTGCAAGGGAAGAGCATATAACCTGGATATGGAAGGCTGTAGATTCCTCACCTACAGTTTTGAGCAATTTCAGCCTGCTCCAAGCTGTTACGCAGGATGTAGCAATGTTTGTTTCTGCAGCATGTTATCATGCAAGTCTCAGTGAAATGGGTACAGGTAGAGACTTTTGGGGTGATATTGAACAGATAACTTGGCTCCTCAAACTTCAGTTACAAAGGTGAGATCTATTTTTCAGGTTAATTATAAAACTAAGAAAGAATTTCAGCAATGTTCCTAACATAAGTTTCACATCTTACAGAGGTTAAGTGGTAGCCATATTGTTATTTATGTGATTTAAAAACCTCTGAATATTTTGGTATATGTTAAGCTGAAGAAAGAGCATTATTTGAAATGTACTTTAGGGAATTCTGGTTGTGTGAATTCCTTGTCAGCTTTTATTTCAAAAATAACGATGACTCTGTAGTGCTATGATGACCTTTATATGACCAATAGATGGCCTCTAGTGGGGTGTCACTCACCTGTGCCAGGAATGGCTGCCTGTAGTCCTCATGAAAGAGGATGAAGAGATGCATTCTGGCCTCCCACTCTGTGTCTTCAGATCTGGCTGAGAGCCAGAGGCAATAACCATGAATTTCTGCTTAGATACAAGTGCAGTGTTTACAAGGTCAGAGGCATAGTGCAGCACTTTGGCATTATGTAACACAACTCTTGTTGTGTTAATGGCCTCATTCATATGCTGATAACATTTCTGTTGCAAGTGTCAGAGGGATGCCTTTAAATTAATATAAAGGGCATCTGTAAATTTTAATTTACTACAGTCTGATCAGCCTGATGCATGCGCTGTCCTCAACATAAATTTAGCCATGGCTGTTGGATTACACTGGCTGAGTAGATAATTAGGAAGCAGCCAGTGCCATTTCTCTGACATGGAATACATATGCATTCTGTTTTTAGGCATACTTATTCTGATAGTTCAAAGAGGACATTTATATACAGTTTTCCTTGCGGTATGGGCAAGGATGTTTTGTAGCAGGAACAAAGAACATGGGGGCTTTTCTGGTTTCATGTCTTCATCTTACCATGAAGAAGAGACAGGATTTCATCCAAGGTTATGCATATCCTGAGGAAGAAGATGATGTTGGACTCATAGCTTCTCATGCCTGATTTCATATCCACTCAGGGAGAACAGAGTAACATTCTACACAAGAGATCTCTGTGGGCTTGGCTTTCCTATCTATTCACTCATTCTTTTGATTAAAGAATAATACTCTGTCAACTTTTCTGCATAATATGGTCATTATGAAAGGGCTTTGAACAGCAATTTCTTTCTTTTTATGCCTTCTAGACTATTTCCATATCTCATAGGGAGTTCAACACAATGCGTTAATTATTTCCAGCACATCTCCATTTCATCCTGCCTGATAAGTATTCTCTTTAGACTCATTCCAACAATTCCATTGCATAGGTCTCTCATAGACAAGGCAACAATACTGGTGGTCAAGCCAGAGTGAATTATAAAGAAGTTAAGATTGATATACTTCTTGTGGACTCCTAAAAAGTACTGCCATTCCCCATAAAACCATCCTGTGACTTTTGCTGACTTTCCCATTAAGCCTTTTTAACAAAACTTTTCTTCAACAACAAGCTTTCTGGGGCACCATGATGGCTAAGTTCCCGGTTAAAAAAAATGAGGAGGAGGAAGAGCAAGAGAAGAAAGAAGAGGAGACAGAATCAGAACTTTAAGCACCATCTTGAGCTCTGAGTCATAATCGCCGTACTCACTCTGGGTGATGCTTAGTCACATCAAAATGTATGACCCAGACTCCTGTACAAATTGATGCTCACCCTCTCTGTATGCCAGCCTCCTGCCTCATGTAGCATTCTATCATTTGTAGTTCTGTAAGTGAAAAGCATATTTTATGCATAGTGTTGCTGATTTATAAGTAAAGTGACACTAATTTCTCACTTTTCTCTTTGTCCTGCTGTGACTAGCACTTACTGAACAGATTAGCTCTTCACTGTGTTAGGTGACAGCATAGTGAGATGTGAAGTCCCACACACTCTTCCTGAATACACATTTTTCTCAGAAAAGCAGAAAAAGACATTATTTTAATTTTTAGTGCCTGCGTTTTCAAGTTTTCAGACCTAACTACAAGTTCATGAGATCCTGAAAGAGACAATTGTATTCCTGTCTTTCCTATACCACACCTCATCTCTTCCTGTAGTCTAGTCTAGGCTTCACATCTGTGTTCTTTGTCCTCAACATAGGTTTCAACATTGGCTGAGCATGTTCAAGGTTTAAAGAAGGGTGTGTGACTCTGGACTAAGTCCATTAGTGGGGTAGATAATTCAGGAATGTGTGGGACTTAGAATTAGTAATACAAAAGGGGTCTGACTGAACTCTCAGAATAAAAGCCTTCCACATAGAAAGGAGAGAACAGGTCATCCTGGTGGCCATCTTATGGCTTGGACAACAACCGGCCTCATCACAAGGCTAATGCTCTGCAAGGCAGAGTAGGGACAGAAAAGAAGCTGAGTCTCATATGGCCTCAATAGATGATAAATCCAAACATTCTCAGGGACTTCTTTGGCTTTTGTGGTTGTTACATGATATTGATTACTTGAGTTGCTTCCATCTATGATATCTGTCACATGTGACCCCAGTCTTCTAAGCATTTAGGTAACACCAAGCTTATCTCCTCTACCACTATGGCTTCAAGGCCTATACTGATATGTCATACAAATAGGCAATTAGTAGATATTAATTTTGGTAATAAATGGATATACATTAGATATAAAGTACCCTTCCATTTTCCTAACTAACTAAATTAAACACACAGAGAAATTAACATACCATAGCATTTGGTGTCCTGAAGAATAGCTAGAAACATGTCCTGAGTCCACATTGAGGGGCTGTGCTGTGTCTGGGGTACAGTAGCATTTAATAGGGAAGAGGAAAAGGATTCAGATTTTCTGGATACATGAAATAACCCATGCAACAGCTTCAAGTGCAATCACATGTTACCTACCAGAGAGCTAAAAACATCTCCCAGTAACTACAGCACATGGTTCTATGCACTGTGTGGGGTTAGTGATGATCAATCTCAGGGCTTTTTCTCATTTTTACTAAGCCACAGTTGGGGGTCAAAGTTGGAGAACTTCACATGCTTATCCAGTCTTCTCGAGGCCTGGAGTGAGAGGGTGATACCAAGTCTGAAGCTGCTATGGCAGGAGCTCAGCCATTTGTCACCTGAGGGTCATGGGATGGGGGGGGGGGGACACAATAGGAACATTTGCCTCAGAGAAACAGTAATGTTGGATGCCTGTGGTGTTTTTTCTTTATTTTAAACATTAATTGGAGCTAGTTTGCAGCTTCTGTGACTGCCATGTGACCATGCAGGCAGCTGACTCTATAAGAGTGTGTACAGCCAACAGTTGAAGGTTGCTTCACTTGACAAGGGGCTTGATTTAATGGGAAACACTGTCACATCTATTCATAATCTTTCAGAATTCATTGAAGCAGACTATGTCCAACAGCTCCCTCTACTTTCATGCTGTCCATCCCAGATTTCCCTTCTGCAGTCCTTTTAAGATGTGGAGAGTTTGTTCTGGTGAGTTTCCCTCAACACCAGGACATGGAGTACTAGGCTCATCTGCTACTGCATAGCCAGATGTTTTGTCATTATAGGTGATGAAGGCAGAGTCCCTGTCAGCCTCAATTTTGCACTTTGCCCTGCAGGCTGTGATGGCAGTGCACTGCTGCTAGTGTGGGCAGTGACTCTCATGTCTTCCTGAAAGCAAACCCACTGTTCAGAAGCAGGATCGTTTATGGTTATGAATCTCTGTCTATCTTTGCCCTGAAGTAATCACGCACATGATTAGGCATTCCATCTAGTGCATGTAAACAGGGCTTGATCATTTCCTTTGTGTTGAGAGCCAACTTAGAACTGGGCATCAAATCTATCCGATGACAAGGGCAGAGGATAATGATGGGTAAGAGAAGGAAGGAAGGAAGAAATCAATGGACAAAGGGAAGAATATAGGGAAGGAAGGGAGGGGAGATGGAGGGACTAAAGGAAGAAAAGGGGGAGGGAGAAGAGAGGGAGGGAGGGAAGGAGGCAGGGAGGGAAGACAGGAAATGAGTCTGAGGCATGCTCTTTGACTTGTCATATTCCCTTTCAACTATAATTTCTCAGTGTCTTTAGCCCAGGTATATTACCAGGCCACCTTTCCGGGCTCAGACCAGCACACAGACAATTATCATTGCAACTAAAGTCAAACTAGTCTGTGTTGCAGGACTGTGCTGCTAGGGGGATCCTAGGGGTCCTGAACACCTTCTCATCCATTGCCTCCTCACGTCCTTCATCAAGTCGTCCCTATTTCTATGCCTAGATCTCCACCTTGACTGTGTCTTCCCTGTCATTCTGTGCTTCCCTGACTGCAGTTTCACAGAAGGTGACGGTGCAGGCATCCCCAGGGCACCCTCTATCTTGTCAGTGTGTATGCCCCAGGAGTTGTGCATCCACAGATGATTGTTTTGAAAGAATCTGCTGCCAATCTTTATATAGAGATTATGTCTTCATCCCAAGTCTTGGCTAGTGTCCTGTCAGGTTTTAGATCAACTTGACACAGCCCGAAGTCATCTGAAAGAAGGGAACCTCAATTAACAAAATGCCTCCCTAAGATCAGGCTGCAAGCAAATCTGTAGGGCATTTTCTTAATTAGTAATTAATGTGAGAAGGCTTAGCTTATTGTGGGTGTGGCCATCCCTGGTGGTCCTGAGTTCTATAAGGAAGCAGGTTGAGCAAGCCACGGGGAACAAGCCAATAAGCAGCACCCCTCCATAGCCTCTGCCTCCAGGTTCCTTTCCTGTTTGAGTTTGTGCCTTGGCTTCTTTCACTAATGAATTGTGATGTGTAATATGAGCCAAATAAACCCTCTCCTCCCCATCCTGTATTTGGTCATGATGTTTTGTCACAGTAATGGAAACCCTGACTAAGACAGGAGGCTCTGGTCTCACAGATACTTATGTTTGCCCTGTCTTAATTCAGAAATGTGCCAGCTGTCTGTTGTCCTTCCTAGAAAGAGCCCAGCTGTACTGGGATGAACCTAACCAGGAATAAATCTCATTGCCCACCACGTTCTACATTAATCTCTGGATCTGTTATCTGTGTGGTCCCACTCTCCAAGGCCTGAGTCTCTCTGGCTAGAAAACTGGAGCCTAGAAGGTGCGGCTGCCACCTGCAGGCTGATTTTTCAGAGTTCCTCAGCCTGCATCCCTGTTTAACCTTTAATGGTTAGCTACTGCCCTCAGAGAGAAAATGCATCGAAAAATTGAAATTAGGGAGAGATTCTAAATCAATTCAAAGTAGCTGCACTTAGTAAGTAAAACTGATAAGCTCTATCCAATTAAGAAAAATTCAAATTTACAAATATAGAACAATTAAAATAGGTTTATACAGATAGCATTTACATGCATACAGAACTCATGGAAGTGGCCCATCAATGGCTAGTCCAACTTGAGTCCCATGTCAGAAGAGGGAGCCCATGTCTGATATTGCCTGGATGGCCATAAACTGAAGTCTAGACAGTCCAGAGACCTAGGATAAAACCAAATATGACTGGGAAAAATAAATGCTATTTAAACAAGTAGCATTTACATACATATAGACATATAGTTGCACATAGTTTTAAATTTATACACATTTTCATAATCTCTATATTAATAGTTCCTAATTAAATTTAGTTATATCTAATGTTTGGTACAGGGAAAGACTCAGTTTTCTTTAGGCGGCTGGTCACTGGGAGTTTGATTATATATTCCAGTAAGTATATGGGTAACACAAGTATTGGACTTGGCATTCCTTTTTCTTTTCTTTTTTTTGGTGAGGGGAGGTCACAGGTTGTGGGTGGACCTGGGAATACTAGGTAATTAATGTGATTGGGGTGCATTACTTAAAACTTCCAAATGATCATTAAGAATATTATGCTGGAAAAATTAAATATTTATACATGTACATACAGGCAGCACCAATAGGACCTAAAGGGATTATTTTTAAAAGATTGATAATAAATGGAATGTCATGAAACTGAAAAGCTTCTGTTTCTGAAAAGCCAAAGGATACTGTCAATAGAGCAAAATAGCAGCTTACAGAATAAGGAAAGGTTGTTGTTGTTGTTTTTACCAACTCTACATCTGACAGAAAGCTAATATCCAAAATTTATAAAGAACTGAAGAAACATCAACAAACCAAATAATCTAATTTAAAATGAAGTACAGATCTAAACATCAAATTCTCAACAAAGCAATCTCAAATGCTTACAAAACACTTGAATGTTCAATACCTTTGGCCATCAGGAAAATGCAAATTAAAACTACGTTGAGATTATATCTTATACCCATCAGAATAGCTAAGATCAAAAACATAAGTAACACCTTATGCGGAGGGGATGTGGAGTAAGGGGAATATCCTCCATTGCTGGTGGCACAGTCTTGTACAGTCACTATGGAAATCAATGTGGTGGTGGATCATCAAGAAATTGGAAATTAATCTACTTCAAAACACACTCTTGAACATATATCTAAAGGACTCTTCATCCTACCACAAGGACACTTGCCCAACAATGTCCATAGGAGCTTTCTTCATAATAGCTAGAAACTGGAAACAACCTAGATGTTCCACAATTGAATAACGGCTAAAGAAAATGTGGTACATTTACACAATGGAGTGTTACTCAGATGTTAAAAACAATGACTTCATGAAAAAAATGTAGGCAAATGGATGAAACTAGAAAAAAAAATTCATCCTGAATGAGGTAACCCAGACCCAGAAGGTCAAATATGATATGTACTCACTTATAAGTGGACATTAGCTGCTAAGTAAAGGATAACCATGATATAATCCACAAACCAAGAGAGGCTAAGTAACAAGCAAGGCTCATGGGATCTCCCTGGGAAGAGGAAATGGAATAGATTTTGTAGGTGGACTTGGTGCAGTTGGGGATGGAAACATTAAGTAATCAGGTTGGGGGATTACTGACAAAAATAACTGAGACTGGGAGGGGGCATTTGCAGAGCACTGTAGAAATCTAATGCAGTGGAAACTCCCTAGAATCTATGAGAGTGACCCTAGCAAAGGCTCCTAGTAATGGAGGATATGGAACCTGAACCAGCAATCTTCTGTAACCAGACAAGGCATTCAGCACTGGGACTGGAACTCCAACACAACCACAAAACCTTCAATCTGCAATCTGTCCGGCCTCTAAGATGTCCTGGAGCAATGATGGCACAGAACTCGTGGGCATGGCTGTTCAGCTTGAGTTCCATCTCACAAAAAGAAGCCTATGCCTGATACTACCTGGATGGCCAGGAATAAGAGGATGGACAGCCCAGAAACCTCAGATAGAACCAAACATGACTGGGAAACAATTCAATATAATTGCTAATAATATTCTGCTAAACTCATGGACTAGTGCCTATCCCAATTGTCATCAGTCATCATCCAACAACTGATGGAAGCAGATGGAGAGACCCAAGACCACACTAAGGCAGAGTTGGGGAAACCCCACTGAAAAGGGTGAGGAAAGAGTGTAGGAGCCATAGGAATCAAAGACACTATGAGAACAATGCCCATAGAATCAACTAATCAGGGCTCATAGGGACTCACAGACACCAAAGTAACAATCATGGACCCTGTATGGGTCTGAGCTAGGCCCTCTGCATATACATTATGGTTATGTAACTGAGTGTTCTTGTGGGACCTTAGCAGTTGGAATAGGGGTGTCTCTGACTCTTTTGTCTGCTCTTGGGACCCTTTTTTTCTACTGGGTTGCCTCAGTCAGCTTTGATTTAGGGTTTGTACCCAGTATTAATATAACTTGTTATGACTTGCTTGGTTGATATCCCTGGAGGCCTGCTCTTTTCCTTTTTTCCTTCCTTCCTTCCTTCTTTCTTTCTTTCTTTCTTTCTTTCTTTCTTTCTTTCTTTCTTTCTTTCTTTCTTTCTTTCTTTCCTTCTTTCTTTCTTTCTTTCTTCCCTTCTTTCTTTCTTTCTTTCTTTCTTTCCTTCTTTCTTTCTTCCCTTCTTCCTTTCTTTTTCTTTATTTCTTTCTTTCCTTCTTTCTTTCTTTATTTCCTTCTTTCTTTATTTCCTTCTTTCTTTCTTTCCTTCTTTCTTTCTTTCCTTCTTTCTTTCTTTCTTTATTTCTCTCTTTATTTCCTTCTTTCTTTCTTTCTTTCTTTCTTTCCTTCCTTCCTTCTTTCTTTCTTTCTTTTTGAAGGGAAATGAAAGAAGAGAGGATCTGGGGAAGAAAGGAGTTGGGGAGAACTGGGTGGAGTGTGGGGGAATTGCAGTTGGGATGTAATGTATGACGAAAGAATAAAATGAAGACAGAGTTGGCAGGGGATGGGAGAAATGTTAACTGGAAAGGAGAGGGAGGAATAAATAGGATCAAGATACATTGTATAGACATAAGAAATCTTAATGCTTGATGCATGGGAAAAAATCAGAGTAGAGTAAAATTATAGAAGAGACTTTTAAAGCATCTGAAGGGCAAGTGAGGTCATAGTGTCTCTCCTGCGGTGATGATGCACACCCAACCAAAAGCATACTAGAGAAAAAGAGCTTTATTTCAGCTCATCATTCCAGCTTGGGCCATCATTGTGGGGAGGTCAAGGCAGGAAATTCAAAAAGCTAGTCCCACCACACCCACAGTCAAGAACAGAGAAAAATAAATAAATGCTCACCTGCTTTCTTGATTTCTCCATTCTTTGCACTTCAGAATCCAGGCTTAGGGAATGATGCTGCCTACTATGAACTGAGTCTTCCCACAATAATTCACTTAAGACAAGGGGCCAATCTAATGTGGACAGTCATTCACCCAGATTCCTTGATAATGATTCTAGGTTGTGTCAGGGTGATAATTAAAACCAGACATCATAGGCCCAGCCTAGTTGTACCTCAGAGCATGGAGCATGCTGGATTTGGTGATATATTTTATATTTAATAAAATCAGCCTGAAATATCAGAGAACAGAATCATCCATAGTCAAGCCATGAAGGTCAGAGAGAGGTGACTTACACTTTCAATCCCATCACTCTGGAGACAGAGATCTTTCTGAATTTCTCTGAGTTCAAGGCCTAACAGCCAAGCAGTAGTAGCTCACACCTTTAATCTTCACTCTGGAATTAGGATACAGAGTTGAACCAGAAATTTAAACAGCTTGGCAGGGAAGATATATAAGGCAGAAGGCAGAAATAGAAGTGTCAGTCGGGCTAAGGACTCTTGAAGATACATTTATCCTGCTTGGCCTGAGATTTGGTTAAATGAGAATTGACTGTGGTCTGTTTTCTTTCTCCGATATTTCCGCTTTTCCACAATATCTGGCCCTGGGCTTTCATTATATGCTAACTAGAGTTCATGCAGTAGCTGGTTTCTAACCATGAAAATGAAAAAAAGCCAACGAAAATGTGATGAAGGGATCATTTCTAAGGAAGATCACAGTGGGCTTTTGAGAAGTCATTTCAGATGTTTATCAGCAGATGGTTGCTTAATGTTTCCATTCCTTAAATGTTTCCAAAGAACTCAAAAGGAGTGAAAGGTACTGATCACATTAATCAGGAGGATAGAGATGTTTTGGGGAATAACATCCTCCATCAAGCCAGACTTCTTCTAGAGCACCAGGCAATGGAATCCTAGAAGCTATGTGGGTTGACAGATACGTGAAGCACTCACCGAGGGAATTCCAATTTCATTCCACAATTTTCCATAATCAGTAAACCAGAAGCCAAGAATTCCATCATTAATGTGATATGAAACCACTCATTGAACACTAGCAAATACCTTATCCAATGCTAATTGTCCAAGTTCTTAATCAGGAATATAAAGATACTTTGAGAGAATTTAGTTGCTAAAATCGGAATCAGATGCCTTTATATTGAAAGAGAAAGCAAAGTTATCATTTTTTTTTATGCAAACATTCCTGAAGAGCCTTGAACCAGGCTTTTGCATACTCAGTAATGCCAATGCTGTGGAAAATCCTCAGAAGAGCTGTGTGCTGTGGCCATACCATCAAAAGCCCTTCCCTAAGCATTCAGAGGAGCAAAAGCATGTTCTAAGGTAACAATAAAACATTCCCAAGGGCTCCAAGGTGGAATTTGTCACCCATTTCTCTCCTTCCCAGATTTTAATTCTCCTTGACATGAATGTGTCATTTTTAATTTCATTTTTGTAACTTACCATACACTCAAGTTAAAGGCCTTCATTTTATAATCTAAAAATGAATGCTTTTTACTGAAAATGGGATGGGAAATGTAAGGCAGGCTAAAAGAAGGAGCAGAGGAGCTCCCTGGAATGGAGCACTAATGTGTGTTACGCATGTTAGCCCAACACCCTCTTGTGAGCTCTTTTCTTTAATGGTTCACGCAGCCAAGCATCCCTTCAAACGTCTATTGTGGGGAAATGAGAGAGCTGCAGGTTCTGAGCCATTGAGTTTTGCAGGAGGGGGTGGCTCCCTGCTCTCATCTCCAAGAGCACTGTGCCTTGAGCAGCTAGAAACTGGGACTGTCCTAACAATCTGGTAGAAAAGTCAGACAGTCATGTGAGAGTGTTACAGAGCTTGGGAATAGGTTGGAGACAAAGATGTGTGTGCCTGCCCGATGTTTGCTTCCAATGTTTGCTCCCAGGGTTTTTTAGCATGGTCTGAAGAATTTCAGAACATTTGAGATCCTTCCACAAATATCCGAGAGAGCAAAATTGCTTTTATAATAGAACCAAGATCATCTGTGCTTTTCCTGTGTTCATAGCACTAGCACCTGTTATAAATCAAGTCTGTGACCCCCAACCATGCCATGAGGGTCTGCTGTCCTGTAGCAAAGCCATTGCTGTGTTTTGCACTTAAGTTTTGGATAAAACAGGAGAAATTATTAATTTTATGATATTTACATTAAGCATTTTTTTTTTTACTATTCTATGAAAGAAAATAGAAAGTACACAAGAGGCACTTAGCAGCTCACCAAAATAGCGGATTTCTCAGTCTCCAGGAAGTTCATGGTGTGTTGAGAGGCATTAGTTCACAATCATGGTTACAACAGAATCCATTAGACTCCTTCCGGTGGATCTTTTCTTCTTGTTATGCTATTTGTAATAGCAGTCATCTGGAAATGCTGCTCATTTGAAAGATCCTGGTTCCCAGAGTATGCACGTCTCCCTGAAGTGCCTATAATTATCTGCAATGTCATCTAAGTAAGCCATGTATTCCTGTGCACATAAGCTTATACAACAGATCATCTTCTAATAAAAAACAAAACAAACTTGTATCTTGGAGTGCCCACTAACATTTGAGGTGTTTCTATGGCTACAATTTGGTCAAATCCTGTCCTAACCAGAAGCTTCCAGTACATGATGGTAATTTCCTTCAGTCTAGTGCCATGCTTCCCAAAATTTTACTGTATAAGCAGATGGCCTGGAGAAATGGCTTAAAAAGATACTGCTGCAGTGTGTGTGTGTGTGTGTGTGTGTGTGTGTGTGTGTGTGTGTGTGTGTGTGTGTGTGTGTAGTGAATATATTTTCAAGTGTGTGTATAGTACATGTGTGTATATGCACACATGTATGTACTTCTGATTTACTAGCAGGCCCCTGAAGATTGGTGTGATATACCCTACCTCCCCAGCTCATTTGCCTACTACCACATGACTTAGCCTTGTGGCATTTCATTAGTCATGTCTGTTATTACTATTGATGCCATAGTCATTGCTGTCAAAGTTTATTATTGTTTAACTTCATTTTATGTGTATGAGTATTTTACCTGCATATGTGTATATCCACCATGAGTATGCCTATGCTTTCAGAGGTCAGTATGTATTCAATCCCTGGGGCTGAAGTTTGGATAGTTGGGAATACCATATGGGTTCCAGGGAACAAAATTTGGGTTCTCCTCAATACCATCACGTGCTCTTAACTGATGGGCCAACTTTCCATCCCTTTGTACTCATGATTACAGCCCTTGCATTTGTTGTTACAGTAGTCTAGACACTAGGATACGAATGAATTTTATATGTAGCATTCCTTCAGTGCTTCCAGCACACCAGTGGGGATGTTCCATGAGGTAAGCATGGTTGAGAAACTGAAGACAAGTAATTAGTTAAGTATAATCCTAGAAGTCCAAAGCTAAATCCATGTGGACTTATTTTAATTGTCTTTGTTTTGAGTTTGGGCAGGTTGTTCTGATGGTAGAACATGCATGCTAGCCAAGCCACTTTGTAACCAAGCTATATGCCAATTTATAATTCTTGATTTTTTTTGACAGACTCTTGCTTTGTAGTTCAAGCTGGCTTAAAACTCATAATCTTCCTTTGACAGTCTTCCAAATGCCAAAATTATAGAATTCCACGAGCCCATTGAGTTATTATAATTTGTATTCATTTCTATCTGCCCAATTTTACTGTTTGGATGATGCATTCCTTATCATATAAAGGCAACAATACCTACTTTACTGCCTTTGTGGGGAAGATTCTAGGCATTGTCTTTTCTACACTTCACCCAGTAATCTAATCAGAGATTATAATGGTTATCTTATATTGCCAACTTATTTATAATATATATTTTAGAAACATAAATACACATATGTATTTTATGAGTACTGAGTTAACATGTGTTCAGACAGCACTGGGATTCCACAGCTGTGCTGTTCACAAAGGGATAATGGAGATTTTAAAACATATATATTTATGTCAAATGGTGAGCCTGATCTGAGATAATGAATTTTTATACCCTTTCTTAGCTTCCTAAATCAAAACACAATGTTCATTCTATCTTTTAAGTATGTTCCCTAGATGGCTTTATTCTATGCATTTCTTAATAAATATAAATGTAAAAATCAGGAGCTTTCACAGAAGACCAGATCAGTTGATCTGAATGTAATCTCATGGCCAGCAGGACAGTGCTGAGAAGTTGAATAGACAGCAATTGTCCCGGAGGAAAGACACAATGCTCTAGAGAAAACAGTCCCTCATTGTCTACTAGGCTATTGAAATAATTAGCCTCAGAGAATTGGTTTCTTCTGAAGTCTCCAATTGTGGAAAGGAATAAGATGAATTCTTGTCCAGACAGCAAAATTTGTCACCCAGGAAAAAAATGACAACTGGTATGGCAAAACAGTTCCTTTATTATCCAGTGGTAATTCACAGCATCCCACATCACATCACAACTTACTAGACCAAATTTTAGGGGAGACTGGAGCAAAAACAGAAACAAGTCAATACCCTTACAAGGACTGTTTAGTTATACATACCTCTTGACCTCTATTTAAACCTAAACTTCAATCAATATCCTGAAGATGGACTTGAGAGGAAGGGTCATCGAACTTCTTTATACTACCAGGGCTTAAACACTCACCCTAACAACTCAAATAACAGTAACCTGGGACTATGATCCCAAAGCAGCCCTTTTCTTATCTAAATTTCATTTTCTCTGGTGTTTTGTTAGAGCAACAGAAAAAAAAATTAAAAAAAACCTAAGATAAGGGTGATACAGGAGTGTAGACACCATACCCATTGCTACGGCACTGAGGAAAATGTCTCTCCCTTCCCCAGCAACCATTAATTATGAATAAATACTCAACGAAAAGGTGAGAACTCATGAATACCTCTCTCTCCCATAACAGAATGTTGGGAAGCCAGATCCCATGCAGGTAGCCACAGCTTCCATGAGTTCAACAGTGCAGTGGACATGCTGTCCCTTGCAGTCTACATTCCACATCACGAACCACTTTCAGTGGGCTCATACATTATTTCTGTCCCATTTTATGTGATGTTTCTTAAGAGTGTGTGTGTGTATGTGTGTGTGTGTGTGTGTGTGTGTGTGTGTGTGTGTGTATGTGTGCGCGTGTGCGAGTTTGTGGTAGTGTGGAAAGTGTGGAAGGGCAGAGGTTCTCAACTTTCCTAGTGCTGCAACCTTTAATACAGTTCCTCATGTTGTGGTGACTCCCAATCATAAAATTATTTTATTGTTACTTTATAACTGTGATTTTGCTACTGTTTCAAACTGTAGTGTAATTATTTGATATGCAGGATATCTGAAATGTGACACCCCAGAAGGAGTCACAACCCATATGTGGAGAACCACTGATATAGATGTTATTATCCTGCATAGTGCTGGAAGGCGCTCAGTCAGAACATGAACATCACAACATCTTTTCTTAGAGGTGTGTCTTAATGGCCAGGTAGGGTTTCTGCTGAGGATGTGAGCTCATCTGAATTTCCTTTGCATATTTTTTTTTTCCTTGAGACAGGTAACAGGGAAATCAGGGGAAATTGGCACCAAGAGGATGTGTGGAGATAAAAGGCGAGATGAAATGACAGTGGTTGTAACAGGAGGTTTCTGGCCTGCCTAACACTATGGTTCAGACCTGCCTGCAAAAAAATGACTCAGATGCTTATATATTAATTACATCCTCTTTGGCCTATGGCTTACACACATTGCTAACTAGATATTTCATCTTAATTCAACCCATTTCCATTATTCTGTCTTGCCATGTGGCCTGTAGCTTACCTATTTCATTACATCCTGTATCATAGGCAGCTGGATCACTTCTCTGTCTGACTCAGCCCTCCTTCTCCTACCTATGCTCCAATTTCCCTGCCTACTTCTACGGTGCCTGTCATGGGCCAAACTGTTCCTTTATTTAAAGAATGGTACAGCATACAGAAAGACATTCCCACATCAAGTGGGAAATACAAGAGAACACGGGGGGGGGGGGGGGGGGGAAGCACTTCAAAGTTGAGTACCCTTGAAAGTCACCTTCTCTTTATTTCAAATCATAATTTATGTGTTTCACCTGAAAGAGTTTTTGTTGTTGTTGTTGTTTGTGTGTTTGTCTTTTGCAGCTAATGATCAACTCTGCCTTTTCATTTAAAACTTTACCAGGAAAGTCAAGTGCAGTTTCAAGGAAGACAGTAGCTCCAACTAACATTTGTATAGACTTCTAAACATTTGTCAGGCTCACATTTTGCTCACATTAAATCCTCTTATTCTCTCTATAATCCAGTGAGGCAGATATTATTGTCTTACTATGATAATGATATCATGGCACGAAGCACCTTGTCATTTGTTCAAGGTCATGAGTCTTTTAAGCAGATTGACCAACAAACCCTCAGTTTCCCTTCCTCCTACTCTTTCTGTGGGCTAATGGTGTGAGACCCTACACATGGGACCAGAGTGCCTGGGAATAAGGATGGTATGATTTATCTCCGAATATCTATGTAAGCAGTTAGCCAATATTTATTTAATACTTAGCATATTTTTCCACAGTGAACACTATAATTACTTGAATTTATAAAGGCTACTTTTCATACTCTGTCCATCCCTGCCAAGAAGTGGAGTGCAGCTCTTATATGTTAATGTTTACTAAATAGCGTATTTATGAGAAACCAGTAAAAAAAAAAAAATGCATTGCATGCTGGTTTTAGACCTCTTTCCAATGGGTCCATTTGTGAGAGTCAGCTTTGCATTGGGATTGAGGGGGTTTAGATTCAAAGTATAGTAGATACTTTATTTATGTCCACTCTTACCCTAACATTGACTAATAGTTCTATTCCTTCCCATCTTACTATTGTTTTTAGTTGTAAAAGGAGGAAGTTGGCTAAGATGATCCTTGGTATTTCAGCTCACATTAACTTATGTGTGTCACCATCTTGCTTTTATACCAATGCTACATAACAAAAGGGGAGGGGGAGCTTTTCCCATATTGCCTAAGTCCCCCTTTCTTTGACCTAGGGAACTGAGACATTAGTTTATGAATGGCAAAAATATGTTGATAAAAACCAAATTTTCTTGTTCTTTATTTCCAATTTAGTTGTCATCCTAAAGGCACCTCAACACAGATTTAGGAGTTATGATTTTCTATAGCAAGATGGCTCATATCTTTTAATCTCTAATATAAGTGATGACTTCATTTTATCTCATTGGTGGGAATGTGACTTCACAATCTGACAAGTGTTTGGAAATATTTGTTCACACTGGGTAAAGATGTGGCACTGTAGTTGGATTAATTTATTAATAAATTAATAAATAATAGCTGAATGGCCAATAGCTAGGCAGAAGAGAATACATGGTATTTCAGGGCAGAGAGAGGAACTTGAAATTAATCTAGGCACAAGAGTGATGGCAGCAAGACACAGGGGGAATTGAGCATATAGAATGGAAGAAAGGTAACAAGCCACATGGAAAAATGCAGATGAATAGAAACAGGTTAATCTGAGGTATAAAAACTAATTAGGAACAAGCCTAAGCTAAAGGTCAAGGTTTCATAATTAATAAGGCTCTGTGTCATTATTTTGGGCTGGTGGCCTAAAAGGAAAGTTGACTACAGACAAGGTTGTCTACTCAGTGCAAAGGGGAAGGTTATGGAAATGTAATTCCTTGCTGGACTGGCTACCTTGGGTAACAGGTAACAATGTTCCCCATACAATGCTGTATTAAGAATCTCCCTGTAGAGTTATACAAGGGTCAGGAAAAGTGCCCATATGTGTGGGATTTGGCAAAATGTCAGTGTATCTGTACTACAAATTGGGCTACAATTCTTGTTCCTTTCCCATGTCTCATTGATAAAAATGGATAACATTTAGCATGTGTTTATAATGTGCCCAGAATTTGGCATGTATTATCTCTAATCCTTTTAAAATCCAGGCAAAATTTAGTGATTCCCATGTTACCAACAACAGAATTCTATTCAGGAGTGTCTAGCTGGTTTCAGAGCTGGAACTGTCTTCAGGACAGCTTAATTCCAAACCATATGTTTTTTTCCTAATATAGCATGCTGTTTCAGTCTCCTGCCTGTTTTCCATCTGTAATTAACATTTCTGAGGCCAAAGAAACTCATCTCTAAGATAAATCAGCAACTAGCAAATACCTCTTCCCTGGAACTAAAGCATTTCTGCTCTGGTCATTACCCAAAGCTCCTTACTACCACCCCCGTGGGAGGATGCTAAACTAATCCTGGACAGGCTGTTTAGGATCTTTCAGAATGATTCTCAAAGGCTGATGTCATCATTGTCCTATTCATGATATGTTTTTCGTAACAGATGATACCTAGAAATAGTGGGAATTACTTCAGCAGCTTCTGTTCACTTTTGTCACTTCATCTCATGGGTGCACACACATGTGCAAACACACTCACACCCATAGACACGCACATATGCACATACACATGCACACATGTGCATACACACATACAAAAATATGCATAGACATACACATACCTGCTTATCTCCAAATAATTCCTGTTTAAACAGCAATATACTCTAAAAAATGACTAAGTGTACTTCATCTTGCTTCTCTTTCAGAAATTCAAACCAAGGTGCTATGGTCTTTACTGCTTAGATAACAGAGGACCACCACAGGACAGGTCTCCAGACTCACCATTAAGACCTCTTCCAAGGCACCATGGAAACTAGAAGGCACCAGAGCAGCAGATGATTAATTTTAGTTCTTCCCTACTCCAGTTGAACCAAGAGCCAACATAGATATTACCAACACAGGACAGCCTCCAGCTAATAATGAGGGTTAATCTAAAGCCCACTGTCCCTGCTCACCATGACCAGCTCTACTTGCTGTCAGGCAAATTGGTTAGAAACCCAAACAGCACAAGGCAGCTACCCTGCTGGCAGGAGACAAGCATGCTGCAGCAAAGCCAAACCCTGAGAAGCAGTCACATTTTATCTGTCTGAAAACAAACTTCCCAAAGCAGCAAAGCCAAATCTTGAACTGCAGAGCAAAGAGCATGGGACTCTAGCTGAGATGGTGTCCTTCTTCTGTCATTAAGAATTTAAAAGTGAACAGAAAAATGGGGGAGAGGAAATGGACACAGCCAGGCTGAGCTGGGAGATAACAGTTCACTTCCCTGATAAGTAGAGATGATGCTTCTGTCACTGGTATTGGAATCGGATTCTACAATCTTCCCACACAGACTGAAGACCAGCAGCTCTCCCATAATCTTCCAGGCCTCCTAAGTCAAACTGATGAAGCACAAGGCCTCATGGACTGAACAGCCATGGGTTCTTGGTTTCTCTTAAATGAGGTAGCCATGTTAGAGCACTCAGATCATATTGTGTAAGTCAGTCTAAGAAAACCTCTTTTAATATATAGACATCCAATTGTTAGCGTTTCCTGGAAGAACCCTGACTAGTAGAGAAACTGAGATTCTAGCTGTGATAAAGCCAATGGCAGTTTTAAAGCCTGCTGAGATTATTTTGCTGGAATGTGGAAACAATTGTTGTGTTGGGTTGGAAAAGCCAGTGGGTGCTGGAAGCATAGCATGCTGGGATAGTTAAGTGGAGTTTAGAGAAAGAATAAGATGCTTAGAGGCAGTGGACAGTTGAGGCTTGGCTTTTGGGATTTCAGATAGGAAAGGTAATTCTATCACAGTGGTGGCAGCTCTTCCTGTGAAGCCTTTACCAAGATTCTCTGTGTGCTGATCAAGCTGGGTCTGAAAAAGCAGTTGTAAGTGTCAAAGATATGAGTGCTACTAAAGCAAAACCTGGTCTTCCTCTGGACAATAGGACTACTACTCCAGTGTCAGCACACAGGGGCGAAGACAATGATGGTTCAGGGGCCTGGGCCACACCTTGAGCTGGCAGCTGAAGATGGCAACGCAAGCATCATCCGTGCAGGACTTGTTGTGAAACACTAAAGGTGCAAGCTTGATGGGGTTAGGGAGAGCAACTGAGGCCTGGGACTCTGTCACATGTTAGTGACAAAGAAGTCCTGACACTGGTGAAGGGAAATCCTTGATTACAGTCGAGACTCCAGGATATTAGAGATGTCTGACCAGGAAATCTCTATCAAGGAGAGCTACAGGTGTAGAGCAGAGCTAACCTAAGCCCAAGAGAAGAACAGAGCTGCAGGGGGGGGTAGGTCCTTCCAGTGCCAAGATTATATCATTGACCATAGGAGCAACAAAATTCAGCATCTGCCCTTATGGCTTTGGTTTTATTTTGATTGGATGTGCCTTGTAGTGCATGGTTCTTTGCCTCTGCAATAAGAACGTTACTTTGTACCATCACAAGTTGGAAGCATATGAACTATTTTCATTACACAGCCCACAGTTATCAGACTTCGGACTTTCAGAATGTAGGTGTTTTCAAAGACAGTTTTCAGTTAGCATCTGAGGCCTATGCACAGATTGCTCTGCCTTGCTGTGCAATCTGCTCTACCTACCAGTGTATTCAAGGAAGGTGACATTCTTTGTTCTGTTCTTATACAAACTTCATGCAACTGGAACTATGTGGAAGCATGAAATTTGGGGCAATCTGAATCTGTGCTCTTGGGCCACGACTGCAACAAAACTTCATTCTTTTTTATAGCTGAAAAATATTGCATTGTGCATGTGCAATTTCCTCATCTGCTCCTTTAGGGTGGGTGCAGAGGCTAGTTGCATGGTTCAGCTATTGTGAGTGCTGCTACATTAAACATTAATGTGCAAGCATTTCTGAGTGTTGCTGACTTGGGAGCCCTTTGGGAAAATGCTCATAAGAGATACAGATGAGTCACATGGAAGATCTACTTTTACTTTTGGAGAAGCTTCCATACTGACTTCTTAGTGTTTCAAGTAGCTTCCTCAACTCCGACCCCTGCAACTTTCTTCTTGAACAATTGAATCAACCCCCCTCCCAAGGCTTAGCTCCTGTTTCACATCATCCTTCTGTCTCAACAATGTCAATAATACTTACCATTTGACCAGTTCAGCCTCACACCCCTAAGCAGCTGTCTTGGGGAGAAGCACAAGATTTGGCTTTATCAATTAGGCCCATTCCAAATCAATGATTTTTCACAGTTTTCCTCGTCATTTTTTATCTAGCTTTCTACTACAGTCTCTATAATAGGATGCTCAGGTTTATATTCTCTTCTACATAATGATAAATCAGATAATATCAAAGTCAACAACTGAATTACACTCTTAATAGTCTTAGGCACAACTATATTTGACAAAACAAACTGGGACACTGTTTATGGTCTTGTATTTTAGTGAGAAGAATGGAAACGAACATGTAAGAGAAGCCTGTGAAGAGGTTCCCATCTTACAGAATTTCTAAGCAAGACTCTGGTGCTGGGTACAGTAGGGCTGTCAGGGAGCTGTGAGCTAAGTGCTGCTTCTGGAACCCTAATGAAGGGGACAGTTCTGCAGTATGTTAAGTATGCTCAGATACTTTTCAAAGGAGGTGGGAAGAAGGAAAGAGAAGATGAAGGGAATGAAGGGGGAGGGAGGGGAGGGGTTAGGAGAGAGGGGAGGGGAGGTAGTGGTGAGATAACTTTATAATCCTTACAGTCCAGGGATTAAACTCAAGTCATCAGTTTTAGTGGTAAGATACCCATTGGACCATCTTGTCAAAGGAGGTTTATAGATAAGACTCTAAACACATACAAGGAGTCTCTCTTTGGGTTTTAGAAATGAAGCTGATTTTATACAGGATCCAAATCTTATGTGCTGGCCTGAGTACATTGCTCAGTGTAGACGCCTTGGGTTATACAGACACACACACACACACACACACACACACACACACAGACACACACACACACACACACAGGGAGGGGGGGAGATTATGTATGTGTTAGGTCAAAGACAACTATTGCAGAGCTCTGAGCCCGGGAGGAGATGGTAGAATTCTGACTCGCATTTCATAAATTCTTGAGAAAAGTTACACTCTTGGAATAAGGACCACCTCAGCTGTGAGGCCTTGAAAGAACAAGCATGGCAAGATGTCCTCAAGAGTGCCACAGTGGCACTTATACGTTAGGGACAACCAAGAGCTGTCTAATTGGAAATGGCCAATAGGAAAGAAATGGCTTGGCACTATAAACCTAGTCACCTCTCTGTGGCTGAAGTCTTGGATGCAAGAGCAGAAGCTGTTAGCACCACCAATCCCCACCCAGTATCATGCCTGTGCTCTCAACACACTTAACGTCTGCAGTTAAGTGGGGCTCTCATTCCTCATCTGAGAAGCTTCTCTTTGCCACAATGAAAACCTAAAGAAATCTACAATGGCTCAAAATGCACAAAATGACTAGCCGTAGGATCATCGGCTACAATGGACACATCTACAACACAACCCTTACACCCAAGGCTTGGGTAGTGGGGAGTAGAAAGATTGTAAGAGGCCGAGGGCCAAGATGTCTGCTGTGAGATTACACCTTCTACACATGACAGGGAGCTGCCCCAGTGAGGTCTCAGTAATATGATGGAGACTGTGCTGGTTTCTTCAGTGACTCCTTCTGGTAGGAAAGTCACCCTTACAATGTCGTTTCTGCTGATCTAGAGCACAGGGCTTTCCATCATTTACAGTTCCTTCACTATCTGTTCTCATCATCTAAATTTTTCGTTATAGGGGTCCTTGACACCTTTGTTAGGTTTATTCCTAGATATATGTATCAAGCTATTATGAATGCCAATGTTTTTTCTAATATCATTTGTAGCATCTTTGCTTGTTGGTGTATATAACAATTGTGGGTTTTGTAGCATGATTTCACACCTAGATATCTTACTGGAAATGTTACCGGATTTAAAGTCTTCTTCACAGAGATCCACAGCTAAGCAATGGGCTGAGCTCCCAGTCCAGTTGAAGAAAGGAAGGAGGGATTATATGAGCAAAGGGGTCAAGACCATGATGAGGAAACCCACAGAGACAGCTGACCTGAGCTACTGAGAGCTCACTCATTCTGGACTGACAGGTGGGAACCTGCAGGGGATTGACCTAGGCCCTCTGAATGTGAATGACAGTTGTGTGACTTGGGCGGTTTGTGGGGCCTCTGGCAGTAGGACCAAGATTTATCCCTAGTGCATAAACTGGCTTTTTAGAGGAAATTTCCTACAGAGGGTTACCTTGCTCAGCCTTGAAATGGGGAGGAGGGGCTTGGTCCTGCCTCAACTTGATATCCCAGACTTTGCTGGCTTCCCATGGAAGGCTGTATTATCTTTTTTGAGGAGTGGATGTTGGGGTGGTGTGTGGGGAAGCTGGGGAGTGAGTGGGAGGACTGGGAACTGTGGTTGGTATGTTAAAAAAAATTTAGATAAAATATGTCAAAAGAAAAAGTCTTCCGCAAGATCCATGGAGTCTTGAAGTAAAGGATCCTGTCATCTGCAAATGAGGAGAGTTTAACTTTGTTCTTTACTATTTTAATCTGTCTTCCTTTTCTTGTTGCCAGGCTCTCATTGAAGCCTTGAGCACTATACTGGATATGAGGTGAAGGAGGGTGCACTCTCCTTTCAGATTTTTGAAGAAATGCTCTTAGTTTTTTCTATGTAGTATTTAATTTTTCTCTAGGGGCTGCCTTGTTTGCATCCCAGGTGTTCTGGTGAAAGTTCATTTTTATTTGACTTTAGGAATTTTCAAATTTTACCCACAATTTCCTCACCTGTTCATCCATGAGTATATCGCTCAAACTCCAAGCATGTCTATATTTTCTGGAGCTGCCATTAGAATTGGCTTCTGGCTTTATTCCGCTGGGCTCTAGTAAGATGTAGGAAAGTGTTTCCATTTCCTTCACAGTTTTTAAGGTTTTTTTGTGGGCTATAGGATGCATTTTAGGGATTGGTCTACACGTTGCTCAGAAGAATGCCTATTCCTTCTGGGTGAAATGTTTTCTAGATATGTAATAAACCCAGCTGTTTCATGTTATAATCTAACTCTGAAATTTGTTGGCTGATTTTTGGTTGAGAAGACTATCAGAGTAGGGTATTGAAGTCTCTCATTAATATTGTATCAGCACCTATGTGGTATTTCATGTCTTTCAGTGTTTGTGAAACTTGATGTCGTAATGTGCAGTGCATAAATATATATAATAGTAAGCCTGTTAGATCAGCTATCATCTTCATTAATAAGCAGCGACCACTGTTTTTTCTGACAAGTTTTTCTTGAAGTCCACACCATCTCTGACAGCGCATGTTTGAAGCTTCCACTTGCTCAGTGGTTCTATTTCCAGCCTTTAACTCTCAGTTTCAGAAGTTTTTCCTAGATATGTGGATTTCCCATAGACAATAGAAAATTGGATATTGTTTTGTGTTTTTTATTTCTATTTTAAAAATTTATCTTTTGACAATTTCAAACATGAATATAATGTGTTTTGGTCATTTTCACCCTTTCTAATCCTTCTTCTCCTTCAGTTGAATAACTTTCTATTCCTACTAAGTCCACCTTGTTTGGTCATATCTTACATCCTTCCTTGTTTCTCTTGTGTCCCACTGGTTTTCTTTGTTGATGTGCTTGTTTCACAAATATAAGCAGAGAGGTGCCTCAGAGCACAGATGACTTTTGAATGGCTACACGCCTGGAGAAGATGACTTCTACTCTTCAGCAATCATCTACTGTCAACCACTTCTCAGGGAGGGTTAGGGAGTATCTCGTGAACCTCTGGCCCTATCTGTCTTGACAGTCAACTTTAGCTATCGTGAGTTTGTGAGTTCAATGGCTATGTCACATCCAGAAGACAGGGTTGCACATCTTCTGACTTTAATGTCCTCCTGCCCTGTGCTTTGGCATTGTTTTTCCCGTGTCTCAGATGATGGCAAGCACTCAATACTTGTTTATACTTTGAATTGTTACAAATCTGAACAATACCTTTCTGACTAAAGCTGATATCAGAAATAACCAGTGAGTGTAAACAATAACCATTTATAAGGTAGCTTGATACCATATCTGTTTAGCAAAACAATAGTGGTAGTAGGTCTCCTGGCTTTTTATGACATCATTAGCTATGAAATTTTGAACAGAGTTAAAGTGCCAAGAATGAATTACTTCTCATGGAGAAGGCCTCAAACCCAAAGAAAAAACAGCTGGTTTTCCTCATAATGGTAATGCCACAATTACAAGAGTAGGCACTGTAAGGATTCCAGGCACATAGCAGCCATGTGATAAACCCAACATGGCACTGGGTGAGACAAGAACTCCTGGCATGTAGCAGCCACACGGTAAACCCTTGCTTTTTTGTTCCTTTGTATTTGATTTTCAGGAGGAGGATATTTCTTTTGTTGTTGTTTTGACACTGTGACTGTGACATATTGTGGAGAGGCTCTGGCCATACTTATTTGGAATTCTAAATACTTCCTTTTATTTGAATAAGGAAATATCCAGACTTCAGTTTTAGGTACTACTGTAAACAATAAACAAAATCTACTCCTAATAGCACCAATCTACTTCAAAAAGATAAAATAAATAAAACAAACCTCAAAAACCCTCCATCTTTACAACAACAATTAGCCACTAAACAAAAACCTGTTTTTATATTGACTACTTAATATGCTATTTAAACTAAACATACAGATTCCATAAAAAATAACCTCTAAACTTTAACAAAACAAACCAAAATGATCCTTCAAGTTCCTAACTTTACAAAAAAACTATCAAACATTCTTCAAAATACAAAAATAACTAATAAACTATATCAAAATAAATAATACAGTCCTTCAAATTTCCTACTTCACTAAAATAAAAAAACTATAAACCTATAAACTAAAAATAAATGCCTCAATTTTATAAAAAAAACTTTAAATAAATATCCAAACAAACAAATATCATCTCTATCATTTATAAATTTTAAAAATTACTTACACTCACAATTTACTTAAATAAATATTATATCCTTCTATAATCTTTAATATAATTAAAAATTAATTATAACTACAATTTTTAACTATTTAAAAATATATTAAATATAAAACTTTAAATTCAAAAAAAGAATAAAATATTTTAAATTTTATTAAATAACAAATAAACTAAATATTATAACTTTAATTCTTATTTAATGACTATTTTATTATATATAATTTTACTATATTAAAATTAAAACCTTCCTATTTAAATAAACAAAAATTAAAAAATAATATAAGAATATTATTCTACATACTATAAATATCAATATAAATATCAATCTTGAAATAAAAAACTATTTTAACCCATAACAAACACCATAAAAAATAAACAAAAATCAAAATAAATTTAAAAAAAAGCAAAATCAAACAAATCAAACCAAACACCCCCCAAACATATAAAAAACACAAATAAATCACAAGTCACATAACAAATTAATAAAATAAATTAAATTAAAATAAAAAACTAACTAACAATATGCCTAAGCCATAAGCCAAACAATATAAACTAAATATAAATATCTAAATCATTTTAAAAAACCTAAACAGCAAACAACTAAGAACTAACAAACAACTAAAACCACAAGTCTAAAAGTCTAAACCTCTAACCAAACAAAACCAAAAAACCTCATTATAACAGCACCGCCATCTAATTTTCTTATGACCTAGTTTTCCATTTAGCATCCTAGGTTAGCCTCCAGTTTGGGTTTGAGGCAGCAAAAACTGCCTGTCTCCAGCTCCCATCAGGATAGTTACTCTACAACTTTGTGTTGTGTGTGTGTGTGTGTGTGTGTGGTGTGTTACAGAAAAGCCATTGTACACAACTATTCCTCCCAATTGCTGGGTTCAGTTCATCAGCATCAAAAGAAATGGCAGAGTCTTCATATATAGCAGAAGTGAAGCAAGAAAAATTGAGGTGTTATAACTTTAGGATGGAATGCTCATGGAAGAATAAGGAAAGTACCTGAAAAATATACACAAGAGTAAATGAGGAAAGACTTACAACATTTTGGTCCTGAAGCTCAACTGAATGCAATGAGAAACAAGGGGCCTCCACACAGTAGAAAACAGAAAATACACTCTCTTCTTAGCAGGAGTTTCCCAAATGTAGAACAATACAAGAAAATAAAGCTGCCAGACCTGTACATCATTTACATCTCAGCTTTATAGACAGAGATACAAGACGTCGAAGCGAAATATACAAAGAGGGTTATGAAAACAGTAACCAGAAGAACATTCTTGTGCCTGCAGGAAACATGGTAGAAGGCTGCTGCATAGTCACAAAAGGCTCAAGGACATAGAGACTTAGAGTCATTTATATCTCTAATACTAGACCATCAAAACAGAGAGAGCAGGTGGAATAGGAAATATAAAAGGACAATTCTACAACACAGTTGAAGGTTCTAGAACCATATTCTCGCTAACATGCTTGAACATCACAAAAGCCAACTAAGTAACAGGCATATATAGCTACAGCTTTCTAGTCCACAGCTCACTGCAACTCACTCACTGGTGTCCCGGCGCAGTGCCAAAAAAAAGAGTGGTTGACCCCACCTGAAGGCAGTTACTTCATTCACAAGCCCCAGACCTCCAGACAGAGGTCTTCAGGTGGCTCCTTTCTTCAAAAGACTTCTCATAACACAGACCTATGCATCTTCCCAAGCTAGCTTGGGATGAGAGGTGCTGGGGTGGTTGTATATAATGGATTGCTGAGGTCTCAATGGAGTGTTTCAATCACCCTTCATGACTGACTGAAGTTCCAGAGCTGTAGTATGAGGTTTTGGGCCTGTTTGGCTGGTGGTCTAGACTTAAGACTTGTAGTCCTAGACTGCCTAGCTTAACTTATGGTTTGGACTTGCTGGTTAGCCTCTTAATGATGACTTAGATGCTTATATTAATTTTATTTTGTTTGGCCTAAGGCTTAGGTATACTGTTAGTTTTTATCTTAATTTATTTTTGTTAATTTGTTTTGTTGTGTGGCCTGTGGCATATTTGTGTTATCTTATATGTTGATATCTATATTTAAATAACCTGCCAATTCCAAAATAATTGTAATTGTTTGGTTCTGATTTTATGATACAGGACTCTCTAGATAGCCCTGGTTACTCTGGAGTCTGCTATATAGACCAGGCTAGCCTCAAACTCACAAAGGACTGCTTGCTTCTGTGAGCCAAGTGTTGGGATTAGAAGCATTCACTACCACTGCCAAATTCAAAGCTGTTCCATTCATGAACATGACAATATTCCTCTTCCTCCCTACAGTGCACAGGACTTTTAAAAATTTTATCTGTGTTTTACTGATCGCTGATCATTCTATACCTTTCATTACAAATTTTGATCTGTCATTTTCACCTCTTAGTTATTATTCTACATATTTTTATATATTTAAATGAGCCTTTAAAACAAAGCACTTTCCCACTAAAAATATGTTGAACAGTGATAAAACACTGTTTAACATTAACCTATTGATTGATATGTTCTGTGTGCTTTGAAATTAACTTAATGTATGTAGTTTTTTACACACACACACAGAGCGATAAGTGCTATTGGTGTCCCCATTCCAAAGATGAGGCAAAGATCTAAAAACATGGCCAAGTTCACATGACTGTTATCATTTGAAATGGAATTCAATTGAGACTGTTGCATTGCCAGTTACTTGAACTCCCACACTGCTAACCCGTACTTATAAATGCGTCTGTAACAGGAAATAATGCAAGTCAGAGGTTCTCAGCCCTGCAAGCAAGATTTACTTTTTTTTTTTTACTGCTTGGGCCTCTACAACAAATGACACATTGGCTGGCACCCACAAATTCCTTTCTTCTAGCCCTGGAAATCTAAGTGCTTCCATCTCCAAGCCTCTTATGTTGGTGACCACCATCTCACCATGTGCTCCCATGGTCCCCTCTTTGTGTGTGTCGCTTAGTAGCAAGGGGTAAAGCAAACTAATCCCAAGTTTTCCATGGCACTAATCTAGCAGACTGGGACCCCACCCCATTATCTCACCCAACTATGGTTAACTTCTTAAAGCCCCACCTCTAACACTACTATACTGATGATTAGAATTTCAAACTCTGAATTTAGAGAGGATGCAATTACTCCATCCATAACACAATAAATGTAAAGATTTATTGTATTCATTATATGTGTATATGTTTGTGTGAATGTATGCTGTGTATAGGCGGAGTTTCTCTTAAAATTCACCAATCCAAGATTAATATTTATTAAAATATAAACCAACACTCATGATACAGGTAACAGCTTATAGTGGCGCCTGAACAGGGACTGGGGTATTCAAGTGATGGACAACGAATGCCAAACTGGTCTCTCCAGCAGTCAGGAACCAGGAAATGGCCTTCCCAGGGTCCCAGCAGCCCCTTATCAATAGGGTTGGCCACTCCCCCTTCAGGGGTCCGAGGACCCTGGATAAGTATCCTTGGATCTTATCAGCTGACACCTGAATCCCACCACAGCTGTGTGTGTGTGGTTTTGTTCAGGCTAGAATAAAGTATTGAATCCCCTGAAGCTGCAATCAGAGGTGGGTTTGAGCCCCTGTGGATTCTGGGGACCAAACTTTGATCTCCTGGAAGAGTTTCAATGGTCTGTCTTAACCTCTTAGTCATCTCTCCAGCTCCAATTTCCAATACATTTTAAAACTTGTTCTTTAACCAAGTTCTGCTGCATAAACATAAAGAATTATCAAGAAATCAGTTTAAATCTTAATCTCCTAAGCTACGAACAAGGTTACTACAGACGGGTTTGAACATGGCCTTACTCCATATGATGCTAAACTTCCTTGCTTATGTTCCTATAATAAAGACTCTCCCACTTCACGCAAGCTCTAGTTATTTCTTTTTCTGTGTGCCTGTACGTCTGGAATTTAAAAGTTTTTTTTTCCTCTTAAATTATCTAGTTCTACTCTCCTAAAAAACACAATCCCAGCTTTCTTCATTAAAGACCATTGCCAGAGTATGGATCTTGAATGTGCCCCAAAGGTCAGTTTGTGAATCTGCCCTGAACAATCGGGAGGTGTGGTTTAGTGGGGGGAGAGTTAAGTTTTTGGGGTATACCACAGTGGATTGCTCCCCTTTTATTTTTCTTTTCCAGCTAGTTGCTGAATTGTCTCCTCAACCCCAGGCTCCTAACCTGTTGTATTATTCCATCTCAGGGCTAAGGTGAAATGGAATCCCAAAGTTGTGGGCCAAAATGAACATTTCTTCTTCATAAGTTAAATCAGTAAAACTCTGATCAACACAGGCATGTACAGAAGATCTCCAACCTCATCAAGGATATAGGACGCTCTGCCTGCTACTATTCTTCACTTGTTTACTGGGTATTGTTTTGTGCTGACATTTAAAATATTCTATTTGCTTATGTTTCATAATGAAAATCCTCCCACTTTATACAGTCTCTGGTTAAGTTTTTTATTCCTCCTCTGGAGACATAGCTTAGTGGTAGAGACTTGTCTCACATATTCGAGCTATTGGGTTTAGGTCTATACTCTGTACCAGAAAAAAAAAAAACCCAAAGTGAACAAAAATAATAAATAAATAAAATAAAATTACCCTTGGAATGGAAAAAGTACACTTCTTTTATTTCAAATGTTCCCCAGCAGTCGCTACAAAAAATGAACACACTGACTGTGAGAGACAATCCCTGGTGACATTCTGTGGGAAATATGAAGAGCTCATGGGACAATTTGGAACTTCTATTCTCCATGTTCAAAAACAAGAGACCAGGAGAGCTGCAAGACTGAGGTGATGTGTGGCCCACATGGCAGACCGCAGCACACATTTCGTGTGGTGCTACAGCTGGATGGTAGAAAGCCGAATGAAATTAGTACTAGTAAAAATCAACATTTCCTGAGAGAAAATTGGCTCCACATGAAGACAAAGTAAAAGCAGACAAAAAACAAAAACACCACCACCAACAAAAAAAGCCTGGGAGCGAGTGGTGCATGGACAACACAATAGCATAGCAGTGCAAATGTGTCCACCAGGAATGTCTAGAAAAGCCAAGGGCAAGCTGGGATAGTGCAAATGCCACCTAGGTCTCTGGAGAAGGGCACTCAGGCGGAATGGTCTGAGCAAGCTGTTTTTTGGGTTCTTGGCTTGCAGCCCTGTCTTAGTGGATCCTGGCCCAGGACCCCCCACAACCTCTCATTCTCTCCTCTTGCCACCTTACTTTCTGCTTCATCAAGAAAATGCAGACTAAAAGATAGGCTCTTACTCCCTCACCTGGCTGTTCCTCTCATCTCTTGACGACTTCACGATCCTTGGGCATAGACACTGCTCCTGCTTCATGCTCATCTAGCAGCACACAGATGTTTACAGTTTTCCTATCTTGTCAGAAAGCAACCCCCGTCTTTCTCCCTGCCCCCTGACATTCAGTGCCAAGCTGCATTGCACATTCCCTTCCTCTCATTATGTCACCCACCAGTTGCCATCTGTGGCTTATGGCATCGATACTTTTCCAAAATAGTCAGCACATCTTTAGTTCCCAAGTCCTGTGGATGGAGAAGTGGCTATGGAGTCAGATGCTCCTGGCAACCAAGTCTAGTTTCTCTACTTAAGAGCCCTTTGCTTCCTCCAGTTGCTTAAATGTAAATCTCACTTTCTTCCAAGGCACAGTGACTATAAGAATCCCTCCTCAGAGAATCGCCATGATGGTTAGGTGAGGAAATGAATTGAGTGACTCTGCTTAACTCCCGTCTAGCATGTTGCCACTTACCTAAGGTTCCCTACAGTTGATCTCCCAGCAGCCTTTGCTCCTGCATGGGTCTTCCTCCTTCCTAAGGAGTCTGCCTGCCCTCAGCTTGGTATGTAGCTGATCATCTCCTTTGTGTTATGGAGCTCCATCCCCAAACAGTCTGAACCAACTGAGTAATGCAGAATCAAACGAGAATGACCGAGTGGAGGAATACAGCCCTAGATGTCTTCTCTTTTAACTTTTTTCCTCAAATGTAGTCAGTTGTTTAAGAAACATTGCTGTCTGTGTGACCTGTGTGGGTGGATATTCCTATAAATTTTAATATTAAAAAAGTATTTTTTTTAAAAATCACTTATAAGCCAGTCCTCTGTGGTTTAAAATGTGACACGTTTTGTTTTGATTTTAAAGTCATGAAAAATTCTTACCATACAGCCTGTCCTCAGGCATTGTGCAGATGGAATTCTGATATTCCAGTCCTAGCCTGAGTGTGGTGTGTGGGAGATATGCATGAGAAGGCAGAGCAAAACTGGGTCTTGCCTCTGTATCATCCTCAGATTTATAGGAATTTTCGTGTTGCCTCCCCATGGTCCATATTTTGGGTTAAGTAGTGGGCACTTTTCCAACCTCTGCCAAAACACAAGTGCTACTTCTGGTGGGTGGTGCAGGGCAGACGGACACAAGTGGGATGCAATCATGGCAGCTGCACTGTCCTGCTCTGCAGCGTTTAGGCTAGATCCATGGTTCAATGCTTCTCTGGATTTTCTTTTCTTACCTTGTTCCTGAAGTCTCTGAAAAGGATGTGAACAGCAAACCCTTCAGCAATCTGCACAGTCTGGGGCAGATCCATGCCTCACATGGCCTCACAGGTTGCTTCAAGGGTATTTTACCTACATGAGGATTTCCAAAACCACAGTGCATCTCCAACAGTTTGAACAGGCAGATGGGAATATAAGAGTGCTAGGAAAAGAATTCTGTTCAGAAATCATGAGGCATGTGCTCTACTATCTATCTGCTCTGCCATGAGCCATGTCATCAGAGCTTCACAGATGCGAAGCTGTGAAGCCCTCTAGTTAATTAGCAATCAAGTGTGAAGTATTAATAGCAGACTCATATAGTTCTGTAAATGCCATCAAATAAACTGACACATACCTAGTGAGTCTGATTCTGGAAGCAGTAAAGAGCCAGAAGTGTAAAGGTCAACTTACAATGAGAGGACAAAACAGCACATTGTTTGTTTTGAAAACATAATCTGTTTTTAAGGCTTCATTATTTAATGTATACAAGATTATTAGTTGTATGTTTGAGCATCTTTGAATGCAGTACCCACATATCCCAGGAAAAGATTAGGCATCTCCTGGAAGTAATTACAGCTTGTTTTGAGGAGACCTCTGGGTGCTGGGCATTGAACCAGGTTCTCGTGAAGAGCAGCCATTGCTATTAAGCACTAAACTATCTCTCCAGCCTTTGAAAAATGCACTCTTAACTCTCAAAGCAGATTTTTTTTTTTCTGGAAGAAACAGAGGCCTTAGCAGGTAGATTTGTTTTTCTGGATGAATGGGTGATATGGGATGTCTTTCTATATGCTGTGAATTATCATTGGATAATAAAGGAACTGTTTGGCCTATGGCGGGCATCTTAAAAGCAGGCAGCATAGATAAAGGGGAAGGAGGGCAGAGTCAGACAAAGATGCTGCAAGCTTCTGCTGAGACACCAAGATATAAAGGAACTCAGGTTAAGCCAGGAGTCATGTGTCAAGACATAGATTAATAGAAATGGATTAAGATGTGAGAGCTAGCTAGCAATAAGCCTGAACCACAGGAGAAAAGCATGTTATTAATATATGACTTTGTATGATTATTTGGGACCAAGCAGCTGCAGCTGGTCTGGACCTTAGGGCTTGGCAGGACCAGACATGTCCTACTACAAGTGGGTGGCCAAAGTCTTCAAGAAATGTCTCAGATCACATGTAATTACACCTGAGCCAAACACTATTTATGGCTATAAAATTCTATTGAGCCAGTGAGATAGTTCAGCATGTAAAGGTGCCTGCTGCTAAGCCAACAACTGACTTGGATGCCTAGATATTCATGGGAATAGGAGGGAGAAGACCCCCCCCCCCAAGTCAGGCTCTGACATCACATGCTGCTGTGTGCAAACATGTTAAATAAAAGAAACAACAATTTAAAATTTTTCTGGAGTGAGTTAAAAATAGCTCATAATAACTATTAATAAGCTCGCTGTGGTCCAGTTCTGGACATGGCATCATGACTAGTTCAGTCAGTATTTTAACACATATTTTGTTTTATGTATTTGGGTGATTTGCCTGCATGGATGTTTGTGTACCATGTATGTGCCCGGTGCCTATGGAGACCAGAAGAGGGTGTCAGATTCCCCAGACTGAAGTTACAGATGGTTGTAAGCCACCACATAGATGCTGGGAATTGAACCCAACTTCTCTGGAAGAGCAGCCAGTGATCTTAATCACCACCAAGACATCTCTCCAGTCCCTCAGTCAGTTAAATATCTGCAAAATGGTCACTTCCTACCCTACCCAGGAACTCAGGAATATCAATACAGCATGGGCACACATAAATATTTTGTAAATATAAGAGGAGGAAGAGGGTGAGGAGTACAGTGAAATGCTGTTTGGTGCATACAACATAACTGCTCAACTTAGGAAATCACATCCTGTCAATCAGCCACATCAGTGCAGCCAGAACTCTGACATAGATGAGATAGATGATCGATCTCAAGACCCCAGCACTTACTGACTTGCTATTGGCAGATGATAGCTGCTGGGGGAGGGGGGGGTATCTTTAAGTATGGGACCACTGGTTGATTTCCTGCATTCCAGTAGGTGGCCCCACACCTGTATATATATGTGTGACAATAGCAACTTAGTGGGCTATCAAAAGATGACGAAGGTGGAAAGACCATGTGCTGAGGAGAAATGGGAGAAACTGCAAGGGAATGAGGGGTGGATATGATTGTACTTCCTTGGACACATGTGCTAAGTTCTTAATAAGAAAGAAAAAGCTATTTCCTAAGCAAAGTACTGTGGGCACTTGTGTACACACACACACACACACACACACACACACACACACACACACACACACACAAACATATTTTGTGACTGCAGAAAAAATAATGGTTTGTCTAATGTAAGTTAGGAGGAAGACCACAGCTCTCTATGCATAAACTACTTCTCCTGTTAGAACTGTAGTCAAATACTAATAACCTCTCAGTATGTCCTGTAGACAAAGTGAGTCTAGACAGAGCTCAGAAATGCTGTCATTAATTACTGAACCCTAAAGTATGTGCACACATACTAAATGAAAATTTAAAATTAAATAATAAGTTTTACATATTAATTAACTAGGGAATAAGTGAAATATATATATATGTATATATAAATCATGTTGCCTGGAGTGAAACAGCCTACACATAAGGACAGAATGGAGTAGGAGAATTATCAGTACCAGGTGGAAAATAGGCCTGGATGGAGTTTAGGATGAGTGGGAAGGAAATGGGCAGATGGAAGGTGTGCCAAGACAGTACGCTGTTAATGATTGGAACTTCATCACTTTACTACACGCTTGAATATTTGAGAATTCAACCCAAATTTAAAGATGTTGCTGCAGTCCACATAAAGAATATTCAGTGAGACAGTTATAAACAAGTTACACTTTGAAAAAGCCCTGTCTTCATGTTGGGTATATGTAGTGATATGTTATATATTTAATAAAAACCAGTCTGGAATATTAGAGAACAGATCCACCCACAGTCAGTCCAGGAGGATGAGAGAGTGGTGATCTACGCCCTTAATCCCAGCAGATCTGAGTTTGAGGCCAGCATGGTTTACAGAGAGAGTTCTAGGCTCCCAGGCAGGCAGTGATGGTGCCACACCCTTCCAGAAACAGAGATCTTTCTGTGTTCAAGGCTAACTACCAAATAATAGTAGCCCACACTTTTAATCTTAATCTGGATGTGAAACAACTGGGCAAAGAAGGTATTTAAGGTAAAAAGACAGATTCATGCAGTAGAAGCAGCAAGGAGCAAGGCTGAGGAAGGAGCGAGAATGAGGAAGCTGGAAGACAGTTGGGTGAGATCTGACTGTGGTGTTTCCTCTCTTTGATATTCCAGCCTTTCCCTGAAATCTGGCTCTGAGTTTCCTTTCATACAACCACAATCCGTGCAACAGGTATATAATCACGTAGGCACTTCTGTGACTGATATACTCGACATGACCAACTCACAGAAGGAAAGGGACATTTAAACTCATAATTTTAGAGAAGTCAGTCTGGCCATTTGGTCCCATGAGCTAGGGCAGGACATTGTGGAGGCAGGAATACGTGGTGGAGGAGAGACATTCCCTGTATGGCTGATTGGGAAGCAGAAAAGCCAAGGAAAGGACCTCCAAGCATCAGTCCTCAGTGACCTACTTCCTCTAGCTACATCTCATCCCAAAGTTAAGATAATCCCCTACAATAAGACCACCTCCCAGAGGCCCAGCATTCAGACACAGCTGCCTGCGTGGGTTAGCACCATTTTTAGAGTGTGTAATGTGTAATACATTCAAAATCACACCTTCCTCAACAGTTTATATATGAGCAGTAAAAATATAATTCCCTAAAAGAACTTAAAAAGTATTTTTAATGACTCAAAGTTGCATTTTTAAATATGTATTAATATTCTCAAGTATAATTAGTTCACTGAAATGTTAGTTAAGATAAACTTTGGGGTCAGTTGTTGAGCAAAGAGGTCATCTCTGAAAATAAACAGAAAAAAGACACATGAGATTAATAAGGACTTCTGGAAAGATGATTATAATATCTCAAGGATTTTGTTAAGAAATAAAATGGCCTGCAGTGCTAGTACAAAGCAGAATGAATACCATGACTACATTATGTCGTTAAGATGCAGAATCTATTAGAAACATGTGACTGTCTAATCAGTCTATGATTAAATAGATGACAATATAATGAAAAAGAAATAGGCAAAAAAACATGCAACACTCAACCTCTACCCTTGGCACCCACTGGCACAGAGCAAAGGGTTCACTAGAGTAACAATTACCCTTTTACATCATGGGAACTGGAAACACCTCCTGAAGTTTCCCAAGAAGATACCAATGCTGGTGAGCTTGCCAATTATGAGGCTGCCAATTATGAAGCCTGGCAATCAAACCTTTCTGAGGCATCCACACATTCCTCAGATCTTCCAGGACTAAAGGAATGCAACCATTTGAACAAGCCTTACTAGCTCCATGATGTACCCATCTGTGTGCCCAAAAGACATTCCCATGTGCATCCAAACCCTTTACTCTGTTGTGCAAGGTACGCTGAGAAATCAATCCAGGTGTGGAATTAGACAGTTATATGAGAGTTAGAGGCACTTCAACTACTTGGCAAAAGTATGTGACTGTCTTAAAAACTACAATGAATTTGCTTGTTTCCCCGTCTCCCATGTGCTT
Source organism: Phyllotis vaccarum (assembly GCA_033318265.1). Classification (NCBI taxonomy): domain Eukaryota; kingdom Metazoa; phylum Chordata; class Mammalia; order Rodentia; family Cricetidae; genus Phyllotis; species Phyllotis vaccarum. The sequence continues at coordinate 136,599,230 of JARWLC010000002.1, read as the reverse complement.
TTCAGGGCAGAGGTGCTAGATCTGCAGAGTCAGTGTTTCATGGAGCAGTTCTGAGCATTTACAGATAATCTTCCAAGCTGAGAAGAAATATTCTCACCATCACTACGTTTATTGCATGCTTTCCAAGTCATGGGCAATTTCTGCTTTGCAATGAGAAATCCAAGCAGACACTTACCAACTGTCTAATATCCCAGTTCTCTATCTACACTGGGCAGTTGGGGAATAATCAAGACAGCAACATATATAGCCATCTAAGGAAAGTGGCCATTAAACAGGCAATTAAAGGCGAGTGAGAGGCTTACATCAGGGCACCTTGAGGACATATTGCAGGATGCTGTGAAAATCTCAGGGTACAAAGAGGACCTTGTTGAACATATACATCTTAAACTGAGAGATTAGAAGTGTTTAGCTGAGGGAGGGGAATGGGCAGGAATAAAGCTTAGTGTATCACGGAGAGTGGTTGAGAACAGAGAGAATGGGAAGATGCTAGAAAATTACAATTCCAGAGTCCAAGAGCATTGTTTCTTTGGTTATAAATAAACCTCCTGGATGCTTGATGCACTTCTCAGGATACTAGCACCACCAAAGGGTTCATTTGCCCTCCACTGCGGCTTGGTTTGGTAAATAGGGAGGGAGGTTTGGCACATTATAAGATAGAAGACAGCAAATGAGAGGACCTTCTGGTCCCTTTTCCCTCTCTCATTCTTTGTGTATCTTGGGATCATTGTCAAATGTCTCCAGTTGTTCAAAGTGGCATTCTCTACCTGCTTCTTCACCTTCTTGGCTCGTATTGGTTTACTGCGTTTTCATCCTGTGCAGCCTATGATATGCTCTGTCTCCAGCCTTGCTTTTCTGTCCCAGCCCTTGGAGATACTGATACAGCCAATTCATTAAGGGAAGAATGCTCAGCATCTCAATGATGCATTTGACTGTGCAGTCTGTTCCTTGCTAGGATAAAGACCCATAATGGCCATAGAACTGAATTCTGGGAAGAGTAGCCATCTGATGATTTAGGATGAAACAAGCTTAGTTAAACTCCTTTTCAGCCAAGAGTGATCATCTGACATATTCCAGGCCAACAACATGCAGCGAAATGCTAAAGAAGCAATAGGAGGTTTCTACAAGTGTTCCTAAGTGGAAATGAGGGCTGAAGAGATGACTCAGTGGTTAAGAACATTTGTTGCTTTACCAGAAGATCCAGGTTTAAACCCCAGCACCAACAAGGTGGCTTAGAACTGTCTGTAACTTCAAACCCAGGTCATCTGATGACTTCTGGCTTCCTCAGAAGTATACACACATGGTGCACAGGTATATAGGAAAGTAAAACACAGAGAGATAATAAATCAAGTAAATCTCTTTGTTAAAAGATAACAAGTTATGTATGGTGGTTCATACCTGTAATCCTAGTGACTTTGGAGACTGAAGCAGAAAGAATAGCAAGTCCTAACCAAAACTGCCTTAAAAGGACATGGGAGTAGGGGAAGAGTGTGTCTAGCTACTGTGGTTCCCTGGACTGCTGATCTTGAAAAAGGGTTTCCCTACAGTCCAGGCTGCCTTAATGCCATTATGTAGCCTAGGATGATCATGAACTCCTGGTCCTCCTGCCTTATTTCTTGGGTGTGGAATGACACAGGTGTGCTATCATACCTTGTTACTCCACATTATCTCTTTATCTTCTCCTTCTAAAATAGTAGAGGATATTTTTCCTTCTAGGAAATCATTGTCCACATTCTGAGCAGGGGAATCAAAGTCATAAATAGAGAAACAGCAAACTAAGGAATCTGACAGCCTGAAGACATGGAAGGGTCATGTGTGTGATAACCCTGGACCTCCACTTTCCAGATCATTTGTTACATAGAATAGACATATTTGGGTAAGCCAATGCCAATAGGGCTCATCACATTCAGCCCATACAGTCTTAATGCAAGAAAGCTGTGAGTTCAAGACCAGCCTAGGCTATATAGTTAGTTTGAGACTAGCCAGCCTAGGCTATAGAAACCCTTGCTGAAAGGTCATTCAATAATACAAAATGTTTCTGTGGCTCAATAGCTTGGAGCGGTGGGGAGGATCTCTAGAAGGCAGTACAGGTTCTGAATCAGCTTACAGTATGTGGCACATTTTCCCCCATAGCCATGGTTCATAGGTCCAGGAGTCATAAGTGTAGAAATGGAAATGGTTCCACTCAGTATCATCCCTACAAACTAGGAGAGTTTTGTCTCTGATAGTCTGGTTTATGTCCCAGAGAGAGAGTGCTTCTGTCAGGAGACATAACAAACATGCCATTGGATTGGGAGGTCACACTTCCCCTTGGCCACTTTGGGCTTCTGATGCTCTCAAGTCAACAGGCTAATAGGTATAAGAGGTGTTCAAAGTGGTGATTGATTTGCACTATCAAGTGGGAGTTGGAATCCTTCCCCACAGAGGTGGGTATGGGAGGATGGGGTATCCTCTAGGGCAGTGGTCCCTTTAATACAGTTCATGTTGTGATGACCCTCAAATCATAAAACTAATTTTTTTTGCTACTTCATAACTACAATTTTGCTACTGTTATGATTGCAATGTAAATATCCGTGTTTTCCAGATAAGTCTTAGGCAAGCCCTGTAAGGATCATTCTACTCTCCCAGAGGGTTGTGACCCACAGTGAGAACCAGTGATCTAGAGCATCTCTTGGTGTTACCATGTCCTGAGATAAAGGTGAACAGGAAACTGCAACAATCCAGTTCTGGCAGGATGGCAAAGGGCATAAACCCTTCAGGGATGAAGTTGTGTGTCACTCCTCCAGGGTTAAAACGAAGACCTGCTGCATTCTAGTCTCACTTGGGTCCAGTATTTCTTCACCTGACACTTTCTTCTGGTCCTGTTCATTTTATGCTGGCCATTCTGTAGCCCATATGACTTCCTCACAATATCTTCAGTTTGGATCTGTGTTTGTTAACTTCTGATGACCTATCCCTCTGGCACACTTCCAGATTCCTGGTTCTTCTTCCATCCAGAAATTAAACCACCTTTCTTCAAAACTGGGTAAAGCACTTCTTAAAAATTTTTTTTAATTTTTTTTTTTTATTTTCAGATAAAGCTACCTTGTATACAGAGAGGTCTTTAAAACAAGCAAAAAATGTGACCAGAGATGAGGATACCATATTTCTACTACTTTCCACAGCCCCAAGATTAATCACTTCTCTCATCAAGATCTCTGATAATTGGCTATCATTATGCCAGAGTTGTTAAATAAAATAAATAAATAAAAGTCAAATAGAAATGTCTTTTGGCTCCAAAGAAACAACCCACAGCTTGCATAATAATCTCGTGATTACCTTTGGAATTTCAGAGAGGCAGAGCTACAACTCTGGCCTGGAGCCAAGACACCTGGATGATATGATCCTAGAGGAACCAGTTAACCTTCAGGCACCACAGGCTTCCCAGCTTTAGAGCGAGATGATTAACTCTGTCTCATAGTCCTATCTCAAATAAGACTGGCTCATGGGAACTTCCCCCTCCCCCACCCCAGCTGAGATTTTAGCTAATGTCATCATCTGAAATGTGGGGGCCACAGATAAATTAGTTCAGAAACTACTTTCTTATAGGGCTATAAAGGATTCTGGCCAGGCCCTGCAATGCAGCTGATTCCCCCCTGTGGAGCCAGGGGGAAAAGGCACCTGGCAGCTATTTCCTTTTGTCTGAATCTGGCTTTCTCTCTCTTTCATTTGGCACTTTCTCTGCTCAACTAAAGTCACAGGTAATTAACCTCCATCTACTAAGTCGCTTAGGTCCTCTGCACTGCTCTCTTAAGAATTAATTTCAGGAATGAAAGTCCAGCTAGCTTTTCCTGAAAATAAGTAATGAGCTCTTGCAAGCTCACAAGCATAAACATGAGTCTCTGTGTCTCTGCCAATCTGTCTCTGATTGCCTCTCTCTCTCTCTCTCTCTCTCTCTCTCTCTCTCTCTCTCTCTCTCTCTCTCTCTCTCTCTCACACACACACACACACACACACACACACACACACTGTGCACATCACCACAGCACCACGGTTGTTAAGATGCAGTACGGAGGGATGTCATATCTGAGAATACAATGCTGGAACCTCTCTTGCAAGCTTGGATTCCATCTTTGCGTTTTTCACTGCATGACAGCACCATGTCGTTCAATCTCCTGCCTCTGTTTTCCCTTGTAAAAGTGGAGATAAGGCACAGGGGAGGAGTGTCCTGAATCCTGGCAAAGGTGGCTGGAGGTCTGTGACCTAACAGAAAGAAAGTAGCTTCTGTGGGCCAACACTACACAACTGAGCTGCTTGCATCTTGTGAGCAGGATGCCATCTTGGTTTCACCAACAGAAAAATGGAGAGCCAGACTAACAATCTGCCCAAGTTTATATCACCAGGGCTGGCAAAGCAGGTTCCCAGTCAAAGCTGACTGGCACATGCCTATTTTTGTTCTTGTTACTGTTTTTAAGGTTAAGTCTCTGTGTAGCTAAGGCTAGTTTTGAACTCCTAATCATCCTGTTTCAGTCTCTCGTGCTGGGACTAGGTGTTATCTTACTGTCATATTTAGTTTCCTTTATATGTTATTAGGAGGCACATAAATACAATGTAGAAAAGCTAATTATTAAATAAAGTAATTAGCATTCATCATCCAAATATGCATTTTTGTCACCGAAAAATTTGAAATATACCCTTTGAAGCGTCAGTATGTAGTATTCAATGATTAGCTACATTAAAAAGCCTACTCCACTCTGTGACCAATCTCTGGATCTTTACCTGAAGGATCCAAGAGTTTGAAAAGACACCCACACTCTTGTGTTCACTGTAGGCCACTCTAGCTGTTTACTGCAAAACAGCCAAGCCAATGACTCAATCCCTGCCCCAATGGCAACCGAGGCTCCCAGGGGAAAAAAGGTCCCATCAGTATTAAAGTTTCTACGCTGATTAGAACTTCTCTGGTGTGGAAAGTTAGAGTCTTACAAGTATAGAGACAAATTATTTTGGGTTATCATTGCTCTCTCTAATTTCCACTCATTGTCAACTTGTGTATTTGATCTCATATCCATTTTGTGACTGCTAAGAAAAAGCTTTTTAATTGCATTTATTTATTGTGTGTATGTGTGTGCTCCTGTCCACACATGAATGGCACATATTTGTGGAGGTCAGAAGATAACCAGTAGGGGTCAGTTCTTTCCTACCGTGTGAATGCCAGCCTTACCTGCCAGCATCTTTACTGAAATGAACCATCTTGCCTACTCAAGAAAATTATTTTGGAATTTACAAATAGCCCTTGATCTTCCATCAACCCAAAGATGCCAATAGACTTATCTGAAGCTTATGACACAGACTTACCCACTTTGCTGTAACCACCTACCTGGTACTTCTACCAATGTGCTTAAAAGTGCCTTGATATAGGATTTCCTTTATTTTGCTCCTATGAAAAATTCATGAAACTGTTAACACAATGGGAACATCCTGAATCCTTGTTCTGGGTCATGGTCACTCATACTTGGCTCTGTAATCAATGTCCTCTTATCCTTTTTAATTGAAAATTATATTTTTCATGCCTTCCCACCAATGAGAGAATGAATAAAGAAATAGCTGTAGATAATGAATAAAACTTAGCCTTAAGAAAGTAGTATGTTCTGGCATTTATAAAAACATGGATAAATGGGATAATAGCTAAGTGAGATTAAGCCATACACAAACATAAATACTGCATATGGCCACTTTTATAATATGAATCTAAATACCACTGAGCACATTAATGCAAAAAAAAAATAGGAAGGTCTTTATGAGAGGCTGGGCTGGGGAGGAGTGAAAGGCTACAAAGCTTCATTTAGATTGGGTAGTTCAATTTAATTTTTTAAAGATCATTTACATATCAAAGCCTATAATCTTGACTTATTTTACTGTTTGAAGATTTTGTGCATGCACGCAATACATTTTGATCTCAAGCTCACTTCTGTTCCTCTGCTCTAATTCCCCGTTTCTCCATCATCAATCTCACCCAATTTCATGAGATTCTTTTTTTCTATCCAGCCTACTTATTGCTGTCAGGATGTAGGACCATATCTCAGGGGCAGCATACTTGATGAAAACTGACCCTTCCTCTCCTAGCAGACATCAGTTTTCAACAGCTCCTTAGCTAGGTATGGGTAAGACTTTGCAGCCACCTCCCTGAATTTTCTGGCTTGCTCTTGAACAAGTGTTGTGCACGTGATTACAACGACTGTGACAGACGTGCAACCTCTCTGCTACAGTGTTTTAAAACATTATTTCATTGTAGCCATCCACTGCCTCTGGCTCTTCCTATTCCTCTTCTATCATGATTCTTGAATGTTGGGAGTGGTATAGATGCCCATTTAGGGTGGAGCACTCCACAATATTCTTCTCTTTGCAGGGGGATCAGGTGTGTTTCTGTGTTAATTGCTATCCACTACAAAAATGCTGCTGCTAGCTAATACTGTTAACACAGGTAGTTATTCAACTACCTGTCACTTATGCCAAATGAACTAACATAATATTAATTAATGATGTGAGACATATATTCCAGTTGTGAGTCTAGCCCCATGGTAGCTTATTTCTCATTCACACTGATACATTCTGTTGCCATCATCTCTCCAGATATTCACTCCATGCACCTTTATTCTTCCAGTTCAGCTGCTTATTGCATGAAAAATGTGTGGAGGAAAGAGCAGGGAGCGCGCCACACAAGAGGCATCTGAAAGTGGTACATCGTGGTACTTCTAATCACATGCCATGTCTTCAGTCCCACAGCAGAAGCCCACCCAAGGCAGGGCAGGAGGCTAGAGTGTGCTAAAGGGAGAGAAAGCAAGTGTGGTAGCCTCTGCCACAGGGGGAATGGCTGCCAATGTTCCTATCCTGGAGGCAGTAATACTCTGTAATCACCTAGACTCAGAGCCTATGTCTTGAGGAGTCATTGAAACGATGTGAAAAGATGCTCACTATTCTTGTCCATGAAGTGATGATAGAGTCTCTGAAGTAGCTATTTTTTGAGAACATGTTTGGCTTCTGCATTAACGTGTTACCAAGATCATTTCTTTCTGTCAGTTTATAACTCTAAAAAAGTTACTACGTGGACATTCCTTAAAATCCTATAATCCATCATCAACAACAGTATTAAGTGTTAACTCCCACTCCTAAATTGAATTTTAGTGCTCTCCATTAACAGCTCACTAGAGAGAAATGACAAATAATTTCATGGCTCAAGAGCAGCAGACAGATGAGTTCAGCAAAAAGAGGGTCAAGCAGCAGCAGGGGGCAGTGGAGAGAATGTGGAGTCTTCAAAATAAGTGCAATTGTTCCCTTCTTCCCCAGTGTATAACTCAGTATCATCAAGGGCTATTAGCATTGCCTTTCAGAGAAACATCCTGTTGTCCTGCAGGAAGAGGCCACCTTCTCCTAGTTTCTGGATGCCTCACATTTGTCTTACAACAGAGGAAAACTTTGGGAACCCAAAAGCTCAAGTAATTTGCTTCAAGATGTGAACAGATTTCTCATTCTCAGTAAAGAGTCTGATGTTCCTCAATGCCTATTCTAACCCCCACCCCCACCCCTTCAAGGCTTTCTTTGGGCTTAGACTCTTCAAAGAAGAATAGGCCATTAGTCTCAGTCTACTGGAAAGATATGTAAATACATCCTGGGTTTGGCTCCCTCCCACAGTGTCTCTTTTTAAGGCAGGGAACAGCCCCCAGGACATTGTCCACCTTCAGCACAGCTTCCTCTTTATTAACCAGAGTGCAGAGGAGGACAGGGTGTCTTATGCAAGCCCTGTCTAGAGACCTGAGTTAAGAAGATAGGATCCCTTGGGAGAGTTGTTTAGGGACAATGCAGGGACATTCTCTCCACACTTCCATTTTTTGATTTCCAAACCCAAGATACAAGAAGAACTAATAACAACCCTTACCAGCATTCCTTTTTCTAATAAGAGACCTGGACTCCTGCTATCCTGGGACTATCATTGGAGAGAAGCAGAAATTCAACTGAGCCCAGAGTTTACTGTGCTTTCTACCAAAATACCAGACCACCTTTTCCAGAGCATATGAAGTACTCTATCTACCCTGGAAAGATCCAGTTCTCTGTTAAGGTAACTCCGAGAAGTCAAGAAGCAACCCAGGCAGAAAACTATCAGATACACCGAATAGGTGAATTTCTCCCAGAGCAGAGACAAAACCATCTATCCAGAGACCAAATGCATAGACATGTAGGTCTGGGAGTGTGGATGTCCCTGCATTAGTATAACGGCTAAGGTAATTTTTTTCAGAGATCATTCCTGTCCTAACTATTACTGACATGGGCTCTCCTCAATCTGAAGTTTATCAAAGCTTGTCACATTGTTGGCCTAGGACTTTGCTAATTACATCTATCTTCTCATTGAAAGATGTGTCTTTGTTGGTCAGCTCCTTTCATTTTTTCCTAAAAGCTTTCCCAGCTGTCGCAACACTGCACCATCAAAAGGCTCTGCCACATTTCTAATTCTCACATTATTAATAGCCTTTTCCTTAAGATAGATGACTTAGAAGGCTATTATCATACTCTCCTAGATTTGGGACATTTGTTATTTCTACTATTGAGTTTTAAGAGCCATATATGTGTGTGCATATGTATATGTACACTAATGTATATAATTTTAAAATAATTTCTTTCATTTTTGGTGTCTTAAAATTTTCCTTGTAGAGATCTTCCACTTCCTTAACTAGGTTTATTACTAGATATGTTTTTTTTTAATATTTTACAGATTTTTAAAAATTTCTAATTTCTTTCTCAGTAAGTTCATTCCCCCCACCCACCCACACACATGTTTACTGCTCATGTTTGGGAGTTGATTTTGTACCTTGCAACTTTACTGAAAGTGTTTACCAGATTCAAAATTTTGGGGGGTGGATTTCATGAGAAAAGAAAAATATAGAATCATGCCAACTAAAAACAGAATTTAACTCTTCCTTTCCAATTAATATTCCTTCTGTATCTTTTTTCTTTTGTTATTTCTCTAGTCAAGCACTATATTGGGTAAGAGTTGAGAACATGGCCATCCTTGTAAGAAATGCTATCAATGCTGACCATAGGTTCATCACATATCAGTGAAGGTGCAGGCTTGCTCAATCAACATGGAAACTTTTAACTTTCTTGTATATTTATTTTCAAACAATGAACTACGTGAAAGGGAAATAAAATCAATGCCATTCTGCCCCATCCGGCTGATGCACCAAGGCAGGTGAGGGACGTAGAGGTTAAATCAGCACTCAGGAGTCATCAGGTTCCATCATCCAGGATCACAAAGAGAGACCCGAGCTTTACTCAATACACTCTCTCATTCCTCTCCCATGCTTCTCTTTCTCACTTCCTCCTAGTCAGCCCACACCCAAGGTCCTGGAAGATCCCAATGACTAATGCCTCTGGGGGGTGGCAGCGATAACAAGAAAACTGTAGAGCAGGAAAACATTATGTTTATCCCCCTAGCTGTCACAAGGTTCAGTCCTTCGGGGAGGAGGAGCCACAAGAGCCAAGGTGGAATTTTCCACAGGCACAATTACAATCCAGCCTGATGTCAGGAACCAACACCATTCATAATATCAACAAAAATTGAGATGCGAGGAATAGACTTAACGACTATAGTAAAAGACTTCAGCAAAGAAAGCTGTAAAATACTAGTGTGTTCAGTCTCCTCTGAGCTGAAACACTCCCTCCAGGGAAGAGACTCATGGGACTTGGTGTAAACAAAACATCAAGTATCTCAAAGGCATAATTTTTTTTTTTTTTCTTTTTTTTTTTTTTTTTTTTTTTTTTTTTGTTTCTTGGAAGTTCCTCCTTGGATATAAAATTGTCTGTGTCTGCTGGGAAAGGAGACTTTCCTGCTTATCTGTAAGAAGCGTTTCTCAGAGCTACAGAACTACCCGCAAACTACAGAGTGCCCAGGCTTGCAGTTTTCAGGACTTGTCACTTGTGCTGAAGTGGCCGATGGTGATAAATTACCTTTAAATTGTCCTGCTCCTGTAGGTCACCCTCTCATCTACACTCCTGCTAGAAACCCTCATCACCCAAGTTGGACTTTGATGAAATATTTTATTTTGTTCTGTTGTGGGGTCCCTTTTTTGGCCAAGTAGTTGAGCATATTGCATCTCCTCAGGAGCAGTTTCTCACATAACAAACTCTGATGAAGGGAACTATGGAGGATATATGTGCTTGCACTCACATTCATTTACACACACACACACACACAGTGTGTTCTGTGCTCATGAATAGGAAGATTTGGTATATGTAAAATATCTATGCTACCCAAAATGATCTGTAGACTCAATACAAGCCCTGACAATGACATTCTTCTGAAACTGAAACAGAACACAATAAGTACATGCTACATGCGCTTAATGTGTGTGTGTGTGTGTGTGTGTGTGTGTGTGTGTGTGTGTGTGTGTGTGTGTGTATGGAGTGAGGGAACGGAGTTGAATCACAAAAGACTTTTTAAAAAACCCAAAAAAATCCAGAGACACAAGAACAAAGCTATAGTTATCACAATATCTGACTTCCAAAACACATTATGGAGACAGTGATACAGCAGCATGTGGCTAGCATAAATTCATCAATGTATTTAAAACCAATTGATTTTTCTAGAAAGCTATCAAAAATTTATATTGCAGAAAGGGTAATCTCTTCAATAAATGATGTCATAAACTGGATATTCATCTAAAGAAGAAGGAACTAAGCAATAGACAGAATGGAGAAAGCATATAGAATAAGAGAAAACATTTTCAAAATATACACCTGACAGAGAATCAGTAACTGAAATAGGACAAACAGCTCAAGAAATTTAAAGTCTATTTAAAAGTGCATGAAAGTCATGGATAGACATTTCTTTTTTATTTGCTTTATCTATTGTACTTAAATACATGCATGTGTGAGCAAATATGCGCCAACGCATGCGTGGACATCAGTGGACAACTTACAGGAGTAGGTTCTCTCTTTCCACCAGAAAGGGCATATGGATAGAACTCAGGTTGTCAGCCTTGGTAGCAAGCATGCTTGCCTGCTGAGCTACCACACTGGCTCATCATTTCTTAAAAGAAGGCATGCTGCTGGCCAACAAGTGCATGAAAAAATTAACATCACTAATTATTAGAAAATGCAAATCAAACCAAAATGTTATTTTATCCCAGTTAGAAAGACAGTTATCAAAAAACAACAGCAAAATTTCTGGTGAAAATGTAGGGAAAGAAGGATCTTTGCACACTGTTTGGGAAGTATAATTAGCACAGCCATTATCAAAGACTGTGTAGAGGTTCCTTAGAGAGTGAAAATACAGCTACTATGTTGTCTAGCATCCAGCTACTGATTATACAGTCCAAAGAAATACAGTCATTGTCAATTAAAAAGAAATGGCCCTTTCGTGTATTCAGTAAGAGGAATGAATTTTTAAGACGTAAGAGAATTGGAGAAAGGCTGCTTGAGTGTGGGGCTTTATTTAGAGCTGTTGGAAAATGCTACACCTAGAAAGAGAGTCACACAGCATTGCAAACACTCTGTGCTCGTGCTAAAGGAAAAGCTTTGAAATTGTAGCTTTCATGTTGTGTGACTTTTATGTCAGTTTAGAAGTCACCCAAATGTGTTTGCCATCTCATGTGAGTTTTCACTCTGCTCCAGTCCTCTGTCTGCCCTGATTCCTCCCTGAGCCCACCCACAATGGAGAATGCATCAGGTCAGAGGTTCCACTTCTGATTCTCATTTGCCCATCACATAGCCAACAGACTATGGTGTGCTCAGTGCAAGCCATTTCCGCAGCTCCACTGAAAGCCGATAGAGTCCATTCTATAAGTAGGCAAGAAAAACCAGCATGGGCAGAAGAACGTTTCTAAAAGAAATACAACACACTTGCAAGTGGGCATGAAGCAGAATATGGCAGAGCCCCAGGAAGGTAGTAGATGGATGGTTTAGATACAGCTGCTGTCGTTGGGCAGAGGAGAAGTGCCAGCCATCATAAAGAGGGACAATCAATAGGCATTTTTCAGAAAACATGTTTCAAGGGCATGGACAAGGGTAACCTGTCACCTTTCAGTCTAAGCTCCATAAACAGATGATAGTGTAAGTTTGGAAGTCAAGGGCATGGGAATCTCAAGCTGATAGAGCAGTCTTGGGATAGGAGTTTTAAACTGTGGCATTTAGAGGATGGAGTTGAGCGTGCCACTCAGATAATGCTGATAACACTTCAGGGTTGGAGACAATGAAGTTTACACAATGAAAAATGACTGTATTCTCTCCCTACTCCATGGAGAAGAGAACTCAAGTTCATTTCTTTCCTCCAATCTTTATCTTTCCAGGCCTCATGCAGCTTGCCTCTCTCCAGGGCAGCACACATGGTGATGGAGGTTTGCACCTGCCACCTCTCCACTGGCCTTTGCTGAAATGCATCTCACATTCTCTGGTCTTTGGCACCTTGTCAAGACTTTTAGGCCTCCATGGACTGTGACTCATTTGAAATCATGTCAGCCTAAGCAGTGTGGTATTACCTATGAGTGAGTGAACATACTCTCTGTTGCTCTGGAAGTCACTGCAGGTCTGTGTGGTTTTAGAGGTAGCTATACTTTCAGTTTGAGCTGAACAAACACATGGCATTTTATTTCATGCCAGGCCCTGGGATAATTGTTTTAAAAGTACACAGTCATATTAATACATAAATCATACAAGAGATTAAGATCTCTTTATCTCCCACAACATCAGTGAGTTTAGAAATTAGCATGATGAATATTAAATGTACATTCTCATTAGATGAAATGACTGGCTTTAAATCATGAGGTCTGACTACTCTGCCACAGAGGGGAAAACTCACTTCTTGTTGAAAATCTGCTCATCTGAACCTTTTCCCTGAAACCTCTTGAGATCTGATCTTGGAATGGTCAAGCTGCTATCTACATCCTGTCCTGCAGAGGCTGATGGTCCTACCCTGGAACAATAATTCTCCTGGTAAAAGCTCTTCCAAATAAAACACTGCTTACTAATATCAGGCTGATTCTGTAAAGGACCAGGTGAGGATCTTTAAGTAAAGCAGAAGGGCGGAACCAGTCACCTCACAGCAGCAGATACGTGGACTATTCTATGCTGATTTGTCAACTAATGGAGAACTACATATGAGACTTCTCTTCATTACAACCTTGCAGTAAGACTACAATGCTATTGTTGATTCTTATTCATCTCTTTATCTGGCTACCCTTATCTATCAGGATAAAATTCAGCAAGGGCAACCTTCACAGTATTTGTGACTACCTTTCTCTGAGGTTTCCTGGATTTCAGCATTATTTAGATACATGCCCATCACTCACCATAAGGACTTCCATGTGGAACATTTCTTTTCTCATGGTGACTTGATTCTATGTGTCTTTCTTGGGAATGACTGGCAGCCATCATTTCTTCTCTAGCAGTATTTATAGTCCAATGACCTGGGCAACATCTATAACCACCTCATCTCTGGTACCCAGATTCTAAGTCTCATGCTTCCTATCTCTTGGTAGTAGTAATCACAGGCTGTATAATCTCATTCCCTATCGTACCCAAGTTCTTTTGTGAGTATAAAGACACACAAAGAAATAATGGTATGTTGTTGTCAATACTAAATAATAAAAGAAAGTCACAACTCTCTTGGTTTCCTTCAGCCTCACTTCTATGGCTAAATGATATAGTCATCAAGAGGAAGATAAATTGGCCCTAACCAAGTTTAGGATGCCCTTGACTCCTAGAAAGTGGAAATACGTTCCTGGTGTGGTGTACATTTGTAGTCCTAGAATTCTGGAGGTTGAGACAATGCATTAATAATTCAATACTGGATTCTTCCAGGACCTCCTTGTTTGCTTACAACCTACAGGTTACTCCTGGACTATATCCCTCCCCACTGCTTAGTGGAATCCTGCATTCCTTGACAGAGTCTAGCTGAGTATGTGTATCCGATGATCCTCTCTATGAACCCTCAGCCACCAGATCTAGTCTGGGTCTCATCTTCAATGACCCAGCCTAGTTTCACCATCTCTGACTATATTATCCCCAACATCTGCCAGGGACTGAGGGACTGCCCTGCCGTCCCACAACCTGTAAGCATGTCGAGTCATTCTGCCTCACATCCTGTACATCCTTTGCTGGGAGCTAACCAGGTGAGTCCACCTGATTCTGTGCTTCATACAGCTTTCTTATTTTCCAAAGTAAATCTACCCCCAAACTACAGAACTGGACCAAGAGCTGTGTCCACCAGGCTGTGTTCCACCTAAACTCCAACTATTAGGTTTAATTAGACCCACATGTCCTATTCTGCCCAAACCCTCTCTGTATATCAGAAGATCTCCACATACTCAGATTGTATTGCAGAACTACAAACAATATGAAATATTAAGGTATTACCTTCCCTTTCCCTACTCCACCCACTTCCAATTCATCAGTCCTATAGAAATATTCACAAGTAAGCATTACCTAGATGAACCCAAGGACATAGAATTTAAAGTAACAGTAAAAATTTTATTAAAAAAATTCAAGGAGTTTAAGAAGACACAAGCAGTTCAATGAACCCCAAAGAAATAAATGTCTGAGTGATGCCAAAGAAAACACAAACGTAAGACAGATAGAAACAGTGAAGGCAGTACAAAATTTGAAAGCAGAATTCAATAAAGAGATAGAAATGCTAAAGAACACTCAAACTGAAATAAAAATGGAATTGAAAAATCCAATAACCTGGCTAGAAAACTCAAGGGAAAACCTTATGAGTAGTGTGAATCAAGCAGAAGGCAGACCGTCAGCAACAGAAGACAGAGAATTTAACAAAATAAGCAAGAAATGTGAAAAAAAATTAAAAACACAAGAAAGGAACCTATAGGAAATATAGGGCAACATAAAAAGACTACGCTTCTGATATATAGGAACAAATAAGGGAGAAGAATTCTGTAGAATTCCTGATCAATGGCACAGATGAGCCCTTCATCAAGATCATAGAAGAAATCTTCTCCAAACTATGGAGAAACACTTAGATTGATACAAGCACATGGGGAACCAAAAAAAGACCAGAAAGAAAATCCCCATAGCATATCATAGATAAAACACTCAGCATACAGAATAAGGAAAACATATTGGAAGCTGAAAGTGAGAAACACAGCTCATATATGAAAGAAAACCCATCTATTCTAGCTAGTTTCCCAACAGGCATTTTGAAGGCCTGACAATCCTGGAACAATACACTCCAAGTCCTAAAGAACCAGGAAGGCCAACCTTAATTAATATACCCAGCCAAACTGTCTGCTGTATTTGAGGGAGGAAGAATAACTTTCCATGATCTAAATGGACTAAAAGAATTATATTCAGCAGATCATTTTTAAAAGAACAACTAAACAACAGGAAGAAGTATGTTGGTCTAAAGAGAGGAGTTAGCATAGCCACTCTTTCCAAGAGGCCATAGAAAAAACTACAAAGCCTTAGTTCCTAAAACATCAAGTGTCACTGAGAAGACCAACACCTACCAAAACTTAAAACAATGACTACAATCAACACACACCTTTTGATAATGACTTCAAATATTAATGGTTTCAACTCTCTAATAAAAAGATAAACACTCATGAAAAAACAAAATCCACCTATCTGTTGTCTACAAGGAACACAACCTTAAAGATAAGCACCGTGCTAGAGAGAGGATGCACAAAGACACCCCAATCAAATGGATCCAGGAAGCAGGAAGCATTGCTGTCCTAGCATCTAGCAAAACAGATTTCAAACTAAAACTGATCAGAGGAGGCAAAGAGGGGCCCTTCACCCCAATCCTCCAAAGAGGAGCAAGTCATCAAGATGTTCCAATCCTACACACATACGCACTGAACTCTGGTGCACTACATTTCATAGAAAGTGTACTACTGGAATTTAATACATAGACTGATATGCACTCATTAAGAGTAGGTGAAGTCAATACCTTATTTGTAAAATAAACAGGTTGTCTGGACAAAAATAAGCACAGAAAAATACCAGAATTGAATTAAATCATACATCAAGTGGACTTAGCAGATATCTATAGACTATTGTACTCCAACACCAGAGTATATACATTCTATTCAGGAGCTCAGAGAAGTTTTTCTAAAATAGACCACATCCCGAGATACAAAACCTTATAAAATTCAGGGAGATTGACATAATCCCATGTATCCTGTCTGACCATGATACAATAAAGCTTAAAACTGACAATAAATCTCCAGGAAGTACACATACTCGTGGTGATTGAAAAACTCATTACTGTATGATGAGGAATGGAAAAAAAAATCAGCACAAAAATAATAAATATCTCATAACTAAATTAAAATGAAAGAATAACAAAACAAAGCTTCTGGGATTCATTAAAAGTAGTCATAATAGGGAAATTTATAACACTAACTGTCTACACTGAAAAAAAAATCAGAGCACAAATAAATGACTTAATAACACAATTCAAAAATGTAGCAAACCGAGAACATACCAAATTCAAACTCAGTAGATGGCAAGGCAAAAATAAACACTAGGGATGAAATTAATGAAATAGAATCAAAGAAAATAATACAAGGAATCAACACATCTAAGGAGGTGTTTTTTTGAGAAGATAAACAGGGTTGATAGGCCCTTGACCCAGCCAGCTAAAAGAAAGACATGATCCACATGAACAGAATCAGGAAGACCAGGCAAACATTACAACAGACACACAAAAAAATTCAGAATATTATAAAGGAATGCTTAAACACACATATACACACACACACACACACACACACACACACACACACACACACACACACACACACACGCTCCATTAAGTCAGAATGCATAAAAGAAATAAATTTCTTGATTCAATCAAACCATCAAAATTAAACCCGGGAGAGGGGAGATCAACAGCTTAAACCTGCTGATAACAGATGAGGAAATGGAAGCAATAATAATAAAAAAAAAAAATTCTCAGCCTAAAAAGACAAAACAAAACAAAAAACTAAACAACAACAACAAAAAACCAAACCAAAACAAACAAAAAAACTAGATGAATTCACTGAAGAATTCTCCAAGACTCTAAGATCTATAGCCCATCTTTTAAAAAAATGTTTCAAATATATATGGATCACTCCCAAATTCATTCTATGACATCACTGTCATGCTAATGCTTAAACCAGGTAAAGATGAAACAAGACCCCAAAAACAACAAAAGAAGCTTACAGGTCAACGTGCCCAATGAACATAGATTTTAAAATGCTCAACTATATACATGCAAACAGCACAGAGACTTACTTCACAAGCATTAGCTGACCACAATCAAGCTGTCTTCATCATGGAAATACAGGAATGACTCAGCATACACTGTCAAAAAAACGGTAATAAACCATATCAATGGGCTTACAGACAACTATATATAAAAATAAACAATGAAAAAAATAGTAGCCGTGAATTTGAGAGAGATGGAGGAGGTACATAGACAGGATTAGAAGAAAAGAGGGAAGAAGAAAAATAATGTAATGATATTACAATTTTTAAATAAAAACCACAAAAATCCAAGTCCACTTGGACAATATTGTAAGACCCTATTTCAGAAAGCAAAAGTTATTATTATTATTATTATTATTATTATTATTATTATTATTATTATTATTATTGGGAAACGTACCTTCTTGTCCATGCTGACCTTGATAAAGTTCAGGTAGCTGCCTGTCATTTGTAAGCCCTCATACTTTATGAAGAAGAGAGATGGCTGCTACCACTTTGAACAACTGTCATTGAGCAAATGCAGGAACTCGGGAAGCCCCATAAGTAGAATGCTGGCCGGAAGTCACAGAAAGAGCTCAGGTGTCTAAGGTTGGTGTTGTGACATTAATATCATGGATAAGGCACCTTTACTGGGTTCTGATGAGGTGCAGCCTGGCTGGGATGATGTCCAGGTGTAGCGCTGGTCAATTGCTGGATAATACTGGGAAAGTCATACACCCTTGAGCCTGGCTTTATTACCTGAAACATTACTGTAATAATCTATGCTCCACATTTTTTTTTTTTTTTAGAGAGTGAGTTAAAATATGTAGCCGTGTTCAATAAGCTATGGAATGCAGTAAACTGTGAAGGATTTTTAGTATGCACCCATAGCGGTTCAAAAACCTCAAATGTAAATTCACAAATTAGAAAGTCATTATGTGCTAAAAATATTGTTCCAAATCTAATTAAATTAAAACAATGGTTCATTTGTCAGTTTGGATGCTAAGTATCTAAATAGCTATGCTGCAGAATGTAACTAATGAACAGGAATGGGCCACTATAATGGCTGGTTACGCAGAACATGTATTAGTGAAGTCTTAATAATAATCTTATTCAGAATCTGGTCTTTGAAAGACTGGAAATAGGTGCTTTAATAGTACCTAACTTGCTTAAGCCCATTGTACGTAGCATTAAAATATATATGAGCTTTTTATTTCTATTATACATTTCAGTTTTCCACAGTGTTTTTAGTGTAATTTTTTTTAAACTTTATTATCCTAAAATACAAGTCTACATCATTATCCATGGTACATTCGAGAGTGGAGAAGTGTGAGCTAAGTGAACATATGAAGGTGTTCTCAAATTGTGGAACTATCATTTGCTAATGGTACAGCTGGGGAACAAATTTTGGATTTCTCAAGTTCTTTCTGCAACACACACATACACACACACAGTACGTGGAAGAACAACGCAGACTGTTGGTGATCCTGTTCAATGCTGGCATCCCAGTTAGGCAGCTATCTCCCCCATTAGTAGGCTGCCCGACATACCACCTCATTTTACATCATGGAGCAGATTCCCTCCATCACCTGTGCCGTGGCACAGCTGAGATGCCTTTACAAATTGCTTTATATCTCCCCACTGACAGCAGAGAAGCTTCTAGCATCTGGTGTGTTGTATCCTGTATTCTAAAGGGTCTTGTGTGGAAAAGCAGTTTAGCTCAGCTCTTGGAATGAGCATGGTCCCTGCTTGTTGTGGAGACAGAAGAACCCAAGTGACTTGACAGCTCAGAACTGAGCAGCAAAAGTCATTTTCATCATGACCTTTATTTTCTAAAGGAACACATGATCAGGCAAGAAGGGAACACCTTTTTAATTATTTTCTTTATTTAATGTGCGTTTTAGGGTTTGGATGTATTGTTGAGTTACATTTTCTAAGACCCTCCTCTGCATCCACTGGATAAGTCAGAAACCAAGATGCAGAAGTGAAGGATGGGAAGCCTTCAGGTTAGACCTGCGGCAACCAATTATATCTCTCAAATCTAGAGGGTGTGTATGAACCCAGGCTGAACTCCCTCCCTGGAGTCACTGTGGTGGGTTCTACGCTCTCATCAGGAGTGGAATCCGAAGAAGAAATGGCCAGGAGCCTCCTCCTTCCCACTTCTTTCTGCTCCTGCTTAAAATAGAAACTAAATATAGCTTCAGTGATTCTATGTACGCTTCACACTAGAGTTCAGCCCGGGGGTGGCACTGCAGATCTGCACAGAGCATATCTGGCTGCTGAAAGCATTTATTTCTGGTAACCAATTTTAAATTTGACAGGCAAGGTGAGACAGGGGAATCCGTGAGTATATTCATATTGCAAAACAATAGCAAAGATTCAAGGATCAAGCTTTCCAAACAGTGTTCTGTGGGGCAATAAGGGGTTTGGGTTTGGTTGACACTATGTGAGCATGTGCGTACAAGCACACCACACACACTTTTGTGAATAGACCAATAGCCTCAAACTTCAAAATGAAACTCTGAATATAGAAAATGAGAAAATCTTATTCATTGGTGATGAGCAATCACGCAGTGTAGAGATGCCTCAAAATACCACAGGAGACAGCAATCCTACCCCTTGGTCATTTCAGAATTTCGAACTCAGCACTGTTTACAACAGCCAGAATATAGACTCAGCCTATGAGTTCATTAGAGTTTGATGCATAAAGAACACTCGGTATATATGCAATAGTATTCCATCCCAAATACAACGAAATCTTGTCCTTTGTGAGGATGTAGAAAGGCCTTGGGAACATTAGGATGAGTAAGACACAGTCACTGTGTGGGCTGGTTGGGTTTTGTTAACTTGACACACACCAAGAGTCATCTGAAAAGAGGTTATCACAACTGGGAAAATGACTTCCTAAATGGGCCTGGAGGTAAGCCTCTGGGGGGATCAACTCACTTGGGGTTGATGCCAGGCTTGGACAGGTGATCCTACAGGGTATAAATAGGCTGAGCAGGCTGTGAGGACCACACCACTAAAGTGCACTCCTCATGGTCTCTACTTCACTTTCAGCCTTGAGTTCCTGCTCCAACTTCCCTCAGTGACAGACCCAAGGTTATTAAGTTAAAAGATACCATTTCTTTCCTAAGTTGCATCTGGACATGGAGTTTTATCACAGCATTAGAAACCTACCTAAGGCATCTCATATTCTCATTCAGGTACAGAAGCTGGAAAAAAAAAAGTGAACTTAGATTTAGATAGTATAATAGTCATTCCTAGAGAGTGCCGTGGCTGGAGAGAGGGGGGCTGAAGGAAGGCTGGGTAATGGGTTCCAAAATCACAGCTAAATGAGAAAAAATGAGCTAGCATCTGTTACACATTATGGGCTAAAGGACCGATAATGACATAATCATTAGACATTTTAACATAAGTGGTACTTCATAGGTTTTGTACTTCAACTGTTTGTCTGAACAAATGCTGTTGACCAAATATTTATATAATTAGGTTCAAGCTATTCTTTTTTCTCCATGACTCATGGGTTACATTTCATCTCAGGCTGGTTGCAGTTGGATGCCAGAAACAGGTATCAGAATATAACCTAACATAATTATGGTGTTACGTTAGCCATGCGTATCTCAGCTAATTTCCCGCTGTCATTAACAGGCTACCACAGATCTAGTAATTTAGGAAGAATAAAAGTTTACTCCGTGCACAGTCCTGCAGATCAGACAGTCTAAGAGCAAGCATTCTCCTGGGGACCAGTTCTACATGACATCATGTCCACTCATGATAGAAGGGCAGAGCAAAGAGCCAAAAGACTGTACTACTTTCTAAGAACCTGTTCTCAGTGACAGTGGCCTTGGTTTAGTCATGTGGACTCTGTGTACACTTTCCACCAGGACTCATTTCTTACTGTGCCACGTTGGTAATTAACTCCTTCTGAAAGGGTAAAGCCTTTGAATCAAACAGTGCAGATGAACTTTCTGGCTCCTCCACGACCTTTGCAATCTTAGGTTTGATGCCTAGGATGACTCTCAATATCTGCCTCCTTGACACAGAAAAGCACTTTCTTCATTGGCCCTGTACTTTTCTCTAGGGATAAAGACCACCTTATAGTTACTTAGTTATTTATTTTTAATCTATAAAAATCATGTGGCTACATTTTTGCTCTTTATTCTGTGATCCAAAACATGGTCCTCAGCATTTTAATTCAGTTGTTCTAATCTAAGTTCTAATCAACTTCTTTCCCAGTTCTAAGAAGAGCTTCCATCCAAGCCATATGCCTGACTCTGCACAAACCCATTACAGAGTTTGATGCTTCTGTCTCAAGGTAACCCCACTGTAGACTTCAATAGAGACCATACTTACATCTGCATAGCAAATCATATGAATTTCTCTGGGGGAAAATTAATTCTAACTTCTTCACAGATTAACCTAACAATGGCCTGAGAGATGATCCATTCTCCACCATCCAACTTCAGACCTCACTAAAAAGGTTTTATGTATTCCCCATCCCAGAATATTCAACATGCTCCTCAGTTCAAATTAACAGACACATATTCTAACAGTTGTTATTCTCAAAGAAGACTGACTCTATGACACTGTGGTAGGACTTGGTGAAGCAACAGGCACAGCTATAGTATACTCCGAGGCCAAGCACAGGCATTCTGGGTGTTACCTTTTTTGGGCTGAGGGCATCAATTAAGTTTGTAAAAACAAAACAGGTTAGTTTGTATGAGTCTGTGGGAGTCAGCTTTTATTTACTATAAGGAATGCTCAAGATAGCCAACCTATAAAGAAAAAAGGCTTACCATCAAGGTTCAGACTAAGATTAGGCCATGCTTTGAGCCTGTGGAGAGGTGGTTGATTAGGGGAGGTACATACACTGACCCCAAACCTCTCATCTCATGACCAGAAAGAAAATAAACCATGAGAAGACGATCAGGGCCAATTATTGCCCTCAATGTCACATCTTCAGTGGCCCAAAGACTTTCCACCTGTCACTAACTCCCAATATGTCCATCACCTCCCAATCCTAGAGACTAAGCATTGAACATGTGGTCTTTGGGGAGACATGTAAAATCTGAACCAAAGCAAAGTTCAAGTCTGCAAGTAGTCACTTTTAGAGAGGATGGTCAGCAACTGTTTCCATCCCGGTTCCTCAAAACTTCTTCGTAGTGTTTGAGTGAGAAGGAAAAAGGAGTGTGAAAGGGTTGGAGGAAGCTAGAGGTGGAATGTGAAAGCGTTGATGCTGCTACCTAAGCCTTCTATTACAACACAGTGAAAACCACAGCCACATTTGCTTTTCTGTATCATTTTCTATATAGGGTTGTTAATCTAAATTTGCACACACCCCCATACACATACACATGCCCACCAAGAAGATGGCTGAGACTTTGGTTACAAATGTACTGTGAGCTTCCCCCCAGCCCACCCCACAGACACACTGCACAGATGACTATGTATTTTAAACCCTTCCAGCAAGCTATTTTTGGCTTTAAAAGGCTGGTGTTCCAAAATTAAGGCTGGGGCTGAGTCACAAGTCCTGGGCCCAGAAAGGAGGTAGTTGAGAATTTAGAGCGGGAGAGAGAAATTGAACACAGTAAGATGTTTGACCCAGGCATGGCAGCTGGGTTTCACAGGATGGATCCAGTCTTTGATACAGTTCTGTTGAGATGCAGTGATGCTCATCATTTATTGACCCACTATGGTGGCTTTGTGTGGCAAGCATGGCTGCAATGCAGACTGTATTTGACCTAAATTATGAAGTTTTACTGTGTAACCCACCCTTCAGTGTTTATCTTTCTTTACCCTTTTCTGACATAGGAATACATTTTGTTTGATGCACTGCCTTGTCTTAGCATCCAATGATGTAGTTTATAGTTCATGGTTTGTTTTGCCCAACTATCTGATGAAGAAAACAGCTTCAGATAGACTGAGGCTTTCCACCACCTGGATCTGTGGAGGATGGGCTGGAATGCACTTTTCTAGTACTTGTCTCTTCAGGGCAAGTTAGTGGATTTGCTTCTGCTGTTCTGCTTCTGCCTCAAGCCTGACCTCCGGCTGAGGAGATGTGGCAGGCCTTTGTTTCTGGAACATCTGAGCTCCCCATTTGTAAGATAAACAAGATGTTATTCATTTAAAAGAAAACAGAATCCAAACCATGAAGAACTTAACTTACTACAAAGTGTCTGGGTTACCACTACCACCATGACCCCAGAAAGCCCTGAAATATTCCCACTTAAAGACAGGTGAGTGTTCTGGGCTCATATGGACACAGCAGGCTGTAGTTGAAGGCTGTCTCATTCTTGGCTGCCTCTAGCTCTGTACTCCTGCAGATTGCTAGGTCCCCTCACATTGTAGCTATATACTGCTAGGTCCTAACACTTGTTGGAAAAATGTAAGTTTGCCCAGAGTCTGGTGGATAGGGAAGACTTTTCTTTTTTTCTCTGTTAATGGAATGTTCTATTTTTAACTTCCTATCAGCCCTCCAGAGCTTGAGCAGTAACTGGCCCAAACACATTTGAATGATGTCTCTGTATCCCTCTGTGACATGGTGCAGAGCCCCAGCTCCGTATTTTGCATTTTTATTGTGATGAAGATATTTTATGACAGCATTTGAATCATCACAAAATTGACTGAAAAAAAAAAAAAGGCATTTCTAGACAACTCTCACAAAAGGAAGGTGACCCAGAACAACCTCTTTTCTGGTAACTTGGGCTGTACTAGGTCTGGTCTCCATGGCAGTGAGGCTAGTGGCTGTCATAGGTGGAGCCTGGAGGTGTTCACTCACACATCAGGCTCAGCAGGTACACTAGGGAGAGCTATCAGGTGAAGGTTGCAACTCTATGGTCTGACCTAGTTCTCTGTGATCTTTTGTCTCATCTGTGCAAACTCCAAATTCCAGCCAACAGTCCCCAGCTCTAGGACAAGAGAGGCTAGATGGTGTGGAAGCTAGGTTCATGCCAAGACTTCCAACAGGCACTGCATCAGAAGCAGGGTTGCTTAGAGAGAGCCAAGGCTAAGACATTTACATAGACTTTCAGAACAGAGGGAAGAGAGACTCCTTAACCCCAACCCTTTCTTACCTGATTCATTCTCTAAATCAATGACTCTCACTAGCTGGTCCCAGCTAACTATGGAGGAACTAACAAGGCTTGCTTTTTATAGGCCATCTTGAAACACAGACGGAGTAAAAAGGGTATGTCTGGATTTAAGAGACAACAGGCAAAAACCAGCTCAAACCAAAATAAAAGATAAATGGTGAATAAATACTCAAATAAAGCTAAGTTTGAGTAACAACCCTTCTTTCAAAGTAATGCTAAGTCAAGTAGCTATTGTCCTGGAAAGATGTCCTCTTACCATACAGCAGTCTCCACAGATAATAAAAATGGAGTCCAGTTAAGAGAGCACAAAATTGAATTTAAACCAGAAGGTTTCAACCTTTTTCACAGGTATCCTGTATACTATCCTGCAATCAGATATTTACATCATTATTCATAACAGTAGCAAAATTATAGCTATACAGTAGCCGTGAAATCACCTAATAGTTGTATCTATTCATGCAATTTTATAGTTTATTGACAATCCAAAAGGCCCTGGCTCTGACACACTTATAGAGTAGATGCAAGGCCCAGTTTTTAGGACAGGTTGAAATGGTTCATAAAGGATGAGAGAAATGAAGCTCATACCTTCAGCTGTGGCAGTATTAGGGAATGAGCAGACAGGCAGCCGATTCCTGTGGTGACAGCTGCTCTGAGTTGCATGACATACAACTTTTTCTCAATTACTCAATGCCTCAGTTTCTTCATCTGCAGGACAAAAATGGAAAATTACCATACTTTGTATAAATAAGGTGTGGTTTAGATTAATATGCAGGAAGCATCTGGTCTACCCTAAGTCACTCACAAACAAGTAAAACATCACATGAACATTGCCAGGAATCTGTTGTGTGAAATAAGAAGTGTTATTTCTTTGGATCTGATAATCAAAAGATACTACTCTCAGTGCAGGTAGCATGAACATGGGCTGTGGGCCAGTCCTTTCAACCTCCTACGGACAGTAGGCTAGAAAACAATGTCCCTCTCTTCCTACTTGTCTTAGCTAGGGTTACCATTGCCGTGATAAAACGCCATGACCAAAGCAAGTTGGGAAAGAAAGGATTTATTTGGCTTACACTTCCATATCACAGTTATCATTGAAAGAAGTCAGGACAGGAACTCAAATAGGACAGGAACCTGGAGGCAGGAGCTGATGCAGAGGCCACGGACAGGTGGTGTTTACAAGCTTGTTCCTCATAACTTGCTCAGCCTACTTTCTTACAAGCCCTAAGACTTAAGATCCCAGCAGCCCAGGGATCTCCCCACCAATGATGGGCTGGGCCCTCCCCCATCAGCCACTAAGAAAATGCCCTATAGCTGGACCTTACAGAGGCATTTTTTCAATTGAAGTTCCCTCCTTATACATAACTCTAGCTTGTATCAAATTGACATAAAACTGTCTGACCCTAAGTATATACTTTCCAGATTTCACATCAATGATGCTGGTCTCTTTTTAATCACCCCTAAGTTCTTAGCTCAAACCAACCAGCACCGAGTATCCCTGAAAAGCAAAGGTTTTGACTTAGTAGTTCTGCTATCTTGTTAATCACAGCTGATTCTTCAGCCCCAGCTAGTCAGAACCACAGAATCTTAAAATAACAAATGGGTCCGAGAGAGTCTTTAAATTTTCCTTTGAACCTTCACAAGCCAGGCCTCCATATTCTGCATTGCTCTCAACATTCCTCTCTTCGAAGCTCCTGTAGAGCAGCACACTGAGATCTCAACACTCAATGGCTTTTCTAGCCCATAGTTCCACAGTCCTTCCACAATCTTCTCTCAAAACAACCTGATCAGGGCTGTCACAGCAACATCCCACTATCCTGGTACCAATTTGTTTTAATTAGGGTTTCTACTGCTGCAATAAATCAGCAGGACCAAAAGCAAGTTGGGAAGGAAAGGGTTTATTAGGCTAACACTTCAGCGTTTCCGTTTATCACCGAAGGAAGTCAGCACAGGAATTCAGTCAGGGCTGAAACCTGGAGGCAGGAGCTGATGCAGAGGTCATGGAAGAGGGCTGCATACTGGCTTGCTCCTCACCAGGACCACCAGCCCAGGGATAGCACCCCTAACAATAGGTTAGGCCCTCCTCTATGAGTCACTAATTAAGAAAATGCCTCATAGATGGATCTTATGAAGGTATTTTCCTCAACTGAGGCTCATTTTAAATGGCTTTAGCTTGTATCAAGCTGACATAAAACTAGCCAGGACATTATAAGAGGCATTTAAGAAGACAAACTCTTTCTCATACAATGACTTAGAGTGAGGGGAAAAAAAAAGAAAGAAAAAGTGTTTTCAACTCCCCTATTAGGGATCAGAGAAACAAATTCTGACCCTTTGGGAGGTAAGACAAAGTCATAGGGCTGTGCACAGGGACAAGACCAAGTGTGAATTAGCAGGACCTACAGCATTGTAACATAACGTAACGTAACGTAATGTAACATAAGAAAGTATAACACAATATAACACATGGCAAAGGCACCATCCCCAAACACTCTGGTAAGTAGACAGATGCGACGGCTAAACCCCCATCAAGCTGAAGGCCCCTACAGCAGGAACTCACACTGAAAATAATCACCTTCTCACTTAACAACATTTAAAGGACACTCTTAAGAGAAATAAACAAAACACCCAACGCTGAGTAACAAGGCATGTGTCAATACAGTGGAGGGGAGGGGCCAGCATCCTTCTTCCCTTCTCTTCCACCATCTTGCAGCAAGCTGCATGCTGGAAGTTGGCTTTTATTCCTAGTTCACTGGCAGAGCTCCAGCCATTGTGTCTATATATTTTTAGCGGGACAAGAAAACAGCAGGTAATACATAGGAAGAATACACACAACTTGTGCATGCTTTAAGGGTCCTTTATGGAAGATTCCATGGAGACTTACTGCTCACTAGCAATACTTTGCTTTAGAGAGTATTAAAAATAGCCCTTTCTCAATTTGTTAAAGAAGAACATTTGTTCTGTTAGAAAAAGAGGAAAATAGACTAAACCTAATTTTCTTCCCCCTTTACTACCAAGTGTCTACAGAGACTATATCTAGAATGTGTTCCCCACCTTCCTCAAGAGCCATTCTGTGATCTGGTCTTGTTACTGTGCCCAGCTCAAAGTTCAGGGTATCTGGATAGCATGAAGTCTACCCTGTCCCATCAGAGCGTTCCTTCTTGTGGTCCAGTGACAGCTCAACAGCAAGTCTCCAGACAGAGTCCCAGGATGGAGAAGCAATCTTAGTATCATAAAAAAACAGAAGCAAATAAAAGCCTTCTATCTGAAAAATTCAGAACCTGAAAAAGGTGGTCCACACAAATGAGCAGATTCATTTTGGCAAGACTAGCACACACACACACACACACACACACACACACACACACACACACACACACACACACCTGCCACCAAAAAAAAAAAAAAAAAAAAATCCCTACCTTATTTGTATAGAGCTGTGCCTACCTGCTTGGTTTTGAAGGAGAGGACTCATATTTTTTTCTCCTCATTACACCAAGTCCTGAGCTTTCTTGCTACCTCAACTAAAGTACTGTGTAGAGAGAGGTTCTGCTGGGGGGGGGGGCTCACACACCTTCCATACCTACTTGCTGTCCATACTGTTTTTGGCATTTTACTTAGGACTATTTTGAGAGTAGAAAGTCTCAGGCTGCTGACAGTCACGTTCAAGTTTGCTGTTATTGTGTTGGATGTAATTGGTCGTCTTGTTTCTATTCAGCCATATTGAAAGAGCTTGCTGATGAAGGCTCTTCTAGTAAGCTTTTAAGCAACAGGAGTCTCATCTTTTATCTCCTGACCCGTGCTCAATTGTGGTCTGCTTTCTCAAATTAATGGCCATTTCCCTGTCTCATCTGAAGTAATATGCTTGGATGGAGCAGAACATTTTTAAGCTCACATTTTTGACCAAGTCCCCACTTTGGTTTAATAGACCAGCTTTATCTCCTAGAAAAACTAGTTTTTTTGAGCACTAGTTCACCACTGCTTTTCCTATGCTGACAAACACATCTGACCTCCACTGTGAGAGAATGATGAAACTATCCATCTGGATGGCCGACTGTGGGCACCTCTCCCTCAGGAAACATTGGAGAGAAATACCACGGCTAAAAGAATCTCTCTTCTTGGAAGCTCTGTGGAGAGCAGCAGAAAGAGGCCAGCGTATGCTAAAATATTACATTTTCCGAATTCTTCGGCTGTAGTCAATATGCTTACTGACCAAAGTTACACACAGCATTTCTCTCCTACACTTCAGACATCTTCAGACTTTCAGGGACCTCTGGCACCTATGTCCGACTGCCTTCATTCAGCCTGCTCAGTATCCCCAGCACCCATTTCCAGGAACTGAACTCTGTATTATTTGTGCTCTATATCACTTTAGCCATATGTGGTGGAAAACTGAAGTGTGACGGTCCTCTCATGAGGGAAATGATGACTTAGGATTGACTTGACGTGTTGTGGATTGTTTCTTCCTCTGTTTCAGTATCTGTAAGGCAGGCTCATTGTCCAAAATGTTTACTGACTCTCCAGCCATCATGTTAACATCCCAAAAGGAGAAAGAAAAGGGAGTGGGTAGGGGCAGTAAGCATGAAGTGAAGCTGCCTGCTAGCTGACTTAGCTTGATTTATGCCTCTTTCTTTGGGCTTCCTTCTCCTAGCGACTTAAATCAGTTTGTCCACATCTAAAGGCAAAGATGTCTGAGACTGCCTTTCAGATAAACACATGGCCACACAAAATAAGATTGGATTTCTGCTAACAAAGAGAAAGAGGAGAAGTAATACAGAGCAGGCAACTATCCATCTTTTCTAATAGTGCAGAAATCCTGTCTTCTCTCCATTTTGGTCACAAGCTTGCGCACCCAATAACAAGACCAGTGTCCCACTTGCATTGGAGCTGATCCCAGTAGACTTGATTAAATGTTCCAAGCAAGGGGGAGGGGAGAAATATCATGAGTCACTGACACCTTGGAGCCAACACATCTTGTTACTTCCTGACAGTAAGTTTGGAGATGGAGAAAAGGAGAATTTACACAAGGGCACAGATAGGACAAAGGGATCTGTGCCACAGACGATTCCTATAGTTTTTCTGGGTCTCCTGCCTGTGTCACTGAGATGATTGCTAACACTGTCAAGGTCACAGTAGGGAAGGTTGTTTTCTGGCCCATCTATCACTGCAGGGAAGTTGTTTTGGTTGCTTTGGCTCCAGCTTACTTCCATAAACACAGAACTCGGATGGTCTGGCACTGTGTTGGACGATGCCATGGTTGGCTAATTTTTGCATTTGTGGGTAAAGGTGGCTTTGCATAAGAAGCAGGAAGCCTACTGTCTTCATGATGAAATGATTGCTCTGTCTCTAGAGTTAGTCTTCCTCATAAAGCTTGACCTCTTAGCATCAATATGCCAGCTCAGAAATACAAAGAATTCCACATTCCGTGTGGCCACAAGCCTACTCAGACTAATGTCTTGGATAGCGTTTGATGGTTGATGAATCTCCTAGACCTTAAGAACCACACACCTCTGGAGTAGCTGGGAGGGCACTCTTAGATCTCTGAAATTACATCCTAGTCCACCATCTACCCTGGCTGTACAGTCTTCTCTTCTCTTTCAGACGCTGTTTGGGAATGCAGCTCTCCAGTGACTACAGTGCACCAAACCCAGGAACACTAATCGAGTTGCTCTTCTTGGGTCATGGTCCATGTGGCTCAGTGTCATCTCTTTAAAGATAGTGTCTAGGTTGGTGCAGCAGAAACAGCTGGTCCTCAACTGTGCTGACACAGACACAGGTGTAAGGATGACTTCCAAGTATCATTGATCTTTGCAGCAACCTAGGAAGGTATGGGAAGAATTTATCTAAGCTTTTGTGTGTCTGTTATAGTCTTACTATGTGCAACCCGTTAGAAAAATGATCTTATTTAACAAATTTCTCTAAATTAAGCTCCTTTCAAACTTTAAGGGTACCATTCCCTATTAGTATGAAATTAATGCCTTGTACCCCAGTTATAATATAGGCAACACACACATACATCCTTAAAATGCACCTCTCTGCACATATACAATTATACATGAGGTAGAAGCAGGTGAAAAAAAAATCCCTGAAATAGTTGGAGATAAGAAACATAAAATTTGGTTCCTAGTATTCAGCAAATAGGGCTTAGGAATGAGATGACTGGGTAAGCAAAAGTTTGGATTATCTTCTGATTGTGCACAAGGTGACCTGGGTCTCAGACAGACAGGGCAGGAATGCATAGCATTTAGAAGCATCCTGTTGTCCTATATAACTGAGATGCAGAAGCATAAACAAAGGCACAGAATTATACAAAAGTGCAGCTGAATAGGCATTGGTTTTTTTTTTTTTGTTTGTTTTTTTTTTAGTACTGCCCAAGCCCAACCTGGAGACACTGAATCTGCAAGACAGTACTAATTTAATTACCAGGAAGGTGTCCAAACCAAGGTGGGGAATGATTCATCGTACCACACCAAGGTGGAGAATGATTCATCACATCACACTAGAGTGGGGAATGAATCCTCCCAGATTCCCCTCTCCCCTTTGATATGATTCTCTACTTACTGCCCAGCTTAGAGTTATTACTTTGACCTCTCCAAGAAAAAACTGTTCTTAACCAGAGACATGGTAGGTCTCTTCATTGGGTAAAAAGACTTTCCCTTGTGTTCTAGTGGTGTTCATCACCTGATGTGCTGTGATTTTAATTTGGTTTGTGTGAGTCAGTGTCCTTGACTCACTTTTGCCCCAGGATAATGACAGAGTTTGGGAGACCTAGGGGCAATGGATTTAAGCTAAAGATAAGGTCCAATTGTAAGGAGCCACCCAGATTCACCCAATACAGTACTCAGCTCTCAAAGGAAGCATAGCTTATGAAAAAATTTTCAGTGTGTCTCTCTGTTTAGTGTTTGACTATGAAAGAATTGAAATGTCCAGTGTCATTGGCAAACCTGGAGAGTCTATACCAGCTAATCCTTTAGGTCCTTTCCTACAATCAAGATTCAAAAGCACCTCTTAGACTAGAAAGACATGCTATACACTGATTCTTTTCAAAGTTGTGCCTTAGAATCTGGTTAAGAATTTTTCTCTCTGTTTGGAAAAAAAAAAAAAATTTGGGAGAAGTTCTAGAAGCCCACGCTTCCTGGAATGGTGTCCCTTTCTGGGAAAAGTAAATGTGTTCCTCTATCCCCAGATGCCCAGATAAGGTTATCACTCCTCATCCCTTTATGTCAGGAAAACTTGCACAGGCCACAGCATTGGTGCCTTGTCTGCTTCAGTCTCTAGTTGCCTCTTCCAGTCCACTGCTGTTCCTCATGACCAAAGAGCAGGTGCCTCAGAGCACTATAATTGAACTTTTGCTGTTCACTGTTTCCTGTTTCCTCGGTCCCTTATCCCAATTCATATTCGCAAATCATCTGTTCAGATCTGGTGTTGGTCTGAGCTCTCCTATTTATGGTTCACAGGGCATCCTGTCCTGTGACTCTCAGGTGCTGAGATGTCATTGCGTATCTGCCCACAGCTCTCCTTTATCCCTTCCTCCCTTAACACTGAGGAAGAGAAGCCAAGGATTTCCCAAATCCACATTTTCTGGATTTATATCCCTACTAGGAAAAGCAAATGGGCTCCTCAGCTGGAGTCTACTGTCTGTAAGAAGACAGAACAGACCACCAGTTACGTTGTCACAGCTCTTAATGTGTTCTGGGAATGTTTCCTACCTTGTCTCTTCTGCTAAGGTGTAGTAAAGCTTACATAGTGTCACCTAGGCCATTCTGGGGTCCCTTATAAGTCCATTAACCATGCTGCACCTCTGTAGGTTCCCTTCATTAAATCTATCTGATTAAACCCTTGAAGACGGATTATATAACAAAGATTGGGTGTTTTAGGCATAGTCTCTGCAGCTGGATAAAGTTGTCCAGTGCCCCCTGCTACTTACTGAGCTTTCTGAAAAGGAAAACCTAGGAATCCAGGAACTGTCAACCAGGCTCACCAGGAGGCTAAAATGGTGTAACATCATAACAAAACCCTCTCCTGGGGCAGGATGGTGTCTCACTGATGTAGCCATGTCTCTTTTAGCACAAGGAAACTGAGCTGGTGAGGAAATGGTGCAGATATGCTGTGAATCTCATTCTAGAGAGGTTGTGTGGTCTACAGTTGGAGCCATAACAGAGGAGCGGCAGGTGTCAAGGAAAAACCAAGTAAGTAGTAGGCAAGGAGGTACATCAATTTTTACACCAAAGGAGCACACAGGAAGGAGAGCAATGTGTTGCTCAGCAGTCTAAGTGAGCCATGCCTTAACAGCACTGGGGGTATGCAAGAACTGTCAGGGATAGAAGCAAGGAGTACCTGCCTTCCTTTTGATGTGTCCCTGAAAATATGTGGCCTTTGTCTTGTAAGAATTGAGCATCATGGATTGAGGAAGGTGCCACCATCCAAAGCTGCCTTTCTATGGATTACCTAGGGAGTCAGTACACTCCTGGAATTTCCCTAAGAAAATGGAAGTATCTTTCTAAATCCAGCAGAGATTATTTCCAAATACTGAAATCAGATGGTGGTCTCTTCACCTCTCAGGGCTGAAGAAATGGGCTAGCCACTCTACTAACTGTGACACATCCCCAGCACTAGCTCCATTTTTGAAAGCATTTTCAACAAAGCAAATTTCTTTTCAGACTGATGCAATGGCTCAGCCACCAGGGAAGGGAGCTGGCTGAGCAGTGTGATGCTGCCCAGCTCAGTAGGTCTCAGGAAGGTCACACCTGGTTATAGCTGGGAACAGAAAAAGGCCTGCTGAAGAAAGAGCTTGTAAGAAGGCCGGGTGCCAAACCCTGAAGTGTCCTGTTAACCATTGTGGCACATTTTGAGGTCACCTTTTAAACACTAGAGATCTAGGGAAGGATCCTCTTCTAACACAATGGAGACCTGGAGGGCTCATCAAGAGGGAACAGTCGGGGAAAGCTATAGAGAAAAAGAACCAGCAGTGATTAAAATGCCATCCAGTCTGTCAAATACTGGAGTGGAGAAGAAATTCCCATTTCCAGAGACATCTGGGTGAGTATGTAGGAGAGCAGGATAAAGGGCTCAGAACAGAAGTTAAGACAACTTCTAGATTATTTTTATAATTCCTTTTAGACTCTTTATAGATAAACATAATATGTTTGATCATGTCCAACCCTCCCTATGTTGCTCTGACTCTTTCCAGGTTCTTACGTCTCATTTCCCTCTCAACCTACCATGGACCAGAGCCCTGAAGAAAATCAGCACTCTCTCCTCTAGCAACTGTTGACAGCCTGGATTTATGAGTGGGACTTAATGACCTTCTGCTTATCCATGCTGGGATGTTAACCATTTGGTCTTGTTTGAGTCTTGTGCAGCAAACCATGCTATGAATTGGTGCTATGAATTCCTAAGTGCACTGGCTCTGTCATATCCAGAAGATACTAATTCACAGCAGAAGTTAATTCGCTGAGAAGTCCTCTGGCTTTTTTTTAAAAAAAAAAAAACTTCTGGTCCCTCTTCCTAGATGTTCCCTGAGTCTTGAAGGTACGAAGATATCAATGTCTCATTTGGGAACAACTAGCCTTAAATTCAATGAGCAAGTCTTAAATTCAGTCAGATAGCTTTTGGTTGCTCTCAAGACATTCACACCACTATTGTACCAAGTGGGCATATCTTGCCAGGTCTATTACATTGTATCTGTCAGAGTTTGCAGTTGGTTATGACTGTAGGTAGCATCTCCAATGAGAGCCCACACAATACCTTCTGGCACTATGGATGCTAGCCACTGGCTCTCTTAAGATGTGAGGATCAGAGATGATGTTAAACTTAAGTAAAAATTACTAGAGAAAGGAGGCTTTATCTAGTCAGAAAAATTTCTAGCAATATCTCTCTTTGCTTCCTTTATACTTTATTTTTTCTCCGGTTACATTTTTGTTTATTTGTTAATCTCTTGGCTGAGTATAATTACAATGATATTGGCAAGGCAGAAGGCAATTGTGAGGAGATACACATAATGCAGGGCTAGGTGTAAATGGTTAAGGGGAGGAAATAATTCTCAGAGTCAATAAAGCAAGTCCTAAAGAGTAGCAGACTTTAAGAACCGCATTGATCTTCCTTCGAATGAGGTTCTCAGACAATGCAAGTTAAACTCAGAGGAAGAGGCAAGGAATGTGCCCCTGAAGTCTCACCTCAAAGTGTACTCTTGTCTTGCAAACTGAGAACAAAGTAGCCAAGTGCTTGTTGGTGTCGTCTTTACAGGTAAGGCTATCTGTCTGACCAGGTGAGAAAGGGTGAGAAGGAGATCTCAAACCAGGAAAAGGTGGAGATCTAAGATCTCTATTCCAGGTGCCTTGATGAAAAGTTAAGGAGAAAAGACCAGCCCAATGGGGAAGATAACATGGTTCACTAATACAGCAGGAAACACACACACACACACACACACACACACACACACACACACACACACACACAAACCGTGTTTAGCTTGAATGCTCAGGAAGCAAAGCACCATCAAATGAAAAGTCAGTAATTGACATTCCCTGTCCTAGATTTCATGGAGTTACCCAGTTCAATTCTTTCTACGACACCTGGAAGAAATACTATGTCTTTGCAGTGATGAGGAGTATGTTCAAGAGAGCTGATACGTCATGTGTGTGCAAGACTAGATTGGCCTCCAGCATTACTGGCACAGAGGGCATGTTGCTCCCTTTCAGAAAGCTAATTAAAGTTGTGCCCAGAACAAGAGAGGAAGATGGAACCAGAATGTCCCATGTCAGTGCCTCCAATTATCCAGACAATTTATAAACAATTTCACACACTTCACCTTCAAGTTCGGATCAATGTCCATTTCTACGGCTTTCCCTGCAGTGGTTCATTTACCCATCAGTTCCCTACAGGCTGCAGAGGCGTACGTGATAAGGATAGCTGGGGTTTTCTGAAGCCAGAGGTTCCAGTTATACAGGAGAGAAGCACAGAATTCTGAGAGCATGGAGGAAAGATGTTCTTTGGCCAGTTTACATTCTACACAGCTTTCTTCTGTGACAGAGATTGCAGTCAGTGGTAGTGACCTGAGTGTTCTTGGAGATGGTCATACATATAGCAAAGAGCTGCTCTTGCTGGGTCGATATTCTTGGCATATACACTGCTTTCTCTTGGCCCCAAGAGGGATGTGAGACTAAGCTCTACCTACTGAGATTCCCTGATAGACATAAGCTTTTTTTATATGTTCTCTCTTCTGCCTTAGAAGTTGTATTGCTTACTTTTCATATGTATCTGATAGGAAGGCTATATTTTATCATACACTTTGGGGGATCCAGCCATGAAATAGGGAAAGCATGGCCCTGGGAGTGGGAACAGCTGGTCATGGTTAGGAAGCAGAGAAAATGTTGGAATTCAGCTCACTTCTCTGTTCTATTCAGCCTAGGACCCCAGATACATTAACTGAGAAAGCCCAACCATAAGATTCAGAGTCAGTATTCCCTCTTTTGTCTAAATCTTTCTGGGAATATCCTCTAAGACACATCCAGTGATGTGAGCTCATGGTCTTTCTAAGTCCAATTAAGTTGACAATGAAGAGTCACCCCCTAGGCATCAAAATCACCCCCCTTTCATTCTCTTCCTTCTTTTCTTCTTCCTCTATCCCATATTTTTATGATAAACTATCTGGATTGGTGTAACAAACTCTACATTTAAGTACCTTGCCCAAATATACTGAATTCTCCCGAATTTTAAGTGCCTGAGTATTCTCCTTTGAGAATTCAAGCCCTCCTCACCAAGCAGGAAGCCCCAGGCTACACATTCAGACCTGAGAGCAGCTGAAGTTAGTAAGGTACAAGCCAGAAGTATAGAGGCCCACAGACTAGGCCTAGGCATTGGGTAGGCATTTGTGCTCCATAGATTAGCCTCCTCAGAACAGTGTCAGAGACGATATTCTGTCAAGTTATAAGATTTTGGATCACTAGGTAGCCAAACATGCCTGGTGGTTAGTATCAAAATCATAGGATGGAAGTGAGAATAATTGGAAAGCTGCCAAGTGAAGCAAGTAGATCCCAGACATCAATCAGCAACAGAGAGTTTTTATCCATGGAGAGAGTTGTTGAACAAGCTTCATAGCCAGGATTAACTAGAGACAATCAGTTTCTATTTATGGGTCATGCCTTTGGTTTAATGTATTGTTTGTTCTGTCTATTACACTTGTTAATATTACATTATGATATTCCCAAAGTAACAGAGATAGGAGTGAGGGTCATGCCTTGGGTATGCTCCATGAATCTTCCCTGAGAATTCATGTCTTTATGCTGATGGACCAGATGATTTGTGCTTCTGACAAATATAAGAGGGGAGATGAGAGAGAAATTTCTCTCCCTTGATGAGTCCCTTGTCATTATGGAAGATGCACCATACCCTGCCCCATATATATATGTGTGTGTGTGTGTGTGTGTGTGTGTGTGTGTGTGTGTGTGTGTATATATATAGGTTTACCTCAGAGATGTTGCTGCAATGTTACCACAATTAAGTGAGTCACACAGTGTTTTGTTTTCCCGGTGCATGTAAAAGTTATTTCCATGCTATAGTGTAGCACCTTAAGTGGGAAATTGCATTCTGTCTAAAAAAAATCCCAGGTACGTATCTTAATTAAAGATGCTTTATTTCTAAAGTGCTAACCATTTCTGTGCCTTCAGCAAGTTGTTCATTTTTTGCTAGTGGGGGGTTTTGCCTTGACATCAGTGGCTGCTGGATGACCATGGTTGTGCTGAAGGCTTGCATGGCAGTAGGAACTTCTTCACTAAAAAAGGACAATGAAGCTCGTCCCGTTGATTGACTTTTTCTGCCTAAAACATTTCTCTTTAGATGTAAAGCTGCTTAATAACAACAGACCATTGCCTTGCACTCACACTACTCAAAGTAAGGGAACTCAGGGTGGCTAGCATGTGGTGGCCCATGGAGTTTAAAACTAGTAGAGGCGACCAAGAACACTAATTCAGATCATCAAAGTAAATGGAATTGGATGCAAGAATTCAAATACCCGAGAACCACTAAATTTGACAGGGAGAAAGTGAGCACGTACTGTTGCAGGGGCAGGTGGTGGTGGTGTTGATGTGATACCTGGAGACTTA
Organism: Phyllotis vaccarum; assembly: GCA_033318265.1. Lineage (NCBI taxonomy): Eukaryota > Metazoa > Chordata > Mammalia > Rodentia > Cricetidae > Phyllotis > Phyllotis vaccarum. The sequence continues at coordinate 136,561,828 of JARWLC010000002.1, read as the reverse complement.
TAGACCAGGAGTGCTGGAATATTCAGTCTGTGAACACCACATTTACAAAGCACAAAGAGGTGGAGCAGGATGAAAAGGGAACCCTGTAACTCCCATTCCTGTTTAGTGGGCATGGGGAAAACCACTTTCTAGACAGATCTGCACTATTAGCGTGGTTCATCATTGTGTATCAACTGTAAGCAAGTGCTTGCATTGTTTGAAATCCATGGAAAACTGAAGCGAATCTCCCACTAGAAACTATAGGGTAATGTCACCCCTTATTGGAAAGTATGAGGTGACACATTTAGGCAGAAGCAACTAAAAGTCATGCAATATGCTTTTGAAACTTAATGTTTTTCTATAGCAGCCAAGTTGGAAAGTTCTGGAAAGTTATAGAACTAGGTATCCTAAGACCCTTCTCACAATTTTTCTGACATTTGACAAGCTTCCCATCATTTATCATAAAATTCTCTGACCTAAGTAGCTAAGGTTTCTACTGGGTTGAGAATCATTCCATCCTGGCCTCTGTCTATTGGATCTGCTGTGAATCTGGATGGAGTGCAGACTAATGAAACTGAATTTGAACCCTAATCACACACTTGGCAGAGAAGCCTTAGGAGCAGGTGCATCATCCCAACCCTCACCCTCCCTCAACTCAGGTATCTGGGAAAACTTTTGTACATATTTTTCTTACACCTTGCCTTCTCCAGGACCCTTGCAGAGTCCAGCTTCACACAGATACACTTCCCATCCAAGTGGCACTAGAAAGCTCAAGCCCAGTGCCAGCCTTGTCTGTGAGGCCTCAACCTCCTCTCTCAGTCATCCCCTGAGGTATTGTCATGGCTGTCTCCGGCCTTTCCTTAGGTTTGGCTAGCTTTGCTTGCCATTCTTCTCAGGTTCACTGCTGGACTTTGGATTATCTTCTTTCTTATCTTTTAAATCTTGAACTTCATAATAATAGTGCTGTGACAAATTAGGACAAATTTAGTGTCTTGACAAATACGAGTTTAGTTCTAGGCATGATGGCACATGTTTATAATCTAGTGCTGAGCAGAATGCAGAAGGCTTCACGGGGATGCATTACAGTAAAATTCTGTTTCCAAACAAAACAAACGAAGTGAAGATATAAATAAAACCTCAAGATTTATTACCAGGCAGTTCTATAGAAGTCCAGCATTAGCCATAATGTTCTAGGGCAATGGTTCTCAACTTGTGAATTGTGACTGCCTTTGAGAGATCAAATAACCTTATCACAGGGGTCACCTAAGACCATCTGAAAGCACAGATATTTACATTATGATTCACAACAGTTGCAATATTACAGTTACATAGTATTGACAAAAATAGCTTGTGGTTGGGGGTCACCACAATATTAGGAAATGTATGAAAGGGGCACAGTGTTAGGAAGATTGAGAACCTCTGGTCCAGGAACCAGCACTGCTAAGTTCTTTCAGAAGAAACCTGTTTCTTTTGCTTCTAAAAAGCACAATTCTCAGCTTGTGCTCTGCTTCTCCATCCCCCAGCCAGTGAGAGTGAGTGAAACTCTTCTCTCAGGACATGACTTATACCTGGCTTCCTCCTCCATCTCCGATTCTACACTTCCTCCTCCATCTACTTTTTAAGAGATGCGGCTTTCACCGTGACCACCTTGGGATAATTTCCACATCTCAAAGTTCATAATGAGATTTTCAAAGTGATTTCTGCTATATGTGACATAGGCACTGGCTATGTGGAGGACAATAGTATGAAATAGTGTTGTTATGTCTTCCTGTCCCCAATTTCCCTAAAATTCTCAAGGCCAAACTTTAATTTGATATAATGTGTTTTTTGACTTATAATTGGGTTATATTTCTATAAATATATAAAAGTTGCGTACATCAAAAGTGTGTTTACTACATCGAGCCTGCTGAAGAGCACAATTTAACAACAAACACACTGTAGCCATTGGTGGTCTTTCACGATGTTTGAGTGACTGAGACATGTAGCTTCCTGCCATGCCCACATGCAGTTTCCTGACAGGCCCAATTTTGCTGTATATCACTGTGGAGAGAAAGTTGAGAATTCAAAATCTGAAATATGTTTTCTATTGAGTGCATATCCCTTCTATATCAAAAGATTAGAAAGTCATAAGTTGAAGCTGCAGAAGTCAGGGACTGTATGCTATAGGAATGAATTTACCTTGCTCTTCTTTCTCAACACATGCACACCTTTACCTTTGTCTTTACTCCAAGGTACAGGAAGACAGTGATGACGGAGTCCCCTGCACTACGGCAGAGCCGGGGTAGGGAAAATTTCTGTCGGGCATAAATTCAGGAAACTTTCCATGCCTTTGGATTGAAACACATATAGATTTATTTATTCAGCCTGAATCAGGCATATTGTCCTGTAAAGATTTGGGTCCCAAGTATTATAATCCAGGGTGGGGTAGTGTTTTTTTTCTTTAACCAAGGTGATAATATTCACCTCATCAATAACCTGTTATCTAAGATATTAAATTAAGGATATTTCCATATAACATGGATTTATTGAGAAGAATAAATCTCTCTGCCTCAAGTTAGTGCACATCCCTGGAGGGTGAAGTAGATGTTATTATTATGCATATTTTGGGTACTCTCTCTCTTCCTCTCTCTCTCTCTGACACACATATCCCCTCCACACACTCACACACACACACCCTCCACACATTTACAAACAGGATTTCTCTAGGCACACAACTGTGAACATGGTATATCATGCACATCACAGAAGACCCGAAGCCACTTAGACTGGGTGAACTTAGTCGACTGCTCTTCCCCCCTCCCTGTTCTGTGTATCTTAGTGCGAAAAAAATCAGCCCTGAATGAAAAGTGTTGAAACTTTTTGAGGAAGGTTTACAGCATGGCAAGGCTATCGATTGCTGTATGATGAGAAAATGAAGAAGGATGTGGCACATTTCATCATATTGATCCGACCTATTAGCCACAGTGGCAGGTCACTCCATCCTCCAAATCAGAACCATGCTCCAACCACCTGGGGCAGGAAGAAGGCAAAGTTGAATGAAAGAATTCTTCCCTTTGCAGAGGATCTCTCTCTCTCTCTCTCTCTCTCTCTCTCTCTCTCTCTCTCTCTCTCTCTCTCTCTCTCTCTCTCCTCTCTCTCTCTGTGGGGGGGGTCAGAGAATAGATAGAGACTGAGGAGGGAACAAAAGGGGGAAAGAGCCAACAAGAAAGTGAAAAAGAGCCAGAGAACTGGGGACATCCAGAACAGAGCAGACAACAGCATTTATCAGCTATAAGCCAGAGAACCAGGCAGTTCGGTTATGACCTGCCAAGACGCTGAGGTCATAAATTTTTGAGAACTTGAGTGGAAGAATAAGTAGTTGTCTAAACAAATAGCACGGAGAGACAGAATGATCTTTCAGGAGCACAGGCACTGCTGTTCACAGCTAGACTCCATAGCTTTTGGAAGGGCTTGTTCTTTTTTTTTTTTTTCCTATCAATTGTCATACATGACAATCCATCATCACAGATGGATTATGGGAAGGGGATGGAGCTCAATCTTTGCAAGACAGCCTCATTTTAAAGGAACAGCACTCCTTGCATGGGGAATTAGTTGCAGTCAAGGAGCAGTGTTACCAGAATGGAGTCTTAAAAAAACGTGTCCTTGGTGAACAGAGAGTTTTAAGACAGGAAGAGATAAGCCAGGCAGAGTCAGGGACACAAAGGATGGCATGGGGAAGCCAGGGGATGGTAAGGCTGGACAGAGAGACATGGGGCTCTGTCACAAACACTCAGAGCTTGTGAGCTGCTTCCGTCTTGTGAGGCTATGGCCTGAAACAATCCCTTAATCTTCCTGAATGACCGCTATGCACCTCCTCTCACTGAGAACTTGGAGATAGCTCTGGCTTCTTCAATGTCAAGGAGGTCTGTGAAGTCCTGTGCCTACCTAGTGCAGGGTAGATGCCAAGTATGTATAGTTACTGTGGTTAAGCAGATCCCACATGCATGAAACCCCAGGTGGGATGCCGCTGCAGACTGTCTAACATTTTCCTTGTCTCTCATTCACTCTTTAAATGGCCCCTCAAGACTGGTAGTTTATAGCCCCATCCCCCAGGAGAAGGACAAGTACTCCACAAGACACCGCTCTAGGAAATACCCCTCTTTCTGTGGAATCCCTTCTTTTCTGTTGGCCTTTTCTCACAGCACTCCCATCCTCACCCCACCCCGACCTCACCCCCAAGTTCTGTCCTGCCATTTTACTCCTTGTATGCAAATCTAGAAAGACTTGTCTGGCTCCCAGAGGTTCTTCTCCTAGCCTTCCTGTTCTTCCATGGAGCTGTTCCATTGGGTGCTTCTCCCATGATATTCAAACAGTTCTTGTGGGGACACCAGAATCCAAGCTGCTTGTGGTGGCATGAATAAAAGGGCCCCCCAAAGAATGGCACTATTAGGAAATATGGCTTTGTTGGAGTGGGTTTGGTCTTGTTGGAGAAACTGTGTCACTATAGAGGCGGACTTTGAGGTCTCATATATGCTCACATCACACCCAGTGTCACAGACCACTTCCTGTTGCCTACAAGATGTGGGACTTTCAGCTCCTTCTCCATCACCATGTCTGCTTGCATGCCATCACCTCCCACCATGATGGTAATAGACTGAACCTCTGATATCAGTCAGTGAGACACCACAATTAAATGTTTTCTTTATGAGAGTTGCTGGGATCATAATGTCTCTTCACAGCAATAGAAACTCTGACTAAGACACTGCTGATAGTAGCCATCAGAATGCATCTGACTGGCCAGAATGACTATGTTCAACACAAGATCTCCTTGCTGGATACTCTTCTCTCAGCTTCCAGGGTCCCAACCTTCCTACAGATCATCTATCTTATAGATCTCTCGGACACTGTAAGTGAGGAAGCACTCCTAGGCTTAGCTCTGTGCTTTTCCCCGTGCTGTTTTCTTACTCCTTTGACGCCTTCATGGAACCTCAGGGTTTGTACATTATCCATCAGGTGAACACCCACAGACCCTTTCTCATTTAGCCCTGTACTGCTATAATCCAGGAGTTGACCACTGCAGACAATATTACATCAGCCCCCTTTGGCCTGTTTCAGTGTCTGGCTGCCACTTGGGAGGGAAGTGCAGAAATGGAATTTTCCTTGGCTGTAACTCTCACTGGCTCCAGGCATACTGTTCCCTTTCCATTTCTCCTTCAAGCCTGAAAGTGGTAATGACTTTCCATATTTGCAGGTCCCTTGATGCTCACCATCTCTTGTAAACTCTTTGCATCCTGCCAACGTTTCTGTAAATAGCCCCTTTATTAAATTCTTTTCAGTTAAAGCCTTTTGAATGTGTCAGTGTTTCCTGCAGGGCCTCGTAGGATATGCCGATGACTCTGGGCCTGTCTCTTGCTCAGACATCTCAACATTATACCTAGATTCAAATGGGTTCCAAGGAAATGCTTGGTGGTCGTTTCAAAATTCCATGCTCTGGCTTGAGCATCTACTGCAAATGACACCTGCTAAGTTCATTCTCTTCCCCATTTTAGCAATGACAACACCCTCCTTTTTAAGCTCATCTCTATGGTCCTAGCCCCCTTTCTCTCTTCTTTGTCCAGTATCCTACATCTGTAAGAATTGGGCTTGGGGTATCAAAATATGCCCACACAATATAAAGCATTTTAGCAAGACACACAGTTTAATTTCTAAAAGGGTAAATCAAACAAGCACACCTGTCGGGGAGAGGAGTCCCCATGGGGTATTTACTCTGAAGTCAGAGTGGGCTGTGCCTAACGCTGCTCAGAACAGCCTCACACTCTTATGTGACGAACTAATAATGAGCAGCAGTTTCCAGGGAGAAACGAAACATGAAGGAATGAAATGCTGAGGTAATGTCAATCATATGATCAACAAAACCAGATCAGAGTGGAAGGCCTCTGCTCACCCAGAGAAGTGTCTCTGCCATCAAGAAATATTTTCACTTTTCTTCCTAAGGGATTTTTATGAAGTCCACAGGGATACTTGAAAGTCTCTCAGCGCAGGATGTCTTCCATCTGGAGTCTGTGCTCTCTGGTTAGCAAAGATATAGACACCAACACAATGATAAGTGTGTGCTGCATCATCTGTAGACTGAGGTCCCCAGTGAGTCCTTTTCCCTTTATTATAACATTTGCACTGGACAGAGACCGATATGTAGAGATTTTATAGTATCTCATCAAGAAGACAGGTGACTTGCCGAAGGGCTCCTTTCATACACTGGCCCTAGGTGACCTTGGAAGGAAGGGCAGAACACTGGCTGTCCTTCTTGACTGTTTATACTCATTGGTATACAGTTCCAAGCTGTGTTGAACTACTCAGGATAGCTTTAACCAGTCTAATAATTTTTAATTTCTGTGTAACTTTTGGAGCTGGGGTAAAAGTGCTGTTTTAAATAAATTTGATTTTGTCATTACTCAGTTTCCCAGAGTGTTAAAACCTAGCAAATTGACAAAAATTTAAGTAACTACCTTAGTTGAATACACATTCTTCATTATTTAAGGCAACTTTAAAAAAATGTATCCATGGATCAGCATAATATTGGGGATTTTAATAACCTTTGGCCATCCAGCACACATCACCTGTAAGTCTCATCCTTCACAAACAACATACCAAGACCTACTTTGACTTGGCTTTCAGCTTCCATTACTCCATCTTCACATTTTCTTTCACTCTTAGGGGAAAATAATATTCAAAATCTATATTGAAAATATTCTCCTTTCCTTGTAACCTCCCCTTTGTACCAAATATATAAATTCATACTTAGTCCTTCTTTACAGTTTTCTCTTATAGCTACTTATAGTTTATTTTATATTTTATCTTCTAAACAAGAGTTGAATCCAATCCAAATTCATACATGGTAGCAAATTAATATTTCCTGTATTTATTCACCAAGATTTTTCCTAGCAAATCTTGAGGAAACTACTTTAACTTTTAGAGAGAGAGAGAGGGAGAGAGGGAGAGAGAGAGAGAGAGAGAGAGAGAGAGAGAGAGAGAGAGAGAGAGAGGGAGGGAGGGAGGGAGGGAGGGAGGGAGGGAGGGAGGGAGGGAGGGAGGGAGAGGGAAGGAGAGGAAGCGAGAGAGACAGAGAGAGTGTGTGTGTTATGGTCTCAGAAAGTTCAAGAATTAGGAAAATTTATACTTTTAGTAAGAGCCTACACACATTATCAGTAATTTCAAATAGAGAAAGCCTCTTAGAAAACAAGAAAATGTAGTAAAGAAACTGTATACAAAGAACACCTAAACTTCACAAGTTAGCCCTGGAATTGAAGTTTTAGATAACAGACATTCATTCTACTTGTTCTGGCTAGAACAGAGAAGAATGGACAGCCCCAGTCAGCCAGAAATATAATTTCTTGCCCATCCCAACTCACCCTCAATCTCTATAACTCTTCCTTTATGCCCAGCCAGCACTTACTTACATAGTGTAATTTTAACTTTTTTTTTTTTTTTTTTTTTTTTTTGGTCCGGAGGCCCCTAGTGCATCTAATCCCAAGCAGTTTTTCATCGGGTCCATCAGCTTTCTAGAAATTCCACAGACCCCACTTCTTTCCCTGGTGTACACTGAAGGTTTTATTTATGACCTGGTCCTGAAGTACTGATTTCCTAGTCCTTCTTAAGATCAAGTTCCTAAGATCCTCCATGTGGCCTCAGCCGACCTCATTGTTAATTTTCTATTCCAGTTCTACCCCAGGGAGTTTCTCACCTGTTTTCATTACATCCAGTGCAGATGGATGTTATCTTTTGCAAACAGCATGACAGCCTTCCTTACCACACTCCCTTTCATTACTGAAGAAGTTAAAAATTAATATTTATGTCCCTACTAATATTACATATGGATCCAATAAACGATCCAATTGATCAATCATCCCATATTCGTCTCGTGTCAGAGACTTCAGTTCCCTTTTATTTGGGGATTATCTTCCCCATACCCAAATATTTATCCAAGAAGACTAACAGGAGAATGTCAAAGGAAGAATCCTCATTTCTCCATTTCTCAGTTCTCAATCCCTTACCACCAATAAAAGCTTTGTCTACTCTCCTTGGACCATCTGTTTTCCAGTTTGGAGCATCTCAGCCATAGTCTCCTACCCTGAAATTCTCCAGTGACCAAGGCAAGTGCTTTGTGGTTCAATTTTCTTACTTAGTTTTGTGATCAGTTACTCAGTTGCTTCAGTGCTTGCTTTGGGCCCTCAGCACCACATTGCTGATGTGCTTTAATCCCGGCTTTCTGATAGTTCTGTGTAGTTTGTTTTATTTACTTTTTTGAGGGCCAACTATCTAGCTCCCAAATAAATATGGGAGACTTAGTCTTACTTATGAATGTCAGGCCTTGGCTTGTTTCTAGCCATCTTTGCTAACTTAAATTAACTCATTTATCACCTTCTATGTTTTACCTCTGGCTTTTTACCTTTCTTTATTTTCTACGGCTTTTTTTCCTTCTTCTTCTATGGCTGGCTATGTAGCTGAGTGGCTAGCCCTTGGCATTCTTCTCCCCTTTCTCTTATTCATTCTCTCTGCTTGCCAGCCCAGCCTATTCCTTTCTATTGCTTAGCTATTAGCTGTTCAGTTTTTATTAGACCAATCAGGTGTTTTAGACAGGAAAAGTAACACAGCTTCACAGAGTTAAACACATTCAACATAGAAACAATGCAACACATCTTTGCATCGTGAAACAAATATTCCACAGCGTAGGCAAATGCGACACATCTTAAACTAATATTTCACAACAGTTTTAGAGTCAAGGAATCTTTCACATCCAAAGTCACCCATAGGAAAAAAGCAGGGCACATGCCCCGGTGAGACGATCAGTCCTCAAAACTGTCATACAGATGGAGTGAGTGCCCTATATTGGATTTCAAGCTGGGAAAAATAGGTCTGTACTCTCAAGAATATGACTATATAACCCAAAGTATTTCAGCAAGTCAAAAAGTTTTATTTCTGTAGAAGGGTGAGTAGCCAAGACAAGACGAATCAAAGAGAAGTACATGCCGTGAGGGACAGACTGGGTTTTTACTTCTGATGCGGAAGGGTCCTGTGCACCACTGAGACTGGTCAAAGCCCAGCCTCCCATTCTTACATGACTGGCTGGTAGACCACAGCATCATTGCTAGGAAGAAAAGAAACTTGAGCATAGATTTTGGTCTCAAGAAGTGCTGGATCTGAGGAAATCTGAGTTTCTTCCAGCTTGCCTCATCACTATTTTCTTTGAATAGGGTTTGTCATATTTGACCTTTTGGTAAAAAACAAAGAACATTTTGCTTACATCTCCCTCACATTCAGCCCACCAGAAGTTCTGCCCTTAAAAGACATTTAGAGTTTAAGCAATTCTTCAACACCTTTGTGAACATCAGTCAATCCCAGGATAAGCCTCATCTTTGTTCCCTAGCCACCTTGGGTTGCCTTATTTCTCCTTCTGTCTTTCTGTGGTCTAGCCTCAGACATTACTTAGGTACATACTTTCAAAAAGTACATGCAGGATTTCAGGGACACAACTTTAAACTCAGTACCTGGAAGACACAAGATTGGAAGTTGAAGACCAACTTCAGCTACATAGTAAAGAAGAAGAAGAAGAAGAAGAAGAAGAAGAAGAAGAAGAAGAAGAAGAAGAAGAAGAAGAAGAAGAAGAAGAAGAAGAAGAAGAAGAAGAAGAAGAAGAAGAAGGTGGACGTTCTGCTCCAGACTTGGACAGCAGTAGCCACCCATTTCCTACTCAGTGAGAGCCAAATTCTTTAAGCTGACTTACAAAAAGTCCTTAGTGAACTTGATGTTCACACCCCTGACATCTCTCCAGCCATGCTGGTCACTTCCAAAGTGTCTGATGTACTCTGCCTTGATCTTGTTGACTGTCCTTTCCCCGGAATTGCTTTCTCTGATATGATTGACTAACTATTCCACTTCCTTTAAGGGTCTTCTTTTCATAGAAATCAATGCACATTCTCCATTAGTATGAGGATATTGTAAGAATTCCTGGCATGTCGCAGCTACGTGGTAAATATGCTAGTCCAACAACGTGACATGGTGCCGGCAGAACATGCAGTACAGAGTCTATTTAGGGCTGCTCTGAAGCTTGTCAGTTTTGAAAAAAATGCATAAGATAGTACAGGATAGACAGGAGAATCCATCCCAGTTTTTGGAATGCCTCACCAATGCTCTCTTACAGTACACTAACTTAGAGTTTCAGTGTGCTGAGGGAAGGCAAATACTCATGACCCTTTTTTTTTTTTTTTTTTTTTTTTTTTTTTTACCTAGAGATATGCCAACATCATAGGTAAACTTAGATCTCTTGAGAGGGGACCACTGACTCCACAGGCAGAAGTCTTAGCACTGGTTTTTAAGGTGTATCACAGGAGAGATGAGAAAACACACCAGGAAAGATACCTCCTGCTGGCAAAGCTATCTGACCAGCTCCTTCTCCAGTGGCAAGGAGACCTAGACCTCCTGGTGCATCCTTTAAAGTCTGACCAGTTTGGCTACTGGTCTTACTTTTGTCTGGCCTCATGGAGGCTGTCCAGGCCTTGTCCTAGGTGCCATCAAGGGAAACACTGGTCTAGTGACTGTCCCCAAGTGGCAGGGAGACATCACGCACGGACCATTCTCTGGCTGATCTCCTAAGCCTGGCCATGGATGATTGATGCTGCTTGAGCTTCCCTAACCCGACCACCATCATCATGAACAGGCAATAGTCATAATATCAGCAGGATGGTTCATCTCCTTTCTTGTGGATACCAGTGCCACATACTCAGTCCTGCAGGAGTTTAGGGTCCTACCACTCTTTCTAGCCTCCCCATTGTAGGGATGGAAGGTAAACAATTTAGAGATATCCCTATTACCCACTCATTTTTGGTCATGTCAGCCTGCCCCACATCCTACAAGAAGGATTTTTTAGCTAAAGCAGGAGCTTTCATTTCTTTTAGTCACCACATTTGATTGGGTCCAGACTTGACAGCTGTTCCAGCCACTCCAGCTGCTCCCTTGCTTCTCTTGCTATCTACTTAGCCTGTCAGTGCTAGACCCCCATGCCCTCTTCCAGGCTCCGAAGTGGACCCCCAAGTGTGGGACACCCAGAATCCTTCTATCACTAGACACCTTTTCCTAAAATTCTCTGTCTCTGAGTTTTCCATTTCAGCCTGCTTCTCAGAGCCAAAGTTGAGATGGTTACTGGTATTTCATGGCTTCATCCTCCCCTTTCACCTAGACTAACCCTCTAGCTGCCCCTCCTAAAGAAGGGAAAAATCCTGAAGCCGTCTTCCCACTGGAAAACAGTTGATTGTTACCCCCTGAAGATTAGAGAAAAGGAACCAGGAGCCATTTTAGAGCTGGTAACAGGTAAAACATAGACTGTGACCTTCCCCCAGGACCGGAGAAAAGGAACCAGAAGCCATTTTAACCTCTGCAATGGGAAAACAAAAAGTACAAGACATTTTATCTTCTTCGGATCTCCAGACCTAGCCGAGATCTACAAACTTTATTGTGCAGCCACTAGCCACTGGAGTTCCCTAGAAGGAAGAAACACAAAAACAGCTACCTCAAGGACAATTTAAAGTATAGACAAAAGCTTAATTTAAGATTAAATATGCAATTCCAGACCTTCTTTCTCTCCCTCTTTCCTTTTCTCTTAATCTGATAGCAGAGCATCTTCACCATATCATCTGAATTCTGTCACTTCCCAAGGTTCTCTCACTAAATCATAGTTTTTTGTTTTCCTGAGCTCCAGAAAATCAAAGATTAACTTAAAATTCACCATCCCATGCCTTAAACTCACCCAGGTTGCAGGAAATGGGTCACAAAACCAGCAGACCAACCACCAGAAGATACAGCTCTCATCTTCCAAAAAGACAAACTCTGCCTTTAAGACAGCTTGAAGCAGTCTTAAGAGATCTTCAACTCAGTTCCTGTTCAATCCATATGGATACATACCCTTGCTCCCACCTCACCACATAAACCCTGCTTTTGTTTTATAATAAACATAAATATGGGGGTATTTTCAAATATAATAAAAACAGAGATATCAGAGGGAAGATCCACCTCTTCCAATCTTTTTTTTTTTTTTTCCCAAGAGTTTTCTGTGTAACAGTCCTGGCTGTCCTGGAACTTGCTTTGAAGACTAGGCTGGCTTTGAACTCACTGAGATATTCTCTTGCCTCTGCTTCCCAAGTGATGGGACTAACAGTGTGAGCCATGGCTTCTTCTGCCTTCCCTGTCTTTCTATGCCTGTCTTAAATACTTTCTTAGCTTAGTTAAGGTGTGGCACCACCACCCCTGCCCAAGAGCCTGGAATTCCTTCTGTAAACTGAGATGACCTCAAACTCAGATTGGATTGAGGGCATAGGTCACCAGTACCGTGATATTCCCTGTGCTGGGATTACAGGTGTGAGTTACCACTGTGTGATCCTCACTGACTGACCATGGGTAGCTCCCTCTGATATCTCAGAATGGTTTTATTATATTTGAAAATATCCCCACACATAAAGGTTAAATGTAAGAATTCCTGGAATGTAGCAGCTACATGGTAAACGTGCTAGTCCAACAACTTGGCATGGCACCCAGCAGAACATGCCCCTAGGCGTAAAGCTGTGCCCAGCCGTTCTCTTATAAGGAGCAGCCACTAGGAAGGTTGTTTCTTTGTTTCTCCCTTTTCTCTTCCTTTGCACCCACCTGGCAACTTCCCCAAATAAACTACTGTAACAGCTGGCAGTGTGTCTGTTCTCACGTGCAAAACCAACAGATTTCATGCTGACCCCATTTACAACTGATGCACAGCTGTCTTTCCATTTTCCAGAGTTCTTTCAGTGCACACATTTTTTTCTTCATAGGAAGCATCATTTTGTTGTCAACATAATGCCTGTTTCATTGGTTTTCTATAATTTCCTTTTGAAATTTGTAACACTATTTTACAGTTTATTTGTGGGTAAATTTATTAGGCTCATTCTTAACGCCTGTAAACAATACAGATGATAGAATGTTCCACTGTTTTATGAGTTATTCTTCACTGGTGTAGTGAATATATTCGCTGCTTGCAATATAGAAGATGGCCCAGGTTTTTCTTTTAAAGAAATTAACCTAATTAAGAAAGTTTATAAAGCTCAAGGCAGGTCTGACCTTGGATTTCTCCTCTGAACTAGCTTCCTTCAACAGTGGAACACAGTATTTGGAGGGCAGAGCATTGCTCACTAGCTCCATGACCTTAGCAAATCGCTTAACCTCTCGTAGACTCACTTGGCTCCATTACAAAATGAAACAACAATGTCAAGTCTCAGGGTCACTGTGAGAAATAAGTTAGGAATACACATTGGCACAAACATACACAGTACACTTAGCATGCTCCTAGACTGCAGGAGAGCTGCTAAATTGTAAGTGGGGAGCTGGGTTCATTGTGCACTTGGAGGTTCATTACCATACATACTGCAAGATCTCGGAAGAAGAGGTACTTCTGTTTAGATATGAAATCACACCATTCCTCTTAATACTGGATCCTTTGGAGATACAAACTCTGGAGCCATCAGTTAGCCACAAACAGATCGAAGACTTCAGAATACCTTATTCCAGGGCTTATTCATGTGCATTGCTTTCCCAGCAACGAGAACTAGAAACAGTCATTGAAAAGTCAGAGAAAACTGTCTCTGCACACTGAATCTATTCCTACCAGAATCAGATAGCTCTAAGTAAGCCATTCTTAGAAGAGGAGTAAGAGCAGGCTTTGCAATGTTGTTCTAAAATGTAGGCAATTGTCTATATGTTGAATCCTGAATACTCAGTATTTACTTTTCCTGCAGCTTGGACTCATATCTTTCTTTATGTGAGAGTCTGCTGTCACTCCAGGACATTGCTTGGTGAAGTCACACCGCCATCTTGACTTAGCAAGAATCTCTGATTGAGAACTCTACCCGAGAGATCTTCTTTCAGTTAGCACTCATTACTGACTGGGTCTTTCTAAAGAGAAAGGTTCATATAGATCTGCTACCATCTTCCCCTGAGATCCAACAACGGGTGTCCTTAACAACAGAGCCACCATGAGTTGGATTTTGGCTGATGTATTGAGGCTGGTCCCAGCCTCAGATAGTTATCTTTCACTTCCTTATAGGAAAAGATCCCTCCAGAACAGATTTTAGGACGGGATGAGCAAGCATATATCATGCATGATAGTAGACTAAGGATATTCTACTATCACAGATGTAAGCTAGAAATATAATGACAATTAATTCAGATTTCCATGGGGGCTTAATATATAATAGTTGAAATAATAATTGGCCCTGCCTTACGGGTGGCCTCAAAAGTAAACTTGTATAAAACATCAAAAATGAAATTCTTGCATGTTGCAGATATAAATGTCCTCACCTCCATGACGTTCTTCTGACATTAGCCTGTAATATTCTGCTTCTGACTTGTACACACATGCTTCTAAATTTTGAAGGCATTCTTTATCACATTTAGTCTGTTTGGAATATCAGATGTGAATTATTAGGCAAACCTTTTGAATAATTATTAACAAAATTATGGATTGAAATGTGCAGCCATTTAAATATGGCTAAGTGATAAGACTCATCTAAAGGTTTCATGAGCATTTCTTGAGGCAGCAACTGCAGTGCTGACAATCTACTCTCATGCCATATTCTCAAGACCACCAGTCTTGGCTTACATGCACTATGGTATCTCACTGCCAATGTTTTTTAGTGGAACAGGATCTTTGGCTACAGAGAGGTGTTAAAACAAATTACACCAGCTTCAATCTAAAGGAAAAACCAGGAGTTGAACTATACTGAGGAAACTCAAGTGATTCTCTCACACACTCCTAAATTAAAGGAGTCTGAAATGGAGGAAGGGAAAAAGGGAGGGAGGGAGGGAGAGAGAGAGGGAGAGGGAGAGAGAGAGAGAGAGAGAGAGAGAGAGAGAGAGAGAGAGAGAGAGAGAGAGAGAGAGAGAACCCAAAATCCTACTATTTCTGTGGGACAAAGGTTTAGGCAACCTTTGTTCCCTCCAGTGGGTTAGCCTCCTCTCTTGCATAGCCCTGCACTTGTGGTAGATCTCAATCTGTGCCACGGTTTCTGACCAGGGCAGTGAGGGACAGACTCATCCATCTCTGCTGGTAATTAATTCTAACACAGCTTCATTTAATATAAGGAGGAGAGCTGCTGTAGGGCATAGTTTTACACGATATTGCAAAGCCTAATTGAAATTCTTTACCTTATTTTAAAAACACGCTTTTCTAACGTGTTTAGAAATATTTAATAGCAATGAAAATGTAGCTTAGTGACTCTGCTTCTGGCTATGGAATATTTGCAAGATGTGGCTTTGTCAACTGAGGTACCTGGACCAAACTAACCAAGCTGAGTGCTGGAATACAGTCACAGATCTACATAAAATTAGAACTGCAAGACATGTTGCAAGACTTGAAAACATCACAGGAGTAGTGTAAAGGACACAGAAACCAAGATAGAACTAAGCTGGAAGGATCCTCCTTGCTAACTAGGCTTCCTGGTATTAGAAGGGTTTATGCAAGCTGCTGGGAGGGGTCTGTCATTAGTCATCTTACCCGTCTGTAGACCTTGTCTATTACAATACTAATCTTTCAAGTAAGAGGTACCCATTGGTGCAATAGTGGTATGGCTGCTCTGGGGGTATCTAGCTGATTTTTTTTATTGGCCTTTAAGCCTGCTTTATGGGAGGGAGTCAGCACTTAGTACTATAAATCTGTTCAAAAGCCTATTGCTACAAAGGTCACAAGCCCTGCTAAGTGGAAATACAGTCCAATCCACTTCTAAATAATTTGTTTGTAGCCATAGACTAGTACAGCTCCAAATCTTGGTCAGAGTACCTCGCTGGGCAGTGAGTGATGTTTATGTTTAGCACAGATGCTCATAACTGGTCAAAGTGATGGGGGAAAGTGAAGTTTTATTGCTCAGCCATTAGCAGGGAATCCATATCAACCCCTCCCCCACCACACACACGCCTATGAGGCACAAAAAGAAAATAGAGTTGAAGGAACATAAGAGACAGAGAGTGGTGAAGTATGCCACAGAACATTGTCTTTTGAAGATGATGTAGTTATTGGACTCATGAGCTCATAGCAGCTGTGACCACTTGCATTTGATGTGCACAGCAATATAAAACAGTCATAGAACTAGGAACAGATCTACTTGGGAAGGATGAAGAGGAGGGGTAAAGAGGATAAAGATGTGCAAGCATAATCATAGTACATTGCACACAAGCTTGAAACTGTCAAAAACTTAAAAATTAGTATAGCTTTCTTAAAGTTGCCAATACTTGTACAATGCTCTGGAGTGCAGCAGTCACTGCTCAGGCACCCTCTGTGGAGGACCGGGGGGGGGGGGGGGGGGCCTCTTTGCAGGTTGCAACCTAAAACAGTGAGAGGTTTAACAACACTTCCAAAGTCAAGGCAGTTAGATTAATCCTGGACAACTTACAATCTTTCAGTGGCTCTCCTGGAGTGAACTACTTCATACTTTCACTTTCCAACTGGAGAAAATGGGGACCAGGATGTAAGGTGTGGAGATTGCCATGCTCGGTACAGCTGGGCTGTGGAAGACCGCATGCGCGAGGTCTGCTCTTACCCCACAGCTTGGAAACAGATCCAAAGCTGGATGGAAATGCCTGGTCTCTCCCCTCCCCCACCTCCATCCTGAGTCTCATCTGTCTGCCTGCTCTGACACTTCACTGTCTTCTTATTTATTAAGTGTCTCTGCTATGGAGCTGAATAAGGATATTCCCCCCCCCCCCCGAATTCCCTGTGGGTATTGATCAAGTTTGATTATTGTCTAGCATTGGAACAGCTTTTCCTTTGGGGGCTTAAAAACTTGTCCAGGAGATGCTTTTTAATGAATGTGAGGAGTGTGTTCTAAGTAAGGAAACAGAAAGGCCCGGGGACACAAGACTTCTACACATCTCAGGTTGCATGGTTTGTTAAGAGGGTGAGCTCAAACAGAGCAGTAGAAAAGTCTAGCTTCCTGGGCACAGATTCCCTGAGGAGGACCTTCTAGCACCACTGGGCCAGACTGCCACAGATGCTGAGAGTCAGGAGCCAAGTGTTCAGGCCCCACATTCCCAGAAGTCAGCCAACCCAGATATTCCTTGTCCTTCACTCGTCTGTACATCCACTTCCCACTTAATAGCATTATATACATACAATTTTTGTTGGATTTGACCTTAATATTCTTTGCACTATGCTAATCACCCCCTAGAAGTTATCAAATTTAATTTATTAAATCTAACTACAAAATAATAACCAACCACAAGTCCAACATGTCTTCATTCCCACAGAAGCCATATGGCCTAGTAACACTGCTTGGTTATTAATGTCATAAAAATATCCCAAACATTTTTAAAAATCACAAAGTATTTATTATTTAAGTTAAATCCTATTGCTCTGAACTCCAAAGACTTTTCCATGCTCTGCAATATAAGTAAATTTTGTTGTTGGGAAACGTTGCTTTAAAAAAATGAGCTGTCAAGCAGGGCTTAGAAATCATTTAGTTATGTAGAATTTTTTACTGCAACAGCTATCCACATTAAAGGGATGCATTTAGTGAGTTCTGAGCCTTGCATTTCAGCTCTGCAGAGATGAATCCCTTTGTCCCTGCTACTCTGCATTGCTCTTTGGGTGACCTCGGCTGACAATTACCTTGCTATGGACCTAGATACTATATATAGTATAGTTATACTATATAACTTCTATTAGGTTATCTTTTGAGAAGCTCGTACAGGTATACAATGAAACACCATCATATGGCTTTGATGATGTTCCATTTCCGTGCCCACATTTCCCCTCCCAATTCCCTTCAGAAGACAGCATGTCACACATTCTTCCCCATCCTCCAGATCTTACACTCTTTCCACTTACTGTGCATTGTTCCCCCAAGCCTTGTTATAAAGATGTTGCATTTAGGGTTAAGTATTTCTGGTATATTATTCTCAAAACTTGGGCTGAGTTATACATTTCTGTTTTGACTGCTTCCCTTTGCAGAAAGAAAGTTTTCTCACCAAGGCTAGGATAAGAGAAGCCAGGTCTGCTTCTCTTAACTACTGCCTTGATTTTGGAAGGGCTGTTAAATCTCTCTCTGTTTTAGGTTGCCCTGAGCATTGTACAGGTACTGGCAACTTTTTCAAATAAACATTTAAAAGGCAATTTTAAAACATGGCTGTTTAGCAAATAACAATAGCTGTCTATCAGCCATGGGATTTTTTTTTTTTTTTTTTTTTTTTTTTTTTTTTTTTTTTTTTTTTTTTTTTTGGCCAGGATCAAAACATGAGGCATAAAATTCATTTCTGTGGTACAGGCTTCAAAGCCAAGCAGGAAATGGTTAGTTACTCTGCAACAGTTGAGACACTATTTTAACGGGGGTATTTGTCTTGCAAATTGGTATTGAAGTATGCAGGACCCAGTGCTAGGTGAGACCATTGATGTCTTTTCTAACAACCAAACCTATATCTATAATCAAAACCAATTTTTCCTTCAAGGTCACAACTTTATATAGATGTGCCTCATTCCTATCCAAGCTGATATCCTGCTCCAAACTATGAATCCCCCCAACCCCAGCTCTCCTGTTCCTGGTGAATCTGTGCATAGTGACCATGAACACTGTGCCTTCCTCTCTCTGGCTGCATGCCTGTGACATACACCTCCTCACATTTCTATAAGACTTGGATTTGACTGCTAACTTTTTTCACCTCTATCCTCCCCACACCCAAACATAACATCCCTGTTACAGGAGAATCAAGATCCTTCCTTGCCTTCAGGAATGTTTCACCATGGCTCAAAGTTAGCTGATTCTCTAGCCACAACTTATTCAGGATAAACCTAAGACGTGACTCAAGGATTCTGTTGGGGTCCTCCCATGAAGAGGTGGGTGGGGCATCTATTCTTCTCTTAAAGACTCTATAAATGTTCCTCTCACTGCATAGTTTCGTGTATGATCTGAAGTTTGAAATTTTGATCATCTTGCTGACACCTTGAGAATACAGTCAACACAAAAGCCAGCAAAGAAAATCAAGCAAATATTCAGAGGTTACTGTTACTCCTCAGACCACCCTTTCTGAACCTAATGTCCCCTAAGGGAAAAAATTGTTTACTATTGGATCTGATTTGTTTGTTTTCTATGCTTTGTTGCTAGAAGTTCCCTAAGAGAGGGCTCCATGCTCCATGTTAGCATCTAATGTCTGGGTGCCCATCATTCTCTCCCTGCCACAGCCTTAATATTGGATTATTTCTCACTTAGACTAATGAAACAGTCTCCCTCACGGGTGTTCATGCTTCTAATCCCCATCTGCAGCTATCTATCTGTGGAAGCCTTTTAGCCTTGTCTTTCCAACACAGGAAAAACAGAAATCTGCTTTCTCTAAATTCCTATTCAATAACTCCTAAATTTCCCTTTCTCTTTTCTTGCCACTTAGAGTTTATATATATTAGAAAAAGAGTGAAAAGAGGGAAGACAGAGTCTAGAGAAGGGCCCAGACATGCCCAAGTCTAAAGGCTGAGACAGGAGCCCCAGTGGAGCAGAATATAGAGCAGTGTCTTGGTCCTGTTTCAATGTCTCCATTAAACTGTGTGTGCATAGAAACTGCAACATTGTCATGTGTTCTGAGAACCTTGCACTGCAGGAAGAGCTGGTAGCTTCTTTGCCAACATGAACAGAATGGGTGACAGTTGGCCACTTGGCTCTATTCTTCTTTCTTTAACCAAGTCGAAGACTTGAACCAGACGAACCAAATCGCCTGAGATGAGCAGGAGGTGTCAGCTATGAGAGAACACATGGATTATCCAGGGGATACAGTGTGTATTGACTACAGTCCTTGGCATATTACTCAATGCTGTTAATGATTGTATCCTATGTTTTCTCCTTCATAATAATGCACAGGCACACTTGGCCTTCCTAGCAGTCTGGCATCCACCTCATCAATTCCCAGGCATTGCACCTCCCTGGAACTGCTACAGTCCCCACAGTCATATCCTGCTGCTGTGGAACTCTACTGCCTTCCCTTCCAAGCCTCCTATATTGAATCCAACTTGGAGAATTCTAGGATTTCACTGGGAATTTACAAAATGGAAACAAAGAGTCAGGCGATCTTGTTTGATTGGCCAAGGTACAAGGTTGCCCCAGGTGGCTACATTTCCTGACACAACTGGGGATACAGGGATTATAAGGGAGTGGGGAAAAGGAGGAGAAGGGGAGGAGGAAGAGGAGGAGGAGGAAGAAAGCAAGAGGAAAAGGAAGTAGAGATGTCTTTAAGTTTATTATTATTATTATTATTATTATTATTATTATTATTATTATTATTATCATTCTTGTTTCTAAGAGCAGGCTGTATTATTGTGCTCAGATTCTCACTGAGATACAGCAGTTCCCTATAGCGATTTGTCTTTTACCTCTCACACTCCTTCTTAGCTTGAAAATGTTGATGTTTGTATCAGAAATACCATGAAGTAATATGCCCATCCCATCTCCTTTCCTGTGATATAACTCTCCTGGCTCTGCTGGACCGTCAAGCTGATATTCCCTCTCACATCTCCACGTCTTTGCTGATGATGTCTGTCTGCTTACCTCTGGAATACTAATGTCCATTATTTGGTCACTTCATGTCTGAAATCATGATTTATAGCTCTATCTCAAGCTAATACTCCATCCATACTCCTTCAGTGCCCTTTCCATGGCTTCTCAAGCACCTGTAAAATCCTGTAGCATATACACCAAAGCCATGGACCAGTTTGGGTGCTGAAGGCTTTTTGGGCCAGGAAAATTTGTTGATTTTAAAGCTCCTAGAAAGTCATTTATTTGATAAATGTTTCTTTGAAGGACCAACACATTAATCATATAAATGCCATATATAGAATTTAATGCAATTTGTAATTTAGAAAACTAGCAAAACTAGCATAAATAAGTTACAAAAGATGAGATGCTAAGGTTCCTGTGAAACTCACACATTCATGTTCTCCAAATGGCTCGAGAATTAGTATGTCGCTTTTGGTGATCAATATGTTAATGCATAGCAAATGAAATGAGAATATTTCAATTTTTAGCCCAAATATTAATTCCTTTCATCATAAACAATTTAGGTTTTAAAAGAAGTCTAAATATACACTCAACAGCAGTTAACATAGCCACAAGATGGGCAGAGACATTACTGAGTTACAGCATATCACAATGACAAGACTGTAATTTAAATAAGAAACAAAAATATAAGAAAAACGTATTTAAATATAAAACTACAAGAGCTTTTTGTGTAGGACTAATTTTAATAGTGTCAGAATATGCTATGCAAATTTCCAAAGGAAGGAAGTAATCAATAGTTCTATGAGCTGTGATACTTTTACGCCATAAGAATAATGAACAAAGCAAGATATCTGTAAACATGTAATAGTGGCATTCACATCTTGGTAGTTACCAACATTTGTCTCATTGTTATTACAACCTTTACAACAGGAGTGAAAACATGCCTGGCTCTGTACACCTAGCCAACTACCTGGGCTGGTGACGTCATGGATCTTGGAGAAGAACCTCCAACTATCACTTTGCCATCTTCAAAGGATGGTGTTCATAACACACTTTACCACCCTCTGGCTCTTATGTTCCTTTATATTCTTTCTTTCTTTTTATTTTTTTAACCTTTTAAAAAGATTTATTTACTTTATGTCTCTTGAGTGTTATGTGTACCTATATGTGTATAATGGTTGCAGAAGCCAGAAGAGGGGATCAGAACACCTGGAACTGAAGTTACAGACAGTTGTAAGCCACCATGTGGGTTCTGCAGACTGAACCCAGGTCCTCTGGAAGATCCAGTGCTCTTTTTTAAAATATGATTCATTTTTATATTTATTTTATAAAAAATGATGTTTTTATCAATGTATCCCCCTGCTCCCACTCACTTCCCTCCTCCCAACTCCTCTCAGTAAGCCTTCAACATTACCCTCCCCATCACCCCATCCCCTCCCACAAAAGGGCAAGAAGTTCCAAGGTGGGTCAGCTCAGCATGGCACATCCACTCCAGGCAAGTCTAATTTCCTCATCCCAAAATCAAGACTGAGTTAGGCGTTCCTCTGCAAGGAATGGGCTCCAAGGTGCCAGCCCAGGCACAAGAATACAGTCAGATCCCACACCTCAAGACTCCACATACTGCTCATGCAAATCAACAGTTGCCTACCCTTGGAGAGTCTAGCTCCTTTTTCTGATGGTTCCCCAGTGGCTGTTCTTGATTCATTGAGCACCCCATAACTTCAGCTAGTCATAACTGTGGAAATTTTCCTCATAATCCCTATCCCCTTGCTCTTACAGACTCTGCTCCCCGCTCTCAGCTGGACTAGGAGCTCAGCTCAGTGCTCAGCCATGGATCTCTGCCTCCACCTCTGTTCATTGTTGGATGTAGGTTCTGTGATGACACTTAGGGTGGTTATTAATTTGATTATAGGGGAATTCCTATTTAGGCACCCTCTTCCACTATTGTTTGGAGACCTAGCCAGGGACAACCTGTGAGTTCTTGGAAGTTTCCCTAGCACTCGGTTTCTTTCCAACCCCACATTGGCTTCCTGGACTGAGATATCATCTCTTTCTATCTCCCTCTTTGTTGCTCCTCTCACTCAACCATCTCCTTCTCTCTTATGATTTGTTCCCACTTCTTGGTTGCAACTCATTATGAACCCAGTTTGCTAAGAAGATCTCTAATCTCTATTTTCTCTTCCTAGGGGAATCTCTGGATCTCTTTCTTAAGTTTCTTCTGATTCTAAGCTGTTCAGGAGTTGTGGTTTGCAGCTTGAGTATTCTTTGCTTTTCATCTAAAATCCACTTATGAGTGAGTACATCCCATGCCTGTCTTTCTGGGCTTGTGATACCTCGCTCAGGAGGATATTCTCCAAATCCATCCATTTTCCTGCAAATTTTAGGGTGTTTTGTTTTGTTTTTACTGCTGAGTAGGTCTCCATTGTGTAGAAGTACCATTCTCAGTTGAGGGTCAACTAGGTTGTTTCCAGGTTCTTGCTGTTATGAATAATTCTGCTATGAACAAGTTGAACTAATAATGTCTTTGGGGGTACGAATGTGCATCCTTTGGGTATATGCCCAATAGTGGTATTGCTGGATCCTTGGGAAGATTGATTCCCAGTTTTCTGAGGAACTGCCATACTGCATTCCAGAGTGGCTGTACAAGTTTACACTCCAACCAACAATGGAGGAGAGTTCCCCTTGCTCCACATTCTCTCCAGCATAGGCTGTCACCTGTGTTTTTGATCTTAGCCATTCTGAAAGGTGTAAGGTGGTATCTCAGAGTTGCTTTGATTTGCATTTCTCTGATGGCTAAAAGTGTTGAGAAATTTTTCAAGTGCCTTTCAGCCATCTCTAATTCTTCTGTTGACCATTTCCTTTTTAGCCCTGAACTCTATTTTTAAATTGGGTTACTTAGGATTCTGGGCTCTAGTTTCTTGAAATCTCTATATATTTTAAAGATCAGTCCTCTGTCAGATGTAGGGTTGGTGATGTTCTTTTCCCATTCTGTAGGCTGTCGTTTCATCTTTTTGACTGTGTCCTTTGCCTCACAGAAGCTTCTCAGTTTCAGGAGGTCCCACTTATTGATTGTCATTCTTAGTGTCTGTGCTACTGGTGTTATATTTAGGAAGTGGTCACCTGTGACAATGCGTTGGAGGGTATTTTCCACTTTCTTTTCTATCAAGTTCAGTGTAGCTGGGTTTATGTTGAGGTCTTTGATCCACTTGGAAATGAATTTTGTGCAGGGTAGTAGGTCTGGATTTATTTGCATTCTTCTACATACTACCAGCCACTTATGCCAACACCAGTTGTTGAAGATACTGTATTTTTTCCATTGAATATTTTTGACCTCTTTGTCAAAAATCAGGTGTTAATAGGTTTGTGGGTTAATGTTGGGGTCTTTGATTCAATTCCATCCCCAAGTCTGTTTTTATGCTAGTACCAGGCTGTTATTCTTTCCTGTGGCTTTCTTTATAGTATAGCTTAAAGTCAGGGATGGTGATTCCTCCTGAAGTTCTTTTATTGAGCAGGATTGTTTTGGCAATCCTGGGTTTCCTATTATTCCATATGAAGTTGTGTATTGTTCTTTCAAGATCCGTAAAAACTTGTGTTGCGATTTTGATGGGGATTGCATCGAATCTGTAAATTGCTTTTGGTAAAATTTTCATTTTTACTATGTTGATCCTACCTATCCAGGAGCTTGGGAGATCTTTCCATTTTCTGATATCTTCTTCAATTATTTCTTCAGTGACTTAAAATTTTTGTCAAACAGGTCTGCTACTTCTTTGGTTAGAGTTACACCAAGAAATTTAATGCTATTTGCAACTATTATAAAGGGTGATGTTTCCCTTATTTCTTTTTTAGCCCTTTATCCTTAGTGTATGCAAGGGCTATTGATTCTTTTTGAGTTAATCTTGAACCCTGCTACATTGCTAAAGGTGCTTAAAACCTGGTAGAATTTTGGGTCACTTATGTACATGATCATATCATCTGCAAATAGAGATAGTTTGACTTCTTCCTTTTCAATTTGTATCCCCTTAATCTCCTTTTGTTCTCTTATTGTTTTTTAGCTAAAACTTTGAGAATTATATTGACTAGATAATGAGAGAGAAGACAGCCTTGTCTTGTTCCTGGATTTAGTGGGATTGCTTTAGTGTTTCTCCATTTAGTTTGATGTTGGCATTGGCTTGCTGTATATAGCATTTGTTGCATTTAGGCATTTTCCCTGTATTCCTGATTTCTCCAGGACTTTTATCATGAAGGAGTGATGCATTTTGTCAAAGGGTTTTCAGCATCTAAGGAAATGATCATGTGTGTTTTTTTCTTTCAGTTTGTTTGTAGGATGGATGCCATTCACAGTTTTTCATACGTTAAACCATCCCTGCATCTCTGGGATGAAGCCTACTTGATCATGGTGTATGAGGGTTTTTTTTGTTTTTATTTTTTTTATTTTTTTTGATATGTTGTTGGATTTGGCTTGCCAGAATTTTATTGAGTATTTTTGCATTGATGTTCTTGAAGGAGATTAGTGTGTAATTCTCTTCCTTTGTTGCATCTTTGAGTGGCTTGGGAATCAGGGTGATTTTGGCCTCACAAAAAGAGTTCAACAGTGTTCCTTCAGTTTCTACTTTATGAAAAAATTCCAAGGAATATTAGTATTAGTTCTTCTTTGAAGGTCTGGTAGAATTCTTCACTGAAATTGTTTGGTCTTGGGCTATTTTACTTGGGAGACTTTTAACAATGGCTTCAATTTCCTTTGGGGTTATAGATTTGTTTAGGTCATTTATCTGATCCTAATTTAAGTTTGGTAAGTGGTAACTGTCCAGACAGATGTCCATTTCCATGACTTTCCATTTTAGTATGGAAAATAGATTTTAGTATGGAGTATAGATTTTCAAAATATGACCTGATAATTCTCTGAATTTCCTCGGTGTCCACATCTCCCTTTTGATTTCTCATTATGTTAATTTGTATTCTCTCTCTGCCTTTTGCTTAGTTTGTATAAGGGCTTATCTATCTTGTTGGCTTTCTCAAAGAACCAACTCTTTGATTCAATGATTCTTTGTCTTGTTCTCTTTGTTTCTATTGTACTGATTTCAGCCCTAAGTTTGATTATTTCCTGCCATCTACTCCTTCTAGGCAAGTTTGCTTCTAGATTGTTCTAAAGCCTTCAGTTGTGCTGTTAGGTCTCCTGTGTAATATTTCTCTAAGTTTTTCATATAGGCATCTAGTGCTATGAGTTTCCTCTTAACACTACTTTCATTTTGTCCCATAAGTTTGGGTATGTTGCGGATCCATTTTTATTAAATTCTAGGAAGTCTTTGATTTCTTTCTTAATTTCTTCCTTGACCCAGAGGTGGTTCAATTGAGAGGTGTTCAGTTTCTATGAATTTGTAGGCTTTCTGTGACTTTTTTTTATTGTTGAACTCGAAATTTAGACCATGATGGTCTGATATGATACAAGGAGTTATTCCCATTTTTTTGTATCTATTGTATCTGACTTAGTTAGTGAACTGTGCAGTGGAATATTTTTAATATATTGCAAGTTTCAGTTCATATACCACAACTTTGCTTTGTGAGTATGTGGTCAGTTTTAGAGAAAATTCCATAGGGTGCTGAGAAATATGTATTTTTTGTGTGTGTGTGTGTTGAGGTGGAAGGTCCTGTACATATCTATTAAGTACATTTGGGTCATAATATCTGTTAGATTTCTTATTTCTCTGTCGAGTTGCAGTCTGGCTGACCTTTCCAAGGGTGAAAGTGGGTTCTTGAAGTCTCCCACTATTAGTATGTGGGGTTCGATGTGAGGTTTAAGCTTTAGTAGTGTTTCTTTTTTTATATGTAGTTGCCCTTGTGTTGGGGCCATACATGTTCAGGACTGAGCCTTCATCTTGGTTGATTCTTCCTGATATGAATAAGTAATGGTCTATTTTGATTGACTTTAGTTTGAAGTCTATTTTGCTAGATACTAGATATTAGGATGGCTACACCAGCTTGTTTCTTAGGATCATTTGATTGGAAAGTCTTTTCTCAACTCTACTTTAAGCCTCTGTCTGTCTTTGAAGTTGAGGTGTGTTTCTTATATGCAGCAGAAGAATGGATTCTGTTTTAGTGTCCATTGGGTTAAGGTGTGTCTTTTTATAGGTGAACTGAGACCATTGGTACTAAGGGATATTAATGACCAAGGATTGTTATTTCCTTTTATTTTTGGTGGTAACTTGTGTATTTCCCTTCTTTGGTTTTTTCTCCTGTGGGATTATCGAATGTTTGTGGCTTTATGGGTGTTTCTTGTTTCCTTGGGTTGGAATTTTCACTCTAGTGCTTTCAACTTTATTTTTTTTTCTGTGCCTTCTGTGGGGAGGGGTTGGGTTGGAGTTATTTGGATGTCCTGCAAATGTCCGAGCAATTAAAAGTCACTTTCTCCAGGAACTTTGACCAGTTATGAGAATCTGTGCTACACATAAACATCACTCACTGCCCCACAAGGTACTCTGACTGAGATTTGGAAGTGTATTAAACCATCAGAATCCTAACTACATTCTAAAACTCATCCTTGCACCCAAAGATAAGTATATTTCTCATCCATCATCAAAAAAGCTTCCCTAAGCAGCTGAAGCAACCATTGTAAAGACCTACATCTGGACCAAAGGCAAAGATGTTGATGCTTGTAGTATGCCCAGCTCCTAAAACTAAGGCTCAGGGAACATCAAGAAAGAAGAAGGTAAAAAGCTTGAGGGAGAAAAGAGAAGGGCGTTAATAATGAAAAATACATTTTAATTAAAATACAAAAGTTTTTAATAAGTGGATAGTTACATACATAACAAACAACATGTACTATATATTGCAGCATATTTTTCAATATTTTGACTCCCCATGGACAAAAATTAAATAGTTGTATCGAATGATTGGCTTGTCTGAATTATTTTATTAAATCTGACCTTAATTAAAAAGATGTTATAGCAACACTTATTAAAGGAAATATCTAGTATTATTTTCCATATTACAGGATATACCTGCCTTAAAAATTCCTGAAGCACAAAATTCAGTGCATGCTATTGAAAACCCTTCTACCTACATGGTCTCAGTTGACAAATTTGCATAATGATTTATGGACATTTGCCCTAACAATTGCGAAGTTGACGGAACAGCTGTTCACTTGCCTGGCTTTGCCTGTGCTAACAAGAGACAGACAGCTGCAGTTAATGAAAAGCAATTGCTAATAGATATCTCAGTGAGTCTTGAGGTGCATTTTGGTATTGCCAATCAGAATGATGATGGAAACATGGTCCAGAATCATGGTACCTACTCTTCCCCTTTCTTTCCCCAGAATCCTCATGGAAGGCAGCTAGGAGCAGAAGCAATGGATGGGGATCATCAGTGATGACTCCTGATAACAAATATATTCAGAAGGTGGAATATGTAGGCTGCTAAACTGAGCATGCAGATCACAGATCTGTGACAGATCTATTGACATCTCTGGCAAGCTCTACTGCCTAAGACATTCGGACCCTTACTATAGGATTTCTAGGAAGTTTGAACTACCCAACAACACATGGTGACCAGTAGGCAGGATTCTGGTTCCTGTTATCCTTATTAAATGAATTCCCTTCCATGAGCATCATTTTGCTCATATAGTATGAAGGATTTGAAAGCAGATCTTGGGTCCCCTCTATTCTGCGCTTCCCTAAGCACTAGAGTGGCATCATCACAGATAGGCTGCCTTTAAGCCTGATTACATGTGGACATTTGTGACTGTGGGAGCCCTCAGTCACTTCTTCTGAGCATGTCTTCTGATTTAGTGTCGAAATGACAATGGGACTCAAATTACAAATTGGGTAATTAGCGAACTGTGCAGTGGAATATTTTTAATATATTGCAAGTTTCAGTTCATATACCACAACTTAATTGAATTTGCCCTAAAGCCCTTCAATTAAAAAATGTGCAGAAACTAGCATTTTCAAGATAAATGTGGACCTTGACCAAACTTCAAGAAAACAAAATGGTAAGTTTTTGAAAGGTTAATAACATTTTCTTAATCGAAGCAATAATGGAGACGAAGAGGCAATTTTCCTTTTTATCATGTAGGAGAGTTGATGTGCTCCTTGCAGGCCAAGCTGGTACTCTCGGGAGTTCATCTGGCAAAGAAGCAGCTTTTGTAACCACTGGTAAATACCAGTACCCCCTTTTAGTGTGTGTTTAGTCTAATATCTCCATGGCTGAATCAGTATACAGCCCAGGGCTTTGTACGCATTGTCCTTCCCAGCCTCACCTACTGCTCTACCAGGTTCCTTATCCTTCTTTTACGTTCCAGTATTTGCTGTTCGTGAATGCTGTGCCCTGAGCTCATATGCTCAGTACCTCTCCTCTTTTATAAATCCCCCCTGAGCTAGACATACACCTATGACACCAGCATCTAGGGGACCGAGGCCAGAGAAGATCAGGTTCAAATACTCTTGGGTCTGTACAGTGAGACTTTGCTGCCAAAATAACTGAGTCAGAGGATCACTGCAAATTCAGGGCCAGCCCCAAGCCAGTTAGAGACACATGGTAAGATCTTGCTTTTGTTTCAAACACAAAAGCGTAAAAAATCCTTCTGGCGCTTTAAAAGCCAGAATGTAACTGGTAAATCTAGATAAAATACCTGTCTCTATTACTTATCTCTTGTGTAACTTAGACCCAGTCTTTCTTACGAGAGACTCTCTTTTTAGTCAAAAAATAAAATAAAAAAGAAGTGAGTTGTTTCAGGCTGGCTCTTCAAAGATGTTTAAGAGTTTGTACTTGTAAAGCAATAAACAGTAGCAGCATAGAAACAGGACGGTGTTGACTACACACACACACACACACACACACACACACACACACACACACACACACACACACACACACACACACACACACACCATGGAACCCAGGATACTGGAGAAGTCAGAAGACTGTACCACCATCAATCCTGTGATGCTGTACTGTAATTCATCATGCCAGGCCAACTCCACAAGGAAGTGGAGCAGAGATACACAGATTCTTCTGTTATTTGTCACAATTGACTTGTGAAACAAAATTTTACCTTAAATAAAATGTTGGCTTAAAAAGGTTGCCTGTAGTGTTTAAAAGGGCATGTGTGCATGAAGCATTCATAATGAATGTCAGAGGGCTCAGTGCCCAGTGGGGTTTGCTGTGGGCTTCACTGAAGTCCAAGCAGGGTGGCAGGTTTTCTGGTATGTAATTGGTTACTTTTTTCTCTTTGGGGTCTACCACCTAGCTCCCAAATAAATATATGGAACTTGCTCTTACTTATGAATGCCCAGCCTTAGCTTGGCTTGTTTCTAGCCAGTTTTTCTAACTTTTATTATCCCATTTCTCTTTAATTACTTTTGCTTCTGGGCTTTTTACCTTTCTTTTCTATATGTCTTTTTTTTTCTTCTTACTTCATGGTTGGCTGTGGGGCTGGGTGGCTGTGGGGCTGGGTGGCTGGTGGCTGGGTGGCTGTGTGGCTGTGTGGCTGTGTGACTGTGGGGCTGTGGGGTTGTTTGGCTGTGTGACTGTGGGGCTGTGTGGCTGTGTGACTGTGGAGCGGGGTGGCTGTGTGGCTGTGGAGCTGTGGGGCTGTGAGGCTGTGAGGCTGTGTGGCTGGGTGGCTGTGTGATTGTGTGGCTGTGTGGCTGTGTGGCTTTGTGGCTGAGTGGCTGTGTGGCTGTGTGGCTGCGGGGCTGCGGGGCTGTGGGGCTGTGGGGCTGGATGGCTATGAGGCTGTGGGGCGGGGTGGCTGTGTGGCTGTGGAGCTGTGGGGCTGTGAGGCTGTGAGGCTGTGTGGCTGGGTGGCTGTGTTATTGTGTGGCTGTTTGGCTGTGTGGCTTTGTGGCTGAGTGGCTGTGTGGCTGTGTGGCTGTGTGGCTGCGTGGCTGCGGGGCTGCGGGGCTGTGGGGCTGGATGGCTATGAGGCTGTGTGGCTGTGGGGCTGTGTGGCTATGAGGCTGTAGGGCTGTGTGGCTGGGTGACTGTGTGGCTGTGTGGCTGGCCCCTAGTGCCCTCCTTTCCTCCTTTCCTCTGAAGCCAAGATTTCTCTTCCTTTCTCATCTTTCTATCTCTCCTCTGCCTAGTTCTTTCTCCTGCCTCACTATTGGCCGGTCAGCTATTGGCTTTTTATTAGCCCAATCCAGTGTTTTAACCAGGAAAATTAACACAGCTGTACAGAGTTAAACAAATGAAACATGAAAGAACGCAACACATCATTGCATCATTAAATATTCCACGGCATAAATGACTGCAACAATCTTAAAATAATATTCCACAGCACTGATCCATAGAGGGGTAGAAAGAATGGGTAACTCCCAGCGGGCGTATAGAATCAGGGAGGGAAAGGAGAGTAGAGACAGGAGAGACAAGCAGAGTTACATGATGAAGGTCTGTTCATCATATTCTTGAATCATGAACTTTGAAATATTATCTTTACAGAAATGTAAAGACACGGAAGGATTCTGTTTTAGGGGCTCGTGATTCCTCTGCATAGTTCTACAACACTGACAGAGGCATGTGCTGAATATCTGGTCCAACATGGTCCAATCTCTTTCTTCTTCTTGTTCCTCCTCCCCGTCTTCCCCCCCTCCTTCTCTTCCTTCTCCTGTTTCTTCTTTCCTCTCTCACAGGTGTTAAGACTAAACAAGTTAGTAAAAGCATGTCTTCCATCTGACTTGATGCCTGTGGAAGGTCAGAGACAAAGGCAATCCCGCTGAGCAGCCTTTGAATTCATCTTTGCCGTGTCTAGCTTGTCTCACTCACTGCTTTTGCTCTTTAAGAAGTATTTTATTTATTGTTGTTGTATATGTGTGTGTATGTGTGCCTGTGTATAACATGTTCCATGAGTACCTGTGTACATTTCCATGTGCGCCTATATGTGGGTCTGTTGCATGTGCCTGTCTGAATATCTGAGTGTGCATGTGTCTATGTATGTTTGTGTGTGCATGTGCCTGTGTATGTATGTTTTGTGCACCTTTGTGTGTCTCTCTGTGTTGTGTGTTCCTGTTGTGTGTTCTCTGTGTGTATTATGTGTAGCTGTGTATATATGTTACGTGTGCTTGTGTGTATGTCTGTGCCTGTGTATAGCTCTGTGTGTTATGTATTCCTGTGTTTATTATGTATACCTGAGTGTGTTCAGGTGCACACATACCAAGTCGAGAGGGGAAAGGTCAGAGGACATCGTTCCGGTTGTCTCCTTCTACCTTGAGCTCTTAGGACTGAACTTAGGTCATCAGGCTTGCTCAGAAAGCACCTCTATGCACAGAGCCATCTCACAGCCCTGTCACTGTTTTTATAGACAACATTTTAATTTCCAGCTCCAAGCCTGCCAGTGTCTGGCTGGATGCTCATTTATCATGGCAGCACAGGCTCTCAGACTTTAAAGGTACTTTAGAGATAATCAGATCCCAATCTCTGCAGCCCTGCCGCCATGTTCCTGACCAGTTCGCTGACAACTTGTTTGCATTGGCTTTTAAAGTGGAAGAGGTTTTTGCTTTTATTGATGTTAGCATATTTTTTTAAGAGACACACATAGAAAAATACACAGAGAACAAGAAAAAAAATGATGGATTACCCCATGATATAGAGAGACTCACTCACTCCCAGTAGAAATGCTGATGCATGTGCAGAAGAATGCTCCACTAAACACCACTTGAATTCCCAAAGCCAGCTTTCTTTAGCTTTACCCTTTAGTGTCTGGAGATGCAGAGGGAATGGTTTTTCAGGCTTCCTTACACCTTAGGTTTCTCAGGAGAGTCATATGCCCCAAATCTAAAGCATAAAGTTAGGGGTCTTGGGGTGCCAGGCCTGTGGTTTCTCAGTCAACACAGCTGTTGAATGAGGAAAGGCAGCAACTAGCAGGCACAAGGCAGTGTGGTCAGAAGGTGGGGAAGGGAGCTAGGGCCAGCAGGAGCAACAGCTCATTGTGTTCCAATTTTCGTAGACCTTTAGCAGCTTGCAGGGAGTCATCTCCAGTCTCAGCTCACAGCCTGCCTCTCAAGGCTCCCATGATTTGTGAAACCCATTCTTCTCTGGGGTATACCCATTTGTGCCTGAATTGGCTCTAATGGATTCTGTTGCATACAGCCCACCTTGGGTCATGCAGGCTGCTTTTCACACAAATACTCAAAGCCTCATTTTAAATCATTTTCGTTGGAGATAATTATTTGTTTCACATTCATGTGAGGCAGGTAATACATAGAAAGTCCATGAGTCTTATAGCTGGTTCCCCAATGGAAATGACATTGGAAACTATAGTTCAAAATTCCAACCAGGATTTTGACATTGCTTTTAATCTACTCATGTTATTCTATTTGTCTCATTCTGCTTGCATATGTTTATGAGTGTAGGTCTGCAATTCTATCATGTATATGGGTTCCTATAGCCACCAACACAGTCAAGAAGCAGGTGGATCCAGTACTAAAGAACTCAGTGGTTAAGGGAATTTACTGCTCTTGCAGAGTCAGGCTCCCAGAACCCACATCAGGTAGCCCACAGTTGTCTGCATCTGCAGCACCAGAGGATCTGACATCTTCCTCTGGACTCTCTTGGCATTTTGTATACACAATGTATACATAAATAAAGCTTTGAAAAGGGATATCGTTTTTGTGCTTCAGATCCTCATTGCCCCCCCCCCCAATCTCTGTCCTGTTCACTAGTCTCACATTATCATTTTAGGAATGTCATGCCTACAATGTTCTCTGCTCTAAACATTTGTGTAACCCCCCCCCCAAATCTATAGGTCAAACCTAATCACTGGTACAGCATACAGGAGGTTACATACCATTACTCTACTGAGAGCCTTGCTCAAGGGGAGGGCTCAGGGGGCCTGCCAACCATTCCCCAATGAGGCTGCAGCAAGAAGTCGCCATTTACCAACACATGTGGCCTTGCCAAATGCCGAGTCTGATGCTCCTTGTTTAGACTTTCCTGAAGATGTTGGTTTACAGTCCTGTGCCACAATGCCTGTTTCACCAACTACCTTCTGAGACTCCATTTTTCACACAAAGAGTGATTCAATGAAAACTCATATTAAGACACATGTCAATGCTTTACTCGTTTTCATTGCTGAGTATTATTTCAAGATAAGGATGCCCACAGTCTGTTTAACCACCCACTCTTTGAAAACGATGTATCATTTCAGCGGATAGTTATGCTGAGTAAAGATGTCATACAGACGCCAGGATAGACTTCCCTGTGTGTGCAGCCCCGACTGGGCCCCACTGGTTTGTATTGTAATTGTGTATTTAGTTTTATAATGCATTTTCATATCATTGCGCTGCATGACTACACCATTTTGGGACTCCTCTCAGTATATGAGAGACGCAGTGTCTCTGCGTTGCTCTGTCTTTGATTTTATTACTGTTTTATATTTTCATCTAGCCTCATAAAACACAGTGGTGTCTCTCATTCCAGCAAGACATACATAATAGTGTGTTTTTAATATCGACCTTTACGTAGACTAGTTACATTGTTATGGACAGTGTCTATGTTTCTCTAGTTTGTCTCTCAAAAGGAAACTGAGGTTCTATATTGTTTTCACAAATTTTGTTATATTTAATATTCACTGAATCACCATTTATCATGATTCCTCTTCTGTAATGGGAGTGTGAAGACCAAGAAATAATCCTGTACAAATGATTTCACCAGAACCAGATGAGGAACTGGGAAAAACCAGTCTCCAAGGTCCCTTTCCAACTCTTTGATTTGTCCTTTGCCTTTTGCCTGATTTCACAGTTTAAATCAAAGTGTTGGTGACTTGAAATTCTCCTTTTCTAAGTACAAATTATCTAGAATTTTCCACATTCATATGGGTCTGGCCACTGTCCGTAGCTCTCGACCTTTCCTAGAGATTTCTGAAGAGAGAAATGGAGCCATCTATTCAATGTTCATCAAAAGTGATTTCAAATGAAACATATATATGAGGATGCCTTCCCATTTCAGACTTTAAGGCCAACCATAAAAGAGAATGGCAGACTATGGACATGGAATTGCATCTTAGTGGTCATAGATGGTACTTTCTGAGACTCCTAGGGAGATGACAGGAGCCTGTGTGTGTGCAGGATAGATTTGCTGCTCCTCAACCCAGACTCCCACTTGTTCACCAGGCCAGGTCTTGCCAGGAAAGCAGGTGTAGGAGCTACATATGAAACTCAGAAGTCGTTGGAGTTCTTTTTGATTCTCAATCTCAGCAGACTGAGTGGCACCTAGGAGATTGGTTTAGCACACTTCTGATGTGTCTGTGGGTATTTGTACAAAGGGTTAAATAAGGGAAGAAGGACCAGCCTGATTGTAAGTGTCACTGTCCACAGACTGGGAATTCGCACAGAATGAAGAAGAAGAAGACTGTCTAGGAGTTCAGGAGTCCTTGATCTGCTCCCTTCAACCATGGGGGATTGAAATGTTTGTAGATAAAGTCAATATAATCTCTCTTCAAACTCGGTCTCAGGTTTATGGTCAGCTTTGAAAGTTTGTCTAATGCAGTAATGGAATACTATTGGCCAACACATTCTCTTCTATCTCCCCATGTTCTCTGTGATCCACCAGCAACCAGAAGGTAAAGACTCTTTAGTTATCAACAAGCTCTGTTTCCTGCTGCTACAATGATTAGTGAACAGCCACAGTGGTAGTGAAGGTGAATTGTTCCACTTATGTGAGATGTTCTAGCACAAATTTCTCTACAACTTTTGTCACAGAATTTAATGAGAATATAAGTCTCATGAGAATGAAAGTCTCCAATTAGAAGTTCATGATATAAACATAAAAGCCAAGCTTTAGCCGACTCATCATTCTTACATCGATAAATCAAAGAAAAGTCTGGAGTAGCTCCTTCTAATCTATTCATCTCATAGACAAGCCAACTGAGGTTCCAGATGGCCAGTTTGTGAGCAGAATGCCAGGGCTGTAGTTCAACGCCAGAATCTAGCAGAGCCTGTGTTAGCTGATAACACCAAGATAGCCATGCCAAAATTGTCTGTTGTATATAGTGTGAGTGTGATGGTAAAGTTAGCAGGCTCTGTGGGGAAGGGTTTATCAGCCACTACCTTAATTTTCTGCAACATCATTTGTCAGGTGCTGGCCAATGACTGTGCAGCAAAGCTCCCGAGACAGTCTTTCACAAAATTACAAGCTGAGGTGGAAAAGATAATTGCTTCTAGCATGTGGGACACGTGGTAAATGACCTCGGAAGTATTACCACACAGGAATGTGTTGGTGACTCCAGCAAAGAGGAACCTTTACTTCTGACAGTTCATTTCTAGGGCCAAACACAGCATTGGTGTATGGCAAGCTCTCACTAAATACAATAGTACATCTAATCTAGAACAGCATTTCCTAAGAAAGTTGATATATTTGGAACTGCTAACAAATCATGAATGTTTTAAAGATATCAAAATGTCAACAAAAAAAGTCATCTAGAATCAAAAAAATGCCCTATTCATGACGGGGATCAAGTGATGAGCCATCCAGGGTCAGAATCCTGTGCCCACGGCTTACTTTATGAATATTCCCACTCAGATAACTATACTTTTTGTTGATCTTATGTGTCTGGGGTTTTTGGTTGCACTTTAGTCTTTTAGAATCTCATACATACATGAATGAAATAAATCATCTCTACCCCATAGCTAATATCCACCCCTACAGTGCACCTCATAACCCTGCCATGTGTTTACTTATCTTCATTTCTTTTTATTCCCCTCCTCCTTTCTCCCCACTAAGACCAACTAATACTGACCAAATGGGATCACCATTTGAAAATATTATTATCAAGGAAATAGAAAAGAAAATAATAAATTCTATCTCAAATGTTCTTCGGGGGCTTGGGGGATAGCTTGGGAGTTTAAAGTGCTTCCTGGTCTTACAGAGGAAACTGAGTTCATTTCCTAGTACCCATGCCTGACAGTTTACAACTGCCTATAACTCCAGCTCCAGGGCATCTGATGCCCTCTTTCAGACTCCCAGGCAACTACACACCTGTGCAGGTATCACATATCCCTACACATGCATAAAATAAAATAACTATTCTTAAAATCCTTTCATCTGAGTAATTAAAATCATTTGTGTTAAAGAACTTCTCAAAGTCAAAGTTTTAATAAAAAAATCTAGTTATTTAAGTTTCCCAGATTGACTCATAATGCAGTAATGTCCACAGCTTGCTAGGAAAGAGGTTAGCAAAAACTATAACTCTGTGAGTGGATAGAGCTCTTGGCACAGGCTGTTAGTAGTCAGCATGTCCAGGTGTGGGTTCAGAGCAGACTGCTGGAGGCTATTATTAGCCCTCTCTGCAGGCTAAGGTTCAGACGAGAGAGCTCTCTGGCTGAGGGTCCACTGGAAATGACAGAAGCATACAGAACCCTGCCATTTCTTGAGGCACATTTAAGAGGTGATTACCTTCTCATTGGTGAACTGGAAGTGCTTCCAAACCCTCAGGAAGGGACAGAAGTCTGAAGCAGAGTTTTTGTTTTGTCTTTGCAGTGTTGAGAACCAAGCATGCTAAGTAAGCACCCTACCACTGAGTCATGACTGGTCCTCTCAGCTGAGGTTTTAAGGATGCTGTAGCGGGTGCATGTCTGACAAAAGATTTTGCCTCAGTTCAGTTTGCAATCCCTGCCAACTGATGCTCTGAACAAAATGTTCCCAAATTTACAGTAATTTGTAAAAAAATTAATGATTACTGTTTTTATTTTTGTTTGTTTTTAACTAATATTTATATTGTAGGGAGGTATACAGGCTTTTCAAAGTGCACACAGGGCAGTCAAGAAACACCTTGTGGGAATCTGTTCTCTCTTTCCATCATGTGGTTCTGGGTATCAAACTCTCAAGTTGTCAAGCTTGGCAGCAAGCATTTTTACCCGATGACCATACTCATTGGCCCTGCTTTTCAGTGTTTATGAGATAGTTTTCAAGTCGCTCAGGCTGTCTTTGGACTCACTTGTAGTCAGAAGTTTCTATGTCCCACCTGTCCAGTCCCACAGCTGTTCAGACCCAAATAATCACACAAAGGTTTATATGAATTACAAGATGTTTGGCTTATGTCTCAAACCCATTACTTACTAGCTCTTTCAACTTAACTCAAGTTAATCTGTGTAAACCACGTGGCTTGGGGCTTACCTGTGTTTCTTTACATCTTGATTCCTTGAACAGAAGCTTGCAGTTTCTCTGTGTGACTCAGCCATCCTCCTTCATCTATGCTTGGATTTCCTGCCTGCTACTAAGCTGGCTTGCCACAGGCCAAAGCAACCTCTTATTAACCAGTGGTATTCACAGCATACAGAAAGACATCCCACACCACTCACTATGTTGCTCACGATGATCTTGAACTCCCAGTTCTGCTGCTTCCACCTCTTAAGAGCTGAGATTACAAATGTGAGCTACCACACCCAATTTTATCTGGTTTTGAAATCATTAATTAATATCTTGAGATGTCATTTGCTCTTAAACTGAAGAACAAGGAACAACTGAAAAAAATTTTAAATTAATTTTCCTTGCATGCTGATTTGAATTTTTGCAAATAGAAAAAAAATCTTCAGTAAGTAGAAGTTTCCTTTTAAAAATTTAATATTGAATTCTGTTCAAGAAACTTATTGGCAACAATCATGTTGTTCTCTCTGCTAAGCACATGCTGGACACGTTTTTAAGAAATAGGAGACTGGCAGTACATTCTCTCTGGGGTCCCCCCTTCATTTTCTGGCTCTGATGAGAATGGAGTTTCCATCCCTCTAATGTGACTTTGGGGGGAGGCCCCTGCATATGCTCCACAGTAAGGCTAAATAAACAGCTGGAAATGTGGATTTCTCCAGAGTCTCTTTTCCTTCTCTAGAAGTTATCCCCCCAGGCAGCATCTGGCTCTTACAACCAACCAACCAAACAGCCAACCAAACAAAACCACAAAAATAACCAGCTGGACCTGGCATCTAAGGTATAAGCATCGAGTGCTTATCATAAGGGTTGTCATCCTTCTGCCCACCAGCTACTTGAGATGAGGCTATCCCTGTCCTGGGCTCTGACAAAGGAGTCAGGGGTCTTTATATTCTAATAAGTCATCCATTCCCAAGGGACAACTTGGAGAAGATTTGGTCCTTTAACTAACCACTAGATGTCCATGACACTGTCGGTTCTTCCTTCCTTCTTGCTCTTTTGTCTTTTGTTGTCTCAATTTCCCAGGCTATACGACACTAACACGCTGATGGCATGCCCAGTCTGGTCTGTGGAATGCACCCAACTCTTTGCCCAACCTCCCCACGACTCCTGCTCCTCTCTATCACATGTGTGTTGCGATGCTGTGGGGATGGGAGGATATTCCCTTCCTTTGAAGGACAGGTACATTCACTGCCTCCCAAGGCTATTATAACACATCGCTCCAAGGTGAGCGGCTTAAACAATGGAAATGTATTCTCTCATTGTTTGGAGATGAGAACTCTCAAGTCAAGGGACAGAGTCCCACTGGGTGCCCTAATGGGAATCTTTTCCCATTCCTACCTGTAGTTGAGTCCAGATGTGTGTTGGGCTACATCCGATACCTCTAGTCTCTGCATTATTGTCTTTTAACTTTCTCTTTACTTGTTCTTTGTGTCTTTCCAATCATGCCTCCTGAGCCCACTCATTCCCCCCCCCCCAATAAAATAATAAAATTTAAGAAAAAAAGAAGAAGGGGGAAACCATGGAAACCGCAGTGTGGCACAATGAGGCACACACAGACCATCATTCCTCTGGTTCAAGGCCCCAGGTCTCCGCTGCACCATCGACAATGGGCCCTCACTGAGACTCTTCCTGGACATCTTATCGCTGCCCTGTGTCCTAAAGATCTTGCATCCCTGGATTCACAGGACCTAACCTTCTGGCTCTCCTGCCTTCAAGCCACCTCCACGCTCCAACAGTCATAAATAGATGGATACTGGCATAGGCCAACACATAACCCCAGTCCTTGGCCTGGGCAGTTGCAGGATGGTCAGTCTGCCATGGGGCCAGTCTTTTGACTTTCATGTCCCTAGGGTTGGTTCTCCCATACCTACACCTTCAGAGTCAGCTCTATTGTGTTGCACCTCTGGGCTACTTAAAATAGTCTCAGTTTCTTCCAAATCCACCTGCCTTTAGGTCAAAGCCCATCCAGATAACCCAGGAGGAGCGTATTACAAGAGTCTTAGCTTAATTAAACCCACAAAGTCCTTTTATCTAAATTAGTTCATAGAGATTTTAAAACTTAATTCTGAACTTTTTTCTTTGTGTGTGTGTGTGTGTGTGTGTGTGTGTGTGTGTAAGAGAGAGAGAGAGAGAGAGAGAGAGAGAGAGAGAGAGAGAGAGAGAGAGAGAGCATTCAAGTCTTCTTTTTTATTTTTTTATTTTTCTTAAAGTTTAGTTTAATGTGTTGGAGTGTCTGCCTGGCACAAATGTCTAAAGTAGGGTCAGCACCAGGTAAAGTAGGAATTATTCACTAGCAACTGATTATATAAAAGGATTAATATTTACTAAGGGTTTATATGAAACACTCACTGATATAAAGACTGAAACTTGGGGCAGTTTTGGGAGTTGGACTAGTACGTGAGGCATTGGCAGCGGTTCAGATCTTCTCTCTAAGGACGTGAGGAACAAACAAGAAGTGGGAACCACACGCACCAGGTCCTAGACTCACCTGGCCACGTCCTGTACATGGGTCTTCCAGACGTAAAGACCACACCTCTAGGTCAAGGCGAATAACACCTGATTCTCACTACATCTCTCTACAAATGTCTGCGTCTCAAATGTGCCTGGTACCCATGGAGGCCAAAAGAGGGCATCAAATCTGCTGGAACTAGAGTTACAGATGCCTGTGGGTTCTGGAAATCGAACCTAGGTCCCCAGAAGAGCAGCCAGGGCTGGAAACCACTAATCCATCTCTAATCCTGTCTTCTTTTCTTAATTAGTGATAGCATTCTTACTTAACCAGCTCTGCAGCTTCTCACAATTTTCCATTCAGAAAATCTAGTGACAGGTTGTAGAGTGGTGAATCATGGGCATAACACAAACAGTGGGGAGTGTGTCTAATCAAAATTGATTTTCATTAGAAAATTAACCCTTTCTCAGAAAGCATTTCAGATGCTTTGAGAGATGTCATTTATCTGATATGTAGCATAACTGACAGCCTGGGGATGTCTTTTGTCCTGAGCCTGTGTGAGAGAGAGAAATGGGTCCCATGCAATTTTTTGTGAAACACCTTCTGAGGCAAGTAGATTAATCTTATAATCCATAGAGTAACTTCTATCCCCAGTAGCCCTAGGATATACGATGATTCCCCAATACAATACTCATCAGAAATTCCAGAGACTTTAAGAAATGCATTCAGACCACTCCCATCAGTGGGAGCATCTTGAGCCTGAGGGATCTGACTACACAAACATAATGAATTTGCCTGTTGAATATAGACTGTAATCAGTGCTCAGTTTTGGGTTGCCACCACAAAATGACTGACAATCAATTTCTGATCAGGAAATTTTCATTTGGCCTGATTGTTTCCAAAGTTTCAGTTCATGGTCAAGTGTCCCAGTTGCTTTTATGACTGTGGTAAGACAGTGTATCCCTTTGCATGGGAAGAAGGGGGTGCTGACCTCAGGCAGCCCTTAAGTGAAGAAGGGAGGCTCACTTGGGTAAACCAAGGTGAGATTCCACAAGTAGATAAATTCACAGATGAGGTCAGAACATTCAGATCTACTCACCTCCCAAGGACCTAGAGATGCTATTGCACTGGGGGCCTAGCCTTCAACACATTAGTTTGGGGGTCATCTTGGTTACATACATCGTAGAGGTTGTAAATATTGATGAATGTTCTGGAAAGACAAAAGATCTAGCCTCGGCATGAAAACTGCAATGACGGATCTGCTTTAAGCTTCAGATTTTTCCATGGAAAGAGCTGTCAACCATACCTGCTTACAAAAGCTTTCTTTGACAAGAGACTTCTATCCCACACGCTTTTTGCTTTCATACAAAGAGCTGTACTTAATTCTTTTCAGAACAATGTCATAGCAGGAAATTCCACAGGGGCTTTTTCTCAAGGATGACATATGTGTGTGAGAGCAAGAGAGGGAGACATAGAGCAAGTGATCTGTCCCTCATCCTGTCACTCAGCTTGAACATCCCGGGTTCAGGCTGATCTTTTCTTCCAGTCGACGCTGAGCATTACCTCAGGCATCTGAGTCACCAGCAGATCTGTTCTAATTTCTGATCTGCACTTTGCAGATAATTAAGTTATTTTCAAAGTGTCTTGCTTGTTTTGTAGATAATGTTTTCTTTCTCTCTCCTTGCTCTTACTGTTCAAGGTCTAAGCAATGTTTTTCTCATATTTTGTAAAAAGCTGATATGAAAGTTGTGATTTACCACATATGTATGCCTGGGGCTATATAATGCTTCATTTATACGTATACGTATGAAACATTGAATAATATCACTGTCCTTGTGAAAATATAAAAATCATATAATGAACATCTGTTTATTAAATCTAGCTTTAAAAATCCATTAATAAAATAACTTGATATTCTATCAGACATTCAGATATCAAATAATAAATTTGATAATATTTTACTATTGACTGATAATTCTCCTATCTTGAATCCTTAAAAACATACTGCATATTAAATTCTGGGTCCACTGCCTGAATGTCTTCTGTTTGGGGGCCCACTTATCTATTGCTTGTGCACCTATTGCCACAACGAAGCCAGCACATTGACCTCTGAGTTCTGCCCCATAGCCCTTCTTTGTTAATTACATTTTCCCCTCTTTTCCTGGAAGATGAAGGTTGTGCTTTGGAGGAAGTCGCAGGGCAGCAGAGCTGTGTACCTGAACTAAGGCTTGATAAGGATGCAAAGTGTTTACTGTGCATTTTACTTTATCTGTTCCCTGTCAGCAGATTCAAGGAAGGAAAAACAAAACAGCAATCACAACAAAATCAAACAAGCCAAAAAAACAAAACAAAACAAAAAACCCCAAAACCCCAACCAAGACTTGCTCACTGATAGCAAGGAAACAATCCACCAAATTTTTAAATTAGAGACTTGGTCTTATATCTAGCCAGTTCCTCCATTAACGAGCTACACGAATCATTAACAGATGCTTATTTCATGTTTGTGTAACAGACAAGTTTTTTATTCAGCTTTGGGGAAAATATATTTGACACCTTCAGAGACTCTGCTGGAGTTTCCAGATGGCTTGCCTTCCATAACCAGTTTCCCTCCCTGGCCCTGTAGGCCATCTTCCTTTCCACCCGCGACACTGTGTCCTCAAGGTAATCAAGCTGCTCTGGCGTCTCATTCTCCCCTTCCCCTTTTTCTGACTACTCCCAGTTCTGCCCTTCATTCTCTGTTTCTTCTTCCTAGCTGAGTCTTGAGAGCCAATGATCTGTTCCCACCCACACACTATTGCCATTATTGCCTGCTGGTGGCAGCAGCCATTGGCAAGTCCGTAACTGAAAAATGATGACTTCAGGGAGATCTCTCCACATAAAGATGAAACAAAACCATGTCTGGGAGACAGAAAAGAACCAGCTATCTTAGAAGTTTTTCTGTTTTGTGGGTTTCTTCTTCAAGGTTTCAATGAGTCCGTTCCTGTTTTCTATATTACTCGGTCCCAGAGCTGACATTACAAAGCCAAAGATGCAAATTCTCTGTGCTTCTGATTGAGAGAAAACTGAGCTTCTGCATGCTAAATTGAAATATCCATGTGTATTCATATGCAGATACTAAACCATAAAACATGCTAATACATTGCATAGTCTGCCAAAATGGGTAAGCTCTGTTCTAATTGGCTTATGGGAATTTATGTAAATTTACTTAATCAAACATCCTCGCAACTTCCTAAAACAAAGAACCCAATTCTAATATTTTATATATGCTAGTCTTAACCCAAAGTAGCAACAATACAGCTAGAGACAGACTATCCCAAGACTCAAAGCATTTATCTGTAAACCAAATGTCACAACTATTTGTGTAAACATGGCTTCATTTGAAAACAGGCATACATATTACCTCACATGTTGTTTGCTTACATGCTTACAAAGACCTCATGATGCTCAGATTTAAAATTTTTTATTATGTATCCAGTTACAAAAAAGTTTACTGACCCTTGCTATAGGGAAGGAATGAAGTCCTGAGTGAATGCATGTTGTCTGACCTGGGCATGGCCAAAGTCAAGAACTCCAGTGCTTAAATCCTTTGGAAATGGCAAGGCTTTCTTCTGGTCCTTGGGCAGATGTTTACAACATGTGCAAGAAACGCCCACCATAGCTTTCTCCTCCTGGATATTTAAATACCTTACAGAAACTGCTTCTAGCCAACATTAGATAAACCTGACTCCTGTTTTAGCCATGTAGTCCCAACTCTTTGCTCATCTGTGTGTATTTAATGCTGCTTCCCAAGAGAGCCCAGTCCACCTCATCCCAGCTTTTGTGTGTGTCATTTTTTTTGTCCTCTCACTACCCCACTAAGGTCAATCCCTGGAGCCATGCAGAGTGTGGCATGTGACACTTGATCAGGATTTGAACCGTGGACCTAAAACACCTGAGTATGAGAAACTTGATTTGGTCAAGAGGGAATATTCCCAAGAGGAACATAAAAATAAAGGCAAAGGAGAGGTTGTGGCATCAGGTGCACCTAAGCATCAGGTCTAGCATATAACATGTGTAGATGGAGAGTTAACCTGTGATCCTTTGGGGAAATTTTGATAAACTATGGAAGTGGGTACAGGCATTGCAACTTCATCATGTTGGGGGCTGTGTTTGGGAGACAGGGAGACAGGTCCTCAGTCTTCAGGCAAGGGAATGATGAATTTGG
The DNA here is from genome assembly GCA_033318265.1 of Phyllotis vaccarum. Classification (NCBI taxonomy): domain Eukaryota; kingdom Metazoa; phylum Chordata; class Mammalia; order Rodentia; family Cricetidae; genus Phyllotis; species Phyllotis vaccarum. Next base: position 136,517,544 of record JARWLC010000002.1, on the reverse strand, counting down.
AAACTTGGAAAATGAAATGATAGATAGATAGATAGATAGATAGATAGATAGATAGATAGATAGATAGATAGATAGATAGATAGATAGATGATAGATACTAGATAGATAGATAGATGATAGATAGATAGATGATAGATACATAGATAGATAGATGATAGATAGATAGATAGATAGATAGATAGATGATAGATAGATAGATAGATGATAGATGATAGATAGATAGATAGATAGATAGATAGATAGATAGATAGATAGATAGATAGATAGATAGATAGATAGGGCAAAGGAGAAAATTGAGGTTAGCACAGCCAAGAGACCAGAGCATGTTCCCATGTGTGCTTTTGATTTAACAGCTTTACGTTACATATAGCCCCCCAAAAGTCAGCAGCTTGGTGATAGACACACAGTTGTAGAGCTCTGGGTGGGTAATGGGATTGTCTGGCTACTCACTTGTGTGGGCCACACCGAAGCTTGCTGAGTTGGCACTTTCCAGCAGCTCCACTGGGAGCCCATGCCAAACAACACACACTCACTCAGGACTTCTCTCACACCCTGCATCTCCCTTTGTGATTTCTTACATGTTTAGGAGGGACCTTCATGCTTATTCTGGGGGCAGTTCACTGCAGTGCTCAGCAGCATCCTGAAGGATAATAAGACATGAGATGGTGATAGCAAGAGGGAGATGAGATGATCACGAAGCCTCTTTGACCAAGAGAAACACAAGCTATGTTTTAGCAAATTAAGGATTTGGAGCTCATCAGAGATTACTTTCACAGTATATTAGCCAGAGAAGCCAATCTGATAGGAAGCCTTTCGAATTTCTAGGCTGTTCTGACTTAAGTGGGCCACATCTGTGCTATCATTATTGTGGGTCTAAGCTCCCAGGAGACAGGACCCAGTTAATTCCCAATTACATCTGCTCTCATTTTAGTGTCTCTGTCATGAACATGTGTAGGCAATCCATGTAACATATTAAATCCTGTCTAAATTGGAGAGCTGACACCCACCCCAAATATTTGTACAGAGCCCATTGGTACTTTGAGTAGTTAGAGAAATGTCCTTTCCTCAGAATGGGAAAGTCATTGGTAGAAACAGATATAGGAAGATGTGACCAGGCCACTAGATAAAAGTGCACAGGCTTTTCCCTTGACCAGTCTTAACTGCTTACTATCCTATATAGTTACCAGACACATCAGAAATATAACTGCTAGGTTATTTCAGTCACATTGTTCAAAAACAGAGTAGCATTTAAAGAAGCAAATATTTGTCCCTTGACTGTGTGCTTCCTTCAAATGCCGCAGTGGCTGCAGCATCATCTGATCCTGGCTCTTCCACGTCTATGCACCTGCCCATTCTTCATTTCCAAATCATCCACAGTCAAGGTTCTTATCCCCAAGCTGTTCAAGGACATGTCACCTTGCCTTAAATCTGCTGACCCTTACAGACAGGGAGGAAGACTGCCTGACAATTCCAGGAGTCTTGACAGAGAAGACAGTTCACCCCTACATATAGACCTTATGGCACAAATGATGGACATAGATCTCTTGAGTTTGTTTTTCAAGTTCTAGCTTAGAAGAGAAAATAAAACAAAATAAAATAAAGACTGTTTTTTAAAAAGGCAGAGAACATTTGGTTTCTTCAAGGAGAACTTAGTTTTCTGGGTCTGAGATGTAGGTGAGGTGGTAGGCAGTGTGCTTGCTTTGTAAGCATCGGACCTGTGTTTGATACTTAGAACCTACATAAAAAGCTGGATGTAGTGTTGCCCACTCAGAGTCCTAGAGACAGCTGAATCTCTGAGGCTCATCAGACAGATAGTGAGATCCAAGCTAATGAGAGACTCTGTCTTAATAGTCAAGGTGGATGGCTTCTGAAAAACAGCGTTTGCCCCACATGCATGCAGAAATGAACACACACACACGGTTTTCTTAGAGCTGCAGTACTCTCTCACTTTGCTAACAATATCAACAGTGGCTTTTTAATATTAACAGTTTGGTGCAACTATGTAAATCAATCAAGTCCATTCCCTCATGCAACCAGCTTTTTATGATCAAGACTAAATTTTGGAGCTCTTTATAATCAAAGTAGAAACCGTTTAAAATTTTGTAAGTTGATGGGGTTTTGTCAGAACACAGCAAGTGACCTTCATCAACAGGGATCTTCTTTCATCAAGCCTTGTACCAGCAGCTGCTGGCTTTCATCAAGGTCTCTGTGGGCTGCTTCTGAGGTAAGCATGAGTTGTTTCAGTAGAAATCAAACCCAAAGTGGTTATGATGTGACCCCTGAGAAAAAACAAAACAAAAAGCCTTTACAACCTTTGTTCTTGAGGTGTTTTTCATCGACTTACTAGTGATCAGGACACTTCTCAAATCTATATGGATAAATACAACTTGTAGAAAGATTTCTGTCAGACAGAAATGCAAAACTTTTTTTTTTCTTTTGTAGACATTTGAGGACTTCTATAGGGTAGTGGAGAAACCCCCAAGCAGTGTGTTTACTGTGCTCTGGGATTCCTGCAAAGTTTGCTAGGGAAATTAACTTTCTCAGTTAAGCATCCCCCACTTTGTTTGCTACATACATTGCTTTATGCAGTTCCATTGTTGATTTCTCATTGATTAATTAACTCAATAAATCTGCTGTGTATTCACTTAAAGATTAAAGGATGATTAATATGCAGTTCAATTTTACCTTTAGATATAGCATGTTCAAATTCTTATAATATAGCTATGATTTTGGTGTCATAAATCAGAAAAGTGTAAGTTCAGCCTGCTTGATGAAATAGATAAATTCACAGCCATCATTATTGACAAACAGTAAAGGTTGGTAATATCTAGCTTCAAAGAAATTCTGAGGAAACTACACCCCATTTTAGGAATGCCTATCAGTGGAGCCAGTCTAAAGAATAGTCTTTACTTATTGAGTAAATTTAAAATTACTGGTAAGGTAGGGCAGACAAGCTCTTCCCCAGGTATGAAGCCTACACACATGCACGAGGACACCCAACCCAGAATGTTAATAGCAGAAATGTTTGTGGCATCAAGCAAACAAACCTGGAGATAAACAATACTGCCCACATCAGATATGTAAGCAAATATGCCACAGCCACATAGACCCAAGTGAAATAGCCAAGAATGGATAATCAGGTTTAAAATTTAAGTCAATAAAGAAGGCAAACATTGTGACTTCATGTAAACAAAGTCAAAGCAAGCAGACTACAAAGCACTAGGTATTCAGTGCATGATAACATTACAAATTAAAAACGTAAGCTTTAGGAGAAAAGTCAAGCTCATGGCTACCTTTAGGTAGGGTACAAGGAAAGATTCAGAATCTAGAAAAAGCCTAGAGAGAAATGTAAAAGTTAGTGGGATCTTTTTTCCCTAAGTTGTGTTGACAGATAATCGGCTTGACTTAGCACTTTGCTTAAACCTTATAAGCAATATGTTGAAACTACTCAGCATTTAGTAAAGAAATTAAAAAAAAAATAGCCTTAGGAAAGAGCCTGAGTGTATAAACTAAAGGATGGACTACAGAAATTAAAGAATGCAAGGCAAGAGGAATTCTGTATGTAAGTGAGCCAAGGCACTACAGGTTACAAATGCACTATGTGTAAAGTAGGCTTAGCACAAAGGGAGGTAGGTCAAGGCTAGGGTTTCTGCCTTAGCCCAGAAAGGAGAGCTGGAGAAAAGTGCTCACATTATTTGGAACCCTACACTCCCCGCTTGCAGGATCTCTTTCCCCTGAGGATGGTGAGACCAACGTTTAAGTTCTGTTGCTACTTGTCTAGGTTCAGAGCTTGGTGCAGGTAAGGGGAAAGCATACTGTTCCCCAAGACATCCTAGTGGGAGATTTTATTGTTCCTCAATTGGCTCACTTTGAATCATGTGAATGCTCTTGACCAGTCATCACATAGGAGTACATGGTGTTCTGATTGGCTAGAACAAATCCCATGTTTTCTCTAGGCTCTTAGTGGGAATGGAATCCACTCAATTTTTGTAACCAAGGATAAAAAGAGAAGTATACCAAGATGTTCTTTTGCAAAAGAATCAAATAAAGACTTGGTGGCAGAATTCTAAAATCTAAAATCTAAAGTCTGAGTTATCTGAGAGAGCCTGGTGAGATGACCTAATGCAGCATAAACCTAACTGAGTGGTTTTTTTTTCCCCTAGAGTCCCTAGGAGTCTACGCCAGGATCATAGGCTTTTGATCCTTTAACGCACTAAGGGATCCCCAAAGAACAAGAAACAGGGAAAACAAAGAGAGAAGGGGGTGGGGTAGAGCATCCCAAGTACATGGACAGATGACCATTGATTGTGGCACATTTCTCTGCCCTTCAGGAACATCTGACAAGTTCTATAAACATCTGTCTTCTGATCTAGGTGGGCTGTACTGATCATACAAATAAAGCTGACCAAAATACTGTGAGATGGGAGACAATGCAGACTACCCAGGTGCAGTGTGCACACATGCTGGGAGAAGAATCACGGGAAGGAACTTCCGGTCTGTGCTTTCTGGAGGAAAAGCACAGTGGGGATTTCCTTCTTTTTGCCTCAGCAGCTTGACAGGCAGTTATAACTCATAGAAAGCTGACTGGAGGCAGCAACCACCAAGTGCCAAGTAGGAGGAGTCTTCCCCTGGATGCCTTGCTGACGTGTCACGTGACTCACTGACCTGCTTGTCTTATTTCTTAGGGCAGGTCTCAGGATCAGGCAATGTCAAATCAGTGTAATTTTGTGACTCCTCCCACTTTGTACTTGGACAAGCAACTGAGCAAAACTAAGGACTGGGAAAGGCTTCATGAGGAGATGAAAGAGTTAAAGGCATCATTTGAGCACGGGGTCGCAATGGGGGGGAGAGGGTGTTGGTGTTACTTAGAATGATGCCCCCAGTGGAGGGGCTCTTCCGACTATGTGAAGTCATGGCTCCCCAAAGGTTAAGTTTTTTGAGAAGCATTCTGCACCACTCTAATGTAGAATTGCTTTCTGGGAGGTCACCAGTGCTGTGGTAAAAGCCCATTTGAAAAAAAGAAAAATCAATCCGAAACATTAAAGTGGAAATAATTCCACGCTCAGCTACAGAAAGTACGAAATGCATTTCATTGATGAAAAGCTTTTAAAATATAATAGAGACCTTCATTTCCTAATCCATAAAATGAGAGGTCTGGGTCAGGAGACCTTGAAGGTTATTTGTCTCCCTTTTATTTGCTCTCAGGAGTCTTAAAATTCCCTTTCCAGATTTTTAAGAGGCTCAGACTTTGGGGTTTGTTAACATCTCTCTGCTGTTTTATATTTTTTTCTGTCTGGTTTTTCCCCATTTCTGCCTGCATTTAGAATGTGGATACGTATGGTCTCCCTGTGTATGATGAGCTGCTGCAACCCCCCTTTGCTAAGCATATGCAACCAAGTTCCTTTCCATTTTTAATAGTCTGCGATTTTCATAATGCCTGCACTTGTTTTTTTTTTTTTTTTTTTTCTATCTGAAAAATAGAAGCAATAATTCTTGCATCTTTTTCTCCAGCTGCTGAGTCTTGGGTATTCGGTATATCAGATGTAAACAATAGCCATGGGACCTCTCCACTGCCCTATGTTCTCAGAGCTCTGCTCTAGACTGTGACAGCCCTGGAATACTTAAGTGTCCCAGTGTTCATTGCTACCCACCTTCCTTGTCTCCAAGCACACAGTCCAGCTCTGACACCCTTTCTCCAAGGTAAATCACAGAATTAATGTGTCTTTCTTACACTCAGCTTCTACAACAGGGCACAAAGACTTCTAGAATACCTGAGGCTGTGGCTTGTCAAGTTCATTCAGTGCCAGCAAGAGGGCCAGCAGGCACATCACCAGCCCTTTAACAGGTGGCCCTTTCCTTCTAGGGCAGATCTCCAAGGCATGAGGCTGGCAAGGCCATCTGCTTGCTTGCCCATCCCTTTACTCTTCTTTGCTACCAATCCAAGGCATTTACCCATCTGAACACATTGTGTAATCTCCTGACAGAAGTCCTAAGTGTCCATCCGTCCTTCCTTTCTTTCTTCTATCCTCCGTTTTTTTCTTTTTCTGCTTCCTTTCCATTCTCTTTCTTCTTTTATCAAATGCTTTTTCACTTGAAGAAAAGTTTGCAGGTTGCTCTGTATTCTGCAGCACAGACTCCAGTTTTAAACAAAGAGAAAAGTACGATTATCACAGTAGTCAGGATAAAGTGAGGTAAATCCATGGCTTAACCAGCTATAAATCCTGGCTGTTCCTTCCAGGGATGGCTTTTGTTAAACAGATAGGTGGCACCTCTACATTAACACTCCTATTATAGCCACACAGGCAGAAAATCCATTCCTGCTTAGAGTGTTCACGGGATGTGTGTGGAGCCCAGCAGGGTTCTGGTAGGTCATGATAAATCTGAGATGCAGCAAGTGAACTCAATTCCTATACAAGCTAGATTCAGGTGAGTGGACGCTTGCCATGGAAGACAATGGACAGTAAGCAAGACTTCCCTCTACGGCCACCTTTTCTCTGTGCACTTTCCCTGTGTTTACAAATTGCTATTTAATTTTAAAAACATGACCAGACAACAATCACTAAGCCATTAATTAGATAAGTCAAACAAGGTCACTGACTATTCTTCCTGGTAGACCTAAGATTTCTACCAAGATTTCTGTAGGCAGAATTTTTGTCAGACCAACAATCAGCTCTGTCCTACCAGCCCACTCCCAAATAACCACACAGGAACTTATTATTCATTATAAATGCTCTGTTGACAGCTTAGGCTTGTTACTGACTAGCTCTTACAACTTAAATCAACCCATATTGTTTTATCTGAGTTTTATCATGTGGCTCCTAGCTTGTTACCTTATTTTCTACATGCTCTGCTTCCTCTGAGTCCAGCTTACAACTCCTCAGGCCCTACCCTTCTTCTTCCCAGCATCCTCCTAGTCTGGCTCTCCTTCCCAATCAATTCCTACCCAACTATAGGTCAGTCAGCTCTTCATTAACCAATGAGACCAATACATATTTACAGTGTATGAAGATTGTTCCACAGCCGAGTTTTGTGCTTGCAAATCTAGGTTTTTATCAGGTGTTTGGTTATTTTTCTCATTTATTTAAAATGGCAACCTTCTAAGACAGATAGGTAACTTCAACTTGTAGTTGTGCTCCAGAAAGTTCATTATCTTGTGCAAACTCATGTTGCACATGCACCTCAAGTTGGTTCACAGTCAGCCTTTGTTACTTCCTCACCAGACAGCCAAAGCACCCCTTCCCTGGCAAGGATGCAAGAAGCTGGCTGTCAATCTGGCTTCTACCCTCTGTAGATGGACTCTTTGGCATTCTATGTGGCTTTGTCGTCATGTATTTGAGCCCCGAGGAGTGTCTCCACAAGCTGGTGACTACTGCTCTCCAAGGTATGTGCCATGTGCTCAACGTTCCTCTGTCCTTCTGCCTGAGCCTGCTGCTCAGTCAGGAAAGTTGCATTATTAATAACACATATGGTGTGAGCTGCAGCTCACTTGTCCATCTGGGGTGCATTGAAAGCTTCTAACAAAGGTAGCAGCAATGCCACCCTTTTTGGAAGATGAAGCATAGGACTAGGAGATCTGCAGTCCCTGATAAGCCACGCACAGGATCTTATGGTCATGGGATTCCCCAGTTCACTTGGCACATGGAATCTGCTAGTCAGACCTTCCATTATCCCTGCCACCCTTCTGGAACAACTTAGTAAAAGGAACCCTTGCTTGTTACAGAATAGGAAAAATATATGCATGGTGGAACTTGCAGCAAAAAAAACCAATGCAGTGAAACCCAACTCAAACTCCTCTGTAACAATGTAACTTTCTTCCTTGAGTTCTAGAACATTAGCCTCCTAGAAGAGTAGACATTAAACTTAATAAATTCTCTTTCTGCTAATCCCCTTCCCAGGTTTTGAAAACTTGACTTTTTCCTTAGGTTCATTTAATTATTCTTAGCACATGTAGATGGGAAAACCTTAAATGTATCGCTGCAGACAGAGGAATGTTGAGAAGGGGTAAGCAACCTTATCTTGCCTGGGCATGACAGCTGTTCTTGGAACCTAGCACAGAAGCTGGATTTCAAGCCAGGGGACCAAGGAACCACCAAGAAAAGATGCTCAAATACCTCAGGGCACTGTATGGAGGAATTCTAGCATACTACAAATATTCCTGAGATGCTGTAAAGTTCTAGCTGTCCCCATCAGCCTCACATGGTCTGAAAAGATGTATGTTCGTAGTCTAAAGGGAAGACACCTCGTCAATGCAAGAACATTAAGCTCTATCTTTGCAAACCCATGCAAAATTGACTGAGACCATGGATGAGAAAGCCAGTCCTGTGGGAGCAGGGAGGGCTGAGGGACAGGAACTGAGGTTTAGAGAACCTCTGGCACCAACAAGGAAAGGAAAACCTTCCAGGATATAGTCTATTTAGAATTTAGGATAATCCATTCATGCTGTCTCTTGTCCTCTAGGGTCATAGCAACTTCTCTAACTCAAAGAAACTTGACTGGTAGTGAACAGAGCAAATAGGGGATGAGAACATGAAAGTTACTTTTGAGACATTCCCCAGGGTCCCATGAAATACTTGCAATGCCTCTTCTACAACTAAACTGTCATGCTTTTATCTGGAAGAAAGCATCAGGAGACAGGCACTGCCCTAGTGTCAAACATAAAAATAAATAAAATGATTTCCACCAGCGAGATGATGTCTATTAGAGGGTGCAGACATATAAACTAGCCCTGTCAAAGTTTCTGGGCCAGCCTTTCCAGCCCAGCCCTGAGGTTCGGACCCATTAACAGCCCCACTGCCACTTTGCCCCAAATAATCACAGTCTTTTATTAATTTCATGCTGATTGGCCCAAGTGGCTCAGTAGCTTTCCTCAGAGCTGGTCTCCTTACCTCTGCATTTTCTGGCATCTCTGCTCTTCCTGTTCCCAGAGTTTTCTCAGTCTTGTAGCCCCGCCCACACTTCCTGTCTGCCTTCTGGCCAATCAGCATTTTATTAAACCAGTAGGAGGGACAAATATTTACAATGCACCAGAACATAATCCCACAGCATTTATTCAAGACACTGAGGAACTTGCTGGGTAGTTATTTTAAAAGCCCAGGAGGGGAGTCATCAAAGACTAAGGTTGGAAAGTTTCTGTAGAAACACCAGGTTGAGAATGAACTCCAGACTACTTAGTGACTAAAGCCATCCGGATTGACTGGGATAAGTACTCAGAGGCAGTCTGGAGGTGAAGCATGAAGCTGTGTAAGTGTACGGCTATGGTGTCAGTGAGATACACAAACAGAAATGTCTGCAAGAAGGACTAGAGAGATGACCCAGTTGTTATGAGAAGTTGCTCCTCCTGCAGAGGATCAGAGTTCAGTTCTCAACAGCTAACAACAGCTTATGTGACTCCACCTCCAAGGGATCCAATAGCTTTTATTGGCTTCCAAAATCACCGTACACAGGTCATACACATAGATGCACACAATATACACATAAACAAAGATGACATAAATCTATTTTTAAAGATCACATCCAGAAGATAAAACTCTAATAAACGGAAAGAAATGACAAATGCAAAAATTGGAATAATGTCCCCTCCTCTTAGGCTAGAAAGGGCCACCACTGCAGAAAGGTGCACCAGGGACACATGCAATACAGGCTACATCTTTTCATTTATAGATTAAAGCATTCAGAGGCAGTAACAGAGGTAGATTACATATGGTTGTCACTTAGATTAGTTTTAAAGATTTGACACATTCGATAATAATGTTTTAAATAAACCACATGACTAGGGATCAAGAAAGTCTACAAATGGTTACATGTATATATGTATAGATGGTGTATTTAGTACCTCTACAATTTTTAGGCAACCACAGCATCTTGGAACAGATCTCCTGTGTGAAAGAAGAGACTGACCATCATATAGTAACATAGAGTTTCAATTCCGTCTCCATTTTATGTCACTATCTGTTATCTGCCCTATCTGTCTAAGATGGCAGTTCTCTACTGCCTTTGTTTGGTCCTCAATCATAATATTGTGAAGACTTTTCTACCTCAGTTACAGAATAACTATTTTATAATTGTGGTTCTTCTTATTAATAAGTAAAATTCTTGCTAATGCCTTGTCTTGACCTCATTTGCTGACATTTCAACCCCAAGCACTATTCTTTAAAACTTATCATATGGGGCTCAGAGGATGGAACCCAGTGGTAGAGGGCCTCCTTAGATTACCAAGGTCATCAGTCAGTTGACCTCATGAGCCCCCTCAAGTTATCATTCTCTACTAAAATGCAGCAGTGTTTTGTGGTGCTGTGTGATCTGTTTGCATGGCTTTTGTAGCCAGGAGCTCAACTGTTTTTGCATTTCATCTTCAAGTGGTAGCTTCCTGGCTAGCTTACAGAAGCAAAACGTAAGATTATCTTAAAAGCTTGTAAAGTCCAAATAGGACTATTTTTTAAAAAAACATTGTAAGTTGGTGAATGTAGTAGATAAAACAGAAGAAAAAATGAGAGGAGAGGCTTTAATACATCTTCACAGAGTAAATATGAGTGAGAACAGTGTGTTTGGGTATGAAGTAATTGCTCCATTAGACTGCCCCTCCTTTAACAATGGAGAATATCACATCACACACAGCACAAACAGTAGCTACCTGAGGGCACTATCCACTTAGTAAAAGCAGCTCTCTTTCCATCATAAAGAACAAAGAAAATAACATGAAACATCCCTGGCCCCAAATGCTGAAAGAGAACCCAGAAAATCAGGATGCTAAGCGGAAGCTCTAATTCTGAATACAAACCTGTTCAGTACTCTGGAGATCCCCTGATAGACACATGTGCAAAACTAATTGGAGCATCCCCACAAAAGGCCCCAAACTGGATTCCTATGGTATGTGCTCCAGCCCATGGGAACAAGAGTGGAAGTCTGAATCTAATTGTGTTAGTGTTTTGATGAAACAAAGCATAAATAATATCCAAGAAAAATAAAACAGCCCAGAGTAATCACCCTTTAATGGTCATGTTTAATACACCTCACCCTTAGCTCATCTAAACAAACCAAGAACGGCAACCTACTCTCAAGGAAAAGATAATTTTGAGACAAATCCACATGTTAGAATCAGCACATACAAGACCAACAAGTTCTGTTCTTACAGATGGCCTGAGTTCAGTTCCCAGTTCAGGCAACTCACAACCTCCTGTAACAGCTACGGGGCATATGATACCCTCTTCTGTTCTCCACTGGCACCTGCATGCATATGAATATACCTATAAGCAGGCACACAAGGGTACATACAATTAAAAAAAAAACCTCTTTAAGAAAGTCATTATTGAACATGTATCCAACGAGGTAAAGAAAAACCCATTTGTAATATAGTAAAATAAAGAATCATAATGAAAATATGGAAGAGGACCAAATGAAAATTATATTGCATAACTATTGAAATATTATAAACACATAGGCTTAATTATCAGCAAAGATTAGTGTAAGCAGTACTTTGTTATGCTATGAGTGACGTTATCAAACACAGGATTCCTTTGTTCAATGGTTTTCTGAGACATGAAACAGTCACATGACCTACACATTTTACTCTTGGGATTTCCCTCAAGATAAATGACATGCATGTTCCATCAAATATTCCAGTGTTTCATTTTTTATTTTTCCCACAGCATTTAGGTAGAAACCACCTAAATGTTTATTGGCAATGCATAAATGGACATAAAGCAGTTTGTTCATACATGGGAAGGCACATATGAATAGACTGTAATGAACGTCAAAAGCCCTGTGCCAATATAAGAAGACAGGCAGAGAAAGAAATTCAAAACTGTCCACACTATTTTTCTGTTCTCATAAAATTTTAGGAAATGCAAAACTAATTCTTGCTGACCAGAATTTGGTCCAGCAACTGGGCGTTGCTGGGAATCAGAGTGAGTTGGGTTGCAAGAATGTCTGAAAACATTTTTGTGAGTTATATAAATGTCCTTGAGCTTGATATGGCAGTGACCTTACTGTTTGTGTATTTGTCAAAATGCATCACACTGCACTTTAAGTGAAGCAGTTGGCTTTGTGTAAAATACCTAATAAAACTGAGTCTTAAAAATTCATACTATATTGGGAATCAGAGCAAAGCATGACAAAGAGGATAATCAAATAACTGAGGAGCCAGGTAGAGTTCAGGAAGAGAGAAAACACAGTCACCTTGACAAATAAGTATATTCAATATTTAATCTGAGTATATTGGGTTCCATGTTCTTCAAAAGCCCAGTAAAATCCAATTGATGGATGAAAATCTTCTTGTGCATGTGGCTTGATATTGAATGTAATAAGAAAAGCATACAAAGGTCAAATGAATGATGCACAAATTCTATGATTTTAGCAAAAAGAAGCTTAAATTAGAGGAATGTAAGCATAATGTCTCCCAAATGTGAAAAAAGCATGATAAAGCAAATGTCTCTGTGGTTTGGACTGGAGGTGTGAGGCAATAGTACTCACATCTGAATGGCCATATATATGTGACTAAGTAAGTGGGTTGTAGCTGTAAGAGCCGTGAGCACGACATTTCTTGGGTCTTGAGTATGAACATGGATGGATACATCAAAACATGGGCAATATGTCAAAATCTTAAGAGGGCTCTTCAAAACGTCTACCCCAGCTCACTGACTCTTACCTCTTGAGTGTGGCCAAGGTGAGTGCCAAGACTGGGTCTCTTAGGGGCACTGCATTGCACTGCAGAGGAACAATATATTCATTCTCTCTCTCTCTCTCTCCCTACCTCCTTCCCTCCCTCTAATTAGCACTTTATCCACTCAGGTCCTACTAGTCTCTTTTGCAATTGCAAGTGGCCCTGGTGGAGTTGCTTGAATCTTGGCATTCTCTAACAGGACACTTGTCTGACACAAACTCCACCAGGCACAATGATGCTTCTTGAGCACACACCAGATAGGAGTCTCTGGGAGGTGCATCACTAGTCTCCATAAAGCCAATCTGAATCTCACTCTAGAACTGCCCTTTCCTTATTTCTGGATGAAGGAGAAGGGCCTGCTTCCAGACATGCCTCCAGATGCATAGATCCTGGCCTATTAGAAATCCTCTAACCACTCATCTCCTTTCTGTCTACAAAAGGACCATCTCAGTCCTTGGATTTGTTGGGCTGTTGAAACCACAGAATCAAAAGAATAGCCATAAAATGGCAAAAGACAACCAACCATCTGTGTGTATGTGTGTGTGTGTGTGTGTGTATGATCAAGACTTAATTGCTTCTTGAACGTGAAAATTAAAACAGAATGTTTATTCATCTTAGTAAATAAGATATTTTGGAAAATATGTCACTTTTACATTTCTGTGGGGATCTATTTTCCATTCTGAAACACATCTCACTTAATCGCTGGGAACTAAACCAGAGTCCCAATAAAAGAAAGAGATTTCACTATGCACCACAGAGTAGGATAGCAATAAAGCAGGGATTAGACAGTGCCTCATTTAGAAGCCTGGAAGGAAAGGGTGCCAATATTTGCAGCATTAAACAAGAGATGCTTCTTCGAGGTATGCTGCATGTACATTTAACCTGGTTTAAATATTACATGATATTTATACATATCAGATGTATACAGGTAGAAGCATCAGATGGTGCCCTGTTAATATCATATATTATGAATCTACTCACATCAATTAAATATTGGAAATAGTAATACACTGTCAAGATAAATAAAATGGAGTATATCATTTCTTAGTTAACATTGCTTTGGTATTATTTCCTTACATGTCATGTATTGTTCTAATGTTTTTGTGCACAAGGAGGATTAATCCTCAAAGCTTCGTGGGTTAGTTATTGTTCATCTTTGCAGAGACAAAGAGAACAAGCAAGAGGAGGAGGAAGGAGAAGAAAGAGGGGTGATGGTACAGAAGGAGGTGCTAACAATCTCCCAAGGGCAGCACGTATTTTTGCAGCTGAAGCTGAGATTTCAACCCGGCAGTGTGTCTCCAGACATCACCCTTTGACTAAAACCCCATGTTTTATTGACTTTGTGGCTGTTACAATGGGTGAGTTAAAACTGTGAATCAGCTGTGGCTGAACATAAAACAGGTATTCTATCAAGAGAAAACAACATGGACTTTCTCACCCTTTACCAGTGCCCTAGGACTGTGGGGGATTTAAGGCTTCTTGTTACAAGTCATTAAAAGTATTAAAGAGGAACCTTAGATCAGACCTTAAGGAGGCAGCTGGCAAGTGCTGCCCCAGTGAGAGGTCCGCCCTGCTGTGTCTCCACATATTTTTCTCCATATATATTTCTTTTGGATCAGAGGGATATGAAAAGAGGAAAATTAAAGTCAAACCACCTGCCAGAAGATCCAAGTTGTAGTTCTTTTTCTGGAAACAAATGACCTTGAAATTTCCATTTCTCCCCATGGACCTAAATTGACTTACCTAGAATATGAAATTTGTCCCATTGGTTTGAACAGAAATTATTGCTGGAGTGTCTTTTATGCAACAGAATAATAAAAAAAAATTCTTTACCAGGTGAATAACTCCTAGCCCTGTGGAACTCACTGCCCCTGTATCTACAGTGCAATGGAATAACTTCTGTGATTCACAGCTGCAAAGTGAATACTTTGGGTGGAGCAAAGCAAGAACCAGGTATGAAAAAAATCCAACAGTGCTTATAATGCAAAAATTAATGTTGAAAGTCTTCAACAAAGGCTAAGGAATTACACTACTTAGTCTAAAAAATATACCATCATGATGAGGTGTGACTGCTAGATATCAGCTCCAAGTCTACAGGCACACTGGATATTGCTCTTTGCTTGCTCCATTAGTCAGGGTTCTCTAGAACAACAGAACCCATAAAACGGATATATCTTAAGAGAGGAGTTAGAATGTCTTCCATGTGACGGTCCATGTCTTCCAGTCATAGTCTTTTTCACATGAAAGAGACTGAGAACTCAGCAGCTCTTTGGGTATCCCACTCAGGAGCTGGAGGCTTGGAGGTCTACTGGGGAACCAGTGGCCTTCAGTCACCGTGGAAGGCAAAAAATATTTTGGGTTCTCATGTTAGCAAAGGATGAAAGAAGAAGATAAAGAAGGATTGGGGAAGAGGAGCCCTGTGTCTGGGCCACTGCAGGAAGATGTCTCCCTGAATGAGTGTGGGCCTTCCTACTCAGATTAAGAAAATTCCTCACAGGCATGCCTAAACATTTGTCTCATATATGATTCTAGATCCTGTCATTCAATATCATCTGTCACAAAAACTGATGCACAGTTTGGATCATGTGACAATATGCCAAGTGGCTCATTAGTCAATCCCAGGACACCACCCCTCCAAGAGTTACTGATCTAGAAACAGGGTAGATGGATTTCATTCAGCCCAGTAGGATGATTCTGGAAAATTCTATAAAAGAATTTCTCCCTGATGGAATGAAAAGATCACAAGAATAATTCTTCTTCTACTTTTATCAGTCCTTCTTCTGTCTTACTGTTTGGGCACTCCTCTAACCCCTGCCCCAGGCCCAATCTCATGAAGAGCTCATGTTTAGTGCTGAAGTAACAATCTAGAGCTAGTACGAGAGGACAGGAAGATTCTAGATACAACTATAAGCTCAAGGCTAGAGTTGGTGTAATAGTCCAGAAACTTGTTCACTCATTGGTAGAAGATAAAGCCATATGGTTTAAGCTACTCTTAGCCAAGTTATTTTTACTTGCGCTAAATGCATTTGTAGCTCATCCAAAATATTTTTGCAGTACTACACTTTCCACTTATGAGCAAAAAAAGGTCACATCTAGTGAAGAACTGCTCAGAAAGATCCATTTCTGAGGTCTTCTAGACTACAGTTAAAAAGTTTTAACTTAAAGGGAAACCATGAGTCAAGATAACCATTCCCCTTATCCAGAAACCGAGGCACTTGGCACATTTTCCAGCATGGGCCTACCCTAACAGCATAGTTATTGAATGCCTTGTGAAACATTTCCCCCTTTATTTACATGAAAAATTGCCAGGCTCAGCCAGGAACAAAGATGGCAAAACAGGACATATTTCTTTGTCCCTCTCCCCCTGACTGAGTGTGTGTGTGTGTGTGTGTGTGTGTGTGTGTGAGAGAGAGAGAGAGAGAGAGAGAGAGAGAGAGAGAGAGAGAGAGGAAAGAGAGAGAGAGAGTCAATCCTGGGTTGGTAGTACTTTCTATGTAGATCATTCCGACTTTGAACTAGTGACAATCCCCCTGCCTCAGTCTCCCATGTGCAGGAAATAATGCTGAGAGACAATATATCCAGTTGTTGACCTTTTGCTGGACACTGGGTGAAAAGAGATGTGATAAACTCCATAACTGTGCTCATACTCTCACACTATGGGACGTAAGCACATGGTCTTGGAATGGATGAGAACAGGGCATGATAGTCAGCAGGTCCTATGAATAAGGGATTTGAACTATACTTTAATCACTATGTCAGAGAACTGTGACAGGAATAAAGTGTCTCTGAATAAAGTGACTCCAGGGACTGTGGAGACGTTAGAATTTATCCATGGTGTACAATCATCCAAGCTGAGTAGTTACTTGCTCGGTAACAATTTTTTTTTTTTTTTGAGAGATTAGAAATTGCTGAGGAAGCATGTGCTAAATTATTGACCAGCTGGCAGGAATGGACATGAGGAGCTCCAGTTTCTGAAGAGGTTAGTACTTTTACATATGACATTGAAGAGAGGAAGGGTATCATGAGGTGAAAGAAATTTGGGGACGATTAGGCAAGTACTGGCGGGAGTCTTCCAAACCCCAGCTCTGCTAACTGCATTCTGAGAGGCTCAAGAGATAGAGCCAATTATTCCAATTGTTTCAGAAGGAGAGAATAATGTGGCATTGCTCACACTCATGGAAGCACACAGCAAGGGAGCCTGGGTTGGGGGAGGGTAGAGGCAGAAGAGAGTTAGAGGAACCAGAAGGAACAAATGGATGTAAAATGGATGTCCCTCCTTTAACAGAAGCAAACTTCTAAGCACAAAGACTGAAGAGGAAACCTCTAGAAATATTCCCGGGATGTTTTGGGTCAGGAAGACTTTACCTCAACTCCTTTGCAGAAAAATTTAGAACTACAAATAAAGCCAGACAAACTTTGTGAGTACGGTCAAGCCTGGAGTCTTGCTTCCAGGCTCTATATCTGTGCCAAGTATGCTCCACCAGGAGGGATTTCCTGTCCACATACGATCAGAGGGAGAGGTATGGCAAGGTGTTATGTACAGGTAGTTATCATCTGGATTGGCATTGGTTCCCCATTTTGCGGCCATATCAATGAAGCCTCTTCTCTATATACTGAGCCTAAAATAAATGAACCTTATGTTCCACCTTCCTCTACACACAGCTTTTCTGTTGTTATTGATGTTAGTACTGTGGATTTGGCAATGCTGGGGACAGAACCCAGAGCCTAATGAATATTACACAAGTGCTCCATCCTGGGCTATTACTACATTCCCATCCCTCTCTGTACATTTTCACACAAATATTCTACTTTGCAAAAAAAAAAAAAAAATCCCTGCATATTTAACGTACTTTGCTTCTTCAAGGACCTCCAGAAATATTCTTGGTCATACATTCCCAGCGCGATACCACCACTAGCGAGGAGGTGAAAATTGATTCTTGACTAGATAAGAAAACCTTGATATTACAATGTTTTTGTGCCCTTGCCGTGAGCCAGTGTACATAAATAGATGTGCTGAGTCTATGAGAATTTCCTAAGATAGAGTAGGGGAAGTTTTAAGAAAATGTTTTTACACTTCTTATAGACACATGACTTCCAAAGTATAGAGAAATGGTTAAAAACAAAGCATCCTACCAGAACACTAGATTCCAGAGCCCAAGTTCAGAACAGCTCGTGAGCTGCAGGGTTTAGCTTTGTAGTCCATATGCCACCTCTGTCCTGTATAAGGTTATCTCTATACAGATGAACATGTGCTGCCACAAGTACAGGGAGGTTTGTTACTCAGTAAGAGGCCACTGGTTCTCTGCTGAAAAATAGGTGGAAGACAATTCTCTGCAGGCCTCTAGTATCTTGATGAGGTACTGACAAGAGTATTTGCATATTATCTCAATGAACTCTTTGTAGGATGACATCCATTATAGATTTTTTTTAAAAGCCAGTGTCTGTCTTGGAGAAAGGGTAAATTCTTGTTTCTTGACCAGGATAGTGAAGATAATGTCTTCTCAAGGGCAAAAGTGGCTCATGTTTGCTAAAGACATCTTTGTAAGACTGGGGTTTCTCTATCCTTAATATTCCTTAGCTAGTATAAACTGAATCAATGCATATCATGTGGTCATAGTAGCATCTCCCTATATTTTATGTGGGTCACAGAGAGAAAAATGACACTCCATGAATCGAATGCTCATGGTTTCTACTGTGCCATGGTATCTTGTCTTCCACTAACATCTGTGAGATGCAAGTAGTCAAATGCATTGGCAAAATCTCCCATTCTTTGTGGTCTGGAACAAAAAAGAAAACAATTTTTCCCCTTTTTTCAGGAACAAGGAAGCAAATAAACTAAGGTGATAGAGGAAACTCCCCTTCTTTGGTATACATTCTCCAGCCATATCATAGAGAGTAAACCATGCCCACAAGTCTGCATTTAGAAGGAGGATGTGGAGACAAGACAGCATTGCCTCAGCCAAACTTGCCATGTGGCAGGTCCCTGGCTGACACAGAGGACCCTTCCACTCAGTTTTCCAGAAAGCCGGGGGGGTGGGGGGGGGGGTGGGGGGGGTGGGGGGGTGGGGGGGGGCGGAAGTGAAGCTCCAGTAACTGTATTGAGGGCAGGGTGGAAAGGTCGGCTTCGGCTTTTTGTGATGTAGCATTTTTATTTGACTGAAGTGGAGTTTTTTAGTTCAGTAACCAGTTACATGTAGCCAGAGAGAAAAAGATCAAGAAATAAAAACAAATTCCGTCTGTGTTTTAGGTGTCCCACAGAAAAGAATGAGATATAGGTCTTACATCTGGGAGCAAGGTTTCAGTGGTAGGTGGGAGTGTGATGCACAGTAACTTCCTAGATTGTTGTGCGCTGTTAGAGGCTGGCACATGTGCAGATTTGAGCTGCTCCCTGTCCTCCACTTCAACCCCAAGTGTGTTTGTCTCAACATGTGCTCCAGGACCCCTATCCAAGGATAAGCTGCCTCCACCAACTCTGTGACAGGGAGAAAAGAGAGCAGCCAGACATTCCAAGAGCAACTCGCTGTCCCTGAACACGGGTAGAAGGGAAGCCATTTCTCACAGGGACCACACTGGTTTTTTTTTGCAATCTAAAAGTGTCAGCTTTGGGATGGAAACCACAGCTTCCACCATGGGAAACTCAGCCACAGGCAGGAATTTTAATTGAGAACTCCAGCTGGTGCCTCTGCTTCCCAGGTCGATTTCTGCTGGGTGTTTGTAAGCTCCCGAGGATGCTGTTTTCCCATCTTCTCCCAGCCAGGCTACCCCAGTCAGCTCTTGACTGCTGTGAACTTCTGATTCATATTCTCTCTCTTTCTATCTCTGTGTCTCTCTCTCCCTCCCCCCTCTCTCTCCTGCTGCTTCTGTCTACCCACTTACTACTTGATTTTATTCTTATACTTTTGTTCACTATAGACTTAATACACTTTCCAAAATCTAAAGCACAGCTATTATAGACCATCCTTCAGACTGTACAAAACAGGGGATATGAAGAGAAAGAAGGGGAAAGGAAACAATGGAGAAGGGACCTGGAGACCCTTGGGCACCCATCTAAAGTTTATGCTGATGGACTTACTAGGAAGGAACCAAATGAGGAAATTAAATGGTAATCTTCTGATGGACTTTGAACATGTTCATTGTACACTACTGTACTATTTCTGTACTAGGAATTATATATAACATGATTATTTTAATGTTAACTAATGATTTGAGGATCCAGTAATCCTAGGCATATATATATATATATAGTGTCCCAGCTATAAAGTAACTCTCCTTTCTTGACAATTCATTGAGGTATAGCCTCTGTCCTTGCCATTGTGGTGTTGAAGAACAAACAAAGTCAGAAAATTGACATCAGTAGCATGCTCTCCGAGAGAGTTATGTTTTTAGTCCCCAAGCTCACAATCCTGGCCACTGTGACTCTATACTTTCTCTCTAACGCTCTTATATTCCTCTAGACATTTGCAGGACTCCTGTCCTCAACCTTGACCTCCGATTATGAACATTTAGATAGTGTCGACTGAATCTCAAGTGTTCTGGTGCTATTTAGTCACACTTCTCTGGTAGCTCAGCCTTGTGACACTTTTGACAGAAAACAAGAAGAGCTGTCTTTGTCATTCTTTTTTTTTTTTTTTTTTTTTTGCAATATCAGAATTTATTGCATAACAAGAAATACAGGGTATGGCAGCTTGATTGGCAGAACTTTGCTAGGTATCCTGGTTGGGGCAAACACAGGCTTTTTCCTATAATTAGTCTTAATTACTAATACCAAGTCTCTTAGCATATATTACATTTTACACAGCAGTGTGTGTGTATGTGTAGGTTACAGGATGGCAATGGTTAAAGAAGCAAGTAGTTTTGAAGGCCAGAGTTAAGCTAGCAGAGCATGAAGTAAGGGACAGCATTGGGTCTGAGCAGGTGGGTGGATGGCAGGTCCAGGCAGGCAAATGGGAGTATAGACAATGATCTAGGAGGCCATGTGAACATGGGAGCCCATGCTGAGCTAAAGTTTCTGAAAAGGTTTTATAGTCTCTGTTTGCTACTCTCTTGACACACATAGCAAGTGGTCACCTCACAGGGAGTAAGGACTGACCCCACCCACTGCTTGGTGTCCACCTCTTCATGAGGTCTGGGTAAAGAAGTTATACCCCTTCTCTAACTCTCTTTTCTGATAAGCCCTTGGGCCTGGTTTTCCTGATATGGTTGTAATGCACATATGTGTTCCCACAGCACCAATGAACCCCAGTAAGTCTATAAAGTACCTCTCTTTGTGCCATGTAGGTGGCAGTACACAGATAGTGTCATTTGAGTATCCAAAAAGGTGCAGAGTCATTGTTCATCAGACAAATAGAATCAAAGTTGCTTGTGAAATGGTGTGTCTCAGGGCAAGGCACAGTATGAATAACCACCATTCAACACAGTGTGAAGTAATTTGGAGAAGGGACCAGCCTGATATCCACATTATAGCAATCCCCTTGGAGGTGTTCTTAAGGCCTGCACACTACAGGATCCACCTGTAGTAGTTCCAATTTAAAAAAAAAAAAAAAAAAAACAACAAATACAACATTGTTGTTATCATTGGGATTTTCATACAAACATAGAACGGATTTTGATTCTATCTACCTCACTTTTCCCCCAGTTCTTCCTTGAATTGCCATTCTCAAGCCTGTTCAGACTGAAGAGTTGCTTTTTATTTATTGATTTATTTTCTGATTCCCTCTAATTAATTTGTCTGATGAATTCTTTGTCTCTTGATATGAAGATTGGTGACTTTAGATGGAGCCCAAAAAAGTTGAGTGCCTGCAGAGCATCTTTGGACTGTCTTCTTCACTCTCCTGAAAATCTCAACGAGCTCTGAATTAAAAGATGGCAAAGCAAAGCCAGCCAGTGGCTGGGATCCAAAGAGCCATGTTGGGTTTGCTGCCATGAGTCTATGACTTTGCTTTCCTCAACTGTATCAAGGTTGCACAATATAGAGATATCTTTCTGTTATGGTTCAGTGGGGGTCAGATGACACAGTGAATATGCTGGCTTTAACAGATTGTGTGGTAAGTGTTCAGAAATGTGCTCTGCTTCTCATTATTGTTCCCATAAACAGGTTCCTTACTGAGTCCCAGAAAGACTTGTAGAAGTCAGAGAGGCCACAGTGTCCTAAGACTATCTACAGAACGCCATCAGTATCCCTACACAGATCCCTGGACACTGTTCTCAGTAGGGATCTGTGGGATTCCCAAAGCAGATGCTCACCAAATTATTTTCATAATTCCTTGTCTATAATAAAAGTTTTGAAGAGTCAAAAGAGGAGAGGAGGGAGCTTATAGCCAAACTGCATTTTCTCTGTGTGAGTGCGTGTGTGTGACTATGTATGTGAGTATGTGTGTTTGTGTGTGCTTGTAAGTGTGCATGTGTATAAGAATGTGTGTGTATGGGAATGTGTGCATATGTGTAACGCTGTGTGTTTATGTGAGTGTATGTAAATGTGTAAGTGAATTTTAGAGTGTAGTTGTGTGGATGTAAATGTGGATGTGTGGGGTATATATTGCGTGTGAGTACATGTGTGTATGCAAGTATGTGTATTTGTGTGTGAACGTGTGAGCATATATAAGTCTGCAAGTGTGTACGTGTGTGTGTTTAAACAAGGTTATGTTTTAAGTCTTCCACAGAGCTTTTTTTTTTTCCTTGAACAGGTTTTACACAAGGACATGAACAAGGACAGAATCCTGAATCCACAAGGCCGCCTCCCATCATACCTTCTCCACCATGATAAACACTATGAGCCAAAATAACCCTTTCTCCATGAAGTAGATTCCCATCAGGTATTTTGACCCAACAATGTGAAAAGTGATACTGTAGGAAGCTGGTACCAAGAAGGGAGGCATTGCTGTGGTAAACCTGATACAGTGGTTTCTGGTCTTCAGAGCTTGCTTGTGGAAGGTATGTGAAGGAATTAGTAGGATCAGACTGTGTTCCTGTGCATGGGCTGGCACCTTGGAGCCCATTCTCTGCAGAGGAGCACCTAACCCCGTCTTGACTTTGGGATGAGTAAATAAATCAGACTTGCCTTGAGTGGATGTGCCACACTGAGCTGACCCACCTTGGGACTTCTTGCTCTTTTGGTAGAGGGAATGGGTGGATGGGAGGGACAAGGCTTAGGGATGACTGGGAGGGATTGGGAGGGAGGAAGGGAAGGGAAGCAGGGGAATACATACATAAAAATGGCATTTTTTAATTTAAAAAAAAGCCAAAGAAGCCACAGATTGCCACAGGAGAGCATAATGGGCCCTTTTGGTAGGAGTTCAGGGACCAGAATGATAATAAAATGTGAGCTCCGAAGGCTGTGATGGTGAGGTTTCAACACTCTATCCGAAACTGTTAGCTGGAAGCAGCTGGAGACAGAGCAATTGGATAAATGTGGCCAGAGTCACCTGCAGCTTAAGAGGAAGCTGATTCCAGAAACACTCAAAGGAATCCAGGAAAAGCACGTTATATTGCAAGCTGCTATTCCACAACAGCCAAGTACTATTTGCAGCTCAGTGTGGGCACTTTAAAGAGGAAGGTAGGGAGAGGTGATGGGCACAGTGTGCACCCAGAAACACTACTTCCTGTCTTCTCCATCTCTCCTTTTGTTCTCCACCATGGGCATTGGATATGAGCTACCACCATGGAAGCAAATCATTTAGGCAAACCCAATTCAGAAGGTGGGTAGGAGCAGAGGGCTCACTCCACACCTGCAGTGGACTCTGCCCAGCAGCTGTTCCCAGTTCCTCAGCCACCGGGAAGTGATTGGATCACAGGGTCTCCTAGCAGCAGATCTGTCTAACAAGGGGAGTAAGTAAAACTTCATAAATGAGGATTTGGCTCCATGTGTCACCTGGAGCAACAGAGTGAATGGTCTCTCCAATCTATCAGCCACTGAGTGCCAGGAGATGTATGTGACAACTGATGTTCAATTCATCACATGCCTGCTGTTCTAGCTGCAAAAAAGTGGAGAAAAAAAATCTATAGCTGGTAACTCTGGCCTGTGATTTTAACATTATTGGCCAGCGATCATGCAGAATAGTGGCCAGGCAGTTACCTTTAATAAAACAGCTTTAAATCTAATCCGAAGGTAACAATTCAGTGTCCTTCATAGAAGGCCACTTCCGGGCTTGGAGACACATCTGTGTATCCCAACGCAAGCATGCTGAGCGTTTGTGTGTTTCCATTGCTTGGGTTACTTGAAGTAAGGTAGATAAATATATGTGATGACAGTAACTAGTCCTTCCTTCCAACTCCAAGAAAAATGAAAAATATTTAATTACCCTTCAACATTATGTAAAATTGTTTAGAGAGCTGTTATCCAATCATACTACATCATTACTGGCTGTGATCTCTGGAAGCAGAGAATGTACTCATTTGAAGGGCTTGGTTTTGTTTTTTTTTCCAGTCAAAATTTCACTTTGTAGCCCTGACTAATCTGGAATTGGCTCTGTAGAACATGCTGGCCTTGAACTCAAATATCTGCCTACCTCTGTCTCCCCATTTGGTGGGATTAAAAGTGTGTACTACCTCTACACCCACTACTCTGTGGTTCTGTTTTTAAATTTTTCTATATGTTCAAAATTCCTTAATAATAGCTGTATACTATTTTATACTTTTATTTTTAAAGATATGTATTAGATTTAGTTATTTTATGAGGGTTTTCATACACATACATGTGCCACAAGGATGCCAAGTGCCCATTAGACTAGAAGAAGGTATCAGATCCCCTATAACTGGAGCAATAGATGGCTGTGAGCCACCAGGTGGGGGCTGGGAACAGAATCCCAGTCTTCTGTAAGAGCAACAAATGTTCCTAACCATTGAGCAGTCTCTCTAGCCCTTTGCATATCATTTAAAGAAAACTATTTGCTTTAAAGAGTAGGGTGTGAAATGAAGAGGAAAATGAGTAGTTTTATCACAGGAAAGAGAAAAGATAAGACATAAATGCTGTGGCAAACACACTTAACAAGCCAAGAGCAATGGTCAGATCTAAGGCTACCTTGCCAGACACTCCTGTTCTCTCAATCCTGAACTTTCTTGAATCTCTGCCAGGCCAGGACTACCTGCTTTCTTGCCTTTATTTGTGCTGACAATAACAGACAGAAAGCATTGGGGTATTGGACACCAAATAGAGAGTGACCCCTAGAAGATCCTGTCTTCCTCTGTGGCCTATCATGACACACATAGACTCCCAGGCATTCCCCATACAGGGACAGACTGACACTTCTTGAAGGATGATCCTGCACCACAGAAAGTGCTTTTCCAGCCTCACAGCACTGATGTCTCCACCACTTTCCCATGACATAGAAAATACCCAGGCTGTGTAGATTTTACCTGTTTCAACAAGAACATGTTTCTTGGTTAAATTTGAACAATGTCATCTAACAGACTCTTCAGCCTGCAGCTCATTCTCCTGACACATTTTCATGCCATTGTCCCACTATTCTACTGTTTGATTCCCTTTTTATCTGCTGACTGAGGGTGAAACCCAACGCTCTGTGCATGGATTACAAGACCCTTCAGTATCCACCCTCATTTAAGAATGCCAGGTTTTGCCAGTCGGGGGGCCTTTCACTCCAGCATTTGGGAGGCAGTGGCAGGCAGATCTCTTTGGGTTTGAGTCCAGCCTGGTCTACAGAGAAGTTCCAGGAAAGACAACCAAGGCACAAAAAGAAACCTTGTCTTAAAAACAACTAACAAACAAAAATCAAAACAAAAACCAGTTTCTCTCTGGAATCATGTGAATGATGTTCAAGTTTACCAAACTACCGGAAGCCTGATTCAATGCATGTTTTCGTTAACCCGACTTTGACTCCTCGCCCTCCATCTATTTGCTAGTGATTTCGACAGCTTTTTACTTTGTTGTCTCTATCATACATTCTCTAATCTCTTCCTGTTTCAGAGAGCAACCTCTCCCCTTTTGCAGCACTCAGTAATGTATCAGGCTATCATATCTCCATCTTGTTGATTGTTCATTTTCCTTATCACAGTTCTAACCTTGTTATATGTGCACACACACAACTCATTCACTGCTAAGCACCCAGAAGCTATAAACGGAGTAGCTATTTTCTAAATGGTTGATGAATGAGTGTGCAGACCAGGTTATCTCCTGCTCACTGACCCACTCAGCCTTTCCTTCTAGCTCATCTCTATTCTTTTGTGTCAGCTACTGATTTGCAGAAACATTTTCTATAGGAACCCCGCAATGTCCGAAGTAGCTAGGACTCAAGTAGGCAATTTTCACTCTCCTTCATCTCCATTACATTATCGTCTGGTTTGCTTTTAGTCTTATAGGCACCTGATTGCAGGAGCCCGTCCTTCTACCCTATTTCCTGGGGACTCTGTCTCATGATACAAAGCCTGGAGCCCCTAGAACTATCCTGTGGCCCCTTCTGGCCTTTCATTCTAGCTTATTGCCATTCCTTTCTGACACCCACTGAAGAAACATTCTATACAAGGGACCCCAAAGCCACCACATCTGTCTAAGATTCAGAGCAGAAAATGGCAACCAAAGAACAGAACACCCACCCAACAAAGACAGATCAGATATCAACAACAAAGAGCATACATACCAGCATCAAAACACAATTATGAACAGCTAAGAGAATATGTGTACATCAGAAGCCAGTAATCCTGTTCGTACAAACTCGGAGACCACATATGTCAGCCCAGACTACTATACCCAGCAAAACTAACAAACACAATAGAGGATAAAGAAAAACATTCCACAATAAAATCAAATTTATGAAAATCCTATCTGCCAATACAACTCTACAGAGGAACAAAGGGGAAAATTTCAATCTGAAGATGTTAGCCACATCTAAAAGGACATAAGGAATAAATAGTTATTTCCAGAACAATAAATTAAAGGAAGAAAAATCCTCACCAAAACAATACAATAGGAATCAAAGGTTGCTCATTGTTAACTCTCAATAGTAATGGTCTCAATTTCCCACTTAAGAGACACAGAATAAAAGATTGGATTATAAAACAGAACACATTCTTCTGCTGCATCCAAGAAACACATCTCACCATTAAGTATAGACATTACATCAGGGTAAAAGAATGGAAAAAGATATTCCATGCAAATGGACCCAGGTTGCTAATAGGTATAGCCATTTTTAATATCTGACAAGATAAAACTAATCAGAGGATATAAAGGATATCTACAAACTCTTTAAAGAAAAGTTTCTATGAAGAGGATGTTGAAACTCTACATATTTATGCATCAAATTCAAGGGTATAAAAAACATTACTACAACTAAAACACATATATATATATATATATATTGGCACTCAAAAGTTAGGGACTTCAATACCCCACTATTGCCAATACATAAATCATTAAGAAAAGAACTAAACAGAGAAATTCTGATATTAAATAACATCACAAATCAACACACTGAGCAGGCTTTTAACAGGCTTCTTCAGAATATTTCACTCAAACAAAAAGAATGTAGTTTCTTGTTAGCAGCTTTTGGAACTTTCTCCAAAGTTGACCACACATTTGGATACAAAGCATGTTGCAATGGACATAAGAAAATTAAAATAACTTGCTGCATTTTACCTGATCAACATGGACCAAAGCTGAACATCAGCTGCAATAGAATTAACAGAATACTTGCAAACTCAGGGAAACTGAACAATTCACTACTGAATGAAAAAGTGAGTCAAGACAGAAGTTAATAAATAAATTTCAAGCTTCTTAGAATTGAATGATCAAACATACATCAACCTAATCCTTCCTAATGTTGTGACCTTTAAGTACAGTTCCGCATGGTGGAGTGAATTCCAACCATAAGTTATTTTTGTTGTTACTTCATAACAGTAATTTTGCTACTGTTATGAGCTATAATATAAATATCTGTGTTTTTTGATGATCTTGGATAATTTTTTATAAATTAGGTCATAGTCTGAGAACCACTCCTACATGGGAAAGGGTCATGACTCATAGGTTGAGAACCACTGACATAAATGGAGATAAATAAAAAGGCTTCCACCAAAATCAGGAACAAGACAGGCTTTCCATTCTCTCCACACCTACTCAGTATAGTACTTGAAGTCTTAACTATATCAATAAGACAAGCGAGGGAGATCAAAGGGATATAGAAAGGGAAGAATCAAAGCATCTTTATTTGCAGATAATAAGATTTTCTAGATAAAGGATCCTTAAAATCCCATCAAAAAGCTTCTACAGCTGTTAAACACTTCCAACAATATGTCAGGAAACAGAACAAAAGTCAATGGGTTTTCTATATACAGCTGAAAACAGACTGAGAAAAATATCAGAGACATACTTTTCACAACAGCCTTAAAAATGTCATAGGATAACTCTAACCAAACAAGTACAAGGCTTGTATAATAAACACTTTAAGACACTGAAGAAAACACCTGAAGATGGATATCCATCTTGTAGATCAGTAGAACTAATATTGTGAAAATTGCCGTTCTACCAAAATAAATTAACAGATTAAGTATGATCTCCATTAAAATCTGCGAACATTTCACCTTAGAAACTACAAATAAAATCTTCAACTTTATATAAAAATAAACAAACAAAAATAGCATAGTTAAAACATTCCTGAATAATAGGAGAACTGCCAGAGGTATCACCATCCCAGATTTCAAGTCTTCCTACAGTAACAAAAATAGCATATTAGCATAAAAACAGACATATTGATCAACAGAATTGAACTGAGAAACCAGACATAATTACTCATGTTTATGGACACCTGACTTTTGACAAAGAAGCCAAAACCACACACTAGAGAAAGGCAACATCTTGAACAAATAGTGTTTGTTCCATTGGATGCCTACATGAAGATGAGTGCAAATAGATTCATATGTATAACCCTGAACAAAGCTT
Source organism: Phyllotis vaccarum (assembly GCA_033318265.1). Classification (NCBI taxonomy): domain Eukaryota; kingdom Metazoa; phylum Chordata; class Mammalia; order Rodentia; family Cricetidae; genus Phyllotis; species Phyllotis vaccarum. Next base: position 136,489,003 of record JARWLC010000002.1, on the reverse strand, counting down.
AATTCAAAATGGATCAAAGATCCTAACCAATAACCCTGAATCTGATTAAAAAAAAAGAAAGAAAGGAAAAGAAAATAGGGAGGAAGGCTTAAACTCAGTGTCACAGAAAAGGATTTTCTGAACAAGACATCAATAGCACAGAAACTAAGACCAACAATTAACAAATGGGAGCTCATGAAACCGAAAGCTTCTGTCCAGCAAAACATACCATTATTTGGAAAAAGTTTCAGGCTTTAGAACATGAAAAAATATCTTTCCTAATTTGCGTCTTATAGAGGATTAGTATATAAAATATATAAAGAAGTAAAAACCCTGAACATCATGAAAGCAAATAGCCCAACTTAAAAATGGGGCATGAACTAAATAGATAATTCTTTATAATGAAACACAAATGATGGAAAAACAAAGAATGTGCAATATCCTTAGTTATTAGGTAAAAGGATTAAAACACCTCTGACATTTTATATTATACCAGTCTGAATGGCCAAGATCAATAAAAGAAGTGACCCCTCATACTGGCAAGGATGTGGGGAAAGTAGCACACTTATCCATTGCTCGTAGGAGTCCAAACTTGTAATGTTACTATAGAAATCAGTGTTCCTCAAGAAGCTTGGAAATGATCAGTTTCAAAATCCAGCTACACCACTCATGGGCATATACCTAAAAGACTATATACCCTGCTATAAAGACACCTCCTCATTCATGTTTATGGATTCTCTGTTCATAACAGCCAGAAATAGTAAACAGGCTGGATGTCCATCAACCAATGTATGGATAATGAAAATGAGTTTTTATACAATAGAATATTATTCCGTTGTTAAGAAATATAATTATAAAATTCTCAGGTAAATGGGTAGATTTGTAAATAATTATTCCAAGTGAGGTACAGATACTCAAAGAGAAAATATTTATGTTTTCTCTTATATGTGAAGGTTGGCCTTTAAGTTTTTGATATTGTGCCACAATCTGAATAAGCCAGAGTTTAGTTTCCTATTCAGGGACTAGGTCAGGAGAAAAGAATGTCCCAAGGGATGGGGAAATGGAATGTATTTTTTAATGAAATTACAAAGGTTAAACTATAATGGAGGCTTACATATAGAGGGGATGCTGGGGGGACAAGGGAGGGAATATAGGGAAGGACATCAAACACTAAAGGAATTTGGAAAAAACATAGAAACCTACTACTACTGAAGCTTCCTGAAATATGTATGTATATGAAAGAGGTCTAAATGCAACCCTAAAATAATAGAAGGAAAATGCCACAACCAGACATCTTATGCCAAGAATTAAGCCTCCAGTGACAGTAATGAGTTATATCTTGGTGAATCTTGACCGAAACCCAGAGCAATCTCCAGTCATCACAGGTTGCTGCCAAAGTTGTTGGTTGCTCTTTACAACCAATGGTAACAACCTATTTCAGAAGGCAATAGTTACTTATGTCATCAACAATGGAAAAGCTGAACTGGTACCCAACTAGAAGCTTCACCCCTACTGTCATTCATAGTACCATAGGGTACCCTGAAAGATACTAGAAGAGAGATGTCATCATCAGTATCTTTCAGCTTCAAACCCTGTGACTTACATTAGTTACCTGTTGACAAGATACATTGATGTAATAGTGTCACAAATGTTATAGGACTAACCAGCCACTCTCTGATTGGCCTACTCCATGAGACGGAATCCATACCTGACATTATTAATTAAGCCAAGACCCTGTGACTAGATAGGTCATGGTATAATTGAAAACTACTATTAAATAAACAATTATAAAATGATTCCTAATGACATACTGTTATACCCATGTAGATCAGTGCTTGGGCCAGCTCTCACTAGAGAAGCTTCCATTACAGTAGATGAGAACTAACACAAAGACCCACAAATGGAAAATGTGCAGAGAGAAAGAGACTTTGAAGCACTCAGTCCTAAATGAGATGTTTTTTATCAAACTCCTCCCACAAGGCTCAAGGATCTATGTGGAAGAGGAAGCAGAAAGACTGTATAAGCCAGAGTTGATAGATAACTCCAAAAAGACGGTGTCTTACAGTCACACCAGGACTGATACACAATGAGCTCATAGGCAAAACACATAAGACCTGTAGAGGTTTAAGCCAAAGAGAGTGCATTGAGAGAAAAAAGTGGACATGAGCTCTCATCCCTAAATGAGAACCTAACTATAATTGTTTCCTACTGGCGAAGAAAGTCAGTTTTCTTCAATGGAACCTCACTGGGTATATTAGCTACAACACAAAATGAATGAGCTCAATGGAATTTCTGTACAGTTTTTCGTCTACTTTTGCTTGGTTCGGGAATTTTTTTGTTTTACTGCCCTTTTCCTTGCTTATTTTTCTTTTCTTTTCTTTTTGATTTTCTGGGGGAGGTTGATTGTTTTGTCTTATTTTAAAATAGAAATAGAGAGAACATAAAGTTGGGTTGGCAGGGAGATAGGAAGCATCTAGGAAAAATTTGAGGATGGAAATATATGTTGTGTTACACAAATTCTGATTGATCTTATAGTAAAAACCCAGAGCCAGATATTGGGGCAAATGCTAAAAGATCAGAGAGGCAGAGGAACAAGCCACAGCTACTTCTCACTTTGCCAGCTCCTCAGCCAAAACATCCTGTCTCTTTATTCAGTCTGAGGATTTGTGGAGACTGAATAGGGAAGCAAAGCCAACTGCCAGGCTAAAATGACTCTCAGTTTCTATTCCTTTCCCTGTTCAGCCATATCACTTATTTACTCAAACTTCCTAGTGCTGGGAATAAAGGCCTGTGTGCTTCCCAAGTACTGGAAGCAGAAGCATGGCATCCCAAGTGTTGGGATTACCACCACTGCTTGACTCTGTTCCTCTTTCAGATTGGATTGACCTCATGTTTTTCAGGCTGGCCTTTAACTCACAGAGATTCAGATGGATCTCTGCCTCCCCAGTGCTAAGATCAAAAGTTTGTGTCACACTGCCTGACCTCTATAGCTAACTCTGTGGCTGGCTCTGTCCTCTGATCTTCAGGAAAAATACAGTTAGTCCAGCCCCAGATGTTCCCCCATCGTACTGTAATCCTGACTCCATTTAAACTCCAAAGTTCAAACTTTATCCTGAGACTCAAGGAAATCTCTTCATTGTAATCCCCTGTAAAATTAAACAGGAACTGCATGCTTTCAACATTTAATGGCATGGCATGTACAACACCATTCTGCGATGAAGGAATTGGGACACAGCAAGGAAATTGTGGACAAAAACAAGACCAAAACCCAGCAAGGCCATTATCAAATTGTTTCGCTTTACGTTCGGAACCAAATGGCTTCTGTCCTCCTTGAACAAGGAACACCACACTCAACCCTTGTTAACTTTTTAATTGACAACATAATTGCACATGAGCAACCTAATGCATGTAAGCAATGCATGACAATTGAATCAGAACAACCAGCCCTTCCATTTCCTCCATCACTGATTGGTCCTTTGCATTTAGAGCCTTTGAGCCACACACCTCCAGCTCTTTGTGAAATATATACTAACCTGTTTTGAACTGCTGCCACTCTACTGTGCTATGTAATAATGTGCTTGTGGTTTTGTTTAGATTATAAAGGGGGGAGAGTGATATAGGGCTACAAGGCAGATACTTTAAAGATTTGATGATGTTTTGTAAACAGTTGGTTTGGGGAAAGGAGGTAAATGCAACTATTCACTGTCCTGGTGCTTATTATTAATCCAAGATGAATCAACAATACTCCAGTGATATTAATATGACACCCAAGGCTTTTGAATATGACTTTGAATTAAAGTTTGAAATTTTTCCCAGCAACATATTTAATTAACTGGGATACTTGGTTAATATTAAATCCATATCAACTAATATTTAAAAAAACATACATATTGAGGCTTAACAGCTTCAAGGGGCTGGGGATCTGATTGTGGCGTTATTCATTGTAATGTACAGGTTCACCAAATCTCTTCAAATTGAGCATTACGGACTACTACTACCATGGATTTCAAAATTAAAGTGGGAGTTTTTGGCAGCCATGTTTATATACAGAGCACTGTTTATAATGAGATGTGGGGGAGGTCAAGTTGTCACTTTATTGATTACAGCATGTTTCTGTCTACCTCAAATGTTGAAAAGTCATTTCTCAAGCCAATGAAGGATGACCACAGGGGATAATATGATTGTGTAGTGTGCCCTTTTTTTTTGGTTTGTAAGAGGAACATCAAATAGCCTGGTTAGTAAAACTCAGTGTATGGAGCATCATCACAAAGATGCAGATCTGAACCTGGAAGAAATAATGGCAGGGCAGAATCTCGAAAGGATTTCATCAGTACTGAGTCAGACAACACCCAGGAGACTTGTGGACATTTTGGATAGGGAGGATACAGGTAGAGACTGGGAAAAGGCCAAAGAAATCCTTTCAATGTTTCATCCAACAAATGTCTTAGGCAGTAATATATGTGATCTCTTTTATAGGATTCAAAGCTAACAATGCAAATCCACTAACAATATCTGACTATTTTGATGAATTGTATATCTTGCTTTCTCTCATCATGTTCATATGTTGTCATCACCCATCATTTAATTCCTTTGGTAAAAGTTTTAATATGAGCCAACTATGAAAAGATTGTCTTATAGAAGAAGCAGAGGCTGTGAAGAAGTGCATTTCAGACTCCAAATTCCTCCTAGAGCCCTATGCTCCCTTTCCAGAAGTCTTTGACTTTACCCATGGGGCAATACATGAACTTCTCAAATAAATCATGAACCTCATCCTTCCCTTTCTCTCTCTCCCTCTCTGCCTCTCTCTCTCTCTCTCTCTCTCTCTCTCTCTCTCTCTCTCTCTCTCTCATACACACACACACACACACACACACACACACACACACACACACACACACACATAAAATAGATGACACCATCTTGATTTGGGGCTCATGCTGATTATAAAGGCCTCATTTCTGGGCCTGTGTCAATCTACCAGAACCTTGAAATGTCAAAACTACATGATAAAGCACTGACACCCACCCATCAGCTCTCTCCTTCGACTGACTGAGGCCCTTCAGAGGGCTTTCATAGATATGGATGACTCTTAAAATATTCTCAGCACTACTAATTCTAGATCCTAAATGCCAATGTTCTAAAAAAATCCAAAGTCCAAAGTCCTAACTATGATGACAATCCCAAAGTTAAAACCTTGAAAAGCTAAAGTTAAGCTACAAGCTATTCGATTGAAAAAAAAAAATGAAAAAAAGAATATGAGAGAGACATCATGTATCTGAAGATACAAAGCTACCTTCCTCAAACGAGGGGACACATTCACATTCAACCTTTGTTTCTCTAGGTCTAGGTTACTGCACTCAAAATGATTGTTTCTAGTTCTATCCATTTACCCATGGATTTCATAATTTTGCTTTTCTTAACAGCTGACTATAATTCCATTGCGTATATGAACCACATTTTCATTATCCATTCATAAGTTAATGGATATCTTGGCCGCTTCTATTTCCTGCCTATTGTGAATAGGCAGCAATGAATATCAATGACAGGGTATATCTATAGAGAGCTATAGAGTCCACTGGGGTGTTATAGCAAGATCACATGGTGGCTCTATTTATAGCTTTGTGATGAAACTCCACACTGATTTCCATATTGGCTGTGCTGGCTATTCTTCTACTGCAGTGAGTTAGTGTACCTTTCCCCTAAACCCATACCAGCTTTTATTATCACTTATTTTTGCTTTTGTCTCTGGTCCTAACTTAGCCATTCTGACCAGGGTGAGATGAAAACTTAGTTTTAACTTGCATCTCTCAGATAGTAAAAGGCCTTGAACATTTTGAATGTCTCTCAGCCATTAGTGCTTCATCTTTTGAGAACTTTCTGTTTTGCTCACATGTTGTACCAATGTTTTTTTCTTGGTAGCCTATGTGTGAATTGGGTTGTCTGTTTCCTTAATGTTTAGTTTTAGAGGTTTTTATTACTTAGTCTACAAACTTACCCTCTGTTAAATAATTTGATGCCTCTTCAGTTGCTGGATGGAAGCATTTTAGTTTCATGAGGTCACATTTATTTTATGTTGGTTATAATACAATTATGACTACACTATCAGGATTCCATTCAGAAAATCCTTTTCGTACCAATAAGCTCAGGTATATCCCTGACTTTCTCTTTTATAGGATTCAAGTTATCAAGTCTTAGGTTGAAGTCCTAAATCCATTTGGAGTTCAGTTTTGTGCAGGGTGTGAGAGATAAAATTTTAGTTTCGTTCTTTTACACATAGCTATTCTGTTTGAGCAGCACCATTTGTTGAAAATCTCGTCTTATCTCTCATATGTATTGCTGGCCACTTTGCAAAATATCAGATCGTTGTGGGAGTGTAGGGATATATGTGGGTCTTCAGTTTTGTTCCATTGATTAACAAGTCTGTTTTGATGCCAGCTTGATGATGTTTTTATTACCATGAGTGCAGTATCACTGGAAATCTGGGATGGCAATAACACCAGCTTGTTGTTAGTTTTGCTTTAATTGTTCAAGAGTGCTTTGGCTATCCTGGATCTTTTTATTACCACATGAAATTTAAGATTATTTTTGCAATTTCTGTGAAGAATTGCATTGGAATTTTGATGAGAATTGCAATGAATATGTTAATTGCCTTTGGCAACACACATAGTCAGTTTCACAATATTAATCCTACCACTCCACAAGCATAAAAAGTCTTTCTACCTTCTGGTTTCTTCTTTAATTCCCTTTTTCATCTTCTGAAACTTTGAATTGTACAAGGCTTTCACTTTCTTGGTTGAATTTATTCCAAGATATTTTTAAGGCTATTTTCAATGGTACGGTTTGCCAATCTCCTCTTCAGTATATTTGTCATTTGTATCCAGGAAGGTGACTAATTTTTGTGTAATTTCATGCCCTGATACTTCTCAAAAAATGTTTATCAGATGCAGGAGTTTTCTGGTGGAGTCTTTTCAATCTCTTGTGTAGAATCAGACTATCTGCAGATGAGAATACTTTGATTTCCTCCTTTCCTGTGTTCAGCCCTTTGTCTATCTCCTTCTTCTGTCTTATTGCTTTAGCTAAGACTTTGATTGATACACTGAACATAATGAGGGAGCATAGAAATTCTTGTCTTGTTACCAACTTATGTAGAAATGCTTTGATTTTTTTTTCCTGCACTTAGAAAGGTGTTGGCTATGGGTTTCTTATACTATGTGTGGGGCTACCCTTAGAAGTTAAGGAATTAGTAGAGGGCGATTTGGTGATTTCAAGAGAGGGGAGATAGCCATGGTATAAAGGACTAAAGGGAAATATTATAACAGGAAATATTAAATAGGGTGGGGGAAAGAAATCAGGAGGAGGCAGTAGAGGGAGGGATAGCTACCACTAAAGACATGTCAAAACAGTCCCATGGGATGCTTGGCTAACAACAACAAGACCCAGCACCAAGAACTTATTTAGAGGTTTTTGCCCCATGAGGTTCCATAGACCTCCAAATATTGCCAGCTATTGCCAATGCTCTTGGTTATACGCCATAACTTGATGGTAAGACCCTATTGATTAAGACCAATAGTTGAGTTTTAGAATATGGAGATATCAACCTGGTTCTCACCTAGAAGCTTCATCCCTACTGACCAGCTTTTATTGTGCTGTAGGGTGCCATGTGCACTATCTGAGGAGAATAGTAATGACCAGTCATTTCCATCTGTGAACCCTGTACACTCAACAGAGCAGACTTGTCCATTAATTCGTCAATAGCATTAACCAACCACTCTCTGATTGAATTTAAAAGCCACAGGTTGGAACCTATACCTGATAGCAATATTGGAATTAAAAATCTATAGTCAATGGTTTCTTTCATGCTAGAAACACTCAAATTCCCGCCAGCTGCTTACCAAATAATTGACTCAGAAACTTAATGTGACAGTAAGTGCTGATTCAGTACTTCAGACTTTTTACTATCTAGCTCTTGCACTTAAATTAACTCATAATTCCATGTTTAGCCACATGACTTAGTACCTTTGCTTCAGTGCAGCATTCTTAACCTCCTTTATTTGCTTCTGGCTGACATCTTCTCTGCCTTTCGTCTTCCCAGAATCCTTCTAGTCTGGTTGCCCACCTCTACTTCCTGCCCAGCTACTAATTAGTGTTTTATTAAACCAATATGAGTAACAAATATTTACAGTATACAGAGCGATGTCCCCTAGGAAGAACCTGTGTCTAGACACATTATCATCCCCAGGGGAAAGCATACTGCAACTTTGCTAAATGAATATAGGATTACATTGACTCCAAATGACTTATGGTTTTAACTAGATTAATCTATCTCTCAACCCTTATCAGAGAAATTTCTATTTGCAATAGGTGGGAATCAACACAGAGATCCACAAATGGTCAGCATGAACTGGATAATAGATTGCAGAGAATTCAGCCCTAAATGGAAACACTTTTTCTCCCAAGGCTTGAGGATCACTGTAAAAGAGGAAGTAAAACTATGTTTAGTGCCAGAGGTGTCGGGAGACTCCAAATAAGCAGTGTTTTAGGATCCAAACAAGCCAATCACACATAAAAAACCCACAGGGGTCTGGGATAGCACTCACCAGGTCCAGGCAAGCTCAGACTAAAAAAAAGTCTCATCATGGAGATGGGAAGTAGCCTTGAAGTCCTACCACTATAGCTCAGATACTACTGGCAGTAGATGCCTGTTGGAAGAGAGAAGGTCAGTTTTATTTAAGAGTGTAGCTCCTGGGAGGTTCTCCAGGCCCCAGTGGAAGGCCAAGAATATGTGGGCAGCACAAATCATGCTTGATAGATTTAAAGGAAAAGGAGGACCCAGCTTGAGTGGGCAGGGAAGGGAAGGGAGCCAGGAGGAATAGGAGGAGATGGTGAGTGTGACCAAAACACATGGTATAAAAATTTCAAAAAGTAAAAAAAAAAAAAAAAAACCTGAGAAGATAAAAGGAAAATGAAGTACATTTAGAGGGGAGGCACAGGAGGCTGAATTCTGGGTAGAGAATGGTGTGCTATTAATGGCATGCAAGAGAGTTGCATCAGGTTAGACTGTAGTCAGACGTTCTCTGGGCCAGCCTAGCCTCAAGGTTCAGATCTGCAGTCTTACAGTCACCTCGTCTCAAATAATCACACAAAGGATTATATTAATTACAAGCTGCTTGGCCTATGGCCCAGGCATATTACTATCTAACTCTTACACTTCAAGTTAACACATATTTCTTATCTATGTTTAGCCACATGGCTTGGTACCTTTTCTCAGTGCAGCATTATCATCCTCCTTCCTCTGCATCTTCTGGCATCTCTCTCTGACTACATTCTCCTTCTCCTTTGTCTTTACATCTGCTTGGATTGCCCACCTGCCTCTCAGTTGCCTTGCCATAAGTCAAAATAGCTTCCTTATTAACCAATGGAAATAATGTATATTCACAGCACACAGAAAGGCATCCCGTATCTTTAGATAAAATAAACACCTAGAAATTATCTAAAGCATTATGTGAGGTGTTGTTTGTGGAGGGATGAGTTAGGATCAGTAGAGCAGTTAGGGGGAAATCCTCTCTTAGAGGAGGCAGCACCTTGTACCCTCCAGGTACTTGGAAAGAACAAATACAGACAGGGAATTGGTCTCTCTGAGAGCTGGCATGTTTTTGTTGTTGTTGTTGTTGTTTTGGGGTTTGGTTTCTTTTTTTTTTTTTTTTTTTGTTTTTTTTTTTTGGTTTTTGTTTTGTTTTTTTCTAATTCTTGAGATATCAGAATGTCAGGCCTACTGGTTATGGACTCTAGGGTTTATGCCAGCATGCCCCCTCTTTTATTCTAACACATCTTTTTGCAAGCTAGATTTTATAAAAGTGCATTATCCTAACAATGACTGTGTGTGGTGCATAGAAGCATTATACGAGCACATTCAGGTGCTAAGCTGATGAATAGATGTCTCTCTTATATGTATGAATTCATGAAGGATGAGATGGCTCAAGCTCTTGATTCTTTGAGTGGATGCCTATGTGTTAAGGTTTGGCCAGTCTTGTATAAAGACTTAGGTTGCTATTGTGGTCATATACACGGTTGCCATTATAAAGTTGTATGTATACAATTAACCACAGTGATATGTATTTGAACATTTCACCTTTTTACCCATTTCTTTATAAATATGGCTTACTTGCTCATAACTGTTCTTCTCATGTGATTGGATAGCTCAATGTTTATGCTTGCAAAAATAATCTCTTCTTGTTTACCTTTATCTGATAAAGTAATCTACAAAGTATTAAAGTTTTATGTATTTCTCACTTATGTATTGAAATATCCCTTCAATAATACAAATAAATAAAAATATTTAAAGATTGTTTTTCTCAGAATTATATTTTCAGTATTTTTGACTTGAGGATTTATATTTTTCAAGGTTCTGTCATTACAACTACGCTGTTTCAATCTGTGCCTTCCAGGATTATGGCCCACACTCAGCTCTGACAAGCTACAATTATTTTCTTAAAAAAAATAGGACAGGGCCTGTGGGGTTTTCTTCTGATTACAAGGGACAACATATTTTTTGTCAATAAACCTACTTTTCTTTTTGTGAGTGATTTTGCTACTTTGCTACTCATAAATCAGTGTTTCGACTTGGCAGAGCGTGGGTGGGATCAATACAGCAATGTCGTAGCTTTGGCTGTTCCACCAAAGCAGGAGGAGGCTTGCACGAGCTCATGGTCCCCACTGCCCCCTCCCTTTCCTTTACAAAAATAAAATAGAATTAGTCAATACTTTGAATTCGGCATAGCTTTCCAGTGCTAGAGAGAGTGATGGCAGAAACACAGGGAAGGGTAAAAGCAACAAAAGCTATGAAGGGAAACGCAAGGCCCTTGATTATGTATTATTCAAAAAAGATTGTCATTTCTCCACTTCAACAAACAACGTAATATTCTCTGTGTAGGTATCCATGTTTTCCAGAGGATCAGAACCGATATAAGAAAGAAAGTGGGGGTGAGGGCAGATGGAATTTTGTGTTTGTGTGAGTGGAAATCAGATCCAGAGTTTGTGGGATTTGAAAGTCCTACAGCAGGTAGCTGGCATTGTCAAAGCAGAAAATCTAATATAAACCCAGAGCTCAAAGGCCTGAGAACCTGGAACTCTAAGGGCAAAAGAGCCAAAATCGAGCTGCAGGAGACAGTGGGTTTGCCTTGCTCTGTCCTTTTGTTCTGAGTCCGCAGCAGATTCACTCCCAGCCACACTGGTAAAAGTGAACCTTAACTCAGTCTTCTTACCCAAATTCTATCAGGTTTTAGAAACACCTTTGCATATATAAGACACACATACTGAACTTGTGCTTTATCAGCAAGCTAGACATCCCTTAATGCAATGACGGGTATAAAATTACAGTGTTATTCTGAGAGTTGTTATACAGTCCACATAAATATCTAGCCTTGGTAACTTCTCTTGCCTATGTCTTTGACCTGATACTTTGGTGTGTGTTTCTTCGGATAAAACTAAAATCACATATGCTATGAAATGGACTGACCTTTGTACCTGACAGCTATGGTCCCAGCACACAAGCCTGAGATATCTAATCTTTGTTCTAGAGAATCTTTGTTTCCTGTTATGATAGGGCTGAGGCATATACTGCTAGCCTCACCTGGTAAAAGTGCCAAAGATAAAGTTGCTGATGGTGGCCAAAGAAAGGCAGCATTTCATACAACTCTAAAAACACCATGCCACTGTCTCTGATTTTCTCCTGCCCATAGTTCTTTCTGCTTCTCAAAATATCTTAGCTATACATACCTTCAATATTCTAATCTTCCAGCAACATAGGAAGCTCTGGGCAGCATGTTCTGACTACATCCCAGAATGATTCAATGCTGGAGATATGGTCACATCAGCATTGGCAATGGGTGATAGTCCACCACTGACTATAGAAGTTCCTTCAGCAGTCAGGGTATGCCTGCTATACCCACTCTGGACAAGGGAAGTTAAGAGTACTACAAAGAGAGCTTATGTGAATTGACAAGCCAAAATATCTGTCTCCCTTCTCTCCTTTCTATTACGCTCATTTCACAGGCATATACATTGAAATATACACACATCAGAACACGTGCAAACAAATACAGATTAAAAGCTATCATCTAAAGGGTGCATATGGCCACATTAATACCTGCTCATTCAACTTGGATAAGGGAGTTTCAAGTTAATTCCTTTAGCTGTGTAGAAGAACTTGTGTTTGTATTGGTTAAGACAGTACGCTGTACCTGGCACATTTCTTGCTTCTGGGTACTTTTCAGTATTGGGATACCTGTACCCCAGGTCTGGAGGCTGATGGAAGAGATGCATACACAGACATCAACTAAACAAGAATTCTGTATCACTCGGAAGCTAGGTGGCAATCAGCACAAAACATGTCCCCCTGGCTCTATGAAAGTCACAAGGCTTCTCCCAGGTACCCTCACCTTCCTACCCCCCAAGCTTTGGTGATCTTATCTCCCCTCCCCTGCTTCAGTAGGTATTTCATAGATGCCTGTTTTCAGCAGTAGCAATCTCCCCTGCTGGCATAAAATTCACTATGTACAAAATTTACCTCCTGCCTTTTACCTTGAACCTCTTCTCTCTAGACAGCTGTTGATTAACCCAATAAGAGAAAATTCTCTTTTGTATTTTCTCAGCTCAAAAAATACGGAACCATCTCTGCTCTCCTTCCCCTAGCCCACACCCAGTTCAGCAACAAATACTGTTTGCTCAGCCTTCAACTAGACTACTTTTCATGACCTGCACTGTAGCCTCCTAGCCCAAGTCACCATCATTTTCTGACTGTATTTATTTTTTTTTCATCTTTTTAAACACATGTTTCTTGATCACCTACTGTGTGTCAGGCGCCATAGCTGAGAGTCTAGTGAGTGTCTAGTGAGTGGACCCAGTTCTCAAGGAGTTCATGGTCTGCTGTGGGAGGAAAAAACATAAATGTGATAAAGGAACTGAGCTACAGAGCAAAAGGGAGCCAGGAGGAGTCACATATCCCTTGGATCATTACTTGAGTTCTGACCCCATTAGTCCATCATAAAAGCAAGCATGTTGTTGCTGCCTGACTCTGGTTAAATTAAACTTATCTCCTAATGCTCCTCTAGCCTCTCCCATAGCTGGACCAACATGGGTTAGTTATCCAGATAGCTAGTTTAATACACTGAGTAGGAAAATAGAAACAGGACAAGGAGGTTTTTCTAATGTTAGAGAATGTTCAAAGCATTGACATATCTTGAGTGCTCAAATAGGGGTGTTTTTGTGAGAACACTGAGCTAAGGATGGCAGATCTTGGGTGAAGGAAGGTTTGGGAGGAGGCAAGGATCACCTATGCGGAGAGGAGGCAAGGATCACCTATATCACAGTTGGGTTGTCATCTCCCATCACATCAATAAGTGCTTTGGAGTGTGGCCAGTTCTATAGATGACACAGAGATGCACATTCCCTCAGGAGCTAACACACAGAGGAGACTAAATGGGTTACTGAGGGTCTAAGTAACAGTTTGTGATAACAATAGAAATACCATAGGTTGTTCAGAATCAGTTGTCCATAAAGAGACATCTACAAATGTGAAATAAAGAATAAAACCTAAAAACAGGTGCTCTATAACAATCAAGCTTTGTAAGACAATGCCATTTTCAGTTATTAGTAAGAGATGGTAGGGTATTTAGGTTGATCTGAACACAAAGAAAGAAAATCACATTTGAAAATTTTTATCAGAGGTAAGTTCAAAGGCCAGCAAATCCTTCAGAGTAGTACTTTGGAGTGGCATGGGCAACTGTTTGAACCAGTGGAGAATGTTCAATAGGACCCAGTAGTAAAGGGCTACTAATTTGGAGCTTTATTTCTAGATAAGGTTGTAAGAAAACTTAAAAGTGTCCCCCCCATTCCTATAGGACACCTGGATGGCCTGGTGATTCAGAAATGAAAGGGCTAATGTTATGTCTCTAGAAGAGGTTGGAGTTTCTTCTTCCTTCCTGTATGCCAGGGTTCACCGAAGGCTTCTTAGCAGAGGAAGGTCAGAATCACTGTCCTGGAAGATGAGAGATGCTAAGAAGCCACATGAGACTGAGTGTTAATGGATGTGAGCAGCATAAACCACACTGCTGACTCAGTTAAAATAATCTATATTTAATCAAAGGGTTAACACATATTCTGTGGAAATAGGCAACAAGTAACTAGGGGCATGAGTCAGGGACTTAGGAGAGAAGCATGCCCTGGACTGAATATTTACCAGCATTTTAGGGTAGCTTCCTTTATAATCTAACCTACCCAGGAGGATGTAGAGCAGTGGTTCTCAATCTGTGGATAACAACTTTTTGGGTGATTAGGGGCAAGTGTTCTTTTCACAAGGGTTGCTGAATACCATCGGAAAACACAGATATTTACATTACAATTTATAATAGTAGCAAAATTACAGTTATTAGATAGCAACGAAAATAATTTTATTTTTGGTGTCACCACACAGGAGGGACTATATTAAAGGGTCACAACATTAACAAGGTGTAGGAAGAAGTTTCTGGCCTGTCTAGCCTGAGGTCCAGACCTACAGTCCCAATGCCATTTAGTCTCAAATAATCATACAAAGGTTTATGTTAATTACAAACTGTTAGGCCTATGGCTCAGGCTCATTATCAGCTACCCCTTACAACTTGGCTGCAACCCATTTTCATTAATCTATATATTGCCAGTGGCTCATGGCTTATCTATATTTCTTTACATCTTGCTTCCTTGAGCTGCCATTCACAGTGCCTGATTCTATCCTTTTCCCCTTTTATCTATCCTTGGTTTTTCTGCCTGCTTCTAAGAGGTTTTGCCATGAGCCAAAACAGTCTCTTTATTAACCAATGGTATTCACAGAATACAGAAAAACATTCCATATCACTTCACTTTTTCTGTCTAATAAAAAAGGATGTTTCAATTTCAACATAGCAAAATTACATATAACAAAACAGCTATCAGGCAAGAATTACAATTACAGTATCTGGTCTATTTGTATTTAGCAAAATCAAAGAAAATATTCTATCATCTACCTTATCCTTATGAGTCCAAAGTTTCACATCTACTTTATCTTTTTATTATAACTAAGGTAAACTATAATTGTAATAATCTATTCTTCAACTCTATCAAGACCACAGAAGGAATAATATTATCTGAGTAATCAGGAAATGCATTGCAAACAACTTCCAAATTCTGGAAATGATAGAGACATCTGGCTACCTGGACAGGAAAGTTGGCAACCACTGATACAGAGGCTTGAATGAAGGCAAAAGTATCCAGGTGTTCCAATCCCCAGGCCGTATTTATGTAATTTGACTCATAGAGAGAGCTGTTTGTAATAAAATCAAGATGAGAAGAATCTTAAGATGTCAGCCTAGATCAAACTAATGACATATTTGTTCATTTATAATTGATTCTTTTTAAAAAGAGAGATCTTTGTTGAGTTTCTATCAGTAGAACAAATGCCAGAGATAAATTAACTTGAGGTTAAAAAGTTTGACTCAAGTTAATATTTTAGAGGGTTCATTCTTTGATTGGTTGCTCTTTGTGGTCACATCATGTGAGTACATGGCTTCACATCATGAAGATAATACATGATGGAGAAGCTAAGCCCCTTGCCTCATGATATGAGAAAATACTGTGTTCCACTATGCTCTTCAAGACCCAAGAATATGAAATCTATGTTTCACTTCTTAAAGGGTTCCTCTACCTCCTAATAGCCAAACTTTCACTACATAGATTGTTGGGAACATTCTTGATTTCTGAGGAGAGACATGGAAGGAGCAGTATTAAAATAGAAACAGGAACTCGAGTTTGCAGTCACATAAAAGTCAGTAGCTACAGGAAAGGAAGAGAAAGGATATTGCTCAGTATATGTAGAAGAAATATAGTTCTGATAATTCCTTGACTCCAGATGATAGCCACAACAGTTTTCATATAGCATAATTCTTCTTGAATCACCAGGGTTCTTTAAATTGACCCAGAAACTCTGAGTGTCATCCCTCTGAGTGTCCACCCTTCTACTGTCTCCTCCCATTCACCTCCCAAATATGCTTCCTACACTGTCCCACATTATCTACCCTCCTAATGTCTCCCACTCACCCCTGAGTGTGCTTCCTGTAGTTCTTTATTAGGAAGCTAACACAGTTTTATTTTAAGGGAGCCAGACAAGAATCTTAAACCAGAGGAATATAGTTTCTATCTCTTATATAAATAGCCTCAGAGTATGATGTACTGGCCAGCATTTAGCCCTTAGAGAGAGCCAGAGGCCAAAACAGGTTATCAGAGGATGGAATCATCAGGACTCAGAGGTTATGCTGGAGTCCAGAGACAAGTAGAAGGGGAGGAACGCTGGCTATTTGGACTCGTGAGGGAGGCAGCCATGGCTCTTGGGTGGACACTCATATTGTTTCACGGCTCAGAGAAGATTTTCCCTTAAGTTCACATGACCTGGAGGAACTATATTTATGCAGTATTTAACAAATATTTTATAACAAATTTCTTATCTTATTTTTACAGCCCCAGAACTACCCAGGAAAAATGGTAGAGATGCCTCTGATCTCATTTGCTTTTATGTCTGAGAAAGTGTATATATAGGGAATCCATGGCTCATATAAGCTTTCATAGTGCTGATCAAACTTTTGGAGGTGAAATGCATTTAGAGAAGAGTTAAAAAAAATGACCCAAAGAATTTCAGATCTAGAAGAGTTTCTGGGTCATGCTTAATTTTCTAGGGATTTCACAAATAAATTTAAAGAACCCTGGTGATTCAAGGAGAATTATGCTATATGAAAGCTGTTGCATCCAGCATATGGAGTATCTTAGGCTGCTCCACACTTAGGAGTTATTGTTATGTGACCATGCCATTCTCCAAAGTGCCAAATTATGCTCTCCAAGAAGAAAATGAAATAGAGTAAACCTGTAACAGTGAGAGGTCCATGGCGTGCTTTGCCCTCATCCTTACCTTCACCCTCCCTGAGCCTTAAATACTCAGACCAAATTAAAGAACTCTATTTTCCCCTATAATGGTTTATCATGAACTCAGAGCCTATGTCTGAGTTTGCATCTGAAGGGATACCGAACTCACACTCTGACCTGCATATCTGTGCACATTTATGACTCTATATGTTATTGTATATTAAGTGTATTTTATCAGGAAGGAGCCAGAATCCTAAGATATAGACTCTGTGTCCCCATTTCTGCATTAAAAAAGGAAGCAGCTTCCTTGTTAAATGGCAAATCCTTCATCTCACAGGTTGAAGAGTGCAGCACTTTAAAAAGACTTCCAGCTGGTTACATTTGAGGGGCTGGGAAAGGTTGGACCAGAATATCTATAGGCTGAGAGCCAGGGAGTACTTTTGTTTGATATTGAATTGGGAGCATTTTCTCACCTGATCTATTCTTACCTTTTGAAATTATATCCAATGGACACATAAGCACAGAGCCCCGCAAAGACTACAATGCTGGATCCCTCGTTACCACTGTCAGATTGAAAGGTTTGATGCTCTATATGAAGGTTAGAAAAAGGCTGATTCTGATCCCATTTTACCATCACCAACTCTAGGGAGGAGAGAGAGAGAGAGAGAGAGAGAGAGAGAGAGAGAGAGAGAGAGAGAGAGAGAGAGAGAGAGAGAGAGAGAGAGAGAGAGCACAGAGCTTCTATGGGCAACAGTTCTGAGTATCTGACCATACTCAGTGTGCTGCCCCCTTTAAGCCTCTCTTGTGTTGTCCTGCCCATCTGTGAATACTCCTCCAGTTGTGCTTAGAGATACTTTTCTTCTCTCTCCTCATGGCCTTACGGTATTAGCTAATCTCAGCATGCAATCTTTTACCCTCTGATCTTTGAAATGTCTTCTCATAAACTAGTGAGATAGAAAGATTTCTCTGTTCTGTCTTAGATATAGATGCTTTTCCAAGTGTCCCTTTTCCCAACAATAGTGAGAACTGGGGTATTCTTTGTGGTGCAAAGCTTTGCTGCCAAAGCTTCTTGATGCCTCATTCATGTGTGTTATGAGAACTAACTTTAGGAATAAAAACATTTAGGTATTTGTGTATAGAGGTGTCTCCCAAATCCAAAGGATGAACTAGACTCTCTATGTCAGCTCTAGCATCTACTTTTAAATGTCTTCCTCACATTTGAAGCATTTTCTATGCTTTCACCATTAACCACTAAGGGAGTAGTTGGAGGCATACATCTCACAGGAACTTTATTAAGCCAGTGATAACTTGAAAAGATGTCCAAAAAAAAAAAAAAACCAAAATCTAATAATATACAGTCAAGAAATAGCAAGCTTTCTGTAGGAGGATGAAGACCTCGTTACTACTCTAAAGGCCGATAACCTCACAGCCATCCCATATGGTATCATAGTTACAGTATTTGAGTTAGTTGGACTCAATGTTCTAAGCAACAGTTACTCTTATATTAGGAAGATGCCAGTAGAATGATAAATGAAGAAAGAACAACTGGCTGAAGCAGAATAAGCACAGAGCTAGCTTGTGTTCTGAGGTAAGAGGCTGGAAGGTGGCAACGGGTCCAGAATGTGCACTTAGCAGTGATTTCTCGACTCCGTGAAGATCTGGAATAGTAGCAGGCAATTAAACAATTGTCTAGGAGAGATGACTCGTGAGTTTCCAGGACTAGTACAGCTTCCATATGGAAAGGAAACAGTTCCCAAGGTACTTTAGGGTTGGTTTCTTGGCATATAAAACCTACACATGATTAAGCCACAAGACTACTTTGTGTAGCTATCGAAGGGAAGCGCAGAGGACCATGTGAATGATGGCTGAGTATTTCCGACCTGTGTGAACTGAAAACTCTTCTCACCAAACTTCTCTTGGTCATAAGTTGGTAAGGTTATTTCTGCTCTGAAATCTTCTGTTAGAGTTAACTTTCCCATGGTATGCCTGGAAATCTGAACCATCACTATGCGCCTTTACTTCACCATTAGAAACTTTTCCTAACCTTCAGAAGTTGACCTCCCTTTGTTACAACTAACACACCATCCACTTACATCTCCTTAACAGTTTCCTCTCTTGCTTTCCACCAATCTATCTCACACCAGACTGTCATATAATCTAAAATATCTTTTGTTTCCATTCAACAAATGTTTATTATATTAACTAACTGCCTATAGCACTATGTCCAAAGGTTGGTCTATAGAAATCTTAATGAAGTTACAGTGTTTGAGGGGTGCAAGACATTAAATAATAACTCATGTAATTTAATGCCAAATCACACCTACAATAAGAACTGTGAAGTAGATATATGGCTAGTGGCCTTCCATGAGCTGACTTCAGGAGTCCAGACATGCTGTCTCACAGCTAACGACCTCATTCCCTCTGACACCCTTCAAGTCCCCATTTTCATGCTAAAGTGGATGTCCTTAAGTCTGGCATTGGCTGCTTTTAAAGGTTCTAGCCTATTTCTTCTTCTCTCAGCTCTCACATGACTTTACTAGCCACAGGGGCTTGTGATCCCTATTCTCAATCTTGTAGCCTCTGCCCATGTTGTACTAGGTGGGATGCTATTAAATGTTCCTCATAACATTCCACCAAGAGCCTCTTCCCCCTAGCCAGATCTTACTTACTAAAATTCTGCCTACCTCTCAGCTCCCCTGACTCTAAGCCCTCAAGGAATTTTCCTAGCATTTACTGCCCAATCAATTATTTTGGTGCTTTTTATATCCACTTCTTTAGTTAGTTAATATTTCATGGTTTTCCTACTACATACTAGCTGCTAAGTATCACTGGGGATTGTACTCTGTGTTCATTGATTTCTACCAGAGCACCTAGCTCCTTGGCAGGAGTACAATAAATATTTTCTTAATAAGTAACTGTTATTCTTCATGAAAGAGATGTTCTCCTTATGTCAGCAAACTCTTGGATACTCTTTTATTTAATGCATTAACAATGGTGATGAGTTTTGCTTTTCAAATAAACAGGGCATCATCTTCAGTTTATTCTCTCTCTGAGAGAAATGGGTTTGTGTAAATCCATTTACACCATGTCCTAACCCCTATGACTAATAAAGTGGATTTTCAAGGTTGTATCCCAAGGTCATAATATAACTTTGGAAAGGAGATTTTGTATTTATCTTCTCTAGCACTAACTAAACATAACTGAATTTGTACTTATATCCTTAACGGGATGCATTAACCATCTGTCTTAGTTAGGGTT
Source organism: Phyllotis vaccarum (assembly GCA_033318265.1). Lineage (NCBI taxonomy): Eukaryota > Metazoa > Chordata > Mammalia > Rodentia > Cricetidae > Phyllotis > Phyllotis vaccarum. The sequence continues at coordinate 136,468,846 of JARWLC010000002.1, read as the reverse complement.
TCTACTGCTGTGATGAAACACCATGACCAAAAGCAAGTTGAAGAGGAAAGGAATTATTTGGCTTATACTTCTACTATACTGTTCATCATCAAAGAAAGTCAGATTGAGAACTCGAACAGGCCAGGAACCTGGAGGCAGAAGCTCATGCAGAGGCCATGGAGGGGTGCTGATTACTGGCCTGCTCCGCAGCTTGTTTGCCTGCCCTCTTATAGAACTCAGGATCACCAGCCCAAAGATGGCACCATCCAACATGGACAGGGCTCTCCTCCATTAAGCACTATTTGAGAAAATGCCTTAGAGTTGGATCTCATGGAGGCATTTCTCAACTGTGGCTTCTTCCTCACTGATGACTCTTATCTTGTGTCCAGTTGACATAAACCCGGCTAGTACACCATTAGAGACAATTCTAGATCTACTGCAGTTTGGTTCAGTTATTTTCAGTAAGTGAATCAATTTAAAATTTTCCCATAGTTATTCAAAATGGAAAATACCAATTCTCCTCTTCTACACACTGATATGTGTACGTATTATATAGCACTCACCAATTTAGGGTTTCCACACATCATTTGAATGGTTAAGGAACAAGGCTAAGGCTGGGCTGTGAACACTTTGAGGTAATAAAGTCTATAAAAGAAGCCAATGATACCTCTGTTTTTGCTTAGTTCTGAGCAAATTAAGCAGCGAGACAAAACCAAATATGACCTTCTTATTCATAAAGTCCATAAGGAAGGAAATGGTTGTACTTGCAGACCTATAGTCTTCCTAATCCTGAGAGCTAAATTAATTAGACTTAAACTCCTAGTCAATACCATGCCATGCCAGAGAGCCCCTTAGCACCTTGAACCTGCAGAAAGTCTTCTGAAAGTGAGTACTGGTATGTTAGGAGATGATGTATGGATGACTCTTAATTCTGTATTTACTCAGTCAAGTTAATCACTCCCCCTCCCCAATGACAGAAGTAAAGGAGGAAAAAGTAGCCAAGAATTTTTATGCTCCCTGCATCAGCTCCCAGCCTCATCTCCTATTTGAGTTCCTTTCCTGGCTTCCTTTATTGATGGGCTACAATGTGGAAATATAAGCCAAATAAACCCTTTCACCCCAGCAATAGAAACCTTAATTAGGGATATCTATACAGTTTAACTAATTCAATTCACCCAAGAGATTTTTTAAAACCTGGTTTCAGTAACATGATAGTAACTAAAATAGCCACATAAAGATGTTTCCTGAAAGTTAGTGTACTGAGTTGAGTTGGAGTTAAGACTGAAGTTAAAATCTTGCTGGATCTAAAGCCCATTTTCCACATCATGTCAAATTCTAGGCTATAGAGTATACCACCCTGATTTAACCATTCAAGCTTACCCTACTGTCCACCTGGTGAATGACCCAGAACATTCACTGCCAACATCAGGCCAACTCCCTAGCTATCGGTTCCTATTGGTTCCTTGTGGCTTCGTCAGAATCTACTTTAAGTACTGGATTCAGACTCCTAAATGCCCTGTGCACATAGACAATCTCAAGTTAACTTGGTTTACAATGCTGCACAGTGTTGTATGGCTCTGGGATGTGGAGACTGAAGGTGATAATTCATATACCCTAAGTTCTGGGTAGTTAGGAAGTGCAGAGGGCTGAGCAGATCCAGTAATCTTCACCGCCTACTCTGTGTCTCAGAAGGGTGAATTTATTCCACCCTGACTTTGCATCCTGCAGGGCAACACCATCCACTCCCATTTGTTGCCAGTTTATTGTGAATTTCCACATCTTTCCATATTCTTTACTTCTATCCCTGTCCTTCAGGATTCAAAGCAGAAGGGGAAGGAATTTTGGCATACGTATGATGCACTGAGTGTGATGAACAGAGGTCAAGATTTGGCATTAAACAAATGATTTCAGTATATCCATAGAGAGTAGGTGATGTGGGCAGAGGGAAGTCAGCACAAGAAATAATTCAGGCAGACATGTCACCCAGGTAATGAATCCATTCTCCTCAGGAGAATAAATCAAACAGAAGTTTGCTATTGACGTGGGTTGGTCAGTTAATCTCACACCCACCTTTCTCTTGCTGTGTTGATGCATTTCCTTGGATTAATTCTGTTTCCAGGTGGGTCTTAAATAATATGTTTCCGATCTTAAAAGCTCAGGAAAGAGATGATCTATTTCAAAAAGAACACAAATCACAAACAGTAATAAATGCAAAATGCCAGAAAATTTTACAACAAAATATCTGCTAAATAGAAAGTGGGGCGGAGATCTGTTCCAGGAGGCTGAAAACTACCCTTGATGAGGGTGAGGCATTGCACATAAGCAAGGGACAGGCTTATGGCCAAAAGCTTCTCAGTAGAGGGCTCAATTTCATAAAGTTGGATAACGTGAAATAGTAAAAGCCTTAAACACCTGAGCTTGTCTCTCATGCCCACTAAGAAGGATGAAGGCTGTGAGTCTAAATTAAGCAGATTTTAAAAGTATATTTGATAATTATATACTAGTTAGGAGATAGTCCTTTAACACCTGCATTAGAGACCCAAGATCCCTATTCACAGTACAAGAAGAAAAGCATAAAGATTTCTCAAGATAGAGATCAACTTATATGAAGAGATATGGATTTCCTGGTATGGAAAAGTCTATTTTACTACAAATGCAGGATCAGATAGAAACACAGTTTTGAGGCTGGAAATTCCCCAGTCAGGGTTGTAAGCAAAACAGGCATGTAGGGCAGCCAGCTGGGATTTTTGCCCCAGCATTTTTAGATTTCTTAATTTGTTTAGCATGATCAAATTTTGTGTGGCTTCTGGGCCCACCAGTGTTTCCAACCCCTGAGTCAGGCAGGTAAATGGACTGGAAAGGCTGAGGGAGAGGAAGAAGGGAGAGCTGGCTTTTAGCAAACTTCTAGCTTCAGGGCTCTGACCAGATATTGGGGCTCATATCCTTCCACAAGGGAGAGTATTAAATTAATTCACTTTCAAGCAACTGCATATGGAGGGCTAAGGGAAGGTTAGAGAGAGGTGGGAGGGAGCTTTCCCTTCTTGAGGAAAATCTCATCACTGGCATTTAGAATTGCCAGTGCAAGGGTGATTAAAAGCAAACTGGAGGCTCATTTATTGATTTTTCCATTCTTTGCTGACACCTGCTTATGCTTTACCAAACTGGGAGGCTCTGGGTATATCTTCTACTCTCTCTCATGGCTCAGAAGTCTTTCCCGGTTCCTGAAATCTGTAATTCAGCTCTCCTCACTCACATCTAAAGCAATTACATCTGCTCATCTTACATTCCTCCTAGACTGGAGAAATTGTAACTCCTGACTTCAATCTGTTACCAGTGAAGAGACGATGTTTAGGTAGGGCCAGGGGCAGCCAGCCATCAGCCTTGACAAGCCAGGGTGTTAGTGAAGTCTGTGAAATACACCATGACTTCTGTACCGTGAAGAATGGCTTGACAAGTCTAACTGCCAACCACCCAGAGCAAGTGACAACTGCTTCATTAGATCTCCTGTCCAGGCATGTAGGTTCCCACGGATCCCCTGTGGCTTATTTGGAATCTTATCTGGAGTGTTCATTTGCAGCCCACTAAGAACCCTGTGAACTTGCATAAATACAGATAAAGACAAGTTACATTGGCTGAAGATGCTCTTTGCCTTTCTGTGGCTGTGTTGAGTTCCCTCTGATTAGTCCCATGTTTTTACAGAGCACTCATGTTCCTTCTTTTATCTTGAAGCATGACTTTCACAAACCCACTAGAAAGAAGTCCCAAGTGCTGGTGAAGGCCACCATCCTTGAGCTGTTGCTCCTGAAAGTGACAACCGAGGCAGAAAGTCCCAGAAATGGGCAGTCTCATCCTAGCCGCCCCAACACACACACACACACACACACACACACACACACACACACACACACACACACACACACACACACCCTTTGCCTGCTTCAGGATCCAGAGCTATTGATTAGTGTGAAGAAAAGGAAAGAGAGAAAAAATGAGTAGTAAAGAATTGCAAATCCATGCTATTATTCTACCATTGAGCTGGCTGGACATTTCTGCTCTGTTACAGAACTTCAGACCTTAGTGCAACTGAAAATATGATGGAAATACTAAGGAAGACCTTATAACCCAGCATGTAGACAGCAACACCCAGCAACATGAGAACAAAGCCCTAATCCATTAAAGTCCATAGTTCCGAGGAAGGGAAGGGCCTAAATGTGCTGTCATTGCTTTTTTGCCTTCTGTATGCTTCTGGAAAATGGTCTTATAACTGGGGTGTATCAATACAGGGCATATTTGTTGTGCTTAGAAGTTTACCCTAGAAAACCCCAAACACCCCACACAGTCACCAGTCAGCTAATAAAAACTTCCTATTGAGCAGTTTCCTCAAAGATTGGTTCTGTAGGATAGCTCCTTAAGACAGGGGGTAAACAACACAAAATAGGTTCAGGAAGTCCCTGGAACTGACTAGATTCACTATACCCCAACCTCCTTGAGGAAACTACTGCCAAGAGTCACTCTCAAATGAGGCAAGATGCAATAAAACAAAAGACAGCTGAGCAGCCTGAAAGAAACTCAGATCAATCAAGGCACCTGGAAAGGACACTCTCTACTTTCAGGTGCCTGAAGGCTGTGCAGTGTGCTCCAGATGTTCAGATTTTGTGAGCTGTCACCAGTGCTAGGGTGGTGTTTGATGACATAGCTCTTTTTAGTCATTTATGCTCCTCTAAGTAACCCCAGTAAAATTCATTGGTTTACCAAGTTGGACTTTGATAGCATCTATACATTAGTCTCTTATGGGCTCCCAAGCCCATGACAGATACACAGTGTGGAGAAGTCAGACATTACTGCCAAACTTATGACACTGAAAACCTGGAGGCTAAAGATGAAGGAAATCACTTGGTGTTCAGCATTACCTTTTCCTTTAGCAAAGAAGCCTGACCCAGAAGAGGTCAAGGTACTGAGTTAAGCAAATACACAGAGCAATACATTATGTCCATGATCTCTGAATATATGGACAATCAAAGGATGTCTCCAAATGATGTGATACATCCCTACAGGGAATGAGCATTTGTGGGGCAAAGACTCCTTAAAGAAGTTTCCTGATGCACTCACCTGGTACTAAGTACCCTCTGAACATGTTGAACAGGGTCTCTCTTCTCAAGCAATTTAGACGCCACTTCAGAAGATGGGCAAGCCAACAAACTGTAAATAAATGGCCCGTGTTGTTAGAACATCTTGATCTTGCTAGCAATCAAGAAAAAGTATTAGAATTTCCCAATGTGTCAAAGCATGGGGACAAGAAACAGAAAGAAAACTCAGGTTGTACACTAGTGCTACTGATAACCTATATCTAGCTGCACCTGAGGTCTCTGAATCCATGACTAACCAGTGTTCATGAAACTAACACAATCCCACTCATAAGGCCCAACTGTGTCATTTCAGCCAAGAGCAATGCAAGCTGCCAAAATGCCATCATTGCAAAGGCTGAGGCTATGTAGAGAACCACCTGCCTCTCAACCATTTCCTTTAAGTCAAATAAATCATCTTGTCGATGTTGCATAGTTTTGAGATAAGTGATCAATGCATCCACCACAGATTATTATTGGAAAATTATGGTAATATGTTATACATTTAGTAAAAACCAGTCTGGAATAATAGAGAAGAGATCTACCCACAGTCAAGCCAGGAGGATCAGAGAGTGGTAACTCACACCTTTAATCCCAGCACAGGAAAAAGACTTGGGAGTGGTGACCTATGCCTTTAATCCCAGCAGATCTGAGTTTGAGGCCATCTTGGTTTACAGAGGGAGTTCCAGGCTCCCAAGAAGGCAGTGGTGGTGCCAGGCCTTTAATCCCATAACTCCAGAGACAGAGATCTTTCTGAGTTTCTGTGAGTTCAAAGCTAAGTATCAAATAGTAGTAGCCTACGCCTTTAATCTTAACCCAGATGTGAAACAACTGGGTGAAGAGGGTATTTAAGGCAGGTGTAGAAAGACAGATTCATGCAGTAGAAGCAACAAGGAGCAAGGCTGAGGAAGCTGGAAGACAGTTGGGTGAGATTTGACTGTAGGTTACCTCTCTTTCATATTTCATACTTTCCCCAATATCTGGCTCCAAATTTCCTTTAATACAACCAGAATTCATGCAACAGAAGATAGTAGCAGCTGCTGAAGATTTAGCTTAGTAGTTTCTACCTGGAGATGGATTTCCATAGCAGGATGTATGCCCAAATGATCATATTTTAACTTTTGCCTATGTTCCACCCTAGCTGTGATACAGTTCATTTGAGGAATGGCAAGGAGTCTGGCATATCATTTGGTGTATCAGATACTTGATAGATTCTGATAGATTTTATGTAGTTTCCCAACTTAGCTCTCCTATTCCATAAATAAACACAAACCTAGTCCCATAACCTCCTAACCCAGTTTTTTTTTTTAAATTTTATATATTTCCTAGATTCAGGGAGCTTAAGTGATAATACTGAACATTATTTTGGAGATGTTAGAACAAGAAAAAAAAAACCTATAATTTTTTTTGAGTTGTTCATGCTTTGGGTTCTGAAGATAAGATTAGCAGTGACAGCAGTAGGATTGGTGGAGTATGGAGGATTCAGCCTAGAAACAAAGCTCTTAGCCATAGCTGGTCCTCACCGTTGCAGCCATTCATGATGTTACTGTCTTTTGCCCAACCAGAATGAATTCCTAGTCACAGAAGCTGATACAGAGGGGTTTATATCTCAAGAACAAATACAGAGGGTTTGTATCTCCAAATGGACTGGACACAGTGAAGGGATGGCCCTCTCCAGAATCTACCTGTGGAGATGGAACTAACCCCCTGAACAATCATGTTCTAGTGACATGAGCAGATCAGTCAGCCACATTTGAAGACTTTGCAGAAAGGCTGTAAGAGTGTGAATAGGAACACCCAGGAGTGGGATGTGAGCTGATCAGAAACATGTCAATGATAGAGGCCTTTTTATCAAGGACTGCTGGGTAAGAAAATGGAAATTGCAGAGGATGAGGTTCAGGCACTAAGTACTTGGAAATACTTTCATTACTGTTCACTCTGTGTTTTAATTCAAAAACTATGCATTTGGATTTTAAAGGAAAATACACTTTTTCCCCAAATGAATGAAGTCTTCAGTTTGATGGTGTGAATTATTCAAAGTAGGTTGATTTTATGCTAATTTTTAGGTGCCATTACCCAGTCAGCAAATCCACAGCAGTAGGAAGGGGAGGGCCCGCCCCTGGTGTCAGGAAAGGCAGATGTATGTGACATGTTACTGTGAGGTTCCTAGCGGACTAACAGATCCATGGGAACTCTCTGAATACCCAAGGTGAGCTAGAAATCCAGAGGGAAGAAAGAGATGAACTGAGCATGAAAAATGGAAGGGGCAAAGCAAAACTTCATCTGATCTGAATATGGGTAGCACCCCCACATCAACTGGGAGAAACTTGTTCTCCAGGCTGGTTCTATTGGTAGAGAATGTAGACTTTTGCAAGTGGGGCCTAAAGGAAATCCCTCAAAGGCCCGACCTCCAAGGGACTCATGGGGTCCTTCTGTTGACCAGCTTGTACGTATGCTGTTGGCACCACCACATGCACCAGCTCCTCTCATCAGAAGCCCAAAGCATGGGGGTTTTGAAATCTCCAGAATTATAACCAAAAATTAATCATTTTTACTGTATAATAATGAGCCTGGAGTATCTTATCATAGTAACAAGAAACTGTACCTACTTTGCATCATTTGCTTGAGAGTCATTCAGGCTAAGTGACAGTATCTTAATAGTCCTGTTTTGATCTTAGCTGGAGGCAGGATTGGTCACTAAGCTGTGACAGTAGGCAAATATGTCCCCAGTGGTATTTTTTTCTATAGCCTCCAAGACTATCACATGTTTAAAAGGATCAAATGTATCAAGAGAAAAATAATGTTAAAGATATTTGAAAATTATATAAAGCTCAAATTTCAGCCTTTATAAATAAAACTTACAGCCATATGTTTATGTATGGAATGTGACTACTTATGGGACTCATCGAAGTTAATAGATGTAAAGTGATTGCCTAGCTCATGAGACCTTACAGGTTGTCCATCCTCAGGCCTTCCACAGATAAGAGTTTGCTGGGCTTGAGAGAAAAAGGAAATGAGAAGGATCATTGTGAGGGAGAATTTCTGAGGCTCAAGTAATCTCTTAACTACAATCTCCTATAAAATAAAAATAAAATGCGAATCACACAGTTCCAACATATGACAACACAGAATATATATTACCATTCCAAAACATGGAAGGGAGCAGAGTGAGGAAATACTGGGCCAAAGTGAGACCAAAAATGAGCTGGGCAAACTCTAAACTCTGTATCCCCATGTCTGATTTCAAAATGCTCTTCAGATCTCTAATTCTGTTCAGCTTTGTTGACTGCAACAGACCTTTTCTTTTGGGCTGATCCCACTTCCTGTTAGCATATCTCATTAGCAGGTACCCCAGGGCCCTGGCATCTCTAACATCTTGGGTTCTCCAAAGCAATCTAGGATTTAACTTCACAGCTTTATGCAATGGCCTCTCTAGACCTCCATCCAGGGACATACCTGACATATGCCTGGCTTCAGCACCTTTATTCCATAATTCTTTTCTTCTACCCTTAACTCTAAAGCAAGAAACACATGGCCAAAGCTGCCAACTTCTGCTCTTTGCTGAGGTTGGAACATGAACGCCTTGCTCAATTATGTCTCCACCAACTTTCTGTTTTCTTTCATTCCTAGGCTTGGCTGTCCTTGAACTTGTTCTTTAGACAAGGCTATCCTCAAATTCAGAGATTAGCCGCCTCTGCCTTTCTAGTTGGGATTAAAGGTGTGCCTCACCATACCTAGCCCTAAACTTTTCTTTAGTTTCTTTCCAAACTTGGAGACCTTGGTGGAATCTTGCCCTGAGGTCACCACTCCCTTTATTCCATTTCTTAATCCATTTATTTCCTTGAACATGGGATTTAGCTGCATTGCACTTCCTGGTGCACCTTTTCTCCTCTCAAAATTTGTATTTTGTAATTTATTCTGCTTAGCTCCTTTTCATTATAAATCTTCATTGGAGTTACAACTAATACTCACCCAGAGTCTGTTATAGGCTCATTTGAGATTTCTTCTGCCAATGGAATTAATCCCAAACTCTTAACTTTAGCCTCAGGCAGACTCTTTGAACAAGGAAAAAAATCAGCCACTTTCTTCACCAAAATATCTCAAGAACAGTCTCTAGGCTACATACTAACACTCTTCTCTATAACCTCTTGATCAGGCTTCTCACAGTTCAAGTCACACTCAGCTACACTGTCTTTCATGCTCCTACCAATATAGTCCATTAAGCAGAGCTTAAAGAATTCTTTTTGTATTACGCTAGTAATCTTGCCCTAGTAAAGTTTGGCAGTTCTCTTTTTTGTGTCCTTCTTGTCCATTTTGAACCTCATACTGTCATCAGTTGAGGCAAGGGCACATTCTTGCCTGGTGACTCACTTTTGCTGCAAAGAAATTCAATTTCATCCATATGAAGTTTCTTCAATGCCCATCATCTTCTCTGAAGTAGATCAGTACTGCCAGAGCAGAAATGTCTCATTCTCATAAAAATAAAAAAGATCTATATTAGCAAAATATCTTAAATGCCATATTTTGTAGATCTCTGAAGTATTTGAAGATGATCTGTCTATATAAATTATATCTCTATTTGACGTTGAAAATGTATCTAATGTGATTATAAGTTTGATTGTAATATATAACTTGCATTTCTTTATATCTTAGTTGGTAATAATAACTGTCAAGAACTAGTGATTTTTATTACATTGTTAAATAACTATATAGGTACAATACCTTGAACAAGCATAGAAATATATGTATATAACAAAATTAATCTCAACTTTGTATCAATGTACACAATTGTATAGTATACAAAAATCTAACCTAATGTAAATTAATTAAAACTAGTAATAATTCAAAAGGAGATTTGATAATTTACCCTTATATCCTATCATATCTGTATCCCACTTTTTATTTCCTTTTTTCCAAGCAAGAACCCTGAATTTAATCTCCCTTGTTCAGTATTTTTTCTAATCACAACCAATAACAACTTGTAACCAACCATTCTAAACAATGACAATTATTCATAACCCATTGAAAGACCAAAAACGACTCACAGCACCTCTTGGGAAGGTGGACATCATGGTCTTAAGTTTACTTCCTGCTCCCTGGGGGTGAGGGCATCTTTAGGGGATTATGAAAAGAAAATTTTTATTAATCATTATATCTTGAAATAAATAGATTTATCATTTGTTGTCAAGTATCTGCATAACTGGAAAGTGCAGGGCTTGTCTCAAGTCCTGATTAGAGCACTCTATGAGGTTGGTTCATCTCAGCTAGCCACCTCAAAATTGTCCTGAGCAGTTTGTAGTTCAAATATAATCTATGAGTAGTGTTTGTCAGACTAGTGACATTGTAATAGTTTATGTGAAATCATCATTGAGGAGTCACATCTTCTTTTTGGAGACTTCAAAGGTCACAGGTAGGCATCATCATGGTTTGCTGCAGAAAACTCATAAAATACTCAAACCCAAAACAATGTACGAGAAGTTTGAGAAAGCCTTTTTCTATAGTTATTACTCTATATAAGCATTAATATCACAACAAAATGTTTAAAACATATATATTATTCTTATAAATCATATAAAATTTTTACATTAAGAAAAAACTTGAAATAGTCAAAGTAAAATAAAAAGATCATGAGATTAGTAGTAATAGAATAATCCCTAATTTTGGTTATTCTTCTGTTCCCTATCAGGTAGCTCTTCTGATATGATACAGAGATTTTGCATTTTCCCTTAACAAGCATGCTTGAGTTTAGAGAATAAGAGAGCCACACTCCAACTCCAAAGCCAGCTTTAATTTATAATTGAACTGGAACTTCAACTTTTTTAGAAAAAAAGAGATAAATATGTTAAGCAGTGAGATTTTTACCCTGTAGAGTATATTGGTACCAACAGGTTCCATATTCCTTTGCTTATAATTTTTTTTTCTGAATAGCCTTCCATTCTGCTTTGGACCTCTAGATGTCCAAGGTCTTTTGACGTCTTGAAGATGGGTATTTCTAGTTTTCTGTAAAGACAAAAACAAAAGCCTGTCCCAACTATTGCTTGGTGAGTTTTTATTACAACTTAAAGAATTATCACACCAGTTGATGAGCCATTATTTCTACTTGTCAAGTAGTTCCTCCTGTTTGAATTAAGTATTTTTAAATTTTGATGGTATCTATAGTCTTTCTTCACCTGTGGAAGCAAAAGCAAAACCCCTTGCACAGCATAGCACATATCCTGGCTTCCATTCTGTGGTCAATTCATCTTTGAAGTAGGCAAGCTATTTTAGCTCAGTCATTTTTTTCTATAATCCAATGCCTTTCAGCAGCTGTTGTTCCTTTCTCATTAGCATCGAGAAAGTTTAAAGATAATAAAGCATGATGGGGATCTTTCATACTCTTTTCCATTTATTTAGCATATCCTTTAGAGTTTGATTTGCTCTCTCCATGACTGCTTGCCTTGTAGGATTGTGTGGTATTTCTATAATATGCTTTATATTATAACAAGCAAAAACGGTTTCATATTACTAGAGACATATGCTGGAACATTGTCAGTCTTAACTTGTACAGGTATTCCCATAATGGCCATAATTGCTAGCAAATGTGTGATTGCAGAATCAGCCTTTTCTGAACACAAAGCAGTTGCCCATTGAAATCCTGAAGATATATCTCTCATACGATGCACATGTCTTAATTTTCCAAATTTTATAAAATAAAACACATCCATATACCAAACTTCATTTCTATATATGCCTTTGGGATTACTTCCTGCTGGCAATGGAGTTTGGTTATAGAAGTAACAGGTAGGACATCTTTTTATAATTTCTTTGGCTTGTTGCCAAGTGATAGAGAAATCCACTTTTAACAAAACAATAACAAACAGTATCCAGACTCTGTATAATTTCCATCTTTATATGGCTTATTATTTTTAATCTATTTCTTTTTAATGACTTTCTCTATCCTTTTCCCTTTTAATTTTCCCTCCCAAGCCTACGTATTATATATTTAAATACACCGTAAACTATTTACGGATTTTAAAAATCTACTGTATATCTCTTATCTTTTGTTGTTTCTGACCATACCTTTAATCTGCTAAAGTGTGACTGGGATTAAAGGCTCGGCTATAGTGGTTTGGCAATAACCATTTGACAGAGGTACTGGCAGAAACCATATAGAGCACCTCAACTCTGTGACATTTTAGAGTCCACATTGCCACCAACTATAACACCAGTGCCCACTGCTCATGAACTCCATTTGAATATTTGGCAGCAGGATCTCTTAAAAGTATGCAGCTTGCACCAAGGCTCTTGTGAGACGTTGGAATCCAGCCTTATTGCAGTTTAAGCTGCAAGCCAAACATTTTGTAGGTTAAGTCCCCAAGTCACTCTGTATCACAAGCCACTTAAGAGACAATTTGGAAGCTGTTTTTCAATGTATTTCTATGCTCTAGAACCCTTTTTAAGCTTCCTTGAGCTTTATGTAGGTGTAAATGCCCCACAATGGAATGCCATTTATAGTAAGAGTTTCTGACCCGGCCTAGCCCTGAGATCCGATCATACTAAGTCTTATATTAATGATGTTTGGCTTATGGCTTAGGCTCATTGTCAGCTAGCTCTTACAACTTAACTCAATCCATTTCTATTAATCCATATCTTGCTATGTGGCTAGAGGCTTTACCTGTGTTTCATTGCATCTTTCTCTCTTGGGTGACAGCTCCCAGCGTCTCTGTCTGACTCTGTTCTCCTTCCTTTTTATACATGTTTTGATTTCCTGCCTGTCTGTAAGCTGCCTTGCCATAGGGTAAAATAACCAGGATACAGTTAAGGCCCAGATCCACATTATCCACATGTAATTTCTTTTCCACTAATGTCAATTCTCATTCAACTTCAGCTGATAATTCTCTTGGCTATTTAAGTTCTTATCACCATCTAAAGTTTTTATTAAATTATCTAGTTTATGATTTTTTTTTACCCCATTATTAGGCCATATATTGGAAATGTCTCACAGCAATTTTTGGAGTTTACAATCTATCTCTCCTGATTTGTACCTTTTGGGGTTTATTTTTTTGTTGACATATTTTGTATCTTAAATAATATAATCTCCTCTTTGCATATTTCAGGATCAATTTGTAATGTCTTAGCAGGTATTTTTTTTTTCACTTTTAAAAACATTCTTTCTAATGTATCTATATTTGAGCCAGCCAATAAGATATCATCCATCTACTGATAAATGATAGATTTTGTGAATTGCTTATGTATCATTTCTAGTGTCTGTCATAAAAAAATATTGGCACAGAGTAGGGTATTTAACATTTTCTGTGGGAGAACCCTCCATTGAAATCTCTTTACAGGCTGAGAATTATTATAAGTGGGTACTGTAAAGGCAAATTTTTCCTTGTCCTGTTCTTGTAGAGGTATAGTAAAGAAACAGTGTTTTAAGTCAATAACTGTAATAGACCATTCTTTATGTAACAGAGAAGGCAAAGGAATCCCAGACTGTAGAGGGCCCATTGGCTGGATCACCTTGTTTACCACTCTTAGATCTGTTACCATTCTCCATTTTCAAGATGTTTTTTAATAACAAATACAGGAGTATTCCAAGGGCTGGTTGGTTCTTCAATATGCTGAGAATTTAACTGCTCCTATGCCAGCTGTTCTAAAGCCTGAAATTTCTCTTTTGTTAAAGGCCATTGATAAACCCATACAAGCTTATCTATTAGCCATTTTAAAGATAGTGTTGTGGGTGCCCTTGAAAAATCAGCAGCTGTTGGATCTTGTTTTTGTACAACCTGAATGGTTTGTGACTATTTCTTATAATACCTTCTAATATTTTTCCAGAAACATATGTTAGTTTATGGTTAGTTTCTGAGATTGGAGGAATGTTAATCTGAGTATACCTTTGTTGTAATAAGTCTCATTCATATAAATTCATAGCAATGTTAGCTACATATGGCTTTAACTTAACTTTTTGTCCTTCTGTCCTTAGACATTCTAACCATCGCATATTCTCTTTTACCTATGTTAACATTCAAATTCTGAAAAGCTGAAACATTTACCTCCTGAAAGGGCTAATTTAGATGCTAAGATTCTAGTAAAATTGTTACACTATTACTTATTTGTATTTTCAATTTTGGCCTTTATTCATTTATATAAGCTCACCAAAATATTTGCTTTATGGTTTTTCTTGAATTTTTTTGTTTTATTTTCTATAGCTGGGCTATTTTCCAGTGCAGAATATTTTTCAGAATAGGTTTTAGTTTCTTTAATTGCTCTGGGAAGGTGTTTTATCCACAATGGTAGGATAAAACTGAACTGGATTCCATATGGTGGCATGAAAAAGCCCCTTCGAGCATTTTGCAAAGGCAAAAAGTTACTTTGTTTGTACCTTGTTGACCTGCACTCACTAGACCAGTGCGGACTTTTGTCACACCTATGCATCCTCCAGAAGAAAATAGCATTCTGTTGGGATTATTCTTAGGAAAGATATTGTTTGTGGGAATGCCTTACTTGCAGCCTTTTTTATATGACCTTGCCTTCCTCAGTCATAAAATTTGATATTTTTATTTTTATTTAAACTTTTAGAAATAACCTCTCCTACCTAATTATCATCACAGCTATAAGATCCCATATTAATTTTATGAAAAATCCAGTCCTCCAGTGGTGCTGACCTTGCCTTCAATGACCTGATAATCATTTTTCATTGTGAGTTAGCATTTTGAAAAATCAGATTTTCAATTATTATTCTCCTAGAATCTGAATCTGGTACCATTCTATTTAGTGCTGTGCAAAATCTTTGTTAAAAAAACAAACAAACAACAACAACAACAAAAAAGCAACCAAACAAAAAACTTGCAAAGCTTTCTTTTGGCCCTAAAATCACTTTTGTAAAGGATTCAGTTTTTTTTCCTTTATTCAATTCTATCACAAGCATCAAGGCTGCAATTTGACATAAGTTCAGGGTGTTTTTTATCATATAAAGATTGTCTATATTAGCATAATCTCCCTTCCCAAGAAGTTGGCCTTGGGAGATTTCAATACCTCTAGCCCTACTTTGTTGTTCAATGGTCTTACATTATCTTTACACCAGGTACTCCATTGTAACTGAGGCCTAGCCTCCAAGACAGGCATAACCATATCTAATCAGTCTTTAGGAATAATTCTATTATAGGTTGACCAAGAATTTAAAATTTGGTAAAGTATGGTAAATGGTAAGCACATACCAGAAGTGACTATTGCTTCATTGAATCTCCTTGAATCTATCATTTTTTACTGTAGTTCATTCAGCTTCTGCATGGTTTCTATCATTTGGAAATACCTGCAAGGCTACTAGATACATTAAGATTGACTGTGTGAAAACCTTAGTCTGTTTCTCTGTAACTTTAGAAGGCAATATTAAAATTAGATTTTCTTTAAGTTTCTCTGTCTGGGTCTGAATATCTATGTTAACAAGGTTTTCTAACATTTGTATTTTGATTATATCAATCAACTTGACACTCATATCAGTCAGCTTGGCACTCACAGAAATGAATTTTTTAAAGAATTAGTTTTTTTAAAGAATGATCAAAAACATAATATTTATAATCGATGTTACATTAATTTCATCTACATTAATTATCTTTTCCTTTAATAATTCCATTTTGATGCTATCTAGCATATCAATAAATAGACACCAAATGACTCCCATCATAATCTCCCATTTTTAATGTGGGAAAAACTCCTCTTTTTTCTTAAACTAACTCCCATTTTTTTTATAAAATCCCAATTTATTCACACATTGGGGACCAAATATTCTCTGAATTAATGAAAACCCAGAGCCAAATATTGAGGAAAAGCTGAAATGTAAGAGAGATAAACCACAGCCATGTCTTATCCAGCCAACTTCTCTGGCCTCTCCCTTGGAATCCTCTGACTTTTAGTTTCCCTGTACTCAGCTTGGTCTAACTAACATTTATGGCTTGACTCTGTGGTTGAGTCTCTGATATTTCAGGCTAGTTTTTTTGAATATATCACCAAAAACTTTTGGGTTAGTTTGGGTTTCTATTGTTTTGAAGAGATACCATGACTACTATAACTCTTATAAGGAAAACATTTAATTATGGTAGCTCCCTTACAGTTCAGAGGCTCAGTTCATAGTCTTCATAGCAGGAAGCATGGTAGCTTGCAGGCAGTTGTGGTACTGAAGCTGAGAGTCCTGCATCTCGCAGGTAACAGGAAGTTAACTGACACATTGGGCCTAGGCAGTATTATGAGCATAGAAATCTTCCAAGCTACCCCCATAGCAACACACTTTCTCCAACAAGACCATACCCACTCCAACAAAGCCATACCTCCTAATAATGCACACCCCTAAGACATATGGGGACTAACTACATTCAAACTACTACATATATGCACATACCATATATAGTACATATGTTACACACATACACACACATATGTACATGTAGATATACTACATACACACATAACCACATACTAGGCATACACTTACACACCCATACTATTCACACACATACAGCCACCTGTGTTCTGCTTTCTGTGTTTCCAATTAGTTTTTATTCCAATCTAGGGGTTTATTTTGTAGGACTAAGGAAGACTGGAGCCAAGTAGAGTGGGAAGAGGTATAGAGAACCAGGAACCTGGACTAGAGAGGAGAATAAACTTTAAGCCAAGCAGAGGCGACTTCAAGTGAAGATGATGCTTAGACCAATATTGGTGTCTCTCTTCGCCGACCTTCCATAGGAGCAAGCATTAAACCAAAAGGTGTATGTTAACTTACAATCCTGATGGAGATGGGACAGCCAGCGACTGTCCTTACACTGAGAGACATGGATGAAGCTGCAAATGTGTAATAGATATTGGGTGAGCACAAATGGGACAGCTGGTATATGGTCTTATTCTGAGAGACACAGGTGAAACTTTCACATACACCAACTTAGACCTGCAGTCAGGACAAAGATTCCCAAAAGTCCTGCTAACTGTGTGCCTGCCTAGGAGGCAAGGGGCCTTTGTCAGACAACAGCTAACCTCAGTTCCTCCAATGGCTACCCTGGTCCTCACATCTCAGCCCTCTACTCATGCAGAAAATCTGCCATTGCTTCTGTTTCTGGGACCATGTCTTTTTCTGAGCAGGACCTTTATGGGTCCTAAACTTCCTTCAGTGACCAACATGGGAAGCAGATCAGTGGGGCCATTTTATAACTTTCAATATTAAGAATGTAATAAAAAGGGGGAAGAAGCATGATGGGATCACACAACGAAGACTGGATTTCTTTTTCATTTACTAAATATTACAAGAAAAAAATAATCATTGAACATTTTAATTTTACAGACATCAAGTCAATTTTTTAATATGTTACCTTAGAGGAACAGATGAATCCCACTCTAGAGCAGTACCAGCTGGTAAAGATTTTGGACGGATTACAATATTCCCTGTGTTCAGTGAACAATCAGAATGTGGGTTATGCTAATGAAGGGGCAGAGAATATCATTTTTTAATTCTGATTGGCTTATGTGGCTAGTGGCTGTGGCAGATGGACAGTTTAGACCTATAAAATAAATGGTAGACAAACAGTCATAAGATACTATAATATATGTAAAGCAAGTAATTTAAAAAATTAACTTACCTGAGTCTTTTTTTGATATACTCTAAAAGGCAGTTTCAAACTAGTAGTAACAATACAGTCACAAGATTTCATTCTTTTTGAGGACAAATGATAGACCTTGGTAGCTTTTGTCTCTTGTAAGGATTGGCAACAATAAAAGGAAACAGGCAGTGGAGCCAAGAATTTGTTTTGAAGTGTAAGACAGCAAACACATATTTTTCATCAGCTAGCACAAGAAACAAAACTAGATTTGGAAAGCTATTTCTTAAATTCTCAATAATACTCAAAAATGGGAATACTACATCAAAAGAACAGTCAGAAAGATTAAGTATTGAGACGAACTGAGATAGAAAAATGGGCAACTGAGAAGTAGAACAGGGTATAAAAGTTGGTAGATAGAATAAGATGAGACACCATTGTGATGTAACCATTGGACAGCTATCTACCTCACAAACTTCCCAAACAGAATTGACACTAAACAGTAAAGAGACAGCTGGAGAACATTCATAGAGCTCGTTAACTTGGCATCAAAAGACAGAGTGAAGAAATAACTAACACTAAAAGAATAGAAAAGAGATAATAAAATGTAATGATTAATAACTAGAGAAGACAATAAATATGAAGATATACTCATTGCACAAATTGAAAAGATCAAATGAGTGACAGGAGGTCTAACAAGATACATTCTGAGAGACATTTTGCATTTTGAATATTAGGCAGTTTCTGAATGTTTTCATCTTAACCCCTCCCCAAAATAGGTGATACCTTTGACGCCATGTAGGATAGCCAGCATATTTGAGAACATGGTAGCTATGAGCTTTATTTTTCTCCAATCTCTTTTTGGGCCCAGAGAACAGAATCATCTTTAAAATGATAATGCTGTTGAAGTGATAATTTAATTATTTTAAGTAACATGCTCATTTTTGAAAGACCTGATAGTTTTTTTTTCCTTGCTATCAATAAGATCAGCTTTATCCTGGTTAGAATATGGACAGTATTGCCTCTCCAAAATTTATTTCACAGATCACTCCCAGTAATTACATTTTGAGCCCTTCATAAAACTACATTTTTAACAATATTCAGAAATTGGTCCAAAATAGCCTATCATTTTTCACATTTATATATTTTATGACTGCTGGAACTGTTAAAATTTTATGCATCATGATAAAGCTATATCTGGAAACTCCTAAGGTCAAATGTTCCTTTCTAATTTTGCAGAGAGTCCATTCTGGGCTTTGCACTTCATAAGAACCTAATCATAATCCAATGTCCCCCAAACCTTACATTTTCCAAGCAACAATGTATAGCAATAGATTGAATTTAAATTTTTTTAGACATCTTGTTCTTACTTGTTCTTAGAGACTTTACTGAATTTGTGAATTCAGCATTGCAACTCTTGGTGGCGATGTTAACCTCTAAGCCATGGTTTATTTTGTCCATAATATGCTCTACTCTGCTTCACTCTCTCTATAGGGCTGGTCTATTGTTCAAGGAGACTGTTGTTTTAACTTCAGTGGTTGTGCCTTAATCTACTGCTATTTCAGCCAGCGATGGCATTTCTGTAGTTACAGGTCTGCTTCTCTGGCAGAAGCCTGGCTGTCTAGTGGGAATTCTATTCCCAGAGACACTGGCCCTGCCATTGAGGCTAAAGATAGCTTTAACTAAGTATGTTATTGTTCTGTTCATAAATAACACTCAAGATTCAAAGGCTGGGGTGAAAACCTGCAAGCTCAGAGAGGCAGAGTAGTAACTAGCTAACCCCCTTTTCTTGCCAATGTCTCCAAGAGAACAACCTTCTGCTCCACCAAAGCATAAAAAGCCGTGCCACTTCAAATAAGTCCTAGATATCTTCTCCGTGTCTCTCTATCTCTCCCAGATGCCCCCTGATGCTCTATAATTAATTTCTGTCACTAAGGCAGCCTCCTGACCCAAGGTTAACTTTATTTAATTAATGCAATATGGGATAATGCTCTTGTGCACTGTAAAGACTTGTTGCTTATATGGTTTAATAAAACACTGATTGGCTAGTAGCTAAGCAAGAAGTAGAGGTGGAGCAACAAGATGACAGAGAGAATTCTGGGAAGAGAAATGACAGAGAGCAGTCGCCAGCCAGATGGAGAGGAAGCAAGATGAGAATGCTGGACTGAGCAAAGGTACCCAGCCATAAGGCTAAACATAGATAAGAATTCTGGGTTAATTTAAGTGTAAGAACTAGTTAGTAATATGCTTAAGCTATTGGTCCAGCATTTATTATAACATTAAGCCTCTGAGTCAATTATTTGGGAAAGGACTGCTGGGTATTTAAGAGTTTCTGGCCAGGACAGAAACTTCTGACTACAAACACAAATGCAAACATGGGTTTTACAGTGTGACTGAATATTCCCCAAACAAGACTATTTAAAAAAAAAAAAAAAACTATGGATTGGGAACAATCTTCTTATGCTGGGGCTGTGCCCAGTCACGTGAAAATTTCTGCTGAGTGGAGTCAGCAGGGAAGAACACCAGTGAAGACAGGTGGATGAACCCATTTTTTTTTGTCTCTCAGCTCCTGGGGAGTTAATTCAAAGTAACTGTTCCTCAGTCACCTGTAATTTTCAGTGTCTAGATGGGCTCTTTCAGCAAATCTGGACAATTGCATACACATGGCTGTATTTAGTGAGGTACCTGGAAGACTGGACTCAGTAGTCTCTCATCTGTCTATGCTGGTTTATACTTTTGTGATCTTTTCATCAGCATGGCCAGACTTCTTATTTGTAGCCTAGGACTCTGACCATTAAAAAGAAAAGAAAAGAATTGGCAAGTGCTGTCCATTTAAAACCTAAAGCTGCTATTAAAATACATTCTGGTAATTAAAGCCTACTCCAGTTCAAAAGGGAGGGCACAGATCCTACACAGTGGAGAGAATATGAACCATTTATGGCTGCAGAAGAGCATCTTCATCAAATCAACTCCAGTGTAATACAGCACATTCAGGCTAATAGAATTCTCTATTCCTTGGTTTTTCCTTTTTTATGTTTTAAGAAGTAAAGATGTAGGCAAGCACAGGAGAAGGTCTTTATCCAAAGGCCTTCTCAGGAACAGTGTCTGACTGCTCTTCTCCGTCTTTAATACTTGTGTTTCTGCCTTGAGGTTTGAGCTGGGTACACAATTATCAGCCAGTCATACTTCTCAGTCTCCATGGTAAAAGCTAGTCTAATAAAATGTCACAGCACTGGTACATAAATAAACACACATGTCAATGAACTAAAATATGTTTCAGACATCAATCTGTAGAGTTAGAGCCACCTGGATTTTGGTCAATAATACCAAAAGTATGTAGTGGAGGACAGATGAGCAAGTAGTGTTGCAAACTATAGATAGGCATGGGAAAATGAACTAGATCTCTGTTGCTCTCCCAGCCTCCCAAACAATTTCAAATGGACCAAAGATCTCAATGTAAAACTCTGAATGCTGAAACAGAGGGGAAAGGTGTGGACCATGTTTCAAGATATGGACAGCATTAGATAAGGACATTCTGGGAATGTCTTATGTTACTCAGGAAATAATCCCAACAATTGATCAATGGGAGCTTGGGAATTAATTTTTTTTTGTACAGTGAAGGATTGCTTCACCCAATTGCTTCAGCCTACACAATGAAAGAAAGTCTTTGCCAGTTGTGCAGCTGATAGAGGACTAACATGTGGAATACAGAGACCTCAGAGAACTTAACATAGAGAAAGCAGCCCAGTCATAAAATAGACTATGGCACTGACAAATAGAAGTCAATTGAAGCAATACAGATAGTCAATAAACACTTTTAAAATTGCTTAACATCATTAGCCACCAAGAAAACCCAATTATTAAAATTACTTTGAAACTTTATTTCACCTCATCACATGCTTTTTATGAAGACGACAAATAATAGCATGAATGGGGAGGGGACACTTGTTCACTGTGGTGTGAGTATAAATTAGTGCAGCCTCTGATTAAAGCAGTGTGGAGGCTTAAACGATACTAAAAATATGATATCACTCCCAGGCATATACCTAGACAACTGTATCAGAGGACAGAGACAACAGCATGCTCATGTCCATTGCTTCTCATTTGCAATATATATAAAGTAGACTCACCTAGATATCTTTTGACTGATGGGTAAATAATGAAAATGTAGTCTATATACCCAATGGACTTTTATTCAGCTGAAGAAAAATAGAATTTAAAGGAAAATAGATGGGTTGGAAAATATTATGCTGAGTGAGGTGACCCAGGCCCAGAAAGACTAAGCCTGTCTTATTTTATTTTATTTTATTTTATTTTTCATATGTGGATCATAGCTTCAAAGTGTTTAAGGTAGTGTGCTTCCAGAAAGTAAGCAAAGAGTTATGCAAAGGCAGAGGTGCTCTAAGATACAGTGGCGGGGTGTGTGTGGCTGGGGGAGGGAATATATCACATGCGATATGAAAACAGATGTGGGAGAATGCTAGGCCTGGGAAGATTTCAATGGGAAAGGGGTAGGTAATGCAGGAAGAGTTAGAGTAGAGGGTAGAGTTAGCAAAAATCAAGAATGTGAAAAAGACACACAAAACTGCTAATTTGCATGGTAATTTGCAAATAATATAAAAATGGGTTGACACAGAGGTGTTCTGCATGATTGGATACGGCTCCTCCCAGAAGTCATGGATTTTGAAATGAAACCCCAGTGACAGCTGTAGACTGACTCCCTATGAATTATTGGCCAGGGAACCTCCAGGGGCTTGCACATTAGTACAGACTATTACCCTTGCTCCTGGAGGTCTGCTAGAAGTAGATGATGAAACCCTGCTGTTGGAGACACTTCTGATACAGGAAACAGAAACTAATCTAGAAATGAGCATCCATATCACACACACACACACACACACACACACACACACACACACACACACACACACACACACACACGGGTGGGGGTGAGCCAGAAGGAAGTGCTGTGAAATGTCTTCTGGATGAGACACAACTTTTGCAATTGTAAACACAGCAGCTGTGGCTATCTGCACAAGACACCCCCCAACACACACACACACACACACACACACACACACCTGATGGAGGCAGTGGCAGTGGCAGCAGCAGGGGTGAGGGTGGGGGTGGGAGAGTAGGGGTATGGAAGCATACATGAATGGAGACCAGATGGGATAAAGAAAAGGATCATCGGGAGTAGCAGAGATAAAAGAGGATGATGGGGGAAAGTGGCCACCACACATTGCACAGATGTATGATATATTAAAAATAGAAAGAAAAGATGCGAAGAAAAGATGTATTTACTTGTTTTAATGCTTTGAAGAAGAATGAGTAAAATTCCACCACTGTGAGCCCCTGCCACCACTATGTGGAGTCTGCTCACACACGAAAAGAGTCAGCCACAATAAATACATCATAGCTGAGACATGAGTTTGAAATGCTTTTGGAATGAATAAATGATAAGCACTTTTCACAGACAGATCTTAGAGAATCCCTACAACTGTATTTTTAAATGGGCATTATTATTCCTAACTTGCAGCTGAAGAAGGCAAGCAACCACTCACAATGCATAGGTGAATCTTTGGACGTGTGAGTGACAGATGAGAAAAGGCAGTAAGAATTTTGTCTAAAGAAAGCCAGGGGATAAGAGGAAGCCCAGAATTCCAGAGGTGGAGCCCAGAGTTGGCTTCTTTCAGAGGACCACTAGGAAGGATTCCCTCCCTTGATCCAGATTCTGTGGTGAAGATAGAAACAAATGGTGTTGCCAATGCTCAAGAGGCCTGGGCTCTAGCTGGGAGGCAGGTAATAGGGAGTGAAGGTTCAGTACTATACAGCTCTGTTTTCTAGGAAATGGGGAAGCTGGAAGAAAACAGAACCAATCTCCTGTGTTGTTCTTGTCAAGGATGGATCTCAATACTCTACTTTGGAAGAAGAGCTGAGAGAGTTTAAGTAGATGGCTGGGCACACCCTACTAGCATTTGATAGTACCCTAGCTATAGATAGGGTATTGGGGTCAATGTCTCATACTCTGAACAGCTGAGGAATAGTTAGTGTAGGACTAAGCTTTACTGGGGAGGCATCAGCCACACTGTGACTACTGTCTCAAGGGCTTGAGTGCGGCTCCATAGCAGAACAAGAGCATCATTTATGGCTGCCACCAAATGATGAGGTCATTTCATCCAGTTAGTCTACTCATTATTCTTGTTTGCTCAGTTGGCCAATGTAATTATGTTGGGTCTGAGAAAGATGTAGGGAATCAAGAAAAAAAAAGTAAAGTTAAGTCATAAGATGTTCCGTGTAGGTATTTTTACATAACAAATACTGTAGGTGCTGTTAGAAATGAGCTATTGGAGTATTGCAGTGATTTGGTAGGACAGAGAAAATGATTAGGCCTGTAGATCTGTAGCAAAATTTGGGAAAGGATAAGAGGAAATGATGAACCAGATAAAGCAGTTTGTCTTCACTCAGTTTTGGATGGCTAAACATCCTCAGCTGGCTCAAGCTGGCTAGTGTGCACATCAGAAACAGAACTGTTAATACTTACCTCAGTGAAAAGCATGAAATCCAAGTGAAGTACACTGTTCACTGTTGAACACTAGAATCTTCAATAGAGTTGCATGTGCACTAACTTTTCCAGGCTATGAGCACATGCACAGGTGAGGCATGTGTGGCAGGTGACCCTGGTGTCATTAGAAATGTATACAAAGTCATCATGGGATAGGGATTGCAAACCTTCTAGAGCCTAATTGAATATTTTACACTGTCATGTTTGTCTCAGCTGTTCAGGGGCACATGCATAGTTTTGCATGTGTAGGAGAACCATGTGCTTGTGTTCCATTTTTAGAGGCCCAAGAATTGTGTTGCGATTTATCTTCAGTGGTACTTCCACCCTATTCATTGAGTCAAGAGCTCTCAACCAATCCCAGTACTCACCAACACAGCTAGTTTTGCTAACCAACTTGTTTTAGGGATCCTCAAGTACAGCTTTGTGAAGGCTGCAACACCTGCGCAGCATTTCCATTCTGGGAATGTGTACCAAGATGTGTCACTGCGGATTTTTCTCCTGGTCCCCATGGTTCTTAAGTCTTCTTCGGGGTGTATTTCTAAGTCTGAAATTACAGGAGGATTGAGAAGGTCTAACTGATTTTCTTTGGTCAAAGTTCCTATATTCAGCTGACTTTCCTCATGGACAGACTGCAATGCATAACATAAAATGTTCTAAGAAAATCTGTGACAAATTCTTTGTCCCATTCTGCAGAGTGACTTGATTTTATCTCTTTCCTCATATGTTTTGGGGGTAGGTTTCAGAAGGAAAAGAGAACACATTGTGGAATTGGTTAAAACCTTGAGACACTGACTCATGTTGATGGCTTGAACTGGCCTGGGATATTTCACCAACTACCAGAGGAAATTGACATGACAGGTTGTTTTCAGTGAAAAGCAGGCCCTTAATCAAACAGACAGCACTTCATCTATGTGCTTAAGAGCTTCACAGTGCAGTACAATTCCATTTGTCCCTGGGCTCAATAAGCAGCTACATTTTTTTTATTTACATAAATTCAATTACCAATTATGTGAATATCAAACGCATTTCTAATGAGAGTTTTAAGTTTGTGACAACCACGGCTTTCTCCTCACCCCGAGATCTTTTTTAAACTATGTTTCTTGGCTTACAGAAAGACCTGTGGCTTATGTTCACCAGACTGGCATTGCCTTTCGACTCTTGGAGTATGACAGTATAACCCAAGCTCACACTGACTGGTACCCACCCATCCCCTCAACTGCTGCCCAGTTCCCCAGCTCTATGGCAGTTTTTTGCTGGGGCTTTGTCTGCAATAGTTGGACTCACTGAGACAGACACTGCAGTTTCTGTGGATGTCCCTCCCTGGCTTCTCAGCTGCTATCAGACAGGACAGAAACATGCCACTGATCCTCCTACAAGACCAACAGGCAGAGTTTAAGTTCCAGGGCCAAATTCTGAATCATATGGAAAAACTTGAAACAGTCAGGATAACCTCCACGTCTGGGCCAGGCCTTGGGGGTGTTCGGGAGAGCTGGCTCCAGTCTTTGGGCACCTACTCTAAGAGTGCTTGTCTGTTTGGCTGTGCCTTGTGGTGCCTTGATACACTGGGGCTCTTGCCCCTGCTCAGCACCTTTCAGTCTGGGGCCAGTAACTGGCAACTACTCAGTTCTTGCTGCCTCTTCCAGATTCCTAAATGGATGCCTTCCTTAGATGCAAATAAAATGGAGACAGAAGTGCTTCATATTGAAAGTGGCTCTTGGTTCCACTCTCTGTCAACTTCTGACCAGTCCCTTTACCTGCATTGAGACCTTGCCTGCTGTATAGGACCCTTGTTTCACTCACTTCTGTTTGCATTATCTGGAACCTGATCAACAGCTCTTCAAGCCATCTATGCTATGATCAGCCCTTTACATTTGGCCACTGTGCTTAGCCCTGACACAGATTGAGCTACTTTCACATTCTTTTTAGGACATCTGATATTCAGGCCCCTGAGTGTTTCATCTGGAGGGCATCAGCATCCCAAGGCTTCAAGGCAATGAGTTTCCACTGAAGATCAGCAAAGGCTAGTGGCCAGGTGGCTCCCTCTACCTCTTCTATCCTACAAGGTCCTGTTCTGATGGGGTATGTATGTGTGAGGCAGGATGTGAAAGGGTTGGTCCCTTGAGAGAGGAGATCCATTGTGTTAATCTTCCTGACATCTTAGAATAGGCAGCAGGATGGGCTGGAAGGAATGAACCAGAATAGGGACTTTAGGGGGCACTCATGCTATCCTACACAACATAATCAGGAGAATACTTCTCCAGATGCCTCAAAATAGGTAGCTGATCTTGAGCTGGAACTCTGTCATGCCCACATCTCTTCCATGTCTTGAGGAAAAACATGGAAGCATCATGCAAACTGCATATCTGTCTCCAGACAGGAAGTCATGACAAAGTCACTCTCAAATTCACTTCTGTGGACTGTTACCAAGCTGCTAAATAGACATCCGAAGACTTGTGCTTCATTCTCTCCCCAACAGCCTGATTTGGCCAGATTCTTCGTTGTCAGATCTGCTCTGCAGTATCCCAATCAACAGCACACAATCACTCAGCCAAAGATTTTCCAGAATCCAGTGCCCCTTGCCCACCACTCCTCAGAAACAGAATTAACAGAGGGCCTTATGTTTCTAGGAACATTACTGTTTGATATGCCAATGTGATAATGGTAGCTCTCCAGTCTTGCCATTTGGAAACAAATTGGCTTAAGTAATTGTTGAAATCACCCTTTCCTAAAGGACTTTACTCTGCTCCATGGAGCCTGTCATTTCCAACTATGAGGAACAGAGAAAATAGTATCCTAACTAATACAAAGGATTAAAAAATGTTTCACAGACCTTGTATTTAAATAAAGGTCTTTTAAACATAAAGCCCAATGTATGCTCACAGGACTTTGGTGCTGCCAAATACTCAGTTTATGCTTTCATTATTTCCATTACCACCCTAACAACCATTATTACAGGAGAGTTTATTCCTGCTGAGATCATTCATTAGAGTAGGCTACCCTTACTCCACTTTTCAATTTGCCCCAAGAGCATTGTTCCCTTTGTACAATCCAAAGCCAAGTGGGCACTTTGGCCTGACTCCTGTCAATGGCAAGCTTGATGTGGATAGATCTTTGGAGAAGCATGACCAGGCAGAAGCTGTGTCCAGGGATTTAAAAGACTGCCTTTCCCTTGCCCCGTTCTCAACTGTAGCTTCTCATATAAGACCTGCCAGCATCTATTCTTTTGTATAAACATTTCCTTGCATTCCTAAGGCCAGGCTAAAGAAAGCTCCTCATTTCTCCTCCTAGGGTTGACACGTGCTGTTTCTTTATGACTTTGGAGCCAGTGGATTTTTACTAGCGTGTTTGTTAGGGTGTTAGGGCTGCACACTCAGAGGCAGGAGGTAATGAGATGATTCTTGTTAGTGACTGATGACAGATCCATGCCCATGCTGTTGCCAGCACCTAGGCTGCAGGATATAGTCTGTTAAAATCTGTAAGAAAAATCTTTTCTCTGTTCCCCTTAGGCTACACACTGGATTCATCCTGGATTATGGACTGTCTCTTTGTTAAAACTGTTTAACATATTTAGCTACAATATTAAGTTGTATCTGTCTCTGCAAACAGAAGCTAGGGGCACCTCCAACAATTCTAGAGCCACAAAAGGAAAGAGCAGATGAGCCAGAGACTGTTAAAAGAGCCCATGAGTGACAATAGTATTCACACATCATCCTCTTGCTGCTGAGTATGTGGAAAGCAAGGAATCTTGGGTGTTTTTGGAATTTGTGACTGTTTGCTGTTCTGGGCAGTCATGGTGAACGCTTAATGGCACTGGTGACCCCGACATTCCCCTCTTGGGTTCCAGCTGGACTCCTGGATTACTTTAACTCATATCTCTGAATATGGAAGCAGGAGGTGCTGCTTCATTTTGGTGTTGTAATAAAAGTGCAGTCACTTTAATATTCTACTGGCTCCAGGGTCTGTAAAACGGCTCACCTCATTCCCTCCCTACCATTTTATGCACAAAAGTCAAACCTGGAGGAAATAGCTTATTTTCTTGAAGCCCATTTTTATCTACTGCCAAAGTACTGCTAAGACTTCAGCCTCCTAACTTCCCATTCTCATCTTACATCTACACCTTGATTGCCTTCATGTACAAGCAGAATTTCAAAGTGTGTTCATGATTATGACTAGGGACGATTCTTTACATCAGATCCTGAGCCAGAGAAACTGGCTTTATGTGGTTCTGAGAACTAGTCTTAGGGTCTTGTACATGCTAAGCAGGTGCCCTTCTTTGGAACTGACTTTTAAAACCTTGCGCAGGTCACACATACACACATGCCTCCTCAGTTCCTGCCATCCACTGGACTGTCAAGGTCCCACCCATACATGCCATTCTGAGAACACTCTTAGCTGGAAGATAGTGTAAATGAAGAGCAGCTGGCCAAGAAGAGCTATCTGGGGGAGTAGAGGCGGCCTCTTCCAGAAAGGTGTCTGTGGGATACAGCCTCAGGACTGAGCTCATGGACCTGGCTTCAGGAAGAACCAAGAAGTGGGGTTCTGGCCAAAGCAAGAGATGTACTGAAGGCCCCTGAGAGCTGGCCATGTGTACCACGTGTCACTGTGGGTATTGTGGCACAGAAGGCTCTTTGTAGGAGGGCATAAATTTACTCCCACACCTCACCAAGGCCAAGCTAGCTTTTATTGGCTCATAGATTTCTGAAATATATTGTACCTTCAAGGAGACTGAATGGAGGTAACCAGGGTCCAACTCTGAATTCACTTGCTTCCCAACTGTAATAAGGACCTAGCTCTGCCCTGTCCCCATGTCCTCTCTGACACCCATGTTGTAGAGAACTCTTTGAATAATTGGACCTCTGTCAAAGGGAGAGATTTACAAGCAGGAATAGTAAATCAAAGCTAAGGTGCTAATGCACTGACTTATTTGGAAAGCTGGGCTTTCATAATTTCATACATTTTTTTGTGTGTGTGTGTTGTTAGCCAACTTTGTAGAGTTGAGCTCCTGTGAAGCAAGTAGATTGATGTAGTGGGTTAGTCTCAACTCACAAAGTTTGTGACTCAGCAATGTCTGCTTGACATTTATTACACTTGAGCAGACTGGCAGGCATAAATTCAGCTTCCCTTTTGCTGTTAAATGCCTCCTATCCTGAAACAAAGGAATAAAGGGTAACAGTCCACAGCTGTGCTACTTATATTGTAGCTTATCAAAAAAATGTAATAAAAAGATAACACAAGCTCACAATGTAGTATAATCATCAAATAAGCAAATGGTGGGCATACACCATACAGACATAAGGAACACAGCTGTGGGGAAATAAAGTGGTGACATGTCCATTCAGGGCTGGGGCAGCAAGGTCTCCTGAGTAGCTGCTCTGAGAACAGAATGGCTTGCATTCAGCTACCTGTGTGAAGGATGACCCTGCACTGGTTAAAAGCCCAGCTGGCAGGCAGAGCTATAGGCACAGATGCTTGTGGCTTGTGGGATGAAGAGGAATGAGCAGGGGTTTATAGCCTAATTGGGGGCTGTAGTGGTGTGCAGAGGACAGGAGACATATAACGGTACCTCTGGAATTCATAGTGACAGCATCTGGAACACATTGGTTTCTGCCTTTGGGAAGGCCTCCATGACAGGAGTTGTAGAAGCAACTCTAACACATGCTTTAATTGTATCACGTTTTAAAGATGAGCATATTTATAATAAAGGTGATGGACAGGAGCTTTAAAGATCAGCTTCAGCTCTCCAGTATACCTAATAATTATTAGCTGGATGGTAATGTAAAGAGAAGAAAGCCAGTTTGTAGAACTTTTTCAAATCTATCAGATGAAAACTCAAACTAAGTGTGTAACTGGGTTGTAGAGGCTTGTCCAGCTTCCTAAGGACCCAGGCTACCTCCCCAGCATATCGTCATCATCACTGTCATCACCATCACCACAGAAATCTCTTCTCTTTAGACTGAAGGGTTCACCATTTAAACAACTTGGTAGTATAACTCTAGCACTCAGGAAACTGAGGCAGGAGAATCATGAGTTTATGGCTAACCTCAGCTACAAACTCCAGACCAACATTTGGTAATAACAGTGAAGACTGTCTCTGAGTTTCACTCTAAATACAGAGTAACTGAAACTCAGTGTAAAACTACATGATGTATCCAAGATCAAAACAAAGCACTGTCAGAAGCGTTCACCAACCCCGCCCCCACCGCAAGTATCTATCTATCATATCCCTATAGTATACTCTTGCTTATATTTAATAACTTGTTAAATTAGAATATCTGTGTGTTCTAGGTATGTTTCTGCTGTGATTAAACATTCTAACCAAAAGCCACTTGGAGCTGGGGGGAGAGTTTATTTGGCTGCCATCTCATAGTCCACAATTGAGGGAAGTCGAGGCTAGAAGTAGGAATGGAAGCAGAGAGGATAGAATAATGATGATTTCTCTGTCATACTCTGCTATCTTCTTATGCAATGCTGGCACTATACACAGTGGGCTAGGCGTCCTTCCGATTAGCAATTAAGAAAATGTCACAAAGACATGCCCACAGGCCAGTCTGCTAAAGGCTATTCCAGTTGAGATCCCTTCTTCCTGGTAGTGTCAAGCTGACAGCAGAGACTTGATTTCACCCAGAGTAGGACAAACAGCTCATGTGTACATGCACACACACACACACACACACACACACACACACACACACACAAACACATACACACATACATACACACTTACACACACACATACATACACACATACACACACAAACATATACACACACAAACACATACACACACACACAAACACACACACATACACACACACACATCATATCTCTTACTATTTATTTTAATTTGGATAGTCAGTGAAAAAACAGCACTGTTTCTTAAATTTTTTTTAAAAAATTTTTCCTTCCAGTGGTTGCCATTTCCCTTTTCAAAGATCATTTCAAAGGGAAAAAATGATTAATTATTTTTAAATACTAGTAATAACTGAGATAATAGCAGACCATTCCTGTAGCATGAGGTTTCTGGATCCCAGCCAGAGATCCAGAAACCACAGACCTGTGCTCCCCGAGTGCCTAGCTACCCCTGCTGCTTAGGCCCCATGTTGGGTGCCATCTGTAACAGGAAGTTTCTGGTCCAGACTTCCTTATGGTTTGGACCCATCTGCAGCCACTCTCACCTCCCCCCAAATGACTCAAATGCTTATATTAATTTTATGCTGCTCAGTATATGGCTCAGGCATGTTGCTAGCTAGCTCTTTCATCTTAATTCAATCTATTTCCATTATTCTGTCTGCCACATGGCCTGAGGCTTACCTGTTTCATTACATCTTGCATCATGGACAGCTGGATCATGTCTCATTTGACTTCCCTCTCCTTTCCCTACCTATGCTCTGAATTCCCTGTCTACTTCTTCTGTGGTGCCTGCCACGGCCTAAACAGTCCTTATTCACAGCATATAGACATTCTGCGTCACTTTTCTGTTAGAGAAAGGGTCACTTTCTTGTACTACAGCAATGGAAAGGAGCCTTAAATAATCAGAACACCTAACTATGAAGTGGGGGAGGGGAGAATGTGGGGCAGGGCTGTTTTAGAGCTAGTGAGTCTGACAAGGAACAAAAAAGCAAAGATGAAATCACAGTTATTTAGTTCTTTTTCTCCTAGTATTGCCCAGCGCCACTGCCTGGTTGAATCCTGAGTCCCTCCTTTCATCACAGAACCCCACGAGTCTTCATAGCTTTCAGGGTTAAACTCTCCAAAAGCAATGAAAGAAGAGAAGTTACATAAAGAATGAAGAAAGAATGCACAGGTTCATGATCGACCTTATAGTAAATGGTTATAAAATGATAAATGAAAAATAAATATTTAAAAAATTACTTCTAGGGAGCAAGTAGGAACTTCATGGTTTTCCAACATGCCTTCCTAATGGCATGGACTCTCGATGTACTGCTTTTAATTTTATGTTGTAGGTCACATTTTGAAAACTAGCATTTTCTAGATAAGATTGATAAAAAGAAAATGAAGGTAGAGAGGACAAGACACCCCAGACTTTCGACAATGTGACCTTCAAGACCTGTGGCCACCGGCATCACAACAGGAAATAAGGGGTAACTGACCCTTTCACATAGAGATCAGGACTTACCAGTGTACCTGTGCACTAAGAGCTGCAGGTTGAAAATCAAGGGTATGAAATTTTTCCACAGTGTGCAGCTCTCTCCCAGAACCTGGCAGGTTCTCTCTAGGTGATGAGTTGAAATTATCTTCCTTGTGTACTGACTGTCCTTCATTACATTATTTGCAACCCAGCTCCTTCATTACATTATTCTCAACCCAACTTTTTTCAAGAGATTGTATTATTGATAAAACAGGTAAGTACTGCCATGCCCTTACCTAAGCATACCCCGATTCGAAGCTTCTCAGAGACTTCTGAAGGAGGAGTGCACCAAGGGGGAGAAAAATGACAGCTCTTAAAATACTGATAGTAGAGTCACTAGTACTAGCATAACAGCTGTGATTAACAATGAAGTCAGTTTCCATCAACTATGAAGACAATTTGAGATGGTTGAGCATCTCATGCATGCACACACAGAACCTGAATGATCTCAAAGCAGATCCTTCCTTAGTCACCAATAAGAAGGCTTCTACTGCTCCTGATCTTCCTACCAAATATTCCCCTATTTGAAGAACCATAATCCCCATGGTAAGTTTGCCGAGAGTCCTTAGAATTATAAGGGAATCCATTATTGTATGCAATTATCTTTATTTCCTTAAGTAAAAGAAGGTGCTGTGTTTGTATTACCTCATTCTTAGAAACTGAGTCACCCTTATCCCTCACTGACTCTGGTGACCACAAGAGAACTTGAGCTTGGACTTGGGACAACCCCGGCTGGCTCTGAGTGACAGTAGATCACTTACTAATGGCAGTCGGAAGAGTAGAAGTGAAATGAGATCTTTTTCCCTTACTCATATAATTTGAAGATTACAGAGTATGGCTTTTAAAGGTCAGAATGAATTACTAATTAAGTTGAAGCATTTGAAATTATCATGTAAAACCTCTACTCATAATAGTGATTAAGGAATAATTAATCACGTAGAGGAAAATGGCTGCCAAGGGGAGACAGCAGTAAAATTACTTTTTAACTATTTACTATAGAGTTTTCAAATGATGTCACTGGGAACTCTCATTTCTTTCTCCTCTGGCTATTGGGTTTGTTGTTGTTTATAAACTAAGGGCTATAAAGATATTCCAGTCTGCAAAATGCTTGCCAAAGTACTTCCTGTACAAACAACAGAGACCCACATTCAGCCCTTACCTCAAACCCAGGTAAAATTTGGGTATGGTGGCCAATCAGAGCCAGGCTGGGAGAGACAGCATCTCAGAAACAAGGTAGATGGTACCCAAAACGGAACAACACCTAAAGTTGCCCTCTGGTCTCCAGACACAGGAACATGCATCCCTTCCCCACATACTGCTTTTACACACACACACACACACACACACACACACACACACACACACACACACACACACACACACACACACAGCATTTAACAGGTTTTCAGGACAGCACAATCAAATGCAGATATTCACCAGTGCTGCAACCTCACAGGTGCTAAGAGCACACAGAGCAGCTGTGACTGCTTTACCTGTTATTCCAGATGTAAAGGGCCCTAAAGCAATGACATCAACGATGTAATCACTATAAATGCAGACATTTCAATGACCATAATGCCATCTCAGATACTCTAAAGGTCGGTGTTGGCTCTGTCTTTTAAGAATTTAAAAGCCTTTTGAGAGGCTGAAGCAAGAGACTGACAGTCCCAGGCAAGCCTGAGGTACAGAGACACATTGTCTCAAAATACTAAATTAGATACATAAAGGAACAAATCAAAATAAAGTCTAAGATAAGGTAATAATCTTTTGATTTTGTTTGTTCGTTAGTTGGTGTTGTCTGGAGGTTTATCTACCAATTTTGGATTATGTTTTTAGTCTGTCCTGGCACGCTGGCTGAGAATGACAGCTTCCTGCACGCTGAGATGGCAGGTGTGGCCACCACATCTGGCCTTTACACATCAAATCCAAATATCACACAGTTGATTTGACTCACAAATCTGTATCGAGGAAGAACATTGAGGCCACATTTCCATACAGACTCATTATTTTACGCAGTGGTTATTTATTAATCAACTAATCCACACAACAAACCTATGAGGTAGTTTAACATGCCTTGAAAATGAACAAATTCAAAACCAGAAAAGGGAGAGGGATCCATCCCTACAATAATATGTTGAACAAATAGACCCTCTTCTTAGTTTCATTCTTACAAAAGGAAAACAGTTCATTGGACAAGCTGACCAAGAAAATGACAGATACTCGATAGGAAGTGTAGTTATGACCCCGTAGTACCTCATTGGAGTTTAGTGTTCTGTATTCCCACTGCCTTATCAAAAAAAAAAAAAGAATGTTGCACTTGGCTTTGACAGAAAGGCCGGGAGTTCTGTAGGAGTCAGTGTTGCAATGTGTCCCATTGTTCTTGTCTTTTTGATATGGCTGGCCTAATAAACTTCCTCTAACAGACAGCGTGACGACCCTTGCAGTGCCAATTTATGTTTCTATGTCATCTAAGAGGCCAAGAAAGTTCAACTCCTACTCTTTCAGTCCAGCAGCAGTGGATGAGTTTTATGGCTACAGTATCAGCAGAAGGAATCGCTGCAGCATTTGCCGATTAGTGGATTGCTTTATGGACATATTTATTAGTTCACTGGGCTGTGGAGACTGTGTATACGGAGAGCTCATTAATTTGGGTCTCACTGTCTTGGCATTTGTGGCCACTGACACATGTGCTAGCCTTTCCGCAATAAAAGGGAAGAACAATTTGTAAAACAAATTTGAATTGTATTGCCAGGACTAAGGCATGATTTAGGACTCTGAGGAATCAGGTCTAAGCATGGAGTTCAGTGGTCGAGCACATGAGTAATACATGTCGAACTCCAAAGATTATGGCATGGGATGAAAAGGGAAGCAAGACAAAGATATTTGGCCATATCAACCATCAGTGACTGTACTATTGAACATATACATCTCGATTTAATACAAGGTTAGTGGGTATGCATTTTGCTCTTGGTTGCTCCAGAATGTTCAGAGTGATGACAGTATGTGTCTCTCTTCTTTCCAGCAGAATTAATGGCCTATTTGAAAAACATTTGCCCTAAATTCAAATCCCATATACTCATAATAAAATTGGAAAATAACATAGACTTAATTAAACATACAGACACAGCAAAGGAATAGTGAACATCACACTTTCCCGAGGAGAGGTGTTTCTATTCTACAGTCCCTAGGACACAGTAGTATCTCTTAGCCTTCCTGTATTAAGTAGTCTAGCCACATGGTCTCCATGATAGTGGAATGAAACTCCCCTTTTCTGCATGGGCATGAATAAAGTGGGAGCAATCAAACCCAACAAAATTTCTGGTGGGGTATTTGTGTCAGCTTGCCAAAGAGCAATGTTATTTAAATGAGGCACTCTGAAATAATCAGATTATTGTAGAGGAGGTTTATCTATGAAGGACTTGGCAAAGCTTCATTGTAACGCAAAAGGAATCTATGCTCCTAGGCTTTACTATCTTAGGTCATTAACAAAAAAATAAACACAACACTTCAGGGAAAGAGCTCAGGCACTAAACATAAACAGAAAAAAGATTTTTAAAAAACTCAGACTATGCTTATTTTTACAGCAGAATTGACAAATAAAGCTTTATTCCACACATTCAAAGAAAAGCCATCACTGGAGGATTGTAGCTCTGTTATGTGCTTCTTTCCAAAATAGCAAAATATAACTGTTGTCACCACACCTTTCTCCCTCCCCACCTGCAGCATGACTGTACATGGTGTGTGACCTCCCTCTTCTCAGCCACAGTATGGTCCCCATGGACTGTGACCTCCTCACACAACAAAACAGGCACCTTAAGAACAACACTGTGCATTTCTGTGTCGTTTCGTTTATTGCTCACTGGCTGTAACCACTTCAGATCTCCGTGGAAAGCAATGATGTCTGGAAAAGTTTGACTTCATTAGATTGGTGGTCACAAGGTGTAAAGGGCTGCTCCAGCCAGCTGAGAGCCCATAAATGGATGTTCTGCATCCACCTTGTAGTGTCCATATGACACTACTTCCTATCACAACGCACATCAATTAACCCCAGAGGAATAATTTTATAGTTGTACGCAGACTTGGTTCCTTCAAAGAGCATTAGTTCTCTGGTCCATCTTCTGCCCAGAGGGCATTTTTACCAAAGTCAACAAATCCCAGCTCAGCAGCAAGATGGAAGAGAAACACAAGAACGAATCTTCTTCAGGATTTAGTCACTTCCCCTCTTCAAAACGTCAGTGTTCCAAATTAAAGCCCACAATTCAGGTCAACTTCCTAAGAACCACTTCCATCTCACTCTGGGGTTGATAATTCTCCTTCAGATACCTTTAGTAAAGCATTACACCAAGGCCAACTGCTGTGATGACATTTTGACTTATTTAGGATCATCATGCAATCAAACTAATTCTTTTCCTAAGCTATGATCTGGCGGCTTGCAGGGAGAACTTGACTTAATCTTGGGAAGTTTTCCATCAAGGTGATCCAGAGTGAAGGTCCTTCCTCTCTGTTTCCATCTACTCTTATGCTCTTGGCATTTAGAGGCAAGGATGGCTCATCGGTGTGAAGCAGGAAGGACCAGTGTTCTGTCTACTATATAACTTCCATAAACCACGATTTGTTCCATTTCTGTGGATGTGTCATCAACTATGTTCCCCGTGATGACAAAAGTATATTCATTAATGGATCTAGGAGACTTACATGGTAATCATGAAGGGTCTCACAGAATCATTATAACTCTAAGGAAATCTAGAATAAATTGGAAATTAAATTTTCCACTCTCTGTAAATTTGAATAATGCTCCAACTAGCTGCTGTGTGATTGCAGTTTAGAACTTGTGCTAAACATGTTACCAGGAAAGGATTCTTTAAAACTCACCCAAGTATAATTTGCTACTAAATTTAATGAAGAAAAAGAAATCTTATCTACTTTCAAAAATTAAGATTGGTCATGATTTAATCTGTGAATCCTTGTAAGAAGTGTTCTTTGCTCAAGAAAGGATCCTCTTTCGGTTGGTGAGCAGGTCTCTGCCACAGAGAAATTCTGGCATCTCTTCTTAGCTCTTGAGTGATGCTTTTACTACTTATTCTTCAGGCTGTAAGACAGAAAGGAAGACATTACTACTTTCTTCTATAATATATCGTGTGTGTGTGTTGTGTGTGTGTGTGCGCGCGCGTGCGTGCGTGTATAGGCATCACCCCCTTTCTCTTTCCCTCCTTCCCTTCAGTCCCAAACCCATCAAGCTTAGATTAGGTTGAATTTAAATGGTGAGTCATTTCTCTTGGTCAATCATATCTCTCTCTCTCTCTCTCTCTCTCTCTCTCTCTCTCTCTCTCTCTCTCTC
The DNA here is from genome assembly GCA_033318265.1 of Phyllotis vaccarum. Lineage (NCBI taxonomy): Eukaryota > Metazoa > Chordata > Mammalia > Rodentia > Cricetidae > Phyllotis > Phyllotis vaccarum. The sequence continues at coordinate 136,431,133 of JARWLC010000002.1, read as the reverse complement.
TCTCTCTCTGTGTGTGTGTGTGTGTGTGTGTGTGTGTGTGTGTGTGTACATGTGTGAAGATGTGGTCATTTGTGAGCATCTGTATGGCAGTCAGGATCAACTTCAAGTTTCTACCCTTATTCCTTTCCAACTTATACTTAGAAACAGGATGTCTCACTCAACCAGAACCTCACAATTTTGTCTAGATTGACTGGCTGGTTGGCCATATGATTTGTCTGTCTCCACCCTTCCAGTGTTGAGAACTGAGGAATTCATGCCATGCCTGATATTTACATGAGTGCTGGGGATTAGAAATCAAGTCCTTGCACTGAACACAAAACATTTTACCCTCTAAGCCATTTCTCCAGGACCTCTATGGTGTCTCTTTTAGGAGATTAAGTAATCTGTATTATATAATGGCCGAAGTACCAATGCCATCTCCATATTGTGAAAAATATACATTCTACACTCAATACAGATACTTGTTCCCTTCCAAGGGATCTTAATATAAAAACAACTTATGTCAAAAGGTGGTTGGTGCGTCCCTTAGCCTTTGTGCCTCTATTACACTGTTGTATATTGCAGATAAGTTGCTGTTATAGATCAAAGGGTTTGTAGCTGGGTGATATATATTACCCTTTTCTTTTGATAGCTTGAAAAAAATCTTCTAGTTATTAGATGTAAAGCTGCTAGTTAGACACCAGCTTGACTCTACCATGCATGGTTTCGTAACACAGTATTGTCTTTAGCAATAGTTCTTTACCATAAAGCTGTGGAGAGCAATCGTCTTGGCAATCATCTGCAATGCTTAGGGGGTTCCATAGGACTCCTTTGACCAAACACTCAGCAAGATGTCATTCATAATATGCACTGGAGTTGTAATTTGGTTGTGAAATATGTCTGGTTGAGGCACTGGTGCTTCTGTTGGATTTAAGGCTCCATATGTAAGATGTAAACCATAAACTGTCACTGCTAAAATGACTAAGAACTGGAAACTAACTAGATCATGGGCTTAAAGAAGAACCCAGTATTATTATTCTGTCGAAAGAACATAGCAATAATGAATCCTAATAGCATACTACTATCCACACAGATCAGTACCTTGTTCAACATATAACAGAAAGGCTTCTTGCAGTGGGTGAGAATTAACAAAGATACCCAGAATTCAACTATGTGTAGAGTAAGAGATTTTGAAGTACTTGGTCCTAAATGAGATACCTTTATCAAACCCCTCCCCCCAAGGCTCAGAGACTGATGTGAAAGAGAAGGCAGAAAAATTATGAGTAAAAGGTCATGGATGACTCTGAGGAAACAGTATCTTCCAGACAGAGGATGTGGCACCATATGACAGACAGGTCTACACAGGTTCAAGCCAAAGTGGGGAGGAGGGGTCCCAGCACTAAAAAGTGGAAATATACACAGGATCTCACTTCTAATTAAAGAAGTTATATGTGGGTCATATCAGCTATTTTGCTCTGGTCTTCACTGACCTTCAGCTCTGCCTTATCTTCTGTGATGGTCCTTGAGCCTTGAGGTCAAGATGTGATATAAATGTTCCTATTCATGGCTGAGTACTCCTTAGTCATTTATTCTTTGTGCTTTGCCCAACTGTGAGCTTCTGGATCAACCAATATCTAATGTACAAATAAATGTTTCTAATAAGATATGAGAGCTGTACTAAATTACAGATGGAGATCCATGAATTTGGAGAGCATTTTGATACAATGTCCATTTTGCAAAATAATACTAGTTGATTTTACACCAGGGACTGTGAGCTCCAGAGCCATGAATTCTTGAAAAAAAAAATGTGCAGTAGCAGGCATGAGTTTCTTCCTGTGCAGTGGGCCTTAAATTTTATTAGAAAGCAGTTGGTGACCACTCTAACCACTATGCCACCACTGCATCTGTGGGCATATCTTGTCATGCTGACTATTATTGCAGCAAACAAGGTTCAAGGATAAGTAATACTGCTTAGGAAATCCCCACAGCAGCTTGCATGGCATCCTCTAGTACAGAGAACCAGATGCTTTGATGTGAATCTAATGAATAAACGTACAACATCTACAAAGTGAAATACTATCACTCATATCCAAAACCTAGTTTTCCAAGAAAAGTGCTATTGTACAAAATTTTTAGGATTGAAGTAAGGATCTGAGTCTTCTTAGTATAATGCAAACCAAAGAGAAAATAAGATTCCACACTTCTCCTTTTTGATGGCTTTGAAATTTTGCCTTGAGATGACCTTAGAAACCACAGCCATTAAAAAAAAAAAAAGTATTTCTACAAAAATCCCCTTATTTTTAAAAATCTTGCATTTGTTTTCTGCCACTAATAGTTCGTGACCTAAGAAAATGTTACTGTCCTTGTCAACTTCATGAACTAATTGTGATATAAAGGCTAAAAGTTTATACTGAGTAAACAAGTATAATTCCATTTCAATAAGCTTCAGAGATGAATACTTTTCCAACAAAAATAAGCCTGGATCACACATCCATGGGTACCAGTGAGGGAGGAGTCCAAGCATATCTGTAGTGGGCAGTCATCAGTCCTGATTGCATCGTTCTTGGAATCCAGATGAGGGGGAATTGTTTTGTTTTAACCTATAGTGAAAGTGGGATATTAAGGATTCAATCTCATCGTGAGGAGAAAGATCACTCAGTTCCCTCTATAGTGAGCATAATTATTCAGATCCTTTCTGATGGCAGAGAAGTAATGAGAAATTAAAGGGGTTTTCAGTTCCATATAGTTTTTATAATTATTCTCCTGGAGCTGTTATTACCCGTGCTGATATAACTCCTTCATATTTTATGGAGCATCCCATCAGATACAAAGAACATGGAAAATTTTACTGCTATTAATAAATAATGGAGCTATTCAATCCAAGCAGAAAATTCCTTTTCATCTGAGAGATAAGCTGCATAATTCATATATTTTCAGAAATTTCTTAAAATAGAAAACTGAAGAAAAGCAGAGGAAGGCAATTTCATACTATTGTTTCTATTTATGGGGAGGGTTAGTGCTTCAGTTTGCCATATGTCACTGTGATCAATACCACCATGAAAAGCACGTTGGGGTAGAAAGGGTTTATTTATATATAGGGTATAATCTACCATCAAGTGAAGTTATAGCAGGAGCCTGGAACAGATGCTAAGGTAGTACCCATGGAGAAAAAGCTGCTGACTGGCTTGCTCCCAGGCTCACATTAATCTATCTTTCTTATATAGCCTAGGTCTGCCTGCTTAGCAATGGTACTGCCCACAGGATCTGGCCTTCCTCCACCAATTGCTAATCAAGAAAACTCACTACGGACATGACCACAGACCAGCCCCACAGAGGCGTTCTTCAACTGAAGATCCCTCTTCCTAGGCGTGTCAATCAAGATTGATCATCACAGACTCATAGTCTGTCTTCAGCTGGATCAAACTGGAAGGGAGAATTCAGTCTCACCCCACACATGTCAGTCACACAGCTACCTTTACTATCAACACACAACAATAAACAAGATAAGCCTAGGGGCCCCTTTTCACATTTGCAACCTTTCTAAGAACACTGGGTGTTAACTCTATCTGAGCTCTCAGAACATCATTAGAAAGGCATGGAATCATTTATAAAAGCTGCAAACATCTTCCAAAAAAAGTTTCCGTGTCAGAGAACTATGGAACTACATATAACTCCTGTGCATTGTAGCTCCTATGGGATGTGGTGACCTTGAGACAAGCCAGTTGAGAATCATGCTTCTGGATCAGGCACACACAAGTACTTCTGATCTTTGTATTCCTTCACATCTGATGCACTCTAGCTACAAAAGATTCAAAAAAGTGAGTCTTGCTCCCACTTAGATACCAGATAGATATCTCTGTGTAATATTATAAAAACTACTGGAAAATGATCCCAGCTTTGAAAATGACTAGAAATGTACACAGTGCATCTTCCTGTGATTAAATAAGCATACATGTTTGAAAGGGGTAATTACAGGGAAATGGAATGATCCATTAGTCCCATACCAAATTTCAACCATTTCATATGTAAGCTCAAAACCAAAGCAGAACAATACTGTCTGGTTTCATAAAGCTGCATTTCTAACAGTCAGTTCACAAGAAAACAGTATCACAAATGTCATCACAGGCCATGGTTCATCTGAAATGATACAGGCACAAGGGCTGTGGCAGATTTGTGTTCTTAGATTTCTCTACTCAATAGCCACGATTTTAACTTATTTGACTGTCCAAGCTGTTCAGGAAGCTGAGGCAAGAGAATCACAAATTTAAGGTCTGGGACAGTGTGAGTTCAAGGCCAACCAGAGCAACTCAGCAAGGACCTATCTTAAAAAAAAAAAAAAAAGCAAGAAAACAAACAGGGTTTGGTATATAGCTCAGTGCTATGACACTTACCTAACGTGCTGTGCCTAGAATCTACTGCCAGTCTCTCAAACTGTTCAACCTATGTTCCCCAAAGTAGGTGGTAGACAAATGCTTAGCACCTTTGCTCAACTTTCTCAGAGCACAATGAAAAACCAAGTTCAATTGTACTCTTTCAGGGAACATCTGCTATTTCTAGCCCTCCATGCCTGCACTTCCTCAAAGACTCTCTATGGTTCCTCTTTCCTACCAGGTTGCAACCAATCAACTACCAATATGTTGGCTCCTACTTCTCTTCAGGTCTACTATTGCTTTGGCATGCTAGAACACATCCTACTCCAGAATGAAAAAGGCCATTTCCCTGGAACAGAGGGGACAGTGGAACACTGCCAGTAGCTTTCTGATTCTGGGACACCATTTGGCTATGATGCCCTCTGGGTAACTCCTCCTCATCATGATTCTGGAGATTGCTTGAGGTTCTTGTCCCTGTCATGTTCTCTTTTGCAGTATCCATTTGCACAGGTTGTTCATTCTGCCTGGAAATTCACCCAGCCCTTTCACTTGCTGAGATCCATCAGGATCATTAAAGAAATCATGCATTCCCCAGGTAATCTTTGCCTGCATTCACCCTGACACAACCAAATGTTATTGGCTATTTCTAAGAGTTACTTGGGACTAGAGAAGAAAATGTTAAGAAAATGGCCAGGCTTCAGGAAGTGATAGGCAATTTCTATGCTTATGAATCGGGGGCATATGACAAGGGGTCAGGTCAGACACACTACTTCTGAGAAAAGTAGCTGCCTGGAGATGAAAGGGCTCAGGAAATAGTGGGGGGGGGGGGAGACAAAGACAGTGTGGGGGAAGGGGGAACAGGAAGATGATTGTTCACTGTTACACTGCCGCTTGGGGATGCTGCTCCAATCTTAAATGTAGCTGTCTAAATGAATGAAATATTCACAGTGTTTGATTTTCGTGGAATTCTGTGTAGTCTGGTGAGTAGAGGGAGTGGAGGCAAGAAGTACTCCTATGTGTGAGAGAGGAAGAGAGAAGCAGAAAACACAGACACTGTGCTTTGCAATTGCAGCCACGCCTTCGGATGCTGCAGGGCAGGACCCTGCTGACTCAAAATGCCCAAAGGCAGATGGGGTTCAGTTGACATCAGATAAACACAAGATGAAGGTATTCAAATTTATCCTGGGAAAACAAATCCCAGACATTGATATCCCATGGGACAGAGAAGTAATTTAAGAAAATTCAGCTATCATGAGCAGAAATCATGAACAGTCCAAAGTATAGGCTACTTACAAGGAATTTTGATATGCAGCTTCCTAATATATACAGACTAGCACAATAGACGTATTTGTAATTAACTTACGAAAGCACCTAAAAAAAGCCTCCTCTGCTTATATAAAATTTGCATTGTTTATATGCAAATGAATGTTCCTAGTGCATTTTAGAACAGTTTATTCCCTTAAGAAGGCAAACATTCTCTTTATAATCTTTACACTATTCATTTGCTTTGCAAAACACTTTTTTCCCACAAAATCTCAAAATAATGAAATGTTAGAGCCAGAGGGACCCCTGGGATTGTTAAAGGAGAGCCTACACCAAAGCTTCAGAAATGCTGACAGAGCCTTTTACACACAGGTACACCCATGCCTGTCATTCCGGAGACCCATGCCTTCACATCACCACCCTTTTGGGGAGTGGCACTCCTTTCTTTGGGATTTACATTTGGGCAAAAGCAAACATAGCAAGGTTTGAGGCACTGGAAGCCCCACCAGCTGGCAGCAGAGTGGATAGAGATGTGTAGCGCTTTCCACTAACAAACCTGGTAAGTGACTGCTCATTTATCAACCTTGGCAAGCTCATTCTGTCCTCCAACCTCTCTGATGCTCTCTTGACTCACCGTTTCTCCAGGCTTGGAGCCTTGTCTTGGCTGTCTCCTTGCTCTCGCACCGACCACCTGATTTTAAGCTGTAATCATTTGTTGGTCACTGAAGCCCCATGCAGTCTGGGGCTGTGTCTTTCTAACTCCATACTGCCAGTGTTATTATAAAACCTGGCATGGAGATGGTGCATAACCTTTCCTCACACAACATGCCAGAGAACTCAGAAAGAGAAATCAACTGCCACATCTGGAAGAAACAACTCCAGATGTGCACACTGCTCCCTTGCTCTCCGTTCCAAACAAGTCCATTTCCAGGTCATATTTTCAGGGACACTCAGAGCTTTGCCCCCCTAGTCCTCATTTATTACTCCTACTCCATCTATCATTCTTATATATTCCAAGAACTTGTGATTGACAGGAAATATCACATGGCTATATATTGACAGTTATTTTAAATATCACACCAGGGGCTGCAGAAAATGTTCTGTGGCAAAGAGTGAGTGCTGGTGTTCCAGAGAACCTGAATTCAGTTCCCAGAATGTCAGGCAAGATCACAGCCACTGGGATAACTTCAGCTCTGAAGAATCTGATACTTTCTTCTGGCCTCATGGTCTCTCTCTCTCTCTCTCTCTCTCTCTCTCTCTCTCTCTCTCTCTCGGGAACTTCATGAAGAGAAAATGAGAAAATGCATGTGTCCAAAAGTGACTTAAAAATGCAAAGATGTTTGTGTCCCTACCTTATCCATAGACATCAGAAAAATGGCTGGTATAGGTGTGGTAGTGTGCAGGATCTACAGCCTGCAGAGGTCATTTTGTGAATGTGCTAAGGCATCATAACAAAGCTATTTATTTTTTTATTTAATATAAGCTCATTTAAAAATATTTTTACAGAAGAGTTTGGCCTTTTCTCCAGGCTCGTGGGGTGGAAATCATTAACATTCAGAAGAATGTTTTCTATTGGAAATGTGATAGTTAACAATGGTAAAGGCATGTCCCTTCTGTGTTCCAAGGCATTCCAGAACAGAAGTTAGTCACACATAAATATATCAGCTACACGATTAAAGGTCAGAGGCAAAAGAATGCCTGCCCAGCCTCAGGAAGCACAGTGTGCTGGAGCCAGAGTGTGGTCACAGCCACCCCACCCATTTAGCCAAGCTCACCTACACAATGAAGCCATGGTCACAACTTTGGCCCCAGGACTCACTCAGCTTCTTGAGCCAGTGCATCCATGTGCTGGGATGACAATGTGCCCCCATTTCACAAGAATGGGGCACAGGAGCTCCTGGAATGCTACCTCTTCCAAACCTTGTCTTCAGCGCCTTCTCATTTGGCTTATTCCCATGTGTAGTCAAGCAGAAGTAACCGAAAATCTAACTCTTTCCCAGATTCTGAGATTCCTTCCAGTGAATCGTTGAACTTGTGGCAACGCTGGGAACTCTGAGATACATTGCTAATAAGAAGTACAGGTGGGCAGAGGAGCCCTAAGTTTACTGCTGATGTCTGAAGTGCCGGTCTGTTGAACACCGTGCCGGTCACTTATAAAGTGTACTAACCCTTGGCAGTATCAGAATTAACTGGCATAAGCTCAGGTCATTCTTGGAATTACTTTTTTTTTTTTTTTTTTTTTAATTCACTGTCAAGGTTCAAGGTGCCAGATCAGGAATTTCTCTGCAAGTTATCATGACAGAAACACTACAGTTATGGTCAGAAAGAAGGCTTTGCTTTGAAATCTTAGCACATGCTACCTCTGTGGCCATGCCTCAGTTTCCTGACACACAAAATGAGTATACTGTAGTGATGCATAGACCTTGCTGGGATTCCGTTAAGACTGAGTTTCTAAATGACAATACTATGTAACTGGTACATGAGAAATAGCACGTGTTCTCCTGCAATCTCTATTCTTATCTATCTTCTGTGTGCTCTCAGTTTTAAGCTCAGTCAACTGTGAATAAGTAAGTCTGATGGGACTGTGACAGGCACAGAGGCAGGGTCTTGAAGCAAATATAACTTCTAGAAACCAAAGGCAGTTGTGTTCTGCCTACCCTATAGGGCATGATGAAAGAGGCATAAAGATGGTAGATGGGAAGGATGCTGATATTTGATGGATGGATAATGGTACTCAAGTTAAAGAAGGCGGCACTGTGTAGTATGGTGTCCACAGTTATGCGCAACTACTAAAATATAAAATAATTTAGATGAAATACTATCAAAAGTCAGTTGATCTCTCACATTGGCTGCACTCAAGTGTCCACAACCACACATGGCTCTGGTACCACACCACAGGTAGACACAGAAACTTTACATCAGTGTTGTAAATACAGTGCTGTTCTGGAGCAACCAAAGTCTCTTCAATCAAATATCCTTAGTTTTGTTTCTACAGTTATGTGAGACATATTTATTTTTTCACATAGAAAAAAATGAAGAAACAGTGGGTGATTTTTATATAGATAAACCACTGTTCTGCTCACTGACCTTCACCTCTCTCTCTCAAGCACTCTAATCTTCAGTAGAGAAGTTGACAGGCCTTCTGAAATACTGTGTCCTCCTGTTTAGCTCACAGTAAAACATCCTGCAAATTATGGCTTCTAAAAACCTAGGGTCCTAACAATGCCAACTGATTCCTGATGTGTTCAGGATAGCAACAGTCAGCAATAGGCTGAGGAAGCCTAAGCCCAATGCTGCCCTGGGATAGAATGGGTTGTAGGTGCAGAGGCCAAGAAACAGAAACCCAGGACAGAGCTGGTAGGAGTGAGTTTGAGGATGGGAAGGAAGGTCTGATGGAAGGATGGTGATAAGGGCTCTGGAGTGAAAAATCGTGGGTGAGTTGCATCTCAGAGAATAAAAGGAACATGAGCCATCCTGCTGGCAGAGACAGTGCCAAGTTGGGATACAGAAGAAGGTGCCACAGAGTTGAAAAGGAAGGTTAGAGTCTAAACCCATGTAACAAAGCTTGGGATGGACCCTGGCACCCCAGTGGCCTGGCTAGTGCTAGAAATAGCAGGAACATAAGAATGTAGATTATTTTAGAACATACTTTGGCAATAATTAGATTAAGCTCTTCAAATCTGATATAAGTTCACTTACTGTGATGCAGAGAGGCAACTGTTGACACTGTAAGAATCTACCACAAATGGCTGCTCCACAGCATCATGGCATCTCCTTGTGCCTCAGGATCATCATCCACTCATGAACTATGATAGAGGAACCCATTCTCCAGTTCTCTTTTCTTTCCATATTCTGATGTTCTTTGGTTCACCCAAGGGCAGCACCATAGACAAACCCAATCCTGTCTGCCTTTTGGTTTCAAGTTTAGTGATTTTCTGTGAGTCTCATAAAAAATGACTATGCTCCAAAATGGCAAATACATGGAGAGAATTCCTGAACCAACTTTCTCTCCAGTGTCACATGACCACCAGGACCAGCCATACCCAGAGATGCTATCATGTTTGATTATAAATAAAAAGAGCCAAATTCTTTCTTGCAAATGTATGGGGAGGCTAGAGGAAGAGGGTGTAAGGTCACAGAGGGTATCTGAGAGCCTGTGGTCTGTTGTGGCATTCTTCAGGACATCCAGATAAAGACCAAAACAAAAGAAAGTACATCCTACAGAGGAGATAAAAGGTCTATTGTGTCTCTGGTATGTGAACTTGACCTCTCAAAGATATCCTCCCAACTGACTCAAGAAGACATCAAAGATATGGCTGTGGAATGTTATGTGACCTCTTCTATACCAAAAATTGCCAGCAAATTATTTCACCTTTCTGAGTCTCATTTATATAATCTCTAAAATGGGTATAAGTAAAACATGAGTTCAGGACATTAGTGAGGAATAATCAAATTAATGAGAGCCCTTTATAAGTGGTTAATTCATGGTGAATTCAGCTACTAATGAGAAAATCATCATACTTTTAACTTCACATTAACAAATGATCTTGCAATTCCCCAAATAAGATGTTCCCCATTTTAATTAAGATTGGAATATGGGACTCACACACCTGCTAGCTTAGTAAAATACCACCAGGGATTTTTCCTTACATGATCATTCCACTTTAAGAGTCTTTCAAACATCTAAGCAGTCCTACGTCATATATTTGAGGTACACAAAGCAAGATTTTCATCAACATGGCAGTGTCTCTGAGGAGCCAGAGGTAGACTAAGAAAGAAAAAAAGCAAGGATGACCTCAAGGGAAGGAGCTCAAACATGTCTCTCACCTCATGACCCTTTCTTAACCAGCAATAACAGATGTGGTGATGCAGCATAAGACATTCCCAAGCCAAGTCTGGAACACCCCATCTGACCTCCACATTCATAGTAAACTACATGACAGACAAACCATTAACAGAAAGGGGCCACTACAGATTGAATCTGAAATCTCCCAACAGGCATTATAGGGAGCCTGATCTCAGGTTTGTGCTCAATTGGAGATGTGGAATCTATAGGATGTGGCTCGCTGGTGGCAGTGGGTCAGGAGGTCTGGGCCTTTGAAGGTTAGTGCCTAGCATCAGTTCTGGGAACTCACTGCTGCTTGCTCTGCCAGGATGGCAACAGCAGCTCCACTGCATGCACCTGCTATCATGGAGAGAATTGCCCTGCCCACTTTACCCGCCATTGAAGAATGCATACCCTGAAACCTAGAGGCAGAAAAAAAAAATCTTTCCTTCTTCCTCTTAGGTGTTTCTCTTGGGTATTTAGCCAGAGTGATGCCGAAGTAACCAATATAAAAATTAAGTGTTGATTGTTTTGAAAATGTTTGGCCTGTTTGGATAGGAAAAAAAGCCAAAAAGTCTACATCAAAATTTGAAATCTGCTGCTACAAACTAAGGGCCTTCCAGAAGCTGGAAAAGGCCCGAAACACCTGCTTTCTAGTGCATGTCAGCTGGACATTGCCTGCTGACACCTGGTGGCTTCCCGACCCCTGAGTGCTTAAATAGTACATTTCTGTGGCTAATGCCCCTGGGTTGGCCACAGTCATTAAGGTCAAGAGGAAAGTGTGCTGACAGAGAGTTTAGCATGGTAGATGAGGCTAAGAAACACCGCTCTTGGAGTCTGTAGTCCTCTGAGATGCTGCCTTCTCCTCATTAAATCTGGTAGAAGTAGCCAATGTGTCTGTTCATCTTCAAACTCTATCTCTACTGGCCTGCTCTGGCCACAGAACAATGTGCTGATTGACCCCAGAGCATCCCACATGCATGGCATCTTCCCCCTCTCACTTCCCAGAGGCCCCGAAGGAAGGAAAACTTGCAGCAGAGAAAAATTCCTGGGCATGGAGAAAGAAAAGTTAAGATGAGGAGGATCCAAGCAGATCTCATCCTTGCCACAGACACGTCCCAGGGGAAGAAAGGAAAGAAAAGGAAAAAGAGGAGTGGTTTGGCAGAAACTCATTGACAATACCAGCTCAGCCTTTTAAAGGTGCCCGAGAGGAAGTCACCTTCACCAGGGAAAATAAACCTCTTGGGGTACACCTTTTGCATAAACTTGGCTTGTATAGAAACCTTTACCAGGGCATAGCTCTAAGTGTAAGCAATTGGATTCTTGGGGTAAGAATTGATCGATTCTCACACCCTCTAACTATTTGCTTTTAGTTTATAGACAAAGAGAAATTGATTATGGAAACTCAAGGCTGAAAACCAAGATATCCTGATTAAAATTCATGCTGACTGCTCTCATCCAGCACTGGTGAGTCCTGGTGGGGAAGGAAAAAAAAATTTTTTTTTTTGGTTGACTTTGTTAATACTGAAGAAGAAAGACTGGAGAAATGATTGCATTCCTGTGGTCCTTAGAGGAAACTCAGTTCCCGAGACAGCATAATTATCTGCTTCTAGCCCATGACCTTTCTTCGCTGGTGACTGGTATTTGGGAAGGAGAAGGATTCACAGAGCCTCTGTGAGGGCTGCAGAGGCCAGGCACTGGTCGGCGTCTCACCAGTTACTACCAGAGTGTAGGTTATCTGCAGCACACAGGAGTGGCTCGGAATATAGCTCCCCGCCATTGCCACAGATCCTCAGAACACTGACACATCCTGTGTGCACTGGCTGGTCCAGCATAAAATGCTCTTTTACATCATTTAAAAAGCACAAAGCAGGCTATTGGGGAGAAGATATGCAGCTGCAATGGTGATGAGGAGGAGGTGACATTTCTTGAGGTGCATCTTGGCACTATTTTGATGAACTCTCATTTCTAGATGGTGGGCTGCTTCTGTTAATAAACAGCAAGTGCCAATTAGACATCTGTGTGTGACATCTAAAAGGAACACTTGGCTGTCTCATGCGTGTCCCTTTTCCCCCATCTGTGTGTGCCATCCAGCCATCCAGCCTGGGTGATCTCATAAACCACAGCAGATGTACACCCCCTTCACTTGCTCCTTTGTTGATGTTTGGGGGGGGGTTGTTTGTTTGTTTTTTGTTTGGGGGGGGTTGGTTTCTCTTATCCTCTCACAACCTGGCTCCCTGACCTAAAATTCAGAGATCAAAAAAACAGTAGTTCCCTGCTGATGCCATGAAAACTCTTTACTGACTGTGGAAAATAAAAGAAATTATAGTCTGTTGGGAAAGACATAGGCTCCGGGGGCCAAGCAGACCCAGTCTAGAACTGGAACATAGGCCTTACCATTTCCCAATCATGTCACTGGGAGGAGAGCCACTCTTCCAGCCTTGTCCTGTCATTTAACAATGCTTAAATAACATGTGTCCTGTATATAAATTTAGAGACACATACTTTTAATGTGATAGAGATGTAACAGGAAACAAAAATGGCAAAATCCAGTATCTTGAAGTTTGTATGTAGACTACGCATGAGTGGAATATGTAAATTATATCTCACTCCACAGACAAATAAAGACAGTGAAGGGCAGAGGACACAGACATGGTAAGGAGGGTCCCAGCCACGCGTGCAGCCATGTGTCATGTGGTTGTCGTGGTTGCTGAGAAAGCATGGAGCTTTCTGGACCAGAAAGAGATGAGGCAAGGGGCAAGACCTTGCTAATGAGCTCTTCAGAGGAAACAAAGAAGTCTATGCAGCTGGAGCTGAGAGAAAGACGCGAGAAGCTGGCAGGGGGACAAAGACATGCCTGGAGGAAGGAATGTCAGGTGTGTGCGGCCCTATAGGCTGCCCTACATGCTCAGTTTTTATAAAATAGAAAACTGTTCCAGTGTTTGAAACCAAGCAGTAGACCAATCACGAAGGGTGCCATGAATTAAAGGAAGAAGGGAGTTAAAAGGATGGGAGGGGTGTGAAGGAGGGCTGATATACAGCACCTAGGGTGTGTCTTCCCCCGAAAGGGAATTTACAGTCTGATGTTTTTAAACCTACTCTTCCTTCTCTTGAGACAGTGTTATTGATGCGTAAGATTCTGCTGGGAAATTTCTGTACTGCCTGAATATTTAAAGCATCCAGAATGAAGTGTGTAAACAGTGTGTATTGCTGTGCCTCATATTTCTGTGGGTGAGTTCTGCATGGGCGGGTCAAGAGCTTCAGATAATGTTGTACTTCCTGGTATATGTACCAACATAAGGGTACTCTTAACTGCCATCTACATGAGTATTCTAAATATACTTAGGATAAAAGAGAAGTCTCCCAGAAGAAACAGAGAAAGAAAGTCAGGGATGAAGTTGGCTGGACCCATGACCACTTGACAACAAACTTGTTTGTTTATAGCCATCCTATGATTGTATGGGTTTTTTTTTTTTTCATTTATGGCTTTTCCCAAGTAGATAAATGTCAAGCAATACACAGATGCCACATGAACGAGCTCATTGCTATATAAGGTTATTGACCGACTTCTGGGGTAATCAGGATGCCTTTGGAGGAAGAAAGGTAAGTTCACGACCCAGCATTGAGTTTCCTGTTGACAGCTAAACAGAACTATGCCAGAGAGACCAAAAATATCATTCTATTCACCTGATTTTTCCCCCCAAATCTATGTTTCTTTATGTAATACTTCTTTTGAAGACTGGCTTCTTTCTAGGACCTAAGCCAGGAATCTGGGAAATAGAGACTGTGTCCAGGACACTGGGGACCATGTGAGAGCATTCTTACATTTCAAGCCCTCTCCCAGCTTCTGCATATTCAGTGTTAGCACTATCCTCCAGAAGAGCACTTGCCCGCATACTAACTGCCTTCCTCAGATCAACCACTGATTGGTTAGGAGAACAGTTCTCACCAGGCCTCTTCCCTACTTGGAGCTTTTCAATTTCCCTTTCTAGCTTTAAGGGTTTAGATTTACAAGCTCTTTCAGTTGGTTACAGAACATCCCAGTCTTCCAGTCAGAAGGTCCCTTCATTGTGAACTCTCAGCTCCAGTGGAATGGGATTGAGGGTATCCCTTGTTAGGTCTCCCACTCGGTCTGGAATCCTGTGGCTTCCTGAGCCAGAGGTGGCCCTGAGAGCACAGGCCTGCCCCTCACAGGAGAACAGTAGATAAAGAATCCCAATGCCTGCTTTTCCCAGCTTGTTTTCTAGACCACAACCCAGTCCAACAGGGATGATAGGCAGGCCCTCAGTGGGACTTGATAGGTTGTTTTGGAGAAAGTGTGGCTCTTCATCAAGCAGGAAGGTCTAGGGTGGCTGCATCATCCCTGTACTCTCCTTCCTACTCTGCATTAACCTCGAGGTCTGAAATTCCCTGTTCCCATCAGACCTCTCATTTGTCCTCATGTGTACTCTCTCTAATAAAATCCTTAACATAGGTAGTCTTCTTTGTGAATTTGCTTCTCAAAGGACCCAGTCACAGACTAATGCAACCTTCATGTGTTTATTAGAGAGATGGCGTCTGTTACATCTCTGGGTCCCCAGCAGTGGTTCACTACCAAGTATGAAAATGCTTACTATGAAGTAAATGCTCAATAAATACCTGTTGAGATCAATAGACAAAGGTTTCTTGATTGACTGAAAGAATACACACAAGAATGACTTGTAAAAGCTGGAGGGCAAAGAAAGAAGTCAAATGCTATCACAAACATGGCAGGGAGAAGAGAGAGAGAGAGAGAGAGAGAGAGAGAGAGAGAGAGAGAGAGAGAGAGAGAGAGAGAGAGAGAGAGAGAGAGAGAGAGAAGAGAGAGAGAACTAACTGGTAAGAAACGACTAAGAATCCAAGTGGGTCTGTTGAGATTTGCATTGAAGGTACAATTATAAACAAGTATTCAAAGTTTGGTAATTTTGTTGTCTATTGCACTAATTGTATGATTATGTGTTTTGTGCATTAGAAGAAAGATGAGCCACATGTGGTAAGGAATTTACAACCATACCTGTAAATGCGACAGATTTCAATTTGTAGAAGAGACTCCAAAATCAAAACAACAGCAACAAAATACACCCCATTTCCACTTTAAATGTCACTACAGGAAAAACCAGGTTGTCAAGAAGAAGAGGATTTCCAAAGAATGATGTATTCTTACAACCTACCCTGCATGGGCCATATTAGGGGCATGGTACATTTTAAGAAATGCAATGTAACCCATGATAGTATCTGTAGCTACAATTTTTCTATGTACAAAACAGAGGCTGTAATATAATATTTACAAACTGGGATTTAAAGCTCGGGTCCTCTCTTCGCTGTGTGACTTTGAACAATGACCAGAACCTTCCAGAACATTCATTTCCTACCCCAAAAGGAGACGATTAACCTTGTGTCTGTGTGACTGGGGGACATACATAGCTACCAAACAAATGGTGTCTGGCATTTAATCACGGTTCAGTCAACACTGTCCAAGTTGGTAGCCGCGGCCCAAATGGTACTGAGTCATTCATTCCACATGACTGAGGAGAACTGGCTATCTGCAGAGGCTCTCAAGAGCTCTCTTACTACTGCCAACCTCACCTCCTTTGCTCTTAGGTTGACACTCCCAACTTCGGCATAGCAGGGTCTGAGAAATGTCCTCAATGCACTCCCCATATCAGGTAGTTCCACCATCAATCTGTGTGGCCACTTTAAAAGAGATGGCCTGGCACTTCATGGTCACCTGCAAATTAAATGAGCCAGCCTATATGGTAGATATGGCCACAAAAGGAGCTACGTCTATCTCTTTTGTTCTTTGTCTTGGGCTTCATGCTCTGGAAAAATGGGCTGCTGTCATGGCAGAATGCTTCTGCTGATAGCCACTTGAGTCCCCAGCATTGATTACAGCCTTAGATCACATTATAATACTCATCCCGATTCAGAAATAAGTGTCCGTTTCCTTCATTCCACACCTTAAATTTGCGATTTTTCTAGGGTGTCATCCTTAGTTGCTTCTCTTCTCACAGCATATTTTCATGACTTACCAGCATCAATTACAGCTGCATATTTTCTCAAAGTCCACATTCCCACTTTTAATTGTATCCCCTCCCAGTTCCTGTGCTTTCATTGAAACACTTCTTCCTTTATAATACACAGACTTCTCAAACTTCATCTGAATAAAACTGAACTTTTTACCAAGCAAGATCACCCTCTTAGAGGTATGCAGTTGTCTTATGATTTGCTTATGAATATCTTTCCTTTCTCCTCTGAGTGTTGTCTATGACTCGGATAATGCTTTTCCCTTCCTACATCCAGTTCTACAACCCAGCCCACTCAGAAGCAGGATACCTCTGCCTGGACTTCACACTTACCTCTCCATTAGTTCTGTTTTTTATCCTATAGATATATATGTGCATGTGGGATAGTGTTGCAGGTTATAGAAACTGGGTCCTTGAGCATGGGAGGCAAGTGCACTATCATTTAGCTACAACTCTGGCCCAGACTTTTCCTTTTCAAAACCAACTTTCAGCTTCCTTCTCTGGGATTACTTCCGTGTTTGCCTCACCACCTCTGTAGACATGAATGTTATCAAGAGCTCACTACACTAGCTCCCACCTCTGGCTTATAACTCAAGCCTATTGTTTTCTTCTGTCTGCAACCCAAGAGATTTTCTAGATTTCTTTAAATATTTGTAGCTACCTAAATGTATCGTTCAGAGCATTTATAGTTACCTAAAAAATAGAAGTTAGCCTTAACTGATAGTATAGATCTTCAAAAACTCAAGTACCACCTCTTTAAGTAAAGCTTCCTACAGTGCAGCTGGCACCCCATCTTGTTTCTTAATGCTTCTCCAATACGACATTGCCCACCTGATTTTAGGATTGTCCATTTCTGACTGCCTGTAACACTGGTACACAGTGTGTCTTCTGGATGCCAGCCTCTTACAAGTGCTAATGTGATAACAGTGGACATGACCCATAGACTCCGCACCAATGGAAATCTTGCTCTTCTTCCAAAAGGAGACACGATAGAGATGTGAAACAGACAGACAGGCAGGGGCATATCTTAGATTACATGGAGCTCTATGAGCCACCAGGAAAATATTGGTGGTGTAGGGTGAGAAGGCTTCAGAAGATTTATGTAGGGTAGCCTTGCATTAAATGCTTGCTCCTGTTGCTAGATGGGAAACAGCACATAAAGGAGATGGGACATGGAAAGCAGTCAGGAAGGTGTTGTGAGAAGGGAAAGGAAGGAACTGCAGGCTGTGATGGAGGAGCCTGCAGTGGAGATGGAGAAGATGGAGCAGAGCCGAAGTTTATGGAGGTCATCACAAGACTCGTTCACGGGAGGATGTGTAAATGCAATGAAGGAAGTTACATTAACAACCAGACTTTTGTGGGGAGCTGCTGGCTGGGTAGTAGTGCTATCTGGAGACAGGGATGGGAGGAAGAGGTATACAGTCTGGGGTAGGGGAAAATTGTTAACCATGTGGGAGGCCTGTAGAATAACTTACACTGAGGGTCTAGACTTAAGATCAGGGTTTGAGATAAAGATTTGTATATGTGCACATGTACACACAGCTGGATTAAGTGTTCTCAAAGAATATGATAACAGAAAAAGGACAGGCAAACAGGAAATAAGCTCCATGATCCCTTGTGCATTCTTACGCAACACTCTACAGACAATAATGGCAGAAGGTCTACAGAGCCTGGGCATACTTGAAGTTAGTGGTTGCTTCTGCTCTTTCTTCTTCTCTGAATTCTGTCATGATTGCAGCTCATACCAGTGCTCATGCAGCTGCAGTAAAGGACTCCTAAACACTGCCAACAAGCCAGCCCCTTCCATTTTAGTCTCCAGTCCCATACATTCACAAAATGGCGAAGCAGTTTCTATTTTTTTAATGATCTTTCATAATCCTGTCAATCTTTAAATATACATATTGAGAGTAAAATGGACAATTTCACACTGGAAAAAAATGGGATATTTTATCTTAACTCAATATTCTGAACAATCTATATAAATACTACTACTTCCGAACATAGTCTAACTTCCTGCCCTGCCACGCATCCCTGTGCCACAGCAGCAGCGGAGAACAGCTTCTTTCTTTACTCATCAGAGCTGTTTTTCTTTTGCTGGAGAAAACATCATTTTATTTATGAAAATACAGTCACTCTCTCTTCAGGTCATATTTTAATTCCTTAGTATCCTGGGTACAATTCATTCTAGGTGCATATCAATTAGCTACACATGCAATGCTCAGATGTGCTCACTGAAAACATACGGCTCAGTTTAGTTCATCTTTTCCCCTATCACCTTCTGCGCATATTAAAGCAGAAAGCTGGGACTGCGGGCATGCTCACTCGTCACTGTTTCATAAGAGGGGCAAGGTCTGTGCTTCGTTTTTGCTGTGGTGTGTTAGCATTCTGCTTATCTTGCTACCTGGCTCTATTCTCCTCATGCAGCAAGGCTGGGCCCTTTTTCTGGAATTTACTTCCTTCTTTGAATTTGGGAACCTGTCTGTCCTCAGGCCAGCACTTGAGGGTCATACACAGGAACACCAGATCCCCCTGAGGCCACATCGCTGAGGGTGAAGTTGGTAAGAACTGATGTTAGGTTCAGCTTCAACTCAGAGGCTCTGGCTTATCCTTACTCCTTCTGACTCTAAACTTTAATTGCCTTGGATGAAAGACACCCTCAACCGACATCTATAATTGCTTAAGGTCAAATTCCTAGTGTGTATAAAAGAGAGAGAGATGGAGAGACAGACAGATGGACTGACAGGTGCCTTCTACTTGGATTTTCTTCTGATTGGATGCTCACAGATAAAATCTTCCCTCTCTGTCTCTGACTCTCTCTCCCTTCCTCTTCCCTGCCCTTCCCTCTCTGTCTTCCCTTTCTCTCCCTTCCTTCTCTACTGCAGAATAACACTGACTCTTTCTCCAGCAAAGGACTCTATTATGCCCTCTTTAAGCTCCAGTCAGTATCTACATACCAGGATTCTTTTCCAACTAATTTAGAATATTCCCTTCATATGAAACACCATAATTCTGAGGTAGGATGTCTAAACTTGACATACTGCTTAACTGACTCCCATGCAGGTCAGCCTCTATAAGTGTTCCTCCTACATCTGAGACTAGGTAAGCAGATCCCATGAGTCTCCTCTTGGTCATCTTACATGATTCTCAGTGGTTCCTCCACGGGCCAGGGAAGAAGTGCACTGGGTAGCACTTTGAAAGACTATGTTCACTTCCAGAAGAAAGAGTTTTACTTCTACGAATTGGACATACTACTGTTTTATAGAGTATGCTCTCACACAGTCAATGCCTGTGCAGGACATCCTTCATGTGACCTCAGCCTCCTCACTGGCCTTATCACTATCTACAGCACACAAAAGGTATCACTGCTAAGCATCACTTCGCATTCCTTTCCATCTGAGCTGTTCTAGCCATCACAACATGACCCATGTGGTCTCAAACATCATACTCATTTCCTGGCCAAAATGGATGTCCCCCTTTTATGGATAGTGTTCTTCTCACTTGACTCTTTTGGAATATTATTTCTCTATTCTGAACCTTCCTTAAATGGTCTTTAGTCTTTGATTTCTTAGTGTGATATGAGATATCTTTCTTTATGCTGTGAATTATCATTGGGTAACAAAGGAACTGATTTGACCTATGGCAAGGCATCTTGGAAGCAGGCAGGAAATCCAAGCCTAGATCAAGAGGAAGAAGGGTGGAGTGAGAGAGAGACACTATAAGCTGCCTGAGAAAGCAAAAAGTAAAAGAACTCAGGTTAGCCACAAACCATGTGGTAAAATATGGATGAATAGAAATGAGTTAAGTTGTCAGCAAGCAATAGGCCTGAGCAATAGGCCAAACACCATGTAGCTATTACAAGCCTTGTGTGGTTATCTGGGACTGGTCAGGATCTTAAGGCTAATCTAGACCAGAAACTCTTACTATACCATTACCTTCTTTTCATTCTCATCCTGTGTATGTGTGTGTCTCTGTGTGTGTATGTGTGCATGTGTGTGTATGCATGTATGTGTGTGTGTGTATGTGTGTGTGTGTGTGTGTGTGTGTGTGTGTGTGTGTCACAGGTGCTAGTGAACATGCATGCATATCCCTGAGGTCTTCCCTCTATACTGTCCCTGTGGCATCTCCTCTGCTCCCTGGTCATCCACCTCAGCAGCTTCTAGGACACGGTGATTCCCAAATCTACATTTCTGCCTCCCATTTCCTCCAAAGCCCAGACCCAGAACCCTAAATACCCTAGCATCTCCTCTTCCCAAATCCAATTTCTTGTTACTGCATGTGAGAAGCATACTACCATTTGTCACACTAGAGTTTACTCAGGGAAGTTGCCAGGCAGGAGCAAGGGAAGAGAAGCAGGGAGAGAGCAGCCATCCTCATAGCATTACCTTAGGAGAGATTAGGTGGGCATGGGTGTTCATAGCCACACCTAAAGTATGAATATGGATGGAGGGGGTACAGAGTGCTCAGGTAGCAGGCATGCTAAGTGAATTTACATGGCTCCACCTGGGTCATGAATATGAATGAGAGTGGCGTGCCCTTTGCATGCATGTGGTAGGTTCTGCTGGCACCATGACAGGTTATTTAAACTAGCATGTTTATCAAGTAGCTACTATGTGCTAAGAATTTTTACATAATTACTACTTGGTTCTTACCTTTGGTTAATTTTATCTCAGCATCTTTCTCATTGTTCCTCCCTATACTTTCTCCCTTCCTCCAGCAGCTCAATTTTTATATAAATCACTTTTGTATACCAGTAATTAAATGTTCTTCCATAGCTATATCTATTAATTATCTCTTCTCAGTTAACTATTAGGCTTCATTTATTGAAGACCAGGATCATTCTTTAAAGGTGCTATATTCTTGCAAAAATTCTATACATATATGGACCTAGAGTAAATGAGCAGACAAGTTGATCCATTCTCAAACATTAAGTCTGTGGCAGAGGAATAACATGCTGGGAAACATTATACCTGCTGTCCAAATCCAAAGACAGGGACAACTCACCTTTTAGTACTATTATTAATACAATGCATAAATATGGAGCCTGGTACCAACTGATACATCTACAACACTACTCCTGTTTCTAAGAGAGTATTACACTAAAGGGGGGTAGAAGGATTCTAAGAGTCAGAGGATCAGAGAGTTTGACGGGAGACTGTCTTAGAAATTACACCCCTAAAGTCTCACATGACTGTACATGTGTGTATGTGTACATATATCTGTATTTATGCATGCAACAACAATAAAATGGAAGCTGTGGATCTGGAAGAGAGAAAGAGGGATACACAAGAATGTTTGGAGGGAAGAGATAGAAGGAGTGATGTAATTATTTTATAAACTCAAAAAAGCAAATAATAGAAAAATAAAATAACTGAATAAAAAGGAAATAGTCTAATTGGACATTAATTGGAACTACAGCTCAGGACCCTATTCCTTATGTAGGATTCCGCATGAGGTGACTTATTTCTGCCTACCTCCAATTCTCTTTTTAGAGCCATCTGCTTAAGGGCAGAGAATAAGGACATGATTTATGATACACTATGTTGGCTCTTTCCTCACTGGAAGCTGTTCAGTGATGCCGAGAACTAGTCCAGAATCCAGGGCGTTGGAGTGTGAAGGAGTCTAGGTAGTAGAAAGATTTCTTACTCCTTCCAGCTCCTGCTCCGGCTTCAATATTCAAGTGCCCTAAGGGGTAGCCACTGACCTTCAGCCTAGTGACAAGCTGACAATCCTCTCCACTTGTGTATCTGGGGTACACTCAAGCTCAGAGGTCACACACCAGCTGTATACACTTTTTTATTAGACAGATATGATAACAAAACTGCTTTGTCTTAGGTTTCTGTTGCTGTGCTTTAAAAAAAAAGAAAGAAAATTACCAAAAATAACTTGAGAGAAAAGGGTTTATTTTAACTTACAGTTCCAAGTCTTAGTCCTCATGGAATTAGTTCACTAATCCGAAGAATGTCAGGATAGAAACTCAAAGAGGGCGGGAACCTGGAGGCAGGAGATGATGTAGAGGCCATGGAGGAGTGCTGCTTACCAATTGGCTACGTATGGCTTGCTCAATCCCCTTTCTTATAAAACCCAGGATGACTCCCAAGGTATGGCACTAGGGTACTTTGAAAGAAATTGTCCCACAAAAGGAATAACACTATTAGGAAGTTGGGCCTTGTTGAAGTAAATGTGCCCTTGTTGGAGGAAGTGTGTCACTATAAGGGTAGGCTTTGAGGTCTCCTAAGCTCAAGCCATGACCATGTTCCACAGATGTTAATGAACTAAATCTCAGAAAATGTAAGTCGCCCTAATTAAATGCTTTTTCTTTATAAGAGTTTCCATGTTCATGGGGTCTATTCACACAAATAGAAACTTTAACCCAGATAGAAGTTGATACCAGAAACTGGGATATTGTTGTAATAGGTCTGACCATGCATTTGTTCAAAGAAATATGGACCTTGGGACTGTGGATTAGAAAAGTAGTTGAACACATTAAGTGCTGCTGAATAGGTCATCCTGGTAGGCATATGGGACATAGTGGTGCTGAGTATGATTTGAAGTAGGGGTGCCTGTCTCAAGAGGTTTCAAAAGATGGGAATATTAATATATTGCCTAGAGATCATTTTTGTAATATTTTGGTGAAGAAAGCATTTGCCTTTTGCCCTTGTCTGAAGAATCTGCCTGAGCTAAAGTGGAGAGTTTTGGAATAATTATATTGGCAGAAGAAGTCTCAAAATAGCCTAGTATAGTTTCTATTGTATAGTTATTGGTGGTAACTCTAATGAAGATACATAATGAAAAGGAACACGCTGAGCAAGGAGATAAACAGATTAAGAAATGGAATTAATGGAATAGTGACCTCAGGACAAGATCCCACTCAGCTAAGTTTCCAACTTGTGAAAGGGAATTTAAAAAAAGCTTAGAGACAGATGTGGTTGTATATGCCTTTAATCCCAGCACTCTAGCATCAGATGCTGGTGGATCTCTAAGTTTAAGACCAGCCTGAGTGAGTTATAGAACAGCCAAGTTTAGGCAAGAAAGAAATCATAGAAAACAGAAAGCTGGTGAAGATATAATTGGATAAGGCCATGTTCCTCACAGCAAGCACCAGAACTTGGAAGCATCAGCCATGTGGTTCTGGAGCTAAGGATAGAAGAAAGGAGCTGTGGAATTTGCTTCTGCAACTAAGGAAAGCCACTGAGGCCAGGCATGTGTCAGGGGTGTCCCTCTATGGAGGCCTAGGGAGGTCATTACATGGAGTTGTGAAGTTGAAACTTGAATTACCTCAAAGGCTCCAAGATGTTAGAGATACCAGAGCCATGGGATATCTGCTGAGGACAGCTGATCATAGAGACTGGAACCAGCCCGAGAGAAAGAAAGCTGAAAGGTGTTCAAGGACTGAAGAGCTCTTTCAAATCCAGCATAGAGATACAGAGTTGGAGTTTGTCTAACTGGTTTTCAGCCTTGCTTTGGCTCAGTATTTCTCCACCACACTCCCTTTCTTATGTTTTAGAATGGTAATGTATATCTTGTGCCATTATATTTTGGAAGTATGTGATTTGCTTTTTTTTATTGTGATTTTATAGGAGATTCTCTAATCTTAAATTAAGAGATTGCATGAATCTCAGAAGAGACTTGGAACTTAAGACAAATAAGTTTGAGACTGTTATAGGTTATGGGAATTTTTGAAGATGGACTGAACTCATTTTTGCTTTATGATATGGTTATAAGCCTATAGGAGCCAGGGAGTGGAATGTGGTGGTTTGAAAGAAAATGTCTTCCAAAGGGAATAGAACTATTCAGAGGTGTGGCCTCATTGAAGAAAGTGTGTCACTGTGGGGGGGTGGGCTTTGAGGTCTCATATATGCTCAAGCCACACCCAGTGTGACAGATCACTTCCTTTTTGCCTGTGTGTGAAGAAACAGGAGTCTCACCTTCTTCTCCAGCACCATGTCTGTCTGCACATTGCCATGTCTCACTATGATGAACCTCAGAAAATCTAAGTCACCCCAGTTAAATGTTTTTGCTTTGAAAGAGTTTCTGTGCTCATGATGTCTCTTCATAGCAATAGAGACATTAACTAAGACATGCATAGCATAACCCACAGTGAGCTCGACCCTCATAAGTCAATCATTCAGCAAGAAAAGTGCCTCACAGGCTTGCGTTTTTCAATTGACATTTTTCTTCCCAGATGAGTCTAGCTTATGTCTAAGTGAGAGGCCATGTTAGCACCATGATCCACTTCTAGTCCCAGCCTCCACTAGGCCTGTGTTTCAGTCTCTGTTTATGTCTCAGCTTCTGTTTCAGTTTTGGTTTCTGGTAAAGCAGGTGGGGGAGATGTTGCACACTCCAGGCATGATTCAGCACTTAAAGCCCCATCCAATCAGAAGTGTATCAGTGTGGCTGCTGCCCGCTTTGACAATCATGTTTAGGAAAGCCTAATTCTTCCTGGCTGCCTATAAAAGGAGCCTGTGAGCTTCTCTGGTTGTCACCATTTTGCTCTGTGGCTGAACCTTCTATGTAGGAATTTCTTCTTTTGAGAAATAAACATTCTTGCCTTTGGGTATATGAGTGATGGTCATGTATGGGAAGATCTGCAGACCCTAAAAAAAAAGTTGTCATAAGACACTATCACACACTCTCTTTTTCCTCTGAAACTACCATATGGGTGGATCTTGGGTTCAGTTCATCTTCTTGACTACTTAAAACTTTTATGAACATCAAACTTGAAAACATCTAACACATACAACTATGATGGTGAGAAGGTCTAGAAATTCATGTGTATAGATAATGATATCTGAGCTGTGTACTTCTTACTGCTCTGTAGATTCAGAGTTTACTAAAGCAGATATCTTATAACTTGCCTGGCCTGAACCTGGGAAAGCCAAGCCAGTCCAAGCCATCTTAGCCTCCTCTTTCTGGCATCTCTACAAAATTCAATGACAGTTTTTAAATCTCTGTCTTGGGACCCTCCCATCTTCATGACTTAGAGCCTTCTGGTATTTGGCATTTGCAGACCTCACAGTGCAATTATCCCTGGCTGGGATTTCTATGGCAAAGTAGACAAAAGCACATTTTCCTTGTATAGATACAATTTTGACAATTACCCAGCAGGTGTATATATAAGGACAAGGCTACACTTTGAAAGAGAAAAAGCAATCCTCTGAAATTGCATCAAAGGCAAACGCAGAGCTACAATTCATAAAATCCACCAATAATAATGTAAAAATTACAATACCATTCTGGAATGCTATCCATGACACTCATTGACTTTAGTAATCAAATAGACTATTGACCTCCTTAATTAAACAGTTAAGGGAAAGAAGACTTGATTATAGAACATCCATGGTTGGCACAGGATGAGATATTTTAATGAAAAGATCAAGAATAAATGTACTTGAAGGTTAAAAAAAATCTTACCCACTCTAGGAGCAAAGGTTCCAATTTATAACCATAAAATAGCTCTTGTTAGAATGTCTGATGCCCATTCTTACACTTTCATCTGTATATCACCTTACATGATCATTTACTGGCTCCTTAAATGACGTGAGATAAAGTGTTATTAGCACAAGGAAGAACAAATAATTAAAGTGATTTTCAACAGAAATTCGACAGATGAGCATCCCTAATCATTGCTCTTTGATCTCAAATGTCACCTATCCTTAAAGGAACCACTCGAGAAGGTTTCTTACCAGAGAAGTATTCTATCAGGCATTATAATTTAAGTCCTCATGCATAATCAATGAGAAATTTTCAAAGACTATCCAGAAAGTAGGAAGTTATGGGTGAAGGAGGCAATGTCTATTAGATAAGGTTTTGAAGACAGATATCAGTGATTGTCTAGGAACAACTCTACAGTACTGTTTTAGGGACAGCATCTCGTCTACAGATAGCACCCCTTTCTACCCAGAGCCTGCTCCCTGTTCCCTCCACCAGCTTCTCATTTCTGATCCCAGACTCCATAAACTCCATCATCTAGAACCTATCTTTGTAGGGATAATGTCATATTTTTTATACACAGTAGGTACATAATGACTCTCATTCACTTCAGTGACTCTCCATGGCAACAGCTCAGACATCTCAGCCACCAATCACTATCCCAGCAAGGCCACCAGTATAATTGGCTGTGGTTCTAATGTTCCCATGAATTGGAAGGTTTCATTTGAGTATTGTAATACTTGAGTGTTTAGAAATTTAAACAGTGGCCTGAATGCAGAGCCCAAGAACAGTAAATGCAGCTTACGGGTCGATGATTCTTTAAGGGGATTTAGAATGCAGTGTGTAGTAGGTCATTTATTGTGCAGAGTGTACCCAACCAATAGATGTTCTGGGGTTCTTCATATAGATGACAATCTTGAGATCACTCACCCACAGGAACAAGTCTCCTGATTCACTGTGGAAAGAGTACTTTGTGCCCATAAGGATGACCAATTAGTTCCTTATTACTGGATTAAATTTGCTATGATGCCTGCTTTTCATACATGCACAGATAAGGAAAAGTGGGGGCAAGTCAAGAGAAACTTGTGTTGATACTTTCCTATGGCTAGTGGATGAGTTTACCTACTTTCTGTCACCTTAGAGGGGACTCTAGTGGCTGAGGTGGCTTTTTTCCTTAGGCCATACTCTCTCTCAGCTCCCTTCCAGAGGCAGCTCATCTCTATTCCCCAGATTCCTATAGGACATTGGATACCAGTTCCAAGATTAAGAAATAGAAAGATGAGTGATTACTTTTGAAACCAAAGATCTGGATGCTTCTAGAAAATCTCAGACTTCCCTTCTCATTCTTCTGTTCCAGGAGCTATACTGACCACAGTGAGACCCATCTCCACAGAGCCTTAAAGTATTCATTCTGACTTAGACTCAAGGACAATTGGGTCCTAATTTAGTAAACTAGCTGCTTATAAAAATTGGAACACTCCACTGGGCTTATTTCATTTAAATATGAAAAGAAATGTCAAAAATTGGATCTATTATTTGAACTTTATCCATCATTGAAGAAATAAAGTCAGAGGTTTTAAAGTTATCTATTTAAAGCATTCCTAAGATCTTCCTGTTAGGAGAGAAATAAGTTCAATGGTGACAGTTTTAGAAATAAAAGAGTAAAGTCACATGCCATCCTGCAGGGCAGCTTTTAAAAATGGGATCATACATAAGGATGGGAAAAAACCAGGTGCTCTGTGAGAATACAATAGCCCCAGAGGCTGTGGATACAACCCTGAACTAATTGAGTCCTGGGGCTTGAAAAAGCACCAACATTTCTGGAAGCTACTTTTATAGATTTTGATTTGACTACTGAGTATGAAGTGGACTGAAATTTTTATGTAAATCAAAAGGTTGTAAAAAATAATCCATGTTTTCTCCTCCCTATTAAAGACAATTGCGGGTGAGACAGGTGTATGAGACTACCACTAACACCCATATCAGTTGATACTGACCGAGGGCCAGATTCTAACTGCATCTGAATTTCCCAATCACAGTACAGATTGGACTAGACTATCTCCTAGAAGAAAAACCCTTCACAATGTGTAGTACTAAGCTAAATGAATAGAAATAGCTAATGTCAGACATATCTCCCTCATTCATGATCTTTGGTTTGGTTTGATTTTTCAAGGACAAACAAACAGACAGACAGACAGACCTCTTCCAATTCTGGACAATACCCATTTCCAAATGTAACCAGTCAGTAATAGGAATTTTGCGTTAAAATAGAGTGATGGCATATTGTAATGGTGAAATAAAGTTGAAAATGTTGGGAAATGAGTTTTACAGAATCAGAATAGTAAGGATACACCACCAGAGATCTCCCAGACTACTAGAAGAATGCTATTCAGCAAAGAACATGTTTGACTCTTTTTTTTTTTCCTTTAGTTTCAAGGCTATAATCCATAGTGTATGTAGGATAATATGCAAACTGAAGATGACTGACTAAATAAAGCTGAGGAACTACTCAAGAGATGTGCCTTTAAATTTTATGCGTTATCTTCATGTGTATGTGTGTGTGTGTGGGGGGTGGGTAAGTGTTATTGTAACAGCACCTGGGTAGAGGTCAGAGACAAGACTGTGGAGCTAGCTCTTTTCTACCAACTTTAGATAGAGTCCAGGGATCACACCTAGGTCAGCCTTGTGTTGCTGGTACTTACCCACTGAACCACCCCTAAGGCCTGCAAAATTAATCATGAAATTGCTCAGTCAGGGAGAAGGTCAACAGACAAAGAAATCGGGGTATGAAGACCACAGTGGGAGCATTAAAAAGACATGTCCCCCACTCTGAAAATTTTGAGAATCACCTCAGCCCATCACAAATTGTAGGCAGGCACGCTGCCACTGAGCCTTACTGTTGGTCACAGGAAGCATTCTTTATGAATGGTGCAGAATAAAATTCCAAATTGGAAACTATTGTATAAAATGACGTCTGAGACCATAAGAAGTTTCGAATGGGCCACTTTGGTGGTGGGCCCAGGTCAGTCCGGCTGCTATACTGCCTGCTAAATTTATTTAAGGTTCTTGCTGTGAGTGTGCTGTATCTACTTTATGAGAACCCAGAGCCCTACCCTTGGGGACAATCCCTATGTGGAAGCCACAAATCTGAAGATTACTGCAGACAAACTGAACACTCATCTACCTGTTCCTCAAGGCTCATTTTGAATAAAGTTTAGGTGAAAGTATTAATTAATTTTTCTTGAAGAAAAATATTTCCTGACAATTATTTTCACAATATTTATTATTGTTGGTTGTGACCTTAAAACTTAATCCTTTTCATAGTCAGGATGAGTGTGTGTGTGTATGTGTGAGAGAGAGGGAAAGAGGGAAAGAGAGAGAGAGTGTGTGTGAGAGTGTGTGTGTGTGTGTGTGTGTGTGTGTGTGTGTGTGAGAGAGAGAGAGAGAGAGAGAGAGAGAGAGAGAGAGAGAAAGTGTGTGTGTGTGTGTGAGAGAGAGAGAAAGTGTGTGTGTGTGTGTGTATGAGAGAGAGAGAGGGAGAGTGTGTGTGAGTATGTATGTTTTTGCATGTGTGTGTAAGTTTGAAGGAAAGCTCTCCTGTACCCTAGGCCTTAGGCACTGCATAGATTAACTGTGTAGCTGAGTCTAATGACTTTGAGCTCCTCATCTTCCTTCCAGCCTCCTTCTAGTCAGTTCTGATAAACATTTCTCTGACCTGTTACTTTCCACAGATGTGCAAACTAAACCTTAGGGGAGTGCTCAGTTACATACTTAGAGATGCATGATTGATAGACAGGAGTCGGGGCTGCCAGGGCTGCTCTTACTACCACACTTATGCATTGTGTCCTTCTACTACAGCCTCAGCAAACAGTTTCAACCCGGGTAGCCATTCCTTTATTGGAATCCCAGAGGCGCTGTGTATCCCTCATGCTGGTGTGATCTTATGCTTATGTATATTATTACTTAGATTCTTGCTATATATCTCCTTAGCTTGGGGAAAGGTAAAGTAGGTATGAGGTATAGATATCCTCATGGCCTTGTGATTTCCTCAGCACTGATTCTACTGTCTAATCCACCCAGTCAGGGCTCAGTAGACTGATTATGGGATAGAATTGACATAAAGAGCTAATTCATCAAATCATTCACACCTACACCCTATCCACACCATGAAAATACCAGTGCAAAGGGACAAATGCTGTCTTCTCCATCCCTCCAAAGCAGAGGAAGAGAGTAAGATTCATCCCTTCATCAGAGGACATATCTCTACCTTGTTTACCTCCTCTATACCCAGTGGAATCTGACAGGTAAACAGCATCTTTTATTGGTTTAATGAAATTTCCAGATGGTAATGTTTCATGATAAATTATAAAAGAATAGACAAAAGCTGGAAAGATTCAATTCCCTTAAAAAGTTTTGTAAATGCCAAATGCAGCTAATCATTTACAAATACACACATTCTATTGCTTTTCAAACCTACTACTGATTTTAATCTCACAGACTTTTAGAGTATAGAAATATTGTGATACCCATATAATGGTCACATTGGAGTAGTTAAAATTTCAATGTCTTTAAATATTAAAAATTGATTAATATGATAATTACACATATTTATAGAAAACAGATCAGAATGAGATAATGTTTTTCAGAAGGCACAGAATACATGAGAATCTAGTAGCTTAATGTTTAAGCAAGCCGTCAGGGTCTCCCTACGAGCCCTCATGAGTTGATCTTACTCAGCTCATTTTCCTGAGTAGCCATTAGAGTCTGGTCACAATATCATGACATAGACTGGAGTTATAATGAGATCCATCCTTTATTCTCTACCTGACAACAAATTCTATTTTTAAGCCTCCAGTTAAAAGCAACGGGAAGTCCCCATCTTGTATTCGGATGGTCAATTGGATTCAGCTGGGGGTTTGGTCAGCTCCTGAACTATCCAGCAGTACAGAAATAAATACCAAAAAGAAAGATTTTATAACCATTTTCATGCCAGGTTAGAAAAAAAAACCAATAAAAGTTAAATAAGGAAATCTTTAAGCCATACAAGCTGATGGGAAGTTTGGCATGCATGTTATAGCACAGGATATTTCCAACAGGGATGTTCAACGGTGGCATGCTTTGTTCAACACCATTACAGGCAAAGAAGGAACTACCAATACATGCAACAATGTGAATGACTGTCAAACAATTATGTTGGTCAAAATAAGCCAGGCAGAAAAGAGCACATCCTGTACCACTCCATTAAATTCCAGAACAAAAAGCTAAGCAATGACAGCTAGGTCATGTGTAAAGGTATTGATAGTGAAAAGCCACTGGTGGTTCAGAAAGTGCTTTGGCCTTGACTGTGCTGGCATTCTAATCATATCCAAGCACATCAAACCCATCAAACTGTGCACATAAAATCTATTCTTTTCATTTCTGTTAACTTGAACCTCAATAGGCTTGCTTAATAATAATAATTAAACATGTTTGAAGCCACATAGAGTGGGAAGAAAAATTGGTCTGAGGATCTGGCCATGGGCTTATCAAGAAAGGTCTATTTGGCGCTGGTTCTTTTTAGTAGTAGTGGGAATCCACTTCTCTGAACCAAGTCTTGTAGTGAGTGTCCCTTCTCCTATGGTGACTGACACTGAATGCCCATATGAGGTCTTGTCCAAAGAATATAAGATTTGGTAAGGTTCCGAAGTGAATCAGAAACTTTAAATCACTGTCTCAGAGCCAGCAGAAGGCAGCCGTGATTCATACTTACTTCAAGGAAGAAAAAATAATGATTACAAGCCCCACAAAAAAGGAAGCAGGAAAAAGCTGAGCGAGCTGAACAGCATCAGGTGTCACTGGTAATTCTACAAGCCAGATACAGAGATGAGCATGCATCCCATATGGTTCCTTCCAAACCTACAGAAGATCTAAGCACGGCACACAGCGCTTACAATGCAGTCTTGGTATATATAGTAGATATATAGTAAAAATATACATTGAGACCATGTAAATGAAACAAGAAAACAGCAGCCAAATTTACACCAGCAAACTTCTTAAGTAAAGCAGGTTACTAAAATCCTCAGTTTTGGTTAATAATGGTAAACTACATTGGAAAGTCCATAGAAAATATTTATAATTCTAGTTTTCAAAGAAGGATATGCATAGTTGTTGGTTCTTTGCTTTTTTTCACAGAGAAACAATTCTTAGGTTTCTAAGCTGCTTTAGATCTTCCTAAGTATAAAACATTCTTTATGGTTGGCATTACTTTAAGAAATATTTTTACTTACTCTTGTGCACTTCTCAAACAACTCACTGCTATTCTGTATTCTAAACTGCTTAAAGTAAATATATTCCAGGCTTGAAAATAAGACTTAACAAGCATTTAAGCACTTGAAAACAGATAAATATAACAGAGATGGGTAACATAAACCTTTGCCACGAGAATTTCTACCAGTTAGAGAAAACTACAGACATAACAGTGGATGCCACCACTGAAGACTTTATCACGAAACAAATGAATTCAGAAACTACTCATTTTGGGTTGGGTTGATACCTCCTGCAACTCATTTTTAATCAACTAAAGTATCAAAGTAATGACAACGTTTATGTCCTTTATATTCTAGGTAATATTATATTCTGAGGCCTAGAGTGTTCCCTGAGCTCAAATTTAAGTACATTAAGGGGGAATTATTCATTAGTGTATGGTATATACTCAAAGCTTCTAAATTTCATTTTACTCATTTGTACTAATTGACAGACAAAATCCCCTGGAAGCAATGAAGAATCAACTAATAGGCAGTCGCTTTATATGTCAGTGTAGGCATTTGCATTTCTGAGCCTTTAGTCTCATTAGATGGCTAATATTTCTCTGGCTGTTTAACAATGGAGAGAGAATTGACTACTTTTAGGCTACTTATTTTACTTTCCAAAAATTGGAAAAGATTACATCTATGTTACTGACACTAACAAATACAAACAATAGTTTCACTAAGAAATATGCTCATTGAAATGATCGACAGACAGGCTGACTTCTGCTCCCTGTCTCTGCCAAACAATTATTTTTAAGGCCATGAATATGTTATGTAACTTCTCTGAAATTCAGTTTCCTAACCTCTGAAATAGAGATGTTGCCATCCCATTGGCAGCAGGATGCAAGAATACTGTGAATTTCATGTGCAATGCCTTTAAAACGTTTACATTTGTCATTCTACTCTACACTCAGGTTCCACTCAGTTATCAGTCATGATGTCATCACTGTCCTTGAAAGCAGGAGCAAAGTGGGTGTTTAACTAATAAAAGGCAACTCATAGGTTATGTGTAGAAAAGGGCTAGTTAATTGTGTGTATGGCATTGGTTTGAAGGCCATCAGTGAATACTATCACAAGCTAAATGGTTTAAAACAACAAAAAATGGACCTTCATTGTGGTGGTTTGAATAAAAATACCCCATATGCTCATATATTTGAATACTTAATTCTCAGCTGGTCAAAATGTTTAGGAAGAATTAGGAGATGTGGCCTTGTTGGAAAAGGTGTGTCACTGGCAATGAGATTTAGGTTTTAAAAGCCTACAACATTCCCAATTAACTTTTTCTCTCTATCTCATACTTGTGGGTGCAAAGTAAGCTCTCAGTCAGTGCTTTAGTGCCATACCTCCCTGCCTGCTGCTTTGGCCCCCAACATGATGCTCAGTCACAGAATTATCCTTTAAAACTGTAAGCCCCAATAAACTTTTCCTTCTATAAACTACCTTGATTATGCTGTTTTACCACAGCAATAAAAATGTAACTAAAATACTCAACACAAGGACAACACAGATACTGGATAGACATCTGGCTGGAATCATAGTGTCAGGATGTAACCCTGCCAGCCAAGATTATCTCTTGCAAACCAAGCCAGGAAATAAGCAGGCTTCATTGCTTTAATTTTGGACAAAATATACCTCAAACTTGGTCATGTCATATTGCTTAAAGGAATAATTCATTAAGAGAATATTATAGTTTTGAGTATATAGGCAGCAAATGCGGTTATATTAAATATCATAAGGCTAAGGTTACTAGATGTAAATGCTAATCTGATAATAATAGGTGATTTTAGTACCTTGATAATCAAAAGATTATATTAACAAAAACCAAACAGATAAGCATAGAGATAAATTACTTTATAAATCAAAATTCTTAATAGGCATCTACACAATATTCCATCCAAATGCCACAGAATATACATTCTGCTCAACAGACCATGGAACTTACTCTAAAAGATATCATGTATTAAGCACACAAAATAAGTTTTGGCAAATACAGGAAAAATCAAATAATTGCTTATATTTTATCTGAGGATAATAGAATAAAGCTAGAAATCAACAAGAAACCACAAAAAAAATTTCTAAATCTTGGAGATTAGAGAGCATATTATGAAGTAATGGATGTTCCACTGAAGAAGTAAGTAAGAAATATTTTGTAACTGATTAAAGCTGAGAGCCCTATATATTGACTCATAGGCAACAGGAAGTGGTCTCAGACACTGGGCAGTATTTTGAGCACAAATGAAACATCAAAGCTCATCTCCATAGTGATGTACTTCTTCCAACAAGACCACACCTACTCCAACAAGGTTATTCCTTCTAATAGTGCCACTTCTGTTTATTTTGGGGGGGGCATCTTTTCAAAGCACAACATCTGTGCAAGTACTACCATTACAATAAATATGATAGAATTAAAGGACATGGCAAAGTTCATTCATCATGATCATGTTGACGTCATTGAAGAAATGCAGGGATAAGTCTACATAAGTGAATCAATAACTAATGATTTTTATAAATCAACTCAAGAACAAAAAAAATCACATAATCATTACAAAGTAACACAGAAAAAGTCTCTGACAAGAGTCCAATATCTCTTCATAATTAAAACTCTAAAGAGATTAGGAGTGAAGAAAACATATTTCAACACTCCAGAGTCTATAAATGACAAACCAATGCAATGTAATGGTAAATTAAAAAAAAAAAAAAACAACTTAAAGCATTTTCACTAATCACAGGAAAAAGACAAGGAAGTCTCCGCTCTTGACTCCCATTCAGTATATAATGTTTGAAATCTTAGACAAGAGAGGGAAATAAAACAGATTCAAACAAAAAGCAGATAATGCACTTCTTTGCAGGACACCTAAATACTCCAGCAGAAAACGCCTGGAGCTGATAAATGATTTCAGTAAACTTGCAAGATACAAAGTTAACTCGTGATTGTAAATTGTTTTCCTTGAGAGCAATAATAGACATCTTGAAAAGGAAATCAGAGAAACAATCCCATTTACCATTGCCTCGACAATAAGGAAACACAGACAAATAAAAACACTGGAATAAACTTAACCAAAAAAGCAAAAGGTCTCTACAAAGAGAAGTTTAAGGCACTGGAAAGGGCCATGAAGAAGGCGTTAGAATATGGAAAGATCTCTGATGCTCATAGCTTGGAAGCTTGATATTGGGGAAATGGCCATCCTGTCAAAAATCAATCTAGAGATTTAATGCATTTGCCAGCAAAAATCCAACACCACACTTTACAGAAATATAAAAAGATGTTAACATTATTTAACAAAAAAAAAAAAAAAAAACTCCTAGACAGTCAAAGCAAACCTGCCGTAGGAAGAACACTGGAAGCATCACTTCACCTGATTCAGCTTACACCATCATAGCAGTAAAATAACATGGTATTGACACATTTAGACAAGCAGAACAGAACAGAGGACGAAGACATAAGCTCACACATCTGACGTTTGACAAAGATACAAAATTACACATGGAGGACAAGATAGCAGTCCAACTATATTATATTTTATTAATGTTTTAAAAATTGTCTTACACATAAAATATAGGTTGGCTATTGATGTGGGAATGCGTTTATTTATGCTGTGAATCTCAATCTTTAAATAAAGGAGCTGTTTTGAGCCATGGCAGGCACCATAGAAAAAGTAGGAGGAGAAATCAGAGCATAGGTAGGAGAAGCAGGGCGGAGTCAGAGACAGATCCAGCCAGCCGCCCAAGAAGAAACATGTAAGGAGCACGGGTGAGCTACGGGCCACGTGGCCAACAGATTAATAGAAATGGGTTAATTTAAGATATAAGAGCTAGCTAGCAATGTGCCTGAGCCATAGGCCAAACAGCATGAAGTTAATAGAAGCGTCTGAGTCCTTTCTGGGGACCCAGGCGGCTGGGCGGCTAAGCGGTCTCGGGCGGCAGGTCTGTGGGTCTCTGGGTCTCGGCTGCCCAGGACCCGAGAACCTTACTACTACAGATGGTGCATCCAACGTGGGGCGATTATCCACTTAGAGCCTGAGAAAGATTAGAAAGGGTTCTAGATCACAAAAATTGAGCCAAGGCAGCTTCCAAATTGTGTATACGTGGTGGGCCATTGTACAAAGAAAGCATGGTCCGGGTCACATTCAAAATGGCGCCGGCGGACTGGCGGCAGGCAGTGTAAGCTGCAACCAGGCGGGTTCCTGAATCTCACAGAAGGCTCAGTAGCATGTGATTGATTTTAGATTTCTGTTTATTTTGAACAAAAAAGAAACAAATTTTCTTCGTAGCAACATTTTCTTGGGTGTGCTCTGTTTATGGTCCGTTTAAGAGAACTTAGTGATTCAGCCTAATTTGCAAAAACTGTGCTTCTTTTTAGAGAATGTATTTTAAAAGCTCTTAAGTTAGAAGATGATTAAGGATTCACAATAAAACAGATTCAGATAAAAAGAAAAACCTGTAAACGGGTTACAATGTTTGTAAAAGGTACATAGGCTTCAGAGAGAAAAGAAAGAGGTTAGAAAAAGTTTTTAAAGTGAGAAATAGAGTAATAAAAATATAATAAGCCACGTAAAGATGGAAAATAGACACAAAATCTGGATTTTGGTTGTTATTGTGTTTTCTTTTAATTTTTTAACTGTTAATGAGCTAACTGCAGAAAGACAATGGATTGCAAATACAAAGGCTACTAAGTTAAACAAGAATATATATTTTAAAGGTATTTTGATTTCAAAATTTGTGTCTAAGGATTTATTGCTTTGGAAGAGTTCTGCTTTTGTTTCCACAGAAGATGAGAACCTGTGGATTGCTTCCAGGCAAATATGGTTTCATCAACCAAGACCCCCTGAAAAAACCTCTGATGAGAAGAGATGGCCAGATCAGCTTCATGGCTGCAGATTATTATCCAGTCTCAACAATCCGTGAGATTTTCAACGCCCCTTAATCAGCAGGAAGTAGTAATGGATAACTTCGCCCAAATTCCCCAAATATTGTTTCTAAATGTTTGTTTTCATTATAAATGGTTAATGGTCATATTCAATCTCTTTCTAAGAAGAAAAGGGGGATATGGTATGTGAATGCTTTTTTAAAAATTAGATTATTGAATTTACTTAGATCAGGAAATCAGCTGTTAATCTCAAAATGCTTTACATTGGTATAGATTTTGGTTTATTGATACAAATTTAAGGTCAATTTTGTTATGCTGTATGTGTTTTTCTATTCTTCTTTAAGGTATGATGTTCATGTAACTGTTTTAAAATTGTAGTGTATAATTAAGAAATGAAGGTTAATAGTCACTTTTGATAATCAAACTTACAGTTAGGTTAGTTAGGATTTTTAGGTATACAAAGATATATTTCAATTAGATAGGTAATCTTCAAATACTTCTAAGACCTACAGAATATGGCATTTAAAATGTTTTAAGAGCTTAGACTTTTCTGGACAGTGAGACAGGTCTGTTCCTGGCAGCACTAATTTACTTCAACAGGAAAATGGGCATCGAAGAAACTCCATATGGAGTCTACTCTCTTTGTGGCAATGGTTAGCCACTGGATAAGGACCTGTTCTTATATTGACTGCTTGACAGTATGCTGTTTAAACTGGACATGCATGTTCCATAAGAAAATGACCTCTGACTTTGGCAGAACAAGCCTAGATGGTCATTCAGGTTCCTGCTTTGCAGGGAAAACTGTCAGACATTCTTCAGGACTCGAGTAGAAGCAACTGATGAACTGTGCCAGAATGGGCAGAGCAGATTTCCTGCTTCACTGAAATGAAAAGAGACTCCAGGCCTATAGGCTGAAGATGGATGCCCCAACTTTATAAAGGAACTTTGGGTGACTGCCCAGGCAGATAGGTGTCATCTCTGTCCTTTCTAGCTTTTAGAAGTCGCTTGCACTTCTGGTTTACTTGGGTAAATATGTCCTTCTGTGGTCTTTGATGTAGTTGAAGATTAGATAGTTATATGTACAGTTTTTCTTAGTCATTTGAAAGGTATATTAGATATGAAACTTTAGATTCATAAAGATAAGGTAGATGATAGAATATTTTCTTTAATTTTGCTAAATACAAATAGACTAGATATTGTAACTGTAATTCTTGCTTGATAGCTATTTTGTTATATGTAATTTTGCTATGTTAAAATTGAAACCTTTCTTTTTGATTAGAGAGAAAGGGGGAAGTGATGTGGGAATGTGTTTATGTATGCTGTGAATCTCAATCTTTAAATAAAGGAGCTGTTTTGAGCCATGGCAGGCACCATAGAAAAAGTAGGAGGAGAAATCAGAGCTTAGGTAGGAGAAGCAGGGCGGAGTTAGGCAGATCCAGCCAGCCGCCCAAGGAGCAACATGTAAGGAGCACGGGTGAGCTACGGGCCACGTGGCCAACAGATTAATAGAAATGGGTTGATTTAAGATATAAGAGCTAGCTAGCAATGTGCCTGAGCCATAGGCCAAACAGCATGAAGTTAATAGAAGCGTCTGAGTCCTTTCTGAGGGTCTGGGCAGCTGGGCGGCTAAGCGGTCTCGGGCGGCAGGTCTGTGGGTCTCTGGGTCTCAGCCGCCTGGGACCCGAGAAACCCCACTACAACAGGCTATATTCACTATCCATTCCCCACAGGTTTGCTGGATCCCAGTCCACGGTCCTCCCCTACTTCATCTCCTCCTCTATAATCAACAAAGATCTATTAGTACTGCTTGCTATGCATGAGTGTGGGACATTCACTTCAATGGGGTCTGTCTGCTACATTTCCAAAGAACTTGCCCTTCTTCTCCCAGTAGCCACAAACTGTCAGAGGGGATGGAAAATGTGTGTCCCTCCTCTCCACACAAAGACAGCATCCTCAATAAAGGATGCTGGAAAAATTGGATACATCCATATAGAAGAATATTAATATGTATCTCTCACTATGCACAAAAATAAACTCCAAGGATTAAAAGACATACATGAAATGTCATAATGGAACCTACTGCATTAGGTGCTCTCCTATGTGATAAAGCACTACGCCCAGGACAGCTTAGAGAAGAAAGAGTTTATTTTGGCATATGGTTACAGAAGGTTAGAGTCCATAATGAGTATGACAGAACGCAAGACCTTGAGAAGCAACAGAAGCAGAAAACTGAGAGTTCACATCTTCAACAGTAAACCTGAAGCAGAGTTTGAATTGCAAGTAGGCTAGGCCTTTTTATTGTCCAAGTGAACACCCTGGTGTAGTCTGATGTTTCTGTCCCACCAGAAACTCAATATCCAGCAGCTGCTTCCCATATAGTTGACTCAGAGGCTTAATTTTATAGTAACTGCTGAGCCAGTAGTTCAGGCTTATTACTATCCAGCTCTTACACTTAAATTAACTCATAATTCTATTTATGTTTGGTCAATGCAGCATTCTCATCTTGCTTCCTCTGCCTCTGACCGGTGTATACGCTCTGCCTTTCCTCTTCCCAGAATTATTCTAGTCTGGTAGTCCTGCCTATATATCCTGCCTAGCTACTGGCTAATTAGCATTTTATTAAACCAATATGAATTCCTACACCCTGGAATTGATGTTCTTCCTCCAGTAAGGCCACATGAGCTAACCTCCCCAAACAGTGCCATAAATTGGGCACTAGGATTTCAAATTCTTGAGACCCTTGGGGCCATTTCTTATTGAGACCAAATGCCTGTTATTATATATAATCAATGTATATGCTAATAAAAACATTAGAAAGGAGTAAGGAATATGTTACAGTATGATGCATAAAGTCGGAGAGTCTCCCAAGCCACTTTATAGCAGTGCATCTTTATAAAACAGGTAAGATAGATAAGTTCTTAAAAAAATAATTTAAACCTTCCAGAAGTATGAAGTTCCAGAACCAGATGATTTTTACCAATTAATCATTACTAAATAATACCACCTACCACTCACATATTCAAGGATCAAAAATAGAGGTAAAAATCTTTGAACATATTTAATAATACCAGCCACAACCCTTATAATGAAACCAAAAGCATTACAAAAACAATTACGGCTCCAAACTGCTTTATTAGCAGAGATGCATAAAGATACACACACGTACATGAATGGGAAAGAGCAAGGGGGGGAGTTCTTAAAATATTTTTGAGTGTTAATTTTTGAAGCTTTAGTGAAATATATTAATATTTGGAAGGCATTGACTACAGTTTATTAGTTTATAATTGAAAATTGAGATATTGTCATCATACCCGGAAAGTAAAAACATTTGATAAATTTCATCATCTAATCATAAGAAAAAATATTAGCAGATTATGAAAGACAAACAAGTATCTTATTTTGATCCCTACTCTTTGAATCACCCGTGCTGTGGAAGTTCTCTGCTGTAATGAGGCAGGCAGACAAGCGTGATAGGAAGAAGGAATCTCTCGCTGTTTGCTGATGACACAGCTTTCCAATAGAAACCCCCAGTGATCTGCTGATGGAATTAGACTGTTAAGTACATTTAACAAAGCAATTGGATACAGGCTTGGGAATTTTATTGTTTATAGCTAAATTTTTTTAAATGATCTTGTTTATATTCTGGTCTTTTAACATGACATAAATTGCCATTTATGATGGCCTAATACCACCCCCAAAACACAGGTCTGTAGGAATAAATAAAATATATGTGAGATTCTTACAGAAAAACCTGTGAAACCTTCCTGAAAGAATCAAAAGCACAGCCAAAGGACGGCATGCCTCATGGAAGGGGACAGATGCAAAGAGACAGTGCATAAATGGTTCCAGGGAAATCGACAATTTTATTCTAAAATTTACATAGAAATACAAATGGTCAAGAACAATAAAAAAAATCTTGAACAAAATTGCAAAAGTAGAAAATTTACACTACTAGATACCAAGACCTACCCTAAACCTATAGGAAACAAGAGCTGCTTTAGAATGAAGAGTGTATAATCCAGACAGGGACACAAAGACGTGCTTGCAAACCACATGATTTGTGAAAGTCTCTTAAATAAACGGCACTGAATAAACTAGTACTCTTATAGGCAAAATCTGAACATTGACTGCTCTATCACACTATGCCAAGAGTTAACACCAAAGGCCTACATCCATAAAGGAAGACAATGTAAGATCAACATTGCAATATGGAAATGTATCTCGACAATCTTGGGATGAGCAGACAATATCGACTCATACTTAAATAACTTAATCTATAAAAGAACAGATTTCATGAGCTGTACTTTATCAAAAATAAGAAAATTCTAGAGTTGGTTAAGAAAAGGAATATAGATTGATTGAAGTGTTTTTCTGTATGTCTGAGGCCCTGTATTTGATATCCAGAACAAGACGGGCAGGAGAGGCAAAAGGAATAATAGCAGATGAAGATGTGAAAGTTGAAATGAGGGCCTGGAGAGATGACTTGGCCGTTAAGAGCACTTGCTTCTCTTACAGGACCTGAGTTCCTTCTCATTACCTATATCGGGCGGTCATAGCTGTGACTCCAGCTCCAGGGGTCTGACATTCTCCCCTGACTCCTGTATGCTTGTGGAATGCATTTACACACACACACATACACATACTCACACACACACACTCACACACTCACACACACACACACACACACACACACACACACACACACACACAATTCCCAAATTAAGCATAAGAGGAACCAGAACAAACATTTAGAATAGCACTGCTGAAATTACTTTGTGTAATTCCCCCTCTTATCACTCTGTACAGAGGAACCGAGTGCTGTGTAATACACAGAAGACAGATGTGTAAGAGAGTGGGATGCACTCTTCTGTTGTTACACATATCTACAAAGTGGGACCTTCTTTGCAAAAAGACACCACAGAGCTCTTTACTGGCACTTCTCTGTTGAAGGCCCGTGCTTGTGAAACTGAGTGGCGAGGACTCATTAGAGGTAGAGTCAGATCCTGCTGGGGTCAGCCAGTCCTTGGTTACTGTCTGTTGGCAGTTACTTAGCCTCTGAGCATCAGCTTCCCCTCTAGGATGATGATTCAATGATGCTTTTTTAGAGTTCACATGGGAATGAAATGAGATAATAAGTGCAAAATAACACAGAGTTTTACAGATACGGATGAGGAGACAGACAAACATTTTCCTGGAGCCAGAGACAATGTCTGCATTGTTGTAGATCACATTCCACTTGAAAGTCACTATTGTCCTGTTTTTATTTACTAAGAAGAATTAATGTATGTTTCACAAAGATTTTAAATGTGTGCGGGTGCCTTTGTATTACCCTGCACACTTGACACA
The DNA here is from genome assembly GCA_033318265.1 of Phyllotis vaccarum. Taxonomy (NCBI): domain Eukaryota; kingdom Metazoa; phylum Chordata; class Mammalia; order Rodentia; family Cricetidae; genus Phyllotis; species Phyllotis vaccarum. Next base: position 136,388,726 of record JARWLC010000002.1, on the reverse strand, counting down.
GATGAGCTAAAATGTATACAGTGCCTCTCATACATTATTAGAGCGACAATGAAAAGAGATTACTTGGGGAACACAATGAAATAGTCAATGCCATCAGTCAATGCAGAAACTGTGGGTATTCCACAAAGGATTGGGAATTTTCACTGTTGTTAATTTTGTTTGCTGTTGACCCCAATAAACTGAGTCTTGACTCTCCAGAAAGTAGGGTGATAAGGAGAAAACATTTCTAATTGTTTCGAGCAATTTCTAGGTCTAGGCTTATCCTCACCTGTGACTGACCTCCTATGACTTACATTTCCAATGTCTGCCTAGAATGTTCCTATTCACAATATAACCTGGAAAATTATTACTCAGGCTTTAACACTGTATACTCAATCTGTCAATGCCTTCTCTCTTAGATAGGGTTTCTATTGCTTTGATAAGACACCATGACTAAAAGCAACCTGGGAGGAAAGGGTTTGTTTCATTTACACCTCCAGGAAACATCCCACCACCGAGGGAAGTTAAGATAGTAATTTAAGCAAGGCAGGAACCAGGTGACAGGAACTGAAGCAGGGGCCATGGAGGAATGCTGCTTACTGGCTTGCTCCTCATGGCTTGCTCAGCCTATATTTTATAGCATCTAGGATGCCCAAGGCTGAAACACCCACATTGAGCTGGGCCCACCCACATTAATCATTAATTAAGAAAGTGCCCCCCACCCCAGATTTACCTATAGGCCAGCCTTTTTGAGGCATTTTCTCAATAGTGTTTCTCTTGACTCAGATAACTCTAATTTGTGTCCTGATAACAACAACAATAAACAAACAAACAAAACAAACTAGAATACCTCCTAACCTGAATGGAGATCCATGCTGAGAACCATGATAAACTCTTCCTCATGGTGTATCATCTGTACCCCTATCCTAGGAAAACTGGCATTCCTTGGGCCTTCCCCAGTGCTCATGGCTCTGGTGTCTGCACACTGTTAGAGAACAACGTTGCTAGCTTTCTGGGCTTCCCTAAGAGAAAGGCCGACATCTACTCACCTTTCCCTAAGAGACAAGAAAGTCTGACACACAGTGGTACTCAATAAATGTTTGTTGTATGACATTAATTATTCCCAGGGCCTTAATATAGTCAGCTTTGTTCAATGACTTTCTTGATAAACTATTTAGAAATTAAAACAACTGCATCTAGTTAGATTCCACCCTTTTAAGACATTCATTGTTCAGTATAGCCTATTGTATTAGTGTATTCCTAGCAGTCTCAGTGGCTATCTTTCCACTGCCAGCCAAAGTGCTGACGACTCTGAAAGCATGCAGGAAGGTAGGTGACATGGCTTCTGTAGCCTAAGCTCTGAGACTCTTCTGGGGGAGAACAGATCAGAACAGACTTTTATTTAATTGACAGAGTGTGTGTGTGTGTGTGTGTGTGTGTGTGTGTGTGTGTGTGTGTGTGTGTGTGTGTTTAAATTGAATCAAAAATTAAATATACCAGGTATCTGTTACATTTTCATGATAGTTGCCAATATACACCCAGAATGTGAAAACATTAGGAGATATTCACAGAGTTTGACCACATAACACATAAGTTTAGTACAGCCTATAAATAGGGATCAAGTTGATTACTAAAAACACAATATAGTTCTAAAAGTTTCCTCCAGATCATAAAGCATGCCAAATTACTTTTGGAAAAAAAATTCCATTATTTGTGCTGAAGCAGGAGATGCAGCTGTTATTCCAGTAATGCTAGGCATATTTTGATGGCTGGCTCAAAGAACAGAAGTGTCAAGGAGACTTTAGAGATAAGAGGATAAAAATCTATACCAGTCTGCTTTTTTTTGTTTGAGATAAATAACATGTCTGGCTTTAATGATCTTGCAAAAACAAGTCTTTAAAGAAAGACCTTGGTGTGGAAACAGAATAAGTGGGAACAGAGAATGTGGACAGAGAATGAGAGAATGAGTGGGCACAGAATGGTGGGGAGGTGGAGAGCATGGGAACAGTACCTACTTGGTCTGATGTTTCGATCCTTGCAGGTGTGCATGGTACTGTTCTATTGAGTTGAGCGACACACTGCAGATGGTGCATCTGTACGTACGCCTGAGACCTGTGGGGGACAGACAGACATGGTTAGTGCCATTCTGCCAGCAGTCCTGATGATGAGTGAATTTTAGAACATCTACAGAGGTAAGTTCTGAGTATTAGAGAGGACACTAGGTCCCCTGTACCGAGGCCACCCTGTCCCTCCTTCTAGAGGCCAGTCAGACTCAGCAGAAGTGAGACTGTGCAGGTGTTTAGAAGCAGCCTGTCCTATTTATAGATGGCTGACAGGTTAAAAAAAGAAAATACCTCAAACTCAAGATAAATGCTTTGGGAATTTCATAACTTAAGTCAAGAAGCATACTGCCCCCCCCAAGTCATATAGAGATTGTTTTTATCTCTACGGTGAAATTAAAAACAAAACAAACAAGAAAAAAAAAATCTGTCCCATTCCTTTGCTATTTCCCTTCCAAACCAGAACTGAACTGTAACATAAGATGTTATTAACCTAGAATTGATACTAAGATTGTCTTATAAAATGCAAGTGACCAAGAGAGATAAAATAAACCAATCCAATTTCGGTCTGACTGCCCATCAGAGTTAAGACCATCTATGTATTCCCATGATTATTCATTTGCCTCATTAACACAGCATCGGCTTTGTGTAGGCACTGGGAATTCCAAAATAGAAAAGATGTACTTTGCTTTGAAGGAATTTAGCAAAATCTTGAGTGTTTCAGAGCACCGATTTAGCCAAAGAAAAATTTGTGTTACCAAGCTGCATTATCTACACTTCATTCAGCATCCAGTGTGGTAGAGATCCACAGTGACAGATATTCCACCTATTTCTGCATCCCTAAGCGAAAGGAAAGGGGAAGCTAAAGGTTCCCCTTTCTAGTATGCACTAAGCCAGCAGTGCATACTAGTCATGCTGAGGCCCTTGACAGGAAAGACAAGTCCATGCCAGCTCGTGTGGACTCTATGATGTAACCTGTCATTCCCACTGCTTATGAAGCCTCCACGCTACATCCTCAGTCTCAAAGGAACCACAGAAAACATGGTGAGGAGAAGAAGGAACAAAGTTCTAGAGGACAACCCAAAGCTCCAGGAAGGAGAAGAATGAACTCTACCTCACGACTTCCTAATAAGCAGTGGGAATATCTGCTCTGCCCTAGATATGTTAGTAGGAATGTTCTGTGTCTGTGGACAAGTAGAGAATGTCTTGGCATTGAAAATTCAGGCCATGGGTTTTGGAACCCATTCTCTACAGAGGGACACCTTGCTCAGCCTTGAAACAGTGGGGAGGGGTTTGGTCCTGCCTCAACCTTATGCCCAAGACTTTGTTGACTCCCCACGGGAGATCTTATCCTTTTTGAGGAGTGGATGGAGGAAAGCTGAGCAGGGGTGAGTGGGAGCGGGGGAGGAAAGGGTGGTATATAAACAACGAAAAAATGAAAACCAAAAACACCTTTTAAATAAAATAGAATGTCAAAAGAAAGAGAGAAAAACAAAGAAGGGAAGAAAGAAAGAAAGAAAGAAAGAAAGAAAGAAAGAAAGAAAGAAAGAAAGAAAGAAAGAAAGAAAGAAAGAAAGAGAGAGAGAGAGAGGGAGGGAGGGAGGGAGGGAGGGAGGGAGGGAGGAAGGAAGGAAGGAAGGAAGGAAGGAAGGAAGGAAGGAAGGAAGGAAGGAAGGAAGGAAGGAAGGAAGGAAGGAAGGAAGGAAGGAAGGAAGAAAATTCACGTCATGAAAACACGGGCCCCACAGAGGCAATGTGGATGGGAAGGGCAGGAAAAGTAGAGTTTCCTCTAGAGTCTGACTTCAGATGCCAGCCGTTCTGCTGCAGTGAGACCTGCTCTGAACATCTGTAATGGGAACAAAGAGCCAAAGCTCAAAGCTCAGTGCCTTAGAGTATGGCTGGACCTCGGCAGCCACCAGGAAAGACTTCTGTGGCAGGGGTCTTCAACCTTCTGAAGGATGGTCTTCAGTACAGTTCCTCATGTTGAGGTGACACCCAACCATAAAATTAGTTCACAACTGTAATTTTGCTACTGTTACAAATCATACTATAAATATCTAATATGCAGGATATATCATGTGTGACCCCGTGCAAGAGTTCTTTGACCACCAAAAGTGTTTGAGACCCACAGGTTGAGAACCACTGTTCTATAGGTTCTGTTCAGTGAGCTATGTACAGAGTCAGAAGGTATTTCAAATAAGAACCCCGTCCTACCCTGTACTCAAAAAGCAAAAAACGAAACCAAATATCAAAACAGCTAGGCATGGTAGGGCACACCTTTAATCCCAGCACTCGGGAGGCAAAGGCAGGTGGATTTCTGTGAGTTTGAGGCCAGCCTGGTCTACAGAGAGAGTTTTGGGATAGCCAGGGCAACATAGAGAAACCCTGTCTAGAACCATGCCCCCCCTCCAAAAAAAAAAAAACCAAAAACCGACAACCAAACTCCACAGCTTTCCCATCAGATCACACTTCTTACATTATCTGAAACTTGACTTAGGACCAGCTAAGGTAAGTCCAGGAATAAAAACTAAGTTTCTCCATTAAAAAGAGCTGAGCTTGCACAGCCTTGCCACTTCAGAAGGATTATCCTGCTCCCCAACCCAGAGGCTATACGTTATCACAGCCAGTATAGAAGTTGTCAAGATGCTTATCCGGGTCTTGCCCATGCTGCTCTTTTATGCATAGAATCAAAATCTGAAATCCAGCTTCGGGCAGTAACTCCCTCTAGAGGTCTCCATCAATCTTTTCATAATAAACAGTAACTGCTGTGTGTGAGTCCTCTTTAGAATCCCCACTAATCAAAGGGCTCCTCATAAAAAATGGAGGTTCAGCTTGGCAATCCGTATAAATATTTATGCTTATAACTGGGAACTTTTAAGAACATCAACAAATCTAAAAAATATTCTGATTTGCTGCTTTCCAGAAGAATTCTAGTGTTCTGCAGCCAAATCGAGGCATGGGCTGGGGATGTCTGATACTTTATTGCAGTACAAACCACAGGGGCAACGAACTCAAAGGCATTGGGTATAAATAAGAACAAAGGCAGAGGGAACCTCCCCCACACAAGACATGACATTCTCAGTGGAAACCTGGGATTTATTAATACTTAGTTGAAATCCTAACTACTTTGGAATTATATGGCTTCTTTCCCTCGGGGAACTGGAGAGTCTAATTATTAAATCAAAAATGTCAACTTCCTTACTGAATCCATTTCAGCACAATAACACATTAATAACATCGGAAAGCCCTGGAGTCTAGAAGGATGGTGTGGGAATAAGACCAAGAGTTTCTGACTTGGACGATCCAGAAGGATCTTCTTGAAGACACATCACTTTGTATTTATATTTCTCAGCACAGTGTTGATGAAAACAGATGGGTTTGGAGAATTTAGCAGACTGTGACGTCTCAATGTGTCTTTTCAAGTCTAGTAAAACTGGAGTCCACATAGCTTCAACCGCATTCACTGTACACTAGAGAAATGGTACTAAGCGTATAGTATGGGTATTTTGCTGAATGTGCAGGATACTGAAAATAAGAAAAGATTGTGCGTTTCCTTAGAAAAATATTTGGGAAGGAAGGAAGACAATGAGTTAAGGGGCCCTGGAATCTGGAAACAGAGAGGGTACTCCTCGTCCTCATTAGCAAAGCTACTTTTGCTCTAGACAGCCATAAGCAGAGACTCACGAGTGGTCAAAGTACTCAAAATACATGATGATGGAGTGTTCCACCCTAAGCACGACTCATCTACCTCCTTTCAGGGCTGAGGGAACATCACAGGGGAGGGGTCAGAGAGAGAATGGATGTGTCGGAGATTGGGGAAGCGTGTGTCAAACAGTGTCTTCTGGACATGTCAGGGATAGACCTCCTGAACTCACAGCAATTGTGGTCACCGGAATAAAAGCTGAATGGGACCCAGCATGGATGGGGGAGGCTGGCAAGGCCCCCTCTGTATATGAGGAGCTATTAGCAGTTAATGCCTCTCTGCTGCAGAAGGAAGAATCAGATTTAGTTGGGAATACAGCCCCTGGAAGATTGCCCTTGCTCCAGTTCAAGACCCAGCTTGCCCATGTGAGCATCAACAATTGGGCTCAATGAGAAGTCTAATAAAAAACGGGATGGCAACCTGTCAGCACAGCCTGTCTGCAAACTGATGCTGGGTAAGGAACATTCCAGAGAGAGGAGTCAGTATGTGGAGGGCAGAGGAGGAAATGAGTCTGAGTGAAAGGTAATTTTTTAAAAAGATGGATTAGAAGCAAGACATTCATGTCAACCCAGAATTCAACATCCATTAGTACACCATTTGACAGCCAATGAGAGCAGCTGCTTGCCATAAACAAGACCTAAGGCACAAAGTATGTCTGCAAACTTGAACTACTGCTGCATCAAGTTTTTACTTTGAGGGGAAAAAATCTATATCTCATTGAAATTGAGTTGTCCAAGCAAAACACAACATGAACCCCAAGAAAGATGAATATGATGCTCCTCAGATGACACTAGGCTTGACTGCCACCATTTGATGCCCAGTCTCACATGGGGAAAGAAAGAGAATGTCCTGAACATTGTCCTCTGACCCCAAAAGCACACAGGCACATACACAATGCACACACACATGCACACTTGCACACACAAATAAATTTCAAAATGTAAAAAAAGAAAATATTGAAGATATGGGTATCTATCTTTTAAAATTTCCCTTAATCCATCCAAAGGCCAACTACAACTCAGATATAGTATTTAGAGTTTATAGCATGCATGGAGTGCAAGCAGAGAATGAACAGAAAAAAACACTACGGTAGGATCAGTTTATTCATCTTTAACTCTAAGATGAAGGGATAAATTCTACATGCTCTCTCATAGCATGAGACCTTTATTTGGTTCCTTGGCATCCATGTCAATATCTGGGTACAGTACCAGGTGATAATATCCCTAGCACTATGGAACTGGATTTAGGAGGATTCCTGGAGATTTCTGGCCACCAGTGAGCTCCAGTTCAGATAGATACAAGACACACAGAAGCACACACCCCCTTTCACTCCCTTGCACACACAACATACCCTACACACATACATATACATGTCTCACACATACCCCATACACATATACCACATACACATATAATACACAAATATACTATACACATAACTCCAAACACAGCCCCCACATACATATAAAAATTAAAATAGGGTAAAATGGAATGAATAGAAAAACAAACAGCAAAGTGATATAACTAAATTCAATTACATTAATAATTACAATAAATATAGATTTTTTTAAAAACTCTCAAAATGCTGAAACTGTCGGAGTAGATAAAACACAAATATATCAAACAAATGTTTCAGTTAAAAACAGACTGTATACCTAGAGGCTAGGATGAAAGGGGTTGGAATTGATTCATTAGAACAGTAAGTTAAGAACTAGAGGGACTGGAATCGATTCATTAGAATAGTAAGTTAAGAAAGTGTAAATGCTTCTGTTTATGTTTGAACAAACTTCCTGACAAGCATTTTCTAGACATAAAGAGGGCACTTTATAATGGTAAAGAGAGGATTGTCATCAGGACAACAGAACTCAGAATGTCATTGAGCTAATAAACGCTTAAGAACAGATAATATAAAACCCCAGATAAAACCAAAGGAAAAAAGAGTCAAGACCATAGTGATGGAGAATATTCACACAGATCTCTTGGGAGTTGTTAGAAAAACAGGATAAAAATCAACAGTGTCTAGGAAACCTGAGCAAAAGTGTCAGCCACCTTGCACAAATATTAGTAAGTACAGCTCGTTACTGTTCACTGAAAGACATCCATGTGAACTGTGTGCTGAGCTCCTGTAAACCCCATAAACTTAAAGGGAGTTTTTGATGACAATTCAATGAAATTAGAAATAAATCACAATAAGAGTTGCAAAGTATCTAGCATAGTTCTAAATCACTCCTGATACAGAAAAGTAGAGGACAGCTTGAACCAAATAAAGAAAACACTCCAGATGCTCTTGTGAAGGTTTTGGAGATACTTACAGTCTAAGCCCTATGACACTAGATGATGGTAAGTATGTCAGTCAAACCAATAAATGAAGGAGAAACTGTAAGCAATAGGAAAAAAGGACAAGGAAACATCCACATAAAAATTAATAGAACCAAATTCTGATTTTTGAAAGGATGAATCCAAACATTGCCACCAAGCACACTGAATGGGGATTAAAAACAAACAAGCAAACACACATCACCCAAATAAGAGTAGACATCAATTCAGACTATATGGACCAATTTAGATTAGCAATAAAGGAATATTATGAGCATTTGATATTCAATCAAATCTTAGAGTATGCATGAGTCAGGCTCAAGTACCAGAGCTAAGAGAACAGTAATTCATCAACAGACACAAATTGGTTGTCAAGAAATCCCTCTACAGAAAGATAGAAACCCAAGTGGTTGTTCTGGAAAAATCCTATCAAATACTAATGGATTTTGTAACTCCAACTTTATCACACACTTCTGGAAGATGGAGGAGAAAAAAATACCAACATGTGCAGAGGAGAATGTTGCAGAAGTTTCTGCATCTGGGATCAAAATTTCCAGCAAACGAGAAGAAAGTGATATTTGATCAAGAATGTCTATGTAAGTTCTATGGCTAAAAACATACAATGCTAGAATAATGGACAGTTTCCTCTGAGGAAGACAAAAGCCCAAAAGTGTCACTTGAAGAAGGGCTGCTGGCATCAAACCCAGGACCTGGACATGCTGAGCTCTGTTACAATAAGATATAAACTTCATGCTAGTGGTGTTAGGCTCCATCATCAGAAAAGAAAATAAAAGGCATGCAGATGGGAAAGGAGGAAGTAAAATATTTTTTCCTCATAGAAGATATTGCTAAATAGAAAATCCTAACACACGACTACAACTAGAACATAGGAATTCAGTAATGCAACCAACTGTACACAATAGAAGACACTATTATTTTCATAGCTACATCTAAATAGAAAACGGCATTTTCTAATATCATTACAATTCAACCCCAAACCACTTTTAAAATGAGAGAAAGTTTAACAGTATTGTCTGAGGTCCAAACCAACAAATATTTTCCAGATAAATCAATAGGAATCAATAAAGATACAGAGATCTGGAATCAGGTTCATGAATTGAATCCACACTGTAGGATCATTAATAAATCACAGATTCATTGTAAACACATTCTAATCTCAGTAGACTCCTTGTAGACTAAGATACAAAGGGAAATGAAGAGCCTTAGAAAGGCCAAGACAACTTTGAAAAAAATATTTTAAGGGGCCATATTGATGGGACCGTAATGCTTGGTCATCACTGGGTTGACACAGGGAACCAGTGGGGAAGGGTGGAACCAGGAAGGACAGTGCACCCATTAGAGGTAAGGCAGACACCAGTAAAGATTTTAACTGGGAGGAAAGCTTGTCTATGAGTGGATAAATGTATGTACTGTAATGAAATAATTAGGGTTGCCTCTAGCTGCCAAAACACATGAAAATAAGGAGGTTGGGGTGGTGATATAGTTTAATAAGCAGAGTAGAAACCCACTGACCTGATTCAATCTCTAGAACCCATATAAAGGTACAAGGAGAGAACCAGATCCACAAAGGTGTCCTCTGACCATTCACATGCGCGCGCGCACACGCACACACACACACACACACACACACACACACACACACACACACACACACTCATCATACGCCACAGTAATAAGTAGAATAAAAAGTAAAATTAAGGCTGTTAATACATTAACAACATTTTATACTTAAATGCAAGAGCTAAAACTATAGAACTTCTATTAAAATATAAACTCTGTAAAATATCTTCATGAATATGTAAGAAGCACATTCTATGAAAGTAACTGCATAAATATGAAAAAGGGTAAAACATATTTCATAAAGCATAAGAAGCTTTTACTTATGAAAAATGCCATTTAGAAGCAGAGCAGTAAGTATTACCTCAGGAGAGATGCATCCAATGCAGGCCTGTGTCCAGAATGCAGAATTAACTCCTGCCAATTTATCATTAAAAGACAATCAAGTATTTCAAACAGCAAACTACTTGATCAGATGTGTCATAAAGAAGGATATAAATATGATCAATAAGCACATGATAAAGGAGTTGGCTTCAGTGGTCTCTGGAGAGATGCAAATTAAATGATGATTAGTCACTATCTGACACCCAATACAAAGGCTGCCACCAAATAAAACAATACCAAGTGTGACGATCCATGTGAGCAATGAGCATCCACACATTCCTGGGGCAACTGGAAAAGGCATTCCTTAGAGAAGCCATCTGGTGGTTTTCTCCCAAGCTTTAATCACACACCTATCTGTCTAGGGGTTTACTCTAGATAAATAAAGCTCTGTGTGTGTGTGTGTGTGTGTGTGTGTGTGTGTGTGTGTGTGTGTGTGTGTGTGTGTGTAGAGAAAGAGAGAGAGAGATTTTACAAGTTCTGTTATGCTAGAGAACCCTGACTGACAAAAACAGGTTTTGATTTTTAATTATTTCTTCCAATTCTTGGTTTTAAATATTCACCAATCAAACTAATAAATGTCTTTGTCCTTCCTTAACACACAATAATTTTATATCTTAAAGTTCTACAACATTTGTCTTAGATAAGTACAGCTTAGCTCATCTATCCCCTCATTGCATGACTCTAGAAGCAGATTCCATGGCCACTGTGAACAGATGAGGAGAATGGGGACAGACTCCTGCTGAAATGAGAGTGTAGACAGAGCTGGCTTTGAAAGCACATACTGTGGTTCAGAGTCCATGACCCTTGTACTGTGTAGAATGCCTCCACTCACTGTGGTTCAGACTATGTGGTCCCTACACTGTGCAGACTTTGTCCACATACTGTGGTGCAGAGTCCATGGTCCCCTCACTGTGTAGATTGCCTCCAGGACAAGGATTCTCTTTGGCATCATCAGGCCTGCATCCTCCTACAATTTATAAGCAGTTAGACTTATGAAGCCACAGATAGCTTCTCCTAATTTATAGAGATTCAGTAGCAGAAATTAGGTGCCTGTGGGATTATGCTCTTGTACATTGTAAATATTTGTCCTTCCTACTGGTTGAATAAAATGCCGATTGGTCAGAAGACAGACAGGAAGTTTGGACAGGGCTACCAGACTAAAAATATTCTGGGAAGAGGAAGAGCAGAGCAGGGATGTCAGGCAGACACAGAGGAAAGAGGAAAGAGGATGAAAATGCTGCTCTAAGAAAAGGTACTGAGCCACTTGGCTAATCGTGGGTTAGTTTAAGAGTAAGAGTTAGCAAGTAACGTGCCTGAGCCAAGGACCAAACAGTGTGTAATTAATATAAGACTTTGTGTGACTATTATCTCAGGGCTATGTTGGGCCAGAAACTTCATACTACAAGCAGTTTATTTACAGTTTAGAGAATCCAGGAGGGGGGGCTTAGTTTCTTATCCTATAGTAAAGTTATAATTTTGTAGAAAAGATGAAACAAAAGACAATGAATGGTATGTATTAAGTTAGCTGAAAAACATGCTGTCCTACTGTGTGAACTCTCTTCCTTCTAGTCAGGCTACTCCTACAGCTGGTACCAAGGCTTACATCATGGGATTCCTGGAAAGGATTTAATTCTGTGAAGTCCCTTGTGGGGTTCAGTTGTCTAAATAGCAGAAAGAAGGGAAGGAAGTGTTTCTAATCTGGAGCTGAATAAGGATGACATGGATGGATATGCCAAAGCAGATGGGGAAAGACTACAAGGCTTCAAGCCTGCACAAACTATTACGTGCAACTAAGTAACACTGAGATTGGGAGGAATAGTCTTCCACCGAGAAGAGCATACCAATTGGTTATTCAATGCCAAATGGCCAGCCCTAAACACATGCACATAAGTAATGGTATGCAGACTGAGAAGGTTATATTTATGAATATTTATGAATATACATACACATATGTATGCAATAATAATTTTTAAAAGAGTATGAATTTGAAATAAAGCAAGGGAGGATGTATATATGGAAGGATTTGGAGGGAAGAAATAGTAGGTAGAAATGGTATAATTATATTATAACCCCCAAAATGAGGGAATAAGATGTTTCCTAATAAGAATTTTTTTTCCTGCCAGTATCTTGTCATAGGATCACAAAAGCTATCTAAGGAGTCTTCTCAAAACAGGAGCTCATGTCCTCTATTGAGGTGCAATAAATCTATACTTGAGATCACTATTGTTATAAATCCACAAATTTGAGGTCAAAACAATTTTTCTTGTCCAAAACCTAATAGGTTGAGTTCAGTTGTTGTACCTTTGATGAGCAGAATTGTTCTTTGTATTTTTTCTAACCCCACCAGTGGGCAGTAATACTCTCCCTTTAGGGGCATAGTCTAAAGCTCAACTGAATTCAGTTCAGACCTAAGTGAGCTTTGACCAGTTACCTGTTACATGTGTATTCCAATTTCCTCAAATACCCCAAAGCTTGGCAGTGCTTACTTGGAACTCAGAGGTTCTGCTCACTGCACTTGCACAGTGCTCTACAGCACAAGGTATTCTCAGAATCCCCATGTCTCCTCCACCTCGGTCCTTGGGGAGCATTTCCTATGCTCTGATTACCTTATGAAAGAATGACCCTTCTTTGGCCTCATCAATGTCAAAAGCAGTCACAGTCCTTGTACCTGTCAATGTTTAAAAGTGTGTGTGTCCCTCCTGACAAGTTATAATACATACTCGTATGGAACTTGCTATCCATCAATCATCCTGAATCTCCGCTCCAATGATTTCTGCTAAGACAAACCTTCATCCTCTCTACATTTGTACTTGATTATTTAATTGTTCCCAGTGTCCCTGTTAAGCTCTATCTCAATGAATTCTGACTATTCTTCTTAGTGACAGCATACACACTCCAAGTTCTGGATCCATCATAACAAGTACTTAATGGCTACCTGGTGAGCTCTGGATTCTCAGCCTTCTCCTAGATAGTAAATGGACATTTTCTGAAACTTAATTACCTTGTAGTGAGGGATGGGGACCAAGTGCTATTTGTGGCTATTTCCTTTTGGCTCCAATGTGTTGGAACAAACTCCCCAAATGTCAGGGTAGGAGCCATGTGGCTAGAATAGAGCCGTAAGCAAATGTATAGATTTAAGGTCACAGGCACAGCTAGATCAGTGAATCAGGAGTAAATAAAAGGGAAAAAAGAAGAGTCTCAACAGAAGAAAAGCCACATTAGTACTGCAGGAATCAAATCCCTGTCTATGGGTCTATTGCTTCAGGAACTACTCTAGTGACATCTCAAGTTGGCTTATACTTCTGCCTCCATGGATCAGTGATGCTGTATCCTAGGCCACATACACAGGGATGTGAAGAGACATCCCCTCCTGCAGTTCACTGCACTTCCAAGGCTAGAGGCATTAGGGCAGGAACAGTCCCCAGGTCACTCCTGTGATGTGCACTTTCCACTGACAGTATCACTTGCTTTGTTATCCCCTAAATCCATTCTTCTTCCCAGCTTCCAGCAACCATCTCCCTCAAAGTTCCAAGGATAGCAACAAAGAGAGGATGTAAGAGGATGAGAATTGAAAGAATGGGAGCTGTGAAATGCTGTCCTGTAGACATGGCAGGTCTATCCCAGTCATGGACCATGAGCTCACAGAAGCTGTGGTTGCCTATACAAGACCTGCACAGTATCAAACCTGTCATATCAGGCTGTCAAAATTCCATCACAAATGGGGAGAGGTTCATGAGGCCCCACGATTAGTGAGGAACTATTGGCTGTTGATTGATGGGGGGGGGAGAGTCAGTTTGCAGGGTGATGTGGCCATTGGTAGGTTTCTACATTACACCCATTTGGATTTAAGTTGTGTTAATGACATTCAGTGGATTATTTTTTAAAAAGGAAGAGGAGAGAAAAAAATTTAAAGATATGAAATTAAGGAGGCCTGGAGGAGCTGGAGGGAACTGGGGTATGAGTATAACCAAAATACATTATTAATATATATATAAAATTTTCAAATACTATATTAAAAGTTAATAAAAATACATTAATTTGTGATGGCTCTGTGAGGGAGATGAAATGTAGTGTCTGGTTGTGGTGAAAGTTTTGGGTGTAGAACAACTGTTAGTTCTCCATCAAATTCTAAGCACCCAGTTAGTGCTCAGGTAGTAGACCTCAAATTCCATGGGAGAATCAGGAAGCCCATGTAAAGAAAGCATAAATATGGCTCACACATGAAGTCTCAGGCTTGAATGATGGAAGTGACTCCTCTCTATGGGTTGAATCTACAAAACCTTACTTTGCCACAACCCAGACTCATGGGTAGTAGGCTGCAATTCCACATTTGAGATACACTAAGCACCACAGAGGGTATCCAAATGCCTCTGAATTCAACCCATCACCTACAGGCACAAACTACAGGGTACCAAGCAGCTAATTAAATAGAGAATGCACACTTTCTAAAACAGTCATTTCTCTGTTTGAATAGTGAATGTGCAAAGCTTTGAAAACAGAATCTTCAAAGAAAAGGCTTCCCATCCTCAAAAGCCATTTCCAAACAAGCAAAGCCTAAAGAGAGGGAATATGCTCATAGCAATTAAAATACAATTTTATCTATGTTGGATGCCTGGCTCAAGAGGGGGCTGGGACATAAATTGTCATCAGTGCCCACTCAGAAGTGACAGAGGATTTCAACATGAACACCAACACACTAAAGGATGGTGTAGATCTGTTCCAGTGGGAAAAGGCAGGTCGTAAGCTCTGATGATTTGAAAAAAAAAATCCCCCTCAATACAGGCTTAATTTAGCTGTAAGGAGGTGCTGCACCTTTAAGTAGCTGATTGAGAAAAAGGTTGTTGAGTTGTGGGCTCCAAATCACCATGACTATATGCCCACCTGCTCTGTACTGCTGAAAGTTTTATACTGACATCTGACAGCTGATGGTCCCACTATGACTTCCAGCGTCACTTTCCCCACAAACACTTGATAGGAGCCTTATGATTTAAAACAAATATCCAACAGTGCCGCCTATTTACAGTTTCACACCAAGTTACATCTACAATTCAACAGAAAGAGGTGGAATTCACAGGCTGGGGGAGGGGGCATGGATGGGATGGGCCACTACTCATTCCTTTTAGAAAGCAAAGACTTTGTATGAAGACTAGAAAATGACACCCCGCAACAATTCCTAGATACTCTGGATTCAGACTTGGAGAGTTGGAAATGGGAAAAGCCATGCTGATCAATTTTAGGGGGAGAAATCTATATTTTTGGCATTCTGTACTTACTGCTTAAACATGATGTGTCTTTGTTCCCTAATTTATAAAACGGGAGAAAAAATAACACCATTCAGAGCTCATATTAGAATTAAATGAATTAATATGGGTATTAACAGGGGAGACACAAACAGCTCAGTGGCTCTAAGTGACAATGAATTGTTGCATTTTATTTAAATTAATTGCTTGTCTTAGCTTCTAAAGGATGAGGTGTCATTGTGGCATTCTTCAGATGTGATTTGGTTGTTTTTCTGCTACACTCTGCCCATCCTCTGCTCCTCTGTGCCTCCCCGCCCCCAAAAGGCTACTTTCTACATTCCTGTTACACTCTTGTTCTTCTCCCTTAATCCCTACCAAGTTCAAAGTCTACACCATCCTACCATCCCTTATTAACATACATACCAATGGACAGTGGCTATTTTCATTCATGATGATCTTATACTTGAACAAAAAATGGAAGACTCCACTAATGAGTGGGAAAGTTCATAATAATGTAATGATCCAGAAAGAAGACTCACTTTGTAACAGGCAAACACAAGGCATCCTGGCAGGCTGCCTTTTCTACAAATGCTCTTTATTCCATCTTTTGACAGGTCCCGTGCTTTCTAACTTACTCATCAGCCTATACATTTGCTTAGCTTAGAGTTGAATGGAAAATGATCCCTAGTCTTCACTTAAAACTATGTTTTGGAAACACTGAGACAATATCATAAACTGCTTCTGGCAATGCAGCTGACACCATGGATCTCAATGTATTTGGCTTTTTTAAAAATGGAATGTCAGAGGCTATTGAATATATTAATAGCTAAGTTCATTAGCCAAATACACCCAAGAAGCAGAAGGGTGTATTGAAATTAGTAGAACTGCGTCTCCTTTTATTCCTAAATGGACATGCAAAGAAGTATGCACATGAAGAATTGGATTTTGTATACCTGAGTGTTTTATTTCTTTGATCAATAGCCTCTGCTGACAGTACATTTGCTCTCTTGTGTCCGTGTGAACCCTGACTCCCTCTGTGTGAACCCTGACTCCCTGACAGACTCTGATACGTCCAAATGGGAGGAAAGGATTCATTGTCAATACTCAGAGCCCTTTCAAGCTTAAACACGTATGTTTGCAGATCAGCCTACATCCAAGGTCTGCAGCTAAGTGAGGCAAGCTTGCCTCCTCATTCAGCCTTCCCATAGAGAAATGGGGGGTATGAGTGGGAGGGGGGCAAAATGAAGTAGTGAAAACAGCTTTGGGACTGGTTAACTGGGGCATAAATCTCATCTGTTCATCTGTAGTATCTATGAGCAAGGCCATTTAATATTTAGCACAGCTGTGTGTGTGTGTGTGTGTGTGTGTGTGTTAAGCAGAATGTAAAATAGTTACTTTAGGATTTAAGATGACTATCAATGTAGACACAAATGGATGAATATAATGAACAAATGAAAGGATGGGCACATTTCCCATAAAGCAATGGTCCAGTATTAACTAACTCATTGATATACACTACATTTGGCAGTGTGCTTGTAATAACTTGGCAAATTATAGTCTTAGAAAACAGTAGAAAAGGGGGTGACTTTGTAGAAAGTAATTAGACCAACATAGGAAAACTGACTATACATATGTGCACAGAGGACCAGCGTGAAATAGTGCAATGCAGACACACTTGGTACCTTTGTGTTTTCAACTGTGTGTTTGAGAGGAAGCCACGGGGCAAAAACAGGGTCACCTTAAGGCCACGTGTAGCCATAATAGCTATGAATGTGTCCTGTGAAAAAGTCATAAAGATAGAACAATATGAGACTTTTTTGTGTTGTTTTCAAATGTAAATTTTGTAGATGGAAACATGGTCATAATGCTACACAAACTAAGCACATGCATGCTCTATGTGACCACGTGTGTGGCTGGAGTAAGGCTTCCAAGGTGTCATATTCCAAGCACAGTCAAATGATGTCATGAGATAGTTTTCATGGTGACTAAGGAAGTGAAACAGTAATCATCAATAATGCTTGACTTCCATTGAAAATAAAAGTAGTTAATGTCATTTAGAAGGCAGACATATACTCGTATTTTATTTTTAGGGGTACTTCTACAGTTACACCCCAAGTAGCACCACCATGTTTTACATTTCACACCTGCTTCCTGATGCATCATAACTGATCCCAACCTTGTTTTCTAGTTTCTCATTAATGTTCATAATAAACATAAATATAGTCTCTTGCCTATCACTATTATATTTTAATCCTAGTATTCCTTCTTCAATATCTCCAAAGAAAACAGAATCCCCTAAGAAGGAAAATTACAGATGCAAGAAGATTATTCAATGCAAAGCAGGTAGATGACTATATTTTCTCAAGGCAAATAGCTTTGGGAGGAGTGTCTGAACGTTTCTATGTCTCAGCCTGTGGCTTCCTGGGTGTTAAAGTCGTCATTGAAACTCTATTAGACACCCAGTGGCCCTCCTCCCTACCCTCCCTGTCACCTACTTACCCCTCCCAGCTGCAGCACCCCATACATGCTCATGTCCCACATGTGGACATGACATGGGTCCCAGCTCCTTACCCCTTTCTTTAGATGTGACTTGTCCAATGAGGTCTGCCTCCACATCTCCCACTATACTTTTGACCATCTCCCCCAAGTCCCCATTTTATCTGATTCTCCAAAGCATGAAGCAGTGTGTTGTATGTCACGTGCTTTAAAAAAGAATTCAAAATTCTAAATTAAACTCCTATATTTAGAAGAGCAGATTAGTTCTGTCATCCATTAACCCTTAGAGCCTCACAGTTGCAAGTGTTTGACACATATAGGTACAAACTAAATGTTCAAATGGAAGTACAAAAGAGTGACTAGCCATCAAAAGGTGACAGATGAGCTGGACTCAGAAGAAACATTTTAAAAGAAGTAGGCCATGCTCATCTGCTTTTATTTTTCTTGTTTTGTTTTGACAGGAAAGTTCAGTGAGCTAATATTTGAAATTTATGTTGATTTAAACCCAAGCAGGGCTTTTCTGCAGCAATGATAATGTCTCCCCTTTCCAATTCTAATCTGCTTTCTCAAGATTAGTTTTAAAAATGAATACTGTGTACATTTTAAAAACTACTTTAATCTTACAAACTTCCTATTCTTAATACATTATAGCATTGTTTTAAAAACAGAACATATTGTTTTGTTTTTTACAAATTAATATGTGAGTAATATGCTTATTATTAAAGTTAAATAGCATAAAATGTATATTTAAGTGACACACTGGATTAATTTTTTGAATTCTGTGTAAACATGCATAGGACACAAAATTAAAGCATTTAAAGGTCTAGAAGCCTTTCCCTGACTCTGGAAACTTTCCCCTGACTTTGGAAGCTTGTCTCTGATGTCCCAACCAACAGAAAGCTCCCATCAGTCACCTGGATTGCCATAGCATTTGTCCTCAACGTCCAATAAAAACTGACTTGTATTTATTGAAAAGTTACAATTTTCTGCTGAGGGAAATGACCAAAATAGTTTAATAATTAAGTACACTCAAATCAATCAGAAGTTTTGAA
Organism: Phyllotis vaccarum; assembly: GCA_033318265.1. Classification (NCBI taxonomy): domain Eukaryota; kingdom Metazoa; phylum Chordata; class Mammalia; order Rodentia; family Cricetidae; genus Phyllotis; species Phyllotis vaccarum. The sequence goes on along the minus strand of JARWLC010000002.1, from coordinate 136,369,918 downwards.
TATGAGGCTTCCTGAATTACAAATGTTTGACATCAACCTTCCATTTGAAAGATTTCTTTAGTTTTGTTTTTTGATTGTTTTGCAATTGTAATTAATTTAATTATAACATTTCTTCCTTCCTTTTCCACCCTTCGATTCTTATGTCTCTCTCCTTTAAATATATGGCCTCTTTTCCATTAATTGTAATCACACACATATACATACAAAAAGAGACAGACAGCCAAAGACAGATAGACACATTCCTAAATATGACCTATTCTGCTTGTATGATATTATTTTATGCATGTTGTCAGGGCTTACGGTTTGGCTTTGACAACCAGTTGGTGTGTTCTGCCTTGGGGAGGGCCATCCTCCTTCGAGATTCCCTCAGTTGCCTATAGCTTGTTGTATAGAGTAACAGTTTTCTAGGCATCTCCCTATCTAATTTGTCATGTTCATTGGTGTCATCCTTGTTCAGCTCAAGATAGGGCAGTCATATTGCTGAGACTTGATTGGTATGATTTCAAATATTACTGGGAGACACAATCTCACAGAAAACTCCCTGGTTCTCTGGCTCTTGCAATCTTTCTGCCTCCCTGTTTCAGAGCCTTAGGTGCCATGAACTAAGGTTCCATGAGCCTTAGATGGGGTGTTTTGTAGATGTGCCCATTAAACGTGGGCTACACAAGTCTGCATTTTGATCTGTTGTAGTTTGGGTTAATGCTGTCTTCATTTGTTGCAAAGAAAAGTTTCCTTTATGAAGGAGGAAGACTAAACTTATCTATGGATATAAAGGCAAATGTTTACATATTGTTACTAGCAAGCATGATGGTTTTAGTAAATTAGTGGTTGTAGATTCTTTCCCAATAACCATGACATCATTAGCACTGAGTAGCTAGCTAGGTTTCCAGTAAAAGGTATGTTGAGTAGGTTTTATGAAATTTTAGTGTCTCCGATTCTCTGATAATATTTGTCTTTATTTTTATCTCTACTTTAAGTGTCTAGCACTCTGGATTCCTGTGCTACTTGAGTATAAAGTGCTGGAGAAGAAGGAATAGTTGTTTTATTCAACACTGTTTTATTCATATATTTCCAGTTGTCTGACATACAGTAAATATTTCACTGAGCTCTATACTTAAGGCTAATCAGTAGGATTATACTTTACAATACACATAACTTAGATACAAATACATATACGTAAACATATATTTATACATATTTATTATACATGCATGCTTATGATACAGATATAAGCTAACTTTCAAGATATAGGAGATCTAAATTTCCTAGATAAAATTGAAAAATTTCACCAAAAAGGAACTTTCCAATCTTTATAGATTCTTCATAAATTATGGTTTCAATAAGTTTTATTGATATTGATATAGAGACATCATATAGTGCAGAAATCAAAGCAAGCACAAGAAGACAAGCTAAATAAAGATGATTATGGGAAACATCATCTTCCTTTGAACTTAGAATTGAAACATGTGAAAAATTACCGTTGGATGTGCTAGAGTGGCCTCTGTGTGGCTTTTCTTCCAGGGGCAGTGCCTGGAAGCAGGTGGAAGTTGGGCTGAACATAATGAAAGGGGAATGTATATGGAGGTGGCCACACTGCATGAGATGAACAGGGTGGAGTATATGAGCTCCTGTGCCCCAGCCTACCACAATCTTTTATCCCAGCACCAATGCCCCTTGCTTCCTCTTCTAAGGGTTCATTCAATGCCCTTGCTTCCTCTCACAAGAGCTGGAATGTCCTCTGCAAAACCTGGATACTGTCTCCAATAATTCTCCATTAGTCATGAAAAGTTTGAAACTCTTCTTGGTCCTGATCTATTCAAACTAGTGCTACTTTGCCCTTCCTATCTTAACTCTCCCCACATAAGCTGGACACTGCCCTGTGGTAATGGTTCCATCTCTGTAAGATAACACACGGCTGCTAAATGTGTATCTACACCTGCATTGAGGAATGCCAAAGGTACAGATGACAGGGAGAACTTTTTTCCACTATGAACAAACTTGCACAGCCTGTTCTGAAACTTTCCAAGTATCTATCATTCCCCTTAGAACAAAAGTCAACAGATGAGGAAAGTCATATGTCTCATATGTCTCCTTTCCAAGTGTTCTCTTGTTCTTACTTCCACTCTGTGCTAGCTTCTACAAGAAAATACAGACCAGCTATTGCATCATACCACTGTATAGAATGTAAACAAGTTCCAGTAGGGGTGCTGGATAATACAGATTTCCTATGTTTCCCTGGTGAGTCACCTGCCCATTATGGTGGGTCCAGCATGTCCCTGGAATCTTCCAGCCCATGCTGACCTCTGGAAGAAACTGATGAGCTCCAATCTCACTAGTCCAGTGCAACAGTAACTGGAATAACCTCCCTTGCTGTGGGTCATGCTTGACTACTGGGCCTCTGGATGGATAAAACATGAAGATATCAGTCCCCAGTTCTTCTCCAAGTTCAGAGGATGCTCCTTGACACGGTTCTTTGCTTTGAGTCCCTGTTCTGGAGTGTGCTTATCCTCACACTCATTTCCATGCTATTCCACTGTAGATTAAATGAAGGGACCACAGAGAAATATTGAGTTCCAAGAAAGAGAAGCCTGAAAATGGATCTCATTGTCAGTGTGAATTATTGGTTAGGTACTTTGAGTTCCAGAAAAACAACATAATGGATCAAGTAGGTAAGGGCCTCCTGGGGCTGCTGAGTGCTAAGGAATGCTAAAGACTCCAGCTCTCATTGGTTACAGGGCTGGAACTGTACAAGATGGAGAAAAATTGAAGCTTTGTGGCTTTGACTTCAGCAGCTTAAAAAAATGAAAAACAAAAAAGCCTTTAACTAAAACCTTCATAAGGGCCCAACAAGCCCCAGAAGAGTCGTTTTTCTCAAGTTTGATTTAAGAATTTTTCTCAAGGTATCTTGTAGGAAAGAACTTAATGACTTAACTTTTATGATGTTGTAGACCTTACTTTTACAAAACTCAACGAAGTTTAACTCGTACAACAATAAAATGAAAGCAAACACATAAAATCCAAGCTGAAACTTTTCTCATAAAATTAAGAGACTTAGAAGGACAAATTCAGTATTTCTAAATGTCTACCCTTAGTTTGAGCAGGTAGATGTCTGTGAGCAGATGAATAACATCATCTCCCCGTTCACCTGCCAACTCATGCACTGCTTCCTTACCTAGACTTTCCTGCAGGTGGGTGACACCATCTCCCCAGCTCACCTGCCCACACACGCGCTGGCCCTTCACCTAGGCTTCTTGGGACTCTAGTGCAATGGATACTACTCATGTTCTCTCTTAGCCATACTTAACTTGAGAGGCCTGTTCTATAGAGCCAATCTTCATCAGCCTGATCTCCCATCAGCCCTTCACGCCTGACCAAGTCATATGCAAACACAGCTGAAAATGACGAACTCACAGCTGAGAGTTCTTTTCTGTGCTCACCTACTTTTCCATTGCTGCTTTCCCTCTCTGGTTTAGTCAAAGAATAATTGGCTTGAGATTCACCTGTCTTCAACTCTCTAAACTTGCAGCGTTGGACCTTGGCTTCCTGAAAGTCTCTCTTCCTTGTAATCAGACAATGTTTGGGAAGGTTTAACATGTATCCATTGTGTCCACTGACCCCAAAGAGCCCAAATTCAGGAAAGACAAAGGTCATGGAATTGTCCATACAACTAGGCACATGGAGGTATATGTTCAGAACTTACTCTCTGCCAACCTGGCTATTTAACAAGTTCCCAGGTAAGGTGGTATCTCAGGTCTTTATTAGACATCACCGATGAATGCAAATCATTGTAATAGATTCCAATTGCTGAGTATCTTTTCTGTTTTAAAAAAATGAATGAAATTACAAAGAATCTAAAAATATACTCACTACAATACAGAATCTAGAATTTAGAAAACTTCCATTTTATATAATAATTTCAGAGAACCAAGAAATGATTTGCCAGCAAACATATGAATAAATGTAAAGGTCCGTGTTTACGCAAAGGACACTTGAGATTTAACATTGTTTATCTTACACCAAACTAATGAACCCTTGTGAGTACATCATGGTTTAGGTAGACACACTACTACAAAGCTAAAATGGATTCTAGGAGGGACATGTGCAGAGTAAGACAGTTGTACAAATATATCCTCATCAAGTGGGTGAGCCACCAAATACATGCTTTCAATACATCTGTCAGGGAATTTTGATGACGAAATACACAAATGAAGTGGGAATATGTGACCTGCTTCATTTGGAGTCAATGGAGTGATGTCATTCAACAACACTCAAATAGAATTTGACTCAGATTTTGACCCTGGGTAGATACCTGAATCTCATCCAAATATAAGATATGATGCTGCTACATGGGGTTCTGAATCTTTGAACAGATTTTTGATTCAGATTTACAGGTTCTATAAACAGAAAGAAGGAGGTGACAAGAGACAGACAGACAGACAGACAGACAGACACACACACACACACACACACACACACACACACACACACACACACACACACAAAACCCAAAACGAAAAAACAGCCTTGTGACACTCAAGCCCTCGGGCTTTCCTCATGTTTTACTCAACTAAGGTACACAGTGCCTATAAACAGACTCCTTTTCAATGCTATATGGCAAACACACTTAGCATTTCAGAAAGACCCCAAGTGACATCTGCACTTTTCCTTGAGTTCTGGGAGAGGGGTCAGTGCTTAATTGAAAGGTTCCTTTTGCAAATGCAAAAGATGTAGAAAATTCTGTTGTCGAGTCACTTGAAAGTGGCTTTAATGGACCATGTAATGGCTTACGTGACGGTGCTCTTTCACTTCAGCATAAGCACATAAATATTCCACTCAAATGCTAGAAATCTATTCAAGACAAAAATAGAGGCCCAGAGTGTCAGCTACAGCATTATTTAGGTTGTGGTCCATTTAGACTACATCAGTGTGTCACCATTAATTGTGTTCATCTGAGAAATGTACACATCATCTGTGGGTTTCATATGATCTCTGGAACATGCTTTCAATGTCTGGTGCATGCACTGACCTATACTGATGTAGGATTCCCTTTAAAAAGAGTATACTTGGGTTGCCTTCTTATTCTTAAGAAAAAAGACTGGTAAAGATGCAAAGGAAAACTTTGGAGTATTCAAAAATGGTTTCTCAAGAGACATTAACAATAAAACTTTACTTCCATTTATTTCAATTTTTATAGAAAATCGGCTTGGCCATAGCACTGAATCAGAAGGAACAGGGTCCAGAATGAACCTGTATGCAAAAAAACTCATTTCTCAGCAAGAATTTGTATGAGCTGACTCACAATCAAGAGCAAGGCAGCATGGTCCTTCATAGGAGAAATGCCATAACCGACCTGAGCCTCCCCTGAGGCTCCCCTGCACTGCAAGGATGATGTTGGCCCTGTTCGCATCATTAGGTTATTGTGGAGGAAGAAATGATGTAATTGATGCAACACGCCAAGCACAGTCATGACAGGCCACACTCTCACTATTGTTCATGCTGTCACTCATGTTTGTCCTGAGTGGTAGCATAATTGCTCTGGGACCACATTACAGAAGTCAAGAAAGAGTTATGTGTCAACACAAATAATGGGCAGTGAAGCAGGTTCTTTGTTAAATTAGTTACTCGTGACAACAACTGAAAATTTCTGCTGTGTACTATTAGCAGGTCTTTCTATTTTGTTTTAGGTTGTTCCTTACCATGTGCAAGCAATAGGCCTTCCTCATAGGCTGGTGTTCTCCTAGTCTACCTACTCTTTCTTTTCTTATGGCCTTATCCCTAGTCTGACTAATGTGTGGGCCTGAGCTACAACTTTGTCTGTGTGAACTGATATTCAAACAGCCAGTCCAAGACCTGCTCCAAGCTCCAGATTAGCATATCCAGTACACAAATGTCTTCCTTGTTAGAGGGACCTTCAACTCGCCATCTCTAAGAGTATCCCTTCTGCCTCATCCCACTATTGCCCTTCTGTATACAGTCTCCCACTTCCATGCTCTAATGGTATTCCTACCCCTCCCCCATTCTCTAAGTTGGCTCTTCACCTATCAATTTAACTGGGTTAATTAAGGGTTGGCCCTTCTTCCACCTTCTTCCCATCCAACATCTTTTTTCTACCTTCTATCTATGTGTACAGTGTATGCATATCCTCTCCTAACCTAGACAGTTTTCTGGACTTGATGCCTATATACCATGAGTCATTAAGATGCTTGCCTTAGAACTACATGCACTGAGTTTGTTATACATTCTGCTGCAGCTAAACAAACTTTGCTGAGGTTAGGCAATTTAGCATTCCAACTAGCCACCAAAGGTCTGGAGGACACAACCAGAAAGTATGAGCACACTGAACTTCCATGGGCCTGATTTGCCCCCAAAATCAGAGACAAAATAGATCTAGGCAGAGGTTTTCCTGCTTTACCTTTTGCCCTGGACCACTGGAAGGAGGCTTCCTGAGCACAGACAGATACAAATGATGCACATATTGAGGGGTATCCCTATTAGGATGTTTATGACTTCTTTCTGCTCACCATCAGCATCAGAACCATCAGCAGCAGCAGCAGCAGCAGGCTGTATGCATCACATCTTACAGATTCACATCCTTCCTACACCCCCACCTTCCCCTTCACTTTTATCCATCCTGGGTTTGGACCTTGCAAACCAAGTGGCAGCCCTTTAATTCTTGCCTCCAGCTCTATTTTCAAGGGAATCCAGGAATAAGTATGCTTCTAAGAAGGACTTGATGCAGCTTTAAATTGAAGCCTCTTTACAATAAGCTAAGAGCCCTTGGCTCACTACCCTTTTTCTGACTAAGTACAAAAGGAAAAAAAAAGTATCTGTAGTTAAAAGCATGTTTGAGGAAAGCTGCAGCTTTTAAATACTTTGGCTTTGGCTTTTTAGCAGCTTGTGTAAAGAAGAAAACACCAGACTCACAAGCAAGTAACGATTAATAGTAAATTTATCAGGAAAAACATCTGAACTGTTACTAGATCATGAGCTTTGGCTCAAATTTATTTTGATAATTTTCTTTTCTTTGTAGTATAGGTATTGCCTCCTGCATGCTAGGCAAGTGCTCTGCCACAGTTCTGCCTCAGGCCTGGCATTGACAAGTATTTATCCTGTTCTCTGTTCAACCTCTTGGAGCAATACACAGTATCACATCCTTTGCACTATACACATTTTTTTTCCCCCACAGAATGTTTATTCTCCACACATACACACTGTGCTCCTGTGTGGCTTTTTAAAAATACAAATATAGGTAAGGCCCATAGCCAGGCAATGTAACACAGGCTTCACTATGTTGATTACAAGAAAAAAGTTTCCTAGAAATCCAAGTACTCCTTAGACTTATATATCTTAACCCTGAAGCTGAGGTCCAGATAGGCCTTTTGAAGTGTTGTCAGTATATGGCCACCAAAGTTTAAATATGTGCCATTTCTAACACTTCAACCTAAAGGTTCTCTTCAAAGTTGTTAAAATTTTAATAGGCATTAGTTATAAAGGGAGGTTCTAATGTTAGCACAAATTCTGGGTCACTTTATAATAACACTGTACATTCTATTTCAGGGCTTGGATGTATATAAGTCTAAAGTAAAATAGAGACAAAAGTTATGGAGGAGTTGAACATTCCTTCAGCAATTACCCGTGGGCACATTCTAAGGTTGCAATGGCCTTCTTAAGGAAAGAGCACTGTGTGTGGATGTGAGATATTTAGAAATGGAAATCATGATCCCTTGTAACAAAGTTCAGGGCATACTTGAGAGGAAAATCCAACCTTCAAAAGGATATGCCACCAGAATGTGCTCACAGACACAAACTGATTATTGAAAATGCATCCATGGAAGAAGCCTATGAACAATAAAATGTTTTTTTTTCTTTTAAAAATCATTTAATTTAATATATTTACTTTTTAGACTGGGTCTCATGTAGCCCAGTCTATCAGAAACTTGCTATGTGACAGAGGATTATCTTGAACCTATAATCCTCCTGCCTCTCCCACTCAAGTGCTGGGATTGTAGGGTTACCATGCCTAGTTTATGTGATGGTGGAAATCAAACTCAGGACCTTGTGCATGCTTGGCAAGCACACTACCAGCTGACTGATATCTCTAACACCATGTTTTGCATTTCTAAACAGAACTTGTCCTTCCATACATGGCTTTGTTACAGATAAGTGAGGTACAATGGTAAAGCAAACAAGTATCATGGCATGGAGTAAGCACTGGGTTAGTTCCTCACCTCTGACCTCTCTGCCTCCATTAGAAGGGGTGACGATAACAAGCTGAGTGCTCAGAAATGAGCTCACCACTGCTTTCCATGCACTATTGCTGCTCAGTTTCTACCACTGGCACGTACACTTTAGCAAGCCTAATATAAGTAGGAACAAACCTTCTTAATAGGAACTTTCATGTTCAATATTTAGATACTTCGAAGTATCTGCCTGATTACAATGAAAGAGAAAACATTATGTCTGGGATGTGCAGAACAAAGGCAGTGGGAGGCGAGGTTTACACTGCCAAGGAGAGCCCCAGAGGCCCTATGAGAGTCTGCACAGTCACATGCAACTCTGCTAAGAAATGGAGAAAGCAAGTATAAATAATAGCACTTGACACCAGACATACTTTAGCATGTCTGACTGATGCTCCAGGTGGTCTGTTCAGAATGATGGCTGACATGTCGTTTAAGAGGCTGTAGTTTGTGTTGAGAAAAACTCAGAACTATTCAGTGCCGAGCTCTGGGGCATTTTTTGATGCTTCTAAATCCCACTCCTCTGATTTCCTGATGTTTGAAATCATGCTTTCATTTTTAGTTGTACATTTATCTGTGTAATCCAGCATATGCAGAAGAAAGAAGATGCCTAGTTTTAGAGGTCAGAGGGAAAGCACAAGAGAAGCCAGGGTATGGTCTACTCAAGCAGAGTCCTTGCCTCAAGCTCCAGTATGGTACCATGATGGAATCTCAGTTGCACCAGAACTGATTCCCTGAAGGAATTGATGCAGGATGATTCTAGAGGTAATCCAGGAAACTTCAGTATGGGGGACAACAAGACGGTCAGGGGACAAGTGGCCTGAAAGAGTTTATGTCTAGGATGTTAGCTCTGTAAGTAAGGTTAAGTCCCCTTCCTGGGGTCCCCCAGTGACCCCACAAGGGAGGAGAAGAGCTTGGGCTTCCTACAGCATCCCTATTAGTCATGAATGAGTGGACGGTGAGGAAAGGAAGAAGCCACTCATTCACTGATGCTTCTGGCTGCTGAAAGAATAACAAAATGTACTCTAGACACTGGGAAAAGATCAGTAGACAAACAAAGGTCAGTGGTAAGTGTGTGACATCACATTGATGTGTGTCTATAAGTTGTAGGTTCGGGTCATAGGCAGTGCATTAGTAGAGTCATCATCTAATGGTCTTGCTATGTGTAATGCATGCCCTCTGAACTCTGCACTTGTTTTAGCTCATGACTGATGCCATGGAGGGGCACAAGTGTTTTTTTTTTTTAAATAATAAAGCCAAGCTTGCATTTCTGTGCATAGGTTGAGTGTGCCTATTACCCTCACCAAACAGAGCATGTTGCTGGTGAATTCAGGCTGGACTTAGGTGGGAGATCAATGTACATTTGGGTACTTTTGGTGGTAATGGTGTTACATCTGTGATGATGATAAGAAAATACTTTTGCTGCATTTCAACAAATAGACAAAAGCTCCTCGTTAGACTCTTAGAATCAGAGAGGGACAAAGAACTGAACAGCAACAAGACCCTGGCAAATGCCTAGCAGCATCTCATGACTCTCTGAGAGTCATTAACTATACTTCACCCATCTCATTTCTAATGTAGTAATGACAATTAAATCAGAGACAACACCATAGTTCAAATCAGAAATGCCATCAAAGACCAATGCGTCAAAACCTTGGTCTCTGGCTTGGTGTGGCAGGCCGGTGGCCACACCCCTTTAGAAGTGGAGCCTATTGGGAAGTCTTGAGGTCACTGGAGTACTCTTTCTCTTCCTCTATCCCCTGCCCCCCAGGCCATGAAGAAATAGCTTTGCTCCCTCTTATTGAACTTGTTCGGGCTCAGAAGCAACAAGTTCACGTGAGCATGGCTAAAACCTCCAAAATTGTGAGCCAAAATAAATGGGCCTCTTTTAAAGCTGATTATGTAAGGGATTTTGTTTTAAATAGAGCTAATACAGGCACCAAAGATGAAGGGCATTTCTACTCTCCCTTGAAGAAATAACTGAGACTTAGGAAGAAAAGAGACTTTGTGTATGTGACTTTTTCCCAAAACAATAAAGCACTTACTTTCAGACTTGACACATAGCCTGCAATATTACTCGTGGCCCAAGACCTTTTACTCCAGCTTCTTTGAATGAGTCACCCACTTAAAATGAGTTTACATAGTATAAAGGTTCTGTTTGATTGGTATTGGCCATCAAAACTAAGAATGAGTGGTCTAATAATTGTTATAGGATAGGACTTCTGACCCACACTCCAAAGTTTTATCTCTGTCATTCCTAAACCCTGAGAATCCTGACATAGACAACTTGTAAAGTGAAAAACAGAAATTTGGCTATTTAAAGCATTAAGAAGTCAGTCAGACCTAGATCAGATAGGTGCAGGATCCCATTAAATGGCTGACCCCTTCTCCATCCCTCACCAGAACATATCTGTGATTGATACATCTGGGAAGTAAGCTGGGGCACACTGCAGTATAGTATCCCTAGAGCTAGAGATGTGATTTCTAGTTAAATTCTTTTTAAATTTTCTGTTAAAGTTATATTTTGATATTGGATATATAGACATGAGCCTATAATCCCAGAGGCTGAGCGCTTGAAGCAGAAAGTCTCACGTTTGAGGCTAGTGTGGGCTGTGTCCTAAGTCAGTCTGAATGACCCACCCAGAACCTGTTTTTCAAACCATTCTTGAAACTCAGAATGTTCGTTAGTTCCCTGCCCCTATAATACAGTGCCAGAGATAGTCACATGTAAAGTACAAAGGTTCATTAGCTCATAATTTTAGAGACTTCATTCTAAGATTGGATGGCTTCATTCTCTGTGACTGTGCAAACAAGAATATGGTATAAGTGTGTGGTGCCGAAAGTGCTCACCTCACCACTGGGGAGAGGTGGGGGGAAAGGGAGGGAGGGAGGATGGGGAGGGTAGATAAATAAGTGGGGGATGGAGATGAGGGGAGAGAGGAAGGGAAGGAAAGAGAGAGAGAGATACAGTGAGGGAGAGAAAGAATAAGGGGGAGGGAAGGAGGGAGGGAGGGGAGATCCCAGGTTCCCTAAGGATACTCTTCTATCAGCTTATAGACCTCCCACCTCCTAAAGGCTCAACTGCCCACAAGGTTACCAGCCTGAGAGCCAAGTCTCCCCAACATCGATGTTTGTGGACACCTGAGTCCCAAAGTTAAACTCTTAGCCAACTCCCATGAGACACAGAAAACCCACTTTGCAGCAAGAAAGTGAAGACTTTTGTCTGGATGGCAGAAATTACTTCTACAGTTTAAAATGCTTTGCATGTAAAATACACTGCCTATTATGCCTCATTTGCATCTTCTGCTTTACGGATTATTTTTTTAAATCAAGTCACTTGGTTTCCTATCACTTTCGTTTGAGTGTCCTACAACACACAGCCCTGTGGGTTGTAATTTTACAGTTACACTATCTGTGAACCCAATCTGCCTAAATGGGAACAGAAATTCTGCAGAAGATGTTTGTATTTCAGTGGTGTTTGCAGGCCAGCTTGGTGGTTCTCCACCCCAAGAAGCCTGTGTTATGTGCACATCAGAACATCAGCATCCCGCCCAGCTGTGCCTTCATCTTCAATGCATCTTAGGCCATTTGCAGCATCATTAGAGATGCTCTCTTCCACACAGCTGAAGCCTGAGCTGTTAGAGAAGTGACAACATTCATTTCTCATCTCTGTCCTTTTAGCCCAAGAAGTATGTGTTGGAGCTGGGTCCTTATAGCTTCAGCAACACTAGTGAGGCACTGGGGACTTAAGGGATGTTGTCAGCACCAAACACAGGCCTTGTGCATATGAAGCAGCCTAGTACCTCCAGGACCTGCCCAGGAAAATCAAATATGTGGGAAGAGGAGAAAATTTGATATACTTGCCGAAGGCCGAGTTTGGTTCATTAAAGGATGAATACAGAGATAAGGGACTGAGGTGGTCCCAATCTAGCCCTCACATGTGGAGGGAAATAATTAAGAAGCAGATTTGATTTCAGCTGTGCTTCAGTTAGTGTAAATGATCAAGTTTGAGCTGCTGACACTCTGCAAAGAAAAGGGGAATGGGGACTCAGAAGCAGGGCAGAACAAAATAAGCAAAAGAGGGGGAGAGAGCAGAACCATGGCAGCAAGCAGGGTTGTGAATTTAATGTGCCAAGGTAAGAATCAATGGCACAAAACCAATACTACTGCACCTTGACATTCATTAAGCTACCGGCAAGGGCTCCTCAACCCTGCCCTGTGCACGCCAAGTACCACTGATGATAAGTGGTAATCCCGAGACCTCCGTAGTGGTATCACTTAGTGTTGGACCTGGAGAGAAGGAAAATGAAAATACCTTACTTTTCTCCTTTCGGTTCTCTTTTCTATAAAATGAGAAACATGAACTGGTCTTTAGAGTCACCCGAGGTCTGAGATGTAATTATTGTAATGGTTTCTTGATACAATCTATGAATTGTTTGAGGCAAATTAAATCATAGTTTGATAAAGCCTCCTTGGGGGATTCTTATTTTGGCAATGTCAAAGGCTAGCATCGCTAACCAGGTTTAGGAATTGATTTTAAAAGTACTGCAAATATTGAATCTTTTGCAATTTTAATAAAATTACTAGAAGAACCATTATGACAAGCTCCACCACCATTGTTTTGATTGTTTAATAGGCTTAAACTGCTCATCACCAATGTATGAAGCAGCAGAAAATTTGAAGGTGTTTGTAATTACTAAGTGGCCTGATTAATTCTTTTTTATATACTAATTGCTATGCTTTATAGTTTAAACACATAAAACACATAGGAAATAAGCTAGATTATTTCAGACATTCAAGGTGAAATGGTATATATGACTCTAGTTCTAAGGATCTTGGGACTGACCCTTGCCCAAACACTGACTTCTCTACACTAAAAGTGTCCAACACCTTCACCTTTGGGCTGAGGTTTTACATTTCCAAGAAGCTGGCAAGAGCTAGGACTGCGGAGAATGGACCCTGTTCTGAACAGTGCCATCAAACCTGGAGAAAATGCATAAAACCTTTCTCTTCTCTCAGTCTTGGGCCTCCTTTCCAAAGGAGAGATAAAGCCGATTTGAACACTGTGACTGTGAAAGATCACAGAGAATAAACATGACTTCCTACAGAACTTCCATTGCCTCCTTTCTACACATGAGGGACTAAAGTGGGGATGATGATGTCATGACAAGCAAACAATAGAAACACAGCACCCAAAGTCCTAGGAAACTATGGTAGTTAGCTTCACACAACTATAACAAAATAGTCAAAACAATCAACTCAGGTGGAGACAATGAGGAGCTGGAATTGTAATTCATTGGTAGAGTGGTAGTCATTTGACATGCATGAGCCCATGTTCATCCCCTAGTATGTGCACTCAGCAAAAGAGAAAGGAAGAGGATTTGGCTCATAGTTTTGGAGGGCTGCATCTATATTCATGTACCCCTATAGTTCTATGTCTGTGGTAGGACTGATGGAGAGCCGATTGACAGAGCAAATTGCTCACCCAATCAGCCACGATATAAAGATTCTGGCAGAGGGAGAGCCAAAATCCTCCAATGCCATCAAGAGAAACCTCTCAATGACCCAAAGACTTTTCAAGGTTTCTATTACACTACCTCCCATGGAGACTCAGAGGGCATTGAACATCCCAACTCTAACAGGAGATGTCTTTTTAACTGAGAATGCCTGCAAAGGATGCTGTGAGAACAGAGGAAGGACTATGATGGTCCGGGAGGACCAGAATCCTCATCATCCTCTATATGCTTGGTTTTAGAAGAGCACTGGAGTAGGGTGGCAGAGTGAAGAAGGCTAGTGTTGGGGGATAACTCTATGCAAATACAGTCACTGTCCCAACATTCCTTCAGTCTGCAAAAGCACATCTGGGCTGTTTCTCGTGAATGATTAAGGGAATCTTAAGATAGGAAATGCATGCAAAAAAAAAATGGTAGTCAGAGAAGTCTAATGTAGTCTGGTCTCATGTATTAGGTGCATTCAATTTCACTAATATCCAAATTACACAGGACAAATAAAGAATAGAGCCTTGCTTAGGCTTGTGAGAAGGAATTCTGTGACTGTTGGGGTTACAATGGACATGGAGATTGTACCAAATACTCTAGTACAACAAACACACAAGAGCGTCCTCAAAAAACAGAGATCCCTGCCAAGTGATGTCAGTCCTACAATGGAAGACCTCCTCTTGCTCCTTCACAGAAATAGTCTTGATCTGCCACTCCAGGCAACTACAGTACAGACATGTTGGATCCCAGCAGGAGGCATTCTCCACCATTGGTGGTCCTTTGTCTTTGTATGCTACAAACACTGATATGGAGGGAAAATGGGAAGAAGGTGAATGAATCCTTTATTCTGCCGGAAAGATGCTAAGTCTGAGATATTTACTAAATACTAAGTATTGAGGTACTTCAGCCTGGACCTTAGAGATGAGGGGTAAATTTGGTACTGATTAGCATGAAGACATGGGAACCAGGAGGTTGAGTATAGGTATCAAAGTTCAACAGTGAAGAGGAGCAAGTCTTTGGAGTCTGGTTATCTGCACAGTGTGTAATCCCAAAGTGCCCCATTCTGCCCTTCTAAACCTACGTTCCAGGTTCAGTACATCATGGCACTCCTATGCTGCAGCCGAAAAAGGCTCTGTCCAGCCACTGTCATCAGTAATCTTTAGGTGACTTAGGATAAGGCCATAGGGCACATCAATATGATATCTACAATCAGGTGAAGAGAGGAATCCAGCCAAGGAGCCTGGGCAGTGCAGGTGGGAGAGGTGAGAAGGCTGGTGGGGGATCCCAGAAGCCAGGAGAAAATAAATATGATGGCATTTGAAAGCCCCAGCAGCTATCCAGAAAGAACAGTATCAAGAACTTAAGGCCCCTCCTCACATGCCATAATTCCACCAACCTATAGTTCAGTTGCACACGTGCCCACAACAGTCTCTGAGAAAAGTCATACCTGAAAGCCCTTGTCCCAAATGCTACCATGAGCAGTGATTGAGGGCGGGGGGGGGGGGTCAGAGGAAACTAGCAAAGGTACCATAGACCACATGGGACATGCCTGGGACTCAGCCAAGCCAGCTGATGAAGGAGTTATTTGAAATTCATCTTTGCACCCAGAACATCATTTAAGAGGACGCTATTTCTCCATCCACTATTGGGAGATCAGGCTAGGTGACTAAAGGAACATGCCAGCGTTCAGAGCACACAGAGAACCAAATGTCATGTGAGCTGTGGGTGGATGAGATTTAGCTAAGAGAGAAACAGGAAACACAAGGATGATGCAGGGCAGCTGGCAAGAGCCCTTCACAGCTGAAGCAAAAGACCACCATGATTTACTGACCTTGGAATATGTGTTACAGGGTAGAATGGTGAGCTTCCGATTGCCCTGCCCTCATGCTCCAACTCCAGAGGCCTGTTCCTTTTCTGCTGCCCCCAAGTCATTGTTTACAGCATGACTTAGATGGTGACTCCATTTTACTTCCTTCCTTTTACTTAGCTGTGCCTGGTCCAGCAGAGACCCAACAAATGATGATTGTGCCAATCAATATTCAAACAACTAATGGTCAGGATACATGTAATTTGGTTTATCCTTGAGGATATGAGATTTGCTTTCACTGGAAGAATACTGCTGAGGAACATTCTATTAGAGATGCTGCAATTTTCAAGGGCATTAAGCACGCTCGGCATGTATCACCACATTACATAATCAGAACATCTCAGAATCAGCTGTATCTGCAGCATAGTTAGGCTGTAGAATTGAATGCTTAGATAAACAGACGACGTATCATCCAATTATGAAAATATATGTATACACATGTATGTGTTATATGTACATACACAGAAAATATTCATCATCTCTGAAGTCA
Organism: Phyllotis vaccarum; assembly: GCA_033318265.1. Taxonomy (NCBI): domain Eukaryota; kingdom Metazoa; phylum Chordata; class Mammalia; order Rodentia; family Cricetidae; genus Phyllotis; species Phyllotis vaccarum. The sequence continues at coordinate 136,353,826 of JARWLC010000002.1, read as the reverse complement.
GAAAAACATCTTTCTAAAATCCATTAGTAATATCAATAATAACTAATAACAATATTATAAATCAACTTTCTCAACATGGCATTGTTTCTGTCATTTTAAAAAATCTTCCATTATGTATAAGCAGGAACATAATTAAAACATCTCGTACCTATGTGATTAAATATTTTCTAGCTGATTTTCATATTTGAATTCTTTTCTCTGGCATATTGAGACATTAAGCACAGGAAAGAGAAATATGTTTTAGTAGAGTAGTTGTTGTGGATGAGAAGCTGCCTCCAATAATCACTTTGGGACTTATCCCCAGTTAAGGGTTGCTTGAGAGGACAGGCAGGGTATTGTTTTTCAGTGGTGTGGTCACTGAAAAGGTGCTCAGGTTCCTGTAAGAGGCCTGGTTCTCATAAGCACCTTAAGGAAATGGAGAAAAATCCAGAGACATGAAAAAAAGGGGGGGGGTCTCGTTGGGAAGAGGAAGAGGGTCATCAGGAGTAGAGGAAAAGAGAAAGCCTAAACAAAACCAACTCCAAGGTATTCTGATAAAATATAAATGGGAAGGTGTGGCTGCAGAGGTGCTAACAAGAGTGGAATGGAGAACAAGGGACATGTCGACATCTACGTTAAACAAAGGAAGACAGACAATGTTTGGGCTGGTGTAGATCAAAGGACTGAGGTCATTAGCCCCACTAAGGGCTCAGGAGACTGGCTATGTGTCCAGCATTGCACTTTAATCTGTAGTATTTCACGTAGGCTTCATGACAACCTTAGGAAGCACAAATGAAGAAAGGTTTCACTGCATATCAATGGCAGAAATTAGAATCTTCCACTCTCTCATGGTGAGAAGAGCGCATGGAAGGCCAGCAAGACTGCTCAGGGGGTAGATGCTCTTAACTATATAAGCCTGGTGAGCTGACTTCACTCCCCAGAACTCACAAAAGGAGAGAATGGAATCCCAAAGCTGACATCTGACCTCCACTGTGGGGTATATGGGCCCACATGCATATATGCCATAGAAGCACAATAACGATACATAAAATATATATTTTAAAGGCCACTTGGAGAAAGGTGACTTTGAGAATTAAGAAACTATTTCAAATATAGGAAGCTGATTTGACAGAAGATTTGAACAGAAAGAGAAAGGAGGGCTCGCTGGAGAGAACAAGCAGATAAGAGAGTGGAAAAGATACAGAAGGAGTGTCAGAAAACATAACTTCTGAGTTGGAGGACAGGAGTGAAGCTATGGGTTGTCATACATGAAGAGAACACCAACACCACTTTGACCTTCAAAGCTGACCATAACTCAAAATAAGGAGAACCACTTACAAATGCCATCTTAACTCAATACTACACTGACTCAATACTACAATCACTCCCATCTACATCCTAAACAAACAAAAATATAACACATAATGAAATAAAGATTATGTCTAGACATGAGCATGCACAAGCACATTATGAAGTTCACTTGAGTGACTCTCACTCTGTTTTTTGGGGTCTTCTCAGCCTTGGGTCTCTCCACGTCCTCTGAGAAAGCCTGCTGTCAACATCTGTCCAAACTTCATGTGCGTTTACCAAATTCTCTCCACTGAAGCTTTCCCCCATCTTCAAATAGAAGCCTATCCTACCTGTTACAGAGAGTCCGCGGGCCTCTATTTGCACTTAAAATGCCCATTTTGCCTTCCATAGGTACATCCATAACTAGAAAACAAGAGAGTTACTGGGGAACATTCTCCTTGCCAGACTGAGAATTAATGCCATTAAGTGAATTAGCCTCAATAAGCCTCTTAGATATCCTTGGGGGAAGATAAAACTACCATCAGTTCTGCTTCAGAGAGGAGGAACTGGGTTCAGAGAGGTTAATTCAGTGAACTCACCTCACAACCAAATAAGAAACAACTGAAGGTTCAAACACACGCAGCGGGATGTAGGATGTCCGCTATTAATGTTTTCGCCCAACCACTGGGGTGTGTGTATAGATCACACTTGCTAACACTTGTATGCGTTAGTAAAAGGTAATATGTACTAAGATCTGTATCCAATTTATTTATATTTCAGTGTATGTTCACGCCAGTGTTTGCTCATACTAGGCTGGACTATCCTATTCAACTAGACAACAACAACAAACTCTGTCATCAAACAAACCCCTGTAGGAAAAGTGAATACAAAAAGGAAGACCACCTAGAACGCAGAGTCAAAGGGATATAGGGAGATTACAAGACGCACCACATGTATCACAATTCGCTAAAGATACTTGAGTCAGAAGAACCACAGCAGCATCCCTTACCGCAGGCGCGTTTAATGCACGTGCTTTGTGTAAGTGTGTTTGTACATCTGTCCATAAAGTCACTTCTTAACCTGAACAATTATATTTTTCATACTATTTCCTTATGACTTTGCCAAGATATAACATACAAATGATATATTCCACATTTTCCAAACAGATATAATGCTGAAAGGGGTAATCTACATTGATACATAATTTGTGCCAGTCAACGCCTCAATTTTAGTAGGTCAAAGACTGTAAGCAAGATGGCGCTATGACTGGATAGTAGAGACAGGGAAACAGACTAATAATCTCTGTAAAAAGATGTCTTATGTGTATGTATGCATACAAATCTTCACACGTGTGCACACACTGACTACAGGCATATGAGGCACATGTCCACTGTGGGCAACTCTGGGAATTTGTCCTTTCATCTCAACAGTATGTTTCACAAATACCCAGAATCTTTCCAGTTCACAGAAACATAATATGAGCCACATATGAAACTCTAAGTTTCCTAGAAGCCACAATAAAAAAAAAAATCAGGACAAGGCAGCTGAAATTATTGTTAGTAACACTGTATTTCACGCAATTTTTCAAAAGCATGATAATGTCAACAAGCAAACAATGTGAAATGCTAAAGATGATTCACATTACTCTCTCATGCTAACTGAAAATCTAAAGAACATTTTACATTTACATTTTCCACATTTGAGGAACTTAGTAACCATCCGTGGCTGGTGACTACCATGGTAAACATTGCAGTTCACAGAATGCTAAAATGGAAAGCTCACAACAATGATGCTGCTAGTTTATAGAATTAGATATGAATGCATAGTTCTCACTCAAGGCTTTTCTAGCTCTTTCTGCCGCTTCCTATTCTGCTCCATGATTCGGTGGAGTGTGAGTGTGGAAATAAGTTGAAGTAGAGGTCAGCATACTCTTAAATTTCCTTAGACAGAAGTAGCTTGTGACACTGTAAAGCCCACACCTCATCCACAGATGAGGAACCTGAGGAGTGGCATTAGGCATTTAGAGAAGGTTTCATGGGGTGGGAAACTGGGCCTGGCTAGAAAGCTGCCCCTTATATAGCTCCTTGACTCAAAGCAAGGTCATTGGCATGAACGCGCGCGCGTGCGCGTGTGCACACACACACACACACACACACACACACACACACACACACACACACCATATCAGGGTAGGGAGAAAGAGAAGAGAAGAGGGGAGAAAGAAAGGAAGGAACAAGAGAAGGTAAAGAAAGAGGGAGGGGTGTGGGAGGGAGGGGTAGAGTAGCAGCAATATGGTAACCAACGTTTCAGTACAAGATGCCTGCTCCATCATCAAATACTCAAGACGAAGATGAAATAGAGACCATTTTCCCTGCATTTTAGGCTGTAGCAAGTTCTAGATCTCGGTTTCTGCACACATCCAGCTCTATCCCTACACAGATCAACTTCTGAGTAGAATCATGATGCCTGTGCATCTCTCTGCAGGGCAATCACATGGCTGAACCAACAGGAGGAACATTCCTAGGGTAGAATGTTTGGTTGCTGATGTTGCATCAAACACATAGAAATCGTTGAAGAAAAGGGGTTGGAAACATTTATAGAAGAAAAAAATCCCCCATAACAATACAGTCTTATATAAGACTCCCAGAAATTATGTTATTTTATCACCTATTGATAATACATGAACAAGACTATCACAACATAGGAAATTAATAAAAGTTTACTATGTTAAAGTCAGTGAGTGATGTAACAACTCCTCAAAGAAATGTTCTTTGTGAACTCAAAAATATAACTTCAGAAGTAAATGGGGTTTTAGAACTGTGACTCAGGCATATGGAGTCATCCTGGAATAGGGTGAGCTCTATCCAAAGTCATGTGTCCTTGAGAGAAGGACAAAGAGTCCAAACAGAAGTAAGGAGTATGTGAAGAAAAGGCATCATCCCAATGTTGAAAGTGGCAAGCACCAGTTTTCCTCAGAGAGCAGGGACATAGCCTTCCCAGTCTTGATTGCCAACATCTGGACCCTTTCATAGTGACAAACATAGGTCTGTTGCTCTTAGCTACTGTATTTATAATGGTTTGTTTGGGGAACAAATTTACCTCAGTAACTCAGGCCACTAGGTCCCCATATGCACCTGCATGTGCCACGCAGGGCTGTGGCATGGGTGTGACATGCAGAGTTGTGGCATGGGTGTGACATGCAGGGCTGTGGCACAGGTGTGACATGCAGAGTTTTGGTGCGGGTGTGACATGCAGGGTTGGGGTGTGGGTGTGCCATGCAGGGCTGTGGCATGGGTGTGACATGCAGGGTTGTGTAGTGGAGTGACATGTAAGGTTGGGTCACAGGTGTGCCATGCAGGGCTATAGCGTGGGTGTGACGTGCAGAGTTTTGGCGTGGGTGTGGCATACAGAGTTGTTGCATGGTGTGACATGCAGGGCTGTGGCATGGGGTCTGGTCAGATTCTAGTTGAAAGAGAAGGAGAACAGCCTGAACTTGTTCAGTGTCCACAGCAGGGGCTAGCCATGGAGATTTTTCTCTCTTGTTGTTTGTATATGTTGTCTTCTCCTGTTCTTTGTCCCAAATACATACTGAGACAAGGAAAATGGAGCTGAAAGTAGGGAGACTATAAGCCACTGCCAAAGAAATGCAAAAAAGAGATTATCATTGTCCTTCTTACATTAATGATATGATTGCCCAGTGATGAAACAGCAACTGTCTAGAATGAGAATTTTTCAGAATCTCTTTATGTTTCCTTTATTATGCCAAAGTGCACTCCTCCACACCCCCCCCCCAATTATCTACTTCTGCACATTCCAAAAAGCTAAGTCTGACCTAGTCAGCTCAGGTCTCTTCAAGCAACAAAAGCTCCCGTGACGCATGCTATGTGGACCAAGAGGAGATGATGTAGGGGAATAAATATTCTGACACCCTGTGGTGTGGAGAAGTCAGTGAGAGGAAGCAGTGCTGGGAGCTGCAGAGATAATTGCACAATAGTGTATAAAAGGTGAAAGTCATCTTTTCTCGTCTGCACTGTCATTTCATGAGCCGCTCCTTATTAAAACTGAGTACAGCAATGTCAAAGTCATTCGAGTCACTCAACGAGCAGTCAACCTAGTAAGAAGCCTCCAAGGTGTGCCATCCCATACTTCCTCTGGACAATATAGACAACCAGAAATACACATCTCTTAAGACAGTGGTTTTCAACCTGTGGATCTTGACACCCACCAGGTCACATATCAGATATTCTGTATATCAGATATGTACATTATTGTTCATAACAGTAGGAAAGTTATGAACCCACAACTAAATAATTTTATGGTTGGGGGTCTCTACATGAGGAACTTGCAAGGTCTCAGCATTAGGCAGGTTGAGTCTTAAATGGACATCTAAAGATCCTATTGTTACAGTGACAATAAGAGATCATTAAGGGACAAGTCATTCTGGTTAAAAGATTGTTTGTGCTGGGTGGAAGTCTACCATTGCAGTGGGGTGAGCCAATCATCAGTCAAGGGCCCACCCCTCAGGGAAGGGGCGTTGCCTCTAGGAAGGCCGACTCACCTTACACCATGCTAAAAAGAAAGGCAGAATCATGAGACACTGTCCTGTTCCAGTCCAGAATCTTTCCCCTAGTGGAGTCACTTAGAGAGCCCATTCATGATGCTCCTAAGTCAGCCTCATTTTCTCCTCACTCAAAAGCATAACTGTCCCTTCCCCACCCCAACACTTATGGTTTATTTCTTCATCAAAGACCTCTTCTGCTGTGTGGCCACCTGATGTCACCTGTTTGACCTGCTTGGATGATTAATTCAATGCTATGCCTTTCCCTCTTTCCTCTATTGGCTTCCAGGCAGCTGCTGAAGTTTACAGCTTGCTTGTGCTGCCCTGGAGGTTTTGCTTTTAGACTCAAAAGAAATTGTCCTTGAGTTTCCATTTGAGTTGGTTCTTAAATTCTTTTATTAATGCGGTTAAGAAACCCAAGAGGAGACCTAGATTTCCCTATTATCACTAACTCTGTGCATGAGGTGGGCATGGGAAAGGGTTTCACTCTTTTAGCAAGGCAATCTTAAGTCCAATTACCTTCTTCGAACCATCCCTAAAAACCACGCAGACAGACATCAATCATCTCATACTGTGTGTGTGTGAAAGCTCAAAGGGAACTGCGCTGTCGGTGTAATTACAACAGTTACTGAAGAGTGATTTATTCTACAGTGCAGCCTCCTGCACACTCATGAATCTATTAACCACAGCCCTTCAACACCTTGTACCTCATTTGCAAGACATTAATTCCTATGTATTTACAAGGAGTTCATGGTGCTATTCCCACGGATCAGTCTTATATCTGTTCCACCTCCCCATTGGATGGCGGGGACCGTGTCTATAGCAAGGCAACAATCTTTGTGAGGCTCGTGGGTAAACTGCTCAGCTTCAAATGCAGACGAACATGTACTATACTTAAGTTTCCACCTGCAAATCTGTACTCATTTGGGAGATTTCGAAAAGGCCCACTGAATTAAGAACCAATAAAAAAAGGTTGGGGTGGGGTGCAATTTTTAATAAAGCTTGGTCACTGCTTCCACAAGGGCCCTAATACAAGCAGTGAGGATGAGGCTCACTGTTTCATTTTAGATAATTGTCTGATATCTTTTCTCCCCTAGCAACCTCTGCTTTCTATGGGAGAACTGTGTTTCTGCCATTGATTTTCCTTCAAAAAGTACCCAGTCTTAACAAAAATTAAATGAGCACCCATGCTTCAGCCCAGCATTCAAGGGAGCACACATGCTTTATCCCAGCCCCACCACCCCCAACACTCACATTCTAAATGTTCCAGCTTTCAACTCAAGCAAGCAAGCAAGCAAGCAAGCAAGCAAGCAAGAAAGAAAGAAAGAAAGAAAGAAAGAAAGAAAGAAAGAATGAAAGAAAGAAAGAAAGAAAGAAAGAAAGAAAGAAAGAAAGAAAGAAAGAAAGAAAGAAAGGAAGGTCTTTTCACTAGTCTTAAGGCATACTGATTTATTTAAAAGAAAGAAGGCTTACTGCCTTGGAGTGGTTGCAATGTTGCAGGCAAAGCATGTGACTGAGACTGGGAAGTCCTACACTTGAATTCTTACTTTATCATTTACTACTTCTGTGACCCCACAGTGGGGACAACAAGAAAAAGAAAAGAAAAAAAAAGAATATGTCACACACTCTTTGTCTTACCTCCAGTGACGTGGTTTTTAAAAAGGACCCCAAATTTCACTGTCATGGGACAAATGACAAGCCAACATGACCTTTATGAATGAAATCTGAAAAGTGGGGAGCTGGTGAGAGAAACTAATCTATAAGAATCAATCAAAGTTGAAGAAGGGGAAATAAATTTGAGTTTTGGACTATTCAGAGAAGTTTCAGGACTACCTAGCAGAAAAGGCATGGGAGGCCCCGGCGTATCTCTGAAGGTCACAGACATCAGAGAAAGCTGGGTGCCAGCTGCTTTAAGATTTGCTGTGTCAAGCTGTGACCTAGTCCAGTCACTGAACAAAAGAACTGTCCCAAAGAAGCTACAATTATTTTAATGTATCTTTTAATATTGAATTGCTTTAGAATCAGGGGACCTGAAAAACATTTCTAAGTAAAAAAAATGGGAGGATGCAGACATATGTATGCATGTGTGAACATTTTGCATGGCCTTTCTCCTGAGAACAGATTATGTGCCACACAACTGATTATGGTTGAAAATCTCACTGCCCTGGGAGGCTGGGGTTGAAGGATGGTTCATGAATGTCTTTAATTTGGGAAAACCAGCATCTCTGACATAAGGCAAAATAGTTGACTTGAGTTCTGCATCCGTTAATCATTTACCAAGCCAGTGTGCAATTTATTTTGACTAACACAATCAAAATCACCTTACCATGGAAGATTTTGGGTGCTCAGAAGCCAGCTTCAAATGCCTTTACATTGCTTCAGCTACCTCCTATTACTCTTTGAAGAAAATGAATAACAACTTAGAAAATCAGGATAATTTGCTGTGCCTGCTGAAGCTTGGGGGCTATAAGTAGGAAAAACAAGAAAATGGTCTCAGGCGGCCTATCCCAGAGGGGCTTTAATTAAATAGGCAAGCTTCAAGCAGCTCCTGAAGACACTGACTGCATCAGGCAAGGGAGAATTTGTGTCTGAAACAGTCAAGTGACAGTCTAATGGGACCATCTGGGCACTAAGAAATCTTTTATGAGGAATTAGAGCCTTAAGATCAATTTTAATCTCACCAGATCTATAAGGCCAATCACCAAAGATTTTAGAGGACAGCTTTTCATCTTTTTAAGGAATCATCCCTAGAGAGAGAGTTACAGAATCTGAGTCACTGAATGCAGACCCTAAGTAATCTTAAGAAGAAATGGCTTCCCTACAAATGCACATATAAGTACTAATGTACAGACCCAGAAAGTTATTTTTAGGAATGCATGTATGCATCTAACAACCATCAAAGAAAAAGGGTCTATGAACATGAAAGAGAGGAAGAAGGGGTCTATGGGAGGGGTTGGAGGGAGGAAAAGAAAGGGGGAATATGTATTGCATTATAATCGCAAAGAGAAAAGAAAAAAAATAAGAGAGAATGGCTTCTCCAGATAATATGTACATGCAGGATTCTTGGAAAAAGTAAACTTCAGGTCCAAAAATAGGCTGAATTCTAAATTTAAAAATATTAAAAATTGTAAAAATCTGCAAACCCCATGTAGGAGGACAGGACACTTCGGAGGTCTTTTCTGTCTTGAAATAACAATTCACAGCAAATGCCAAGTGTTGGCAAAGGAGTCAGAGAGAATGCTACAAGAATGTGGCTGAAATCAAATAACATGGCATTAACTTGAGACATTCTCAGAATAAAACCAATTTTAAAGAGACACAGAAGTCGACAGTTATTGTACAAACTGCTGAGGATCAAACCAGAATTGATGAGAAAGTGGGAAATGTCTAAAAGATATTTTCAACCCATGGAAGTAACTTAGAGCAAGGAATGAACAGCCCATGCTTTGTGTTTCTGAAACCTTCTTTCCTTGCCTCATAAGAGAGGTCAACATAATAAACCAGACTCACTTTCAGAAAACAAATTGCTCCACTGTCATGCACTACCCAGTGTGCCTACCAAGCCACCATTTCCATGAGAGAAAGAAAGCTACAGTGAATAAGTGTAAGAATTTGGGTTGCATATAGTGTATATTCCAAAAAAACTAAAAGATAAAATATTTAATGCTTTAAACATTGTACAATGTATTCAGACATAGAAACATAACAGGATACTCCATTGATATGTGAAATTACCTGTTTTTATGTAGCTGGTAAGATGACACCTAATTTCAAAAGTTTAAAAAAATCTGCTTAACATAAGTCATTATTATTAGGTCACTGTGACATTAGAGGGTGGAGAATTAAGAATAGTAACTGAGACAACAGAATGATAACCTAGGCAAATATGAGAGTTTGAAACTACCTGTTTCATAATTTGAATGTGAAAAAGACTCTAAGGACTTCTGTTTTAAGAATCAGATCCCAATAGTAGTATCTAGAGTTAGAGTCTTAAGAAGTCACTAGGTTATAAAGATTCCACGTAAGTGGGTCTACCCATTTATGAGTTCACAGCTGAACTGGTTTTCACTGGAGGTTGGTGTTATGGGATGGTCTTTCTATATGCTGTGAATATGTGTTGCTCTTATTGGTTGATAATAAAGCTTCTTTGGCCAATAATCAAGCAGAAGAAGGCTAAGTGGTACATGCAAACTAAAAACAAAGAGGAAGAAGGGTGGAGTCATGGCAGATGCTAGCAATGGGACGAAGAACCAAGACATGATAACGTAACAAGCCACAAACCATGTGGCTAAACATAGATAAAAATTATGGGTTAACTTAAATGTAAGACATAGTTAGTAATAAACCTGAACCATTTGCCAAACATTTATAATTAATTTAAACCTCTGAATGATTATTCGGGAACTGGCAGGCAAGAGAGAAACAACTTTGGGCCTTGTTAGAGGCAGTGCTTCACTGAAGATGTGTTCATGAGATGAGGGTATACCTTGACCTAGTCCTTCCTTCTCTGCTTCTTGGCTTTTGTGAATACAGTTTTACATCATTTTGTTTTCCACCATGGTGCCTTGCCTTGTTATAGGCATTTAATAGCCAGGCAACCATGGACTGGAGGCTCTAAAACAAGAGTCAAAAAAAATATTTAGCCCTATAAGTTGATTTCTCTCAAGCATTTTGTAACATGAATAACAACCCAGCAAACATGGTAAATGTCCTCATGTGGATTTTAGATGGAGGAGTCCATTCTGAACTCACCAGGATAGTTTGTATCAAGCTACAAGGAGTCAATGAATGAAGTAGAAAATACCATGCTGTGTTTATTTGAGAAATATCAGGAAGATACCCATGCCAGCACATACAATAGGACATTAATTATTCTTTAAAAAACAAGGAAATCCAAATTTTTGCATAAATATTCATGAATGAACATTTATGAATCTAGGGTACATTATACCAAGGGAAACAACCCAGGTACAATGATCTTGAATCTCAAAATTACTATCACTATTTGTCATGAGGGTTGGCCTAAGAATTCCTCAAAGAGGTGGAATGGAGTCAGCTAAAGTAAAAATGCACTTTTCTCAAAACTTTAAGAAAATAATCAGGTGAGAAAAATTGAGTTTAAGATAAAACACAAACTCATATGTATATCAGTATGGCTCAAGCTAACAAAGACCTTTTGGTGTGTGTGTGTGTGTGTGTGTGTGTGTGTGTGTGTGTGTGTGTGTGTGTGTGTGTGTGTGTGTGTGTGTGTAAGACAGCTGTGGAAGCTATTATTCTTTCTTCTGATAAGGAGGCCCAGAAAAGAACACAGATAAGATGGTTTATATAGTAAATATTAAAGGGGATTAAGCTCACAGAAACTTCTCGTGTCCCATTCTCTCTACTCCCCTTTACTCGCTTCTGTAAGATGATCTTACCATAGATGTGAAGATGGGATTCTACACTGCCATGACATTCATTGCGTGGGACATTCCACACACCAAGGACATCCAGAGCCTCATAATAAGCAGTTGGAAAAGATCATCAGTTGATACCTAAGTTTGACTTGTCAGATGTTGTTAAAAGGCCTGACTTGACAGTTTTGAATTCTTGCTAGAGGAGAAAGGCATTTGCTATGTGTAGAGAGAATCCAAAGATTTCAGAAGAATAAAATGGTTAAAATAAGGTCCAATGACAATTTAGTGACACAAAGAATTACTCTGCCTCTGTGGCCATTTACTTCCCACCTCTTTATAATTCTGGGTCACAGGAGTAGACTGAACAGCCCGTCTAAGGATAGAAGTGCCAACATGGTTAGAGATGGAGAAAGGTATCATGAAATGCCATCCAAATAAAAGGAGATTGAAGCTCTGATGATACAATGAAATGTAGTCAATCTCATTCTGGGTTGGAAAAAAGCCTATTTACATTTATTTTTGACAGATGACATTTCAGATATTACTACAGAAATAGTAAAGAAGCCCAAATTTTGTATACATAATATCTTAATAATCTGGGTAGAAATGAGCTAATAAGGCATTATTTTATAACAGTTTAAAATACAAGTTACTTTACATGAAATTGACTGGCATTCAAAAGCTATGACTATTTAATGTATACAGCTTTGGAGAAATTCACACACAGTGAAGCCATTATCAATGTCTATGTCATAAATGAGTTCATTTGATCCCAAGTTTACCATGTCCTCTTTCTGTAGTGTATGTGTGTGTATGTATGTATATATATGTGTACGTGTGTAAGTATGTGTGTGTATGTGTATTTATGTGTACATGTGTATGTTTGTGTGTGTGTGTGTGTGTGTGTGCACAGAAATCATTTTCCTCTTTCTACCAGGTGGGTCATGGGAATAAGGCCTGGCAGCAAGCGTCTTTACTGCTAGCCCAGCTATTGATATTATTCTGAATTGGATAAGAAAACTATGTAAGATCTGTGTTCTTAGCCAGCATTTAAAAGCAATGCAGTCCTGTGACTGTAGGAACTGTGCTGTGTGGTATGTTTGGAGAACAGCCAGTATTGTAGAAGGAATGGAAACCTACTCTATCCTCTTCAAGATGGTCTTATAATCTGTATTTTGATTGAAATTTAAGCTATTAAAGATAATATAAGCCTGAAGAAGTGTGTAGGACTTTAAAGTTGCCAATTTTAGCTTAACAATTAAAGGAAGCTATTAGATTTAAATTGGGTACAAGTAATAAACTATTTTTAATCAATGTATGTTCAGAATATCTTATACTTATTGATAACATTTACTAAAATTAGGGTGAAAAATAATCTATGCAATATGAGAAAATATTTATAAGCCACACATTTATAAAGGATTATCTAAAACATATAAAGGACACAAATAACTTAATGGCAAGAAAGCAATAAAATTTTTTTAATTAAAGAATGAGCTGAGTAAAGGACCTAAATAGATTCTTCTCCAGAAATGACATACAATAATTATATATGCTAAATTCTCTTATCCTCGGGATAAAGAAAATTGAGATCACAATGGATGATGATATGCATGTCCATCCCAGCATAGGTGCTGTTGTGGTGGCAGCCAGGAGAGCCAGCGAGAGAACCAGTGCACCACAGATCAGCAAGTACAAGGACACAGCAGGGCCAGCTCTGCAGGCCAACAGAAGCGTGGTCCATGAGCCCAATGCCAAGGCTTCGGGTGTTTGCTAGAAGAGCAAAACCCCTATAGCCACAGTCTGCATAGGCTAAACAGGATTCCAGCAAGTGTGCAGCAGAATCAGGGATACATAACAAACATTTCCCTGATCCTTTTTCACATTATCACTTGACAATGAACTTGCAAAGGGCCTTGTGTGCCTTTGATTTTCTTTCACATTGTGCTGGACATTTTATGTCAACTTGACACAAGCTAGATTCAGTTTTGGTAAAGAGAATCTCAGCTGAGTAAATGTTCTACCACATTGGGCCATGGGAAAGTCTGTGGGGCATCTTCTCCATTGATGATTGATGTGGAAGATCCAAGCCCACTGTGCAGAGGACCCCTCCTGAGCTGGTAGTCCTGGGTGCTACAGCAATACATGTATGTTCTTAATATGGGACACACTTTGGGAAGACAGGGCACATGTCTCAATCATTTCCTTAGTCTCCATCCAACAGATCAATCATTATTAGTATGATCAATATGTTAACCATAGTTTTAATACAGAAAAAGAAAGAAATTATACTTTAAAAGAATAACACAATTATTTAGTTATTCTTAATTTCTTTTCAAAAAAACCTTAAAGCTGATTCAGTCAAGAATAATGTAAATTCATAAGAAACTAGATTTAACTGGAGAAAATCATACTAAGTGAGGTAATCCAGAAAGACAGCCATCTCACATTCTTGGTATTATGTGGATGTTAGCTTTGAATATTTAGATAGATATATTTCATTTGTAATTTCCGTAGGATTGGGAAACTAGTAAGGGAGAGTCTGTTAAGAAGAGAAGATACAATTCAGGGATATAAAGTAGAATGGAGAAATTATGAAGCAGGAAGAGGTCAATGGTACAGGACTTGAGAGGAGAGAGAAGAGAGGATATGAGGAAGGATAAAGGCCTTTTGAAAAAAATATGTAGAATCCCATCATTGTAGAAGCTTCCAAATATACACATGAATACATATATGAAAAAGTCTAAATGGAGTAATCCTATAATAAGAGGATGATACCACAACTAGATACCACATGCTAACAAACAAAAATCCTAATATGAATGGGTTGCTTCTTTTTGAGTTGTTAGATAAACAAGGTCCCATAAAAACCAAACCTTACAAGCCATTGCCATTCTTCCTGGGTACCCTTCAGAACTTGATAGTAAAGCCCTATTGCGATAGACACCATTTATTTGAGTTGTAACACATGAACACACCATATGGATACTGGCCTGGAAGCTTCAGTCTTACTGGCTAGCTTTTACTGTGCTAGAAAGTGCTATGCAGACTACTAGTAGAGAAGAGTGATAATCAACCTTGCTGAGCCATGAACCCTGTGAATTACAGTAATGACTGTCCTGGAAACATATTCCCTCTGGTGCAATTGTAGCACGAAGGTTATGAGGGCAACCAACCACTTTATGATTGGATTTAAGGCCCAGTCCATAAGATCAACTCAGATTTGGCCAAGAATCTGCAGCAAGACACTTCCTAGGTCCCCAAGTAGAACCTTCTACTATTATTCTACTAGATGAGCATAGTATCAAAATGACTCCTAATTGCTATGCCTATAGAGTAATCTCTCTCAAACCTCATCAGAGAAGCTTCTCCTTGCAGCATATGAAATTAATACGGTGACCTGAACTATTCAACATTCAGAAACTAACAGTCTGAGGGGTGTTCAGCACAGAATAGGACAACACACCTCTCCTCACAAGGCTCAGGGCTCTTCAAAGATTAGGATGGTGGGGAGAGATTTTAAGAGCAGAGGTAGCCAATGACTACAAAAAAAAAACCTCAGTATTGTCCAGATGCTAAAAGAAAATGCACATGTGAACTCATAGGAATTGTGACAGCATGCACGAGATAGTCCATGCACAAGCCAAAATCCCAGTGCTGAAGAGGGTAGGTGGATTTGATGTCTGACCCCAGTTGAAAAGACATTGGTATTTGAAAACTGCCTGGAAATGGGAGGTGAGGGGATTCAGATTTAAGAGTTTAATTCTTAGTGGGTCAATTATTATATAGGACAGGCCCCACATCCAAGACTATTTTAAACACTCAACTCAATGAGCTTACGAAGAAAACGAGAGAAGAAATGTGATAGATAGGACAATGAGGATGTATCTAGGGGGATTCAGGGAGGGGGTGAACAATTAAATAACATTCTCAAAGAATTAATAAAAAATAACTTTAAAATAAAATGAAACCACAAATGACCACAATGAAAGAATTCTAAATTAAATTGGTCATACTACCCATACTTGGGTTCATGGTACTGATACAGAAGATGTGAATAAACAAATTTGGGAGCAGTGAGGGAAAATAAAGAATAATTTGGCCTCAAGTATTTCCTCCTCCTTTATCTGTGTCCCATCATCTCCTTTAATTTTTTTCTTGGATTAGAAGATCTTAGGTTTCTATATAGGATTTTTAATGTGCCCTTCATTTTGCAACAATTTCATGCTTTGTGTCTGGAAACCTGAAATCCTCATGACTGAGGCTCCAGGTGGGGAACCCACCATAATCACGTTGCTGAACAGTTATACTAGCAACCTGCCTTCTAAATATTTAGATGTATTCTCAAAGATTTGCATTGTTCTCAACTTTGGCAGGAGAAGCTTCTATCCGTGATGAGTAGAGGTTAATACACAGAACAGAACTGATCAAAGTGTCCTTTATAAATAACTTAAGTTCTCCAGTCTAGATGGATCAACCTCTCATTGTCCCATCCAGGCTCAGGGGCTAACATTGAAGAGGGGTCGGAAAGAAAGAATGTAAGAGCCAGTGAGTGGGGAGGAGTACCATAAAATTGTGAGTTACTGAGTTCTTTATCTTTTGTGTTTTCTTTTAATGTTTTATTAGTCACAGGTTTTTGTCCTGTGTTATGTTGTGGGATTATAATCTTGTACATTGTAGATATTTTGTCCTGCTACTGGTTGAGTAAAATGCGGAGTGGCCAGAAGACAGACAGGAAGTATGGGCAGGGCTACCAGACTAAGAAAACTCTGGGAAGAGAAAGAACAGATCAGAGATGCCAGGTAGATAAAGAGGAAAAAACATAACATTGCTGCTCTGAGAAAAAGTACTGAGCACTTGGCTAATCCTATGTTAGATTAAGAGTAAGAGCTAGCTAGCAATATGCCTGAGCCATAGGCTAAAGAGCATGTAATTAATATAAGCTTCTTTGTGTTTCTTTGGGACTTGGGGACTGCTGGTCTGGACCTCTAAGCAGAGCAAAGCAGTTGTGGATAGATCCAAACCTTGGGGCTAGTCTGGGCCAGAAACTATATATTACAAATGGCACTTCAATGAGTCATGAACACCCACATAAAACCTGAGAAAGCTTAAAAAGGATTCTAGGGCACAGAGATGGATCCAAAAACAGTTTCCAAGTTTTGTCTCTCAAGTGAGCTGTGGTACAGAGATGCCTTGGTGTGGCATGTGGGCTTGAGCTATAAAATATCTAGCTTTTGGAGTGCAATTAAGCTACAGCAAGGCTGGTTCCTGAAGTCTCATAGAAGACTTGGTACAAGTACAAGCTGCTTATGTCAGATTTAAGGTTACTGCTTTTACAGACAAAAAGGGAACACAGTCAAAGACAGCTTCTTAGTAGCAGCATTTTCTTGGGTCAGCTCTATTTGCTGGAGGAGAACACAGGCATGGCTTTTTTAAAGAGAGGCTTCCTGAGTCACCTTTAGCAGTGAAAATTGTATGGCTCTTTTAAGAACCCCTATTGCCAAACACTTAAATGAAGTTCATGAACAGTGGGCAGTGGTACTCTACTTGGTGGCAATGTGGACCCTAAAATTCCCCAGAGTGTTAATTGTGGCTCCTGCTGGTATCTCTCTTAAAAAGCTAAACTCTCCATTAAGATAGGTTTGGAGCTGGGTGCAGCCAGCTATCTTCCTAACCAAGCCTTTAATCCTAGCCACACCTTGGCAGATTAAAGGTGTGGTCAGAAATTGAAAAAGATAAGAGATATTCAGTAAAGATTTATTTAAAAATAACTCTAAATGGTTTACAGTGTGTTTAAAATATACATAGCCTTGAGAGAGAAAAGAAAAAGGAAAAAGGATAGAGCCCTTAAAAAGAAATAAAGTAAAAATAATAATAATAAGCCACATAGAGATGTAAATTACAAAGAGTGTCTAGAAATTGTGTGTTATTGTTTTGTCTTCAAGTTTTTTGACTGCAAAGAAAGCAGTAAGAACTGCTAAAAGACGTTTAATTATAAATGCAGCTGGATTAATTCAGCATATATATCTTGCAAATGAGTTGACTTTTTAATTGAAATAAAAAGATATGCTACTATGGAGAAGAGGTTTTCTTTTTATTTCCACAGAAAATAAGAGGTTGTGGATTTATTCCTGGTTAAAGAAAGATTTGATTGAGGAAGAGCCCTGAGAAGTCTCCAATGGAAAAAGATGACCCAGATAATCCAGAATTTCAGAGCACCTCTGTTGCAATTTCCTCTAAGCTCTGTATCCAAAACAGCTTCAAGGAGACTGGCTGAGATGACCCAGCCTCACAGATTACTCATCCAAGGACTTGTCCATAATCTTAAATTTTCTTTGGGTCCCTGTAAGATTACCAACATCCTTAATCAGCAAGAAGTAGTGTAGAGAACTAAGCCCTCATTCCCAAAAAATGGATTACAGATGTTTGTCTTTGTTTACAGTGTTGGTTACAAGTTATTATAGATAATGGTGAGAAAAAAAAACTATACAGAGGAAATTAGATTTAGGGTTCTTGTTTTAAAAAGAAAAAGGGGGAAATGCTGTGGGATTATATTCATCTACATTCTCAATATTTATTCTTCCTACTGGTTGAATAACATGCTAATTGGCACAGGAAGTATGTGTGGGGCTGCCAGACTAAGGAAACTCTGGGAAGAGTAAGAACAGGGCAGAGATGCCAGGCAGACTCAGAGGAAAGAAGAAATGCTTCTCTGAGAAAAGGTACTAAGCCTCGTGGCTAAAGGTGAGTTAGTTTAAGAGTAAGAGCTAGCTAGAAATATGCCTGAGCCATAGGCTTAAACAGCATATAATTAATAAAAGCTTCTGTGTATTTCTTTGGGACTTTAATACTAGTCTGGACCTCAGGACTAGGCAGAGCTAAGCAGCTATGGGTAGGCCTATACCTTCAGGCTAGTCTGGGCCAGAAACTAAATATTAGTCTTATATTAGAGTGTTTTACTTTGTGTCACTAAAGAAGTCATCTACGACCTATTCTACACCACTGACAATATTGTTTTGCAATGTGTGGAGGCTTCAATGAGATATTCTCAAGTGTCTGAATTTTGGTCCTCAGTTAGTAACATTGTTTGGTGGGTTGGTTTAGGAGGTGTGGCCTTGCTGGAGGAAGTGTGTCACTGAGGAAATACAAAGCCATATGTCATTTCCAATGTGATCTCTCTGTTTCCTGTTTACTGTTCCAGACAAGAGCTCGGATATGGCCCTACCACCATGCTACCATGCTTCCCTGGTGTTATGGTGATGAACTTTTATCCCTATGGAACAATAAATCCAAAATAAAGCTGTAACATGAGGTTTCTGGCCCGTCCAGAGGGGATTCAGACCTACAGATCTGTAGTCCCAGACTGCCTAGCCTCACGGTTCGGTCCTGCCCACCCTGCTTAGCTGTCCAACAATGACTCAGATACTTATAGTAATTTCATGCTGTTTGTCCTATAACTCAGGCATATTGCCAGAATTCAACCCTTCTCTATTAATCTGTTTTGCCACATGGCTCGTGGCTTACCTGTATTATCTTACATGGTGCCTCTTTGGCAGGTGGATTGTGTCTCTTCTGACTCCACCATCCTTCTCCTATCTATGCTCTGATTTTCCTGCCTACTTCTATGATGCTTGCTATGGGCCAAAACAGTTCCTTTATTTAAATAATGATAATCACAGTATACAGAAAGACATTCACATATCATAAATCCACACCCTTCTATAGTTTTTTGGTCAAGGTGTTCTATCACACCAATAGACAAGGAATTAAGACACTATTTCTTGTACTTTTAACCATCTATTTTCCTTCTTGTCTATACTTTGCTACATTCTTATACCTCTTATCATCCTATTCTCATTTTACTGTTTAATTATTGGTGCCTTTTTGCTCCAAAAATAAAACTATAAGCTATCCTTTATCACAATCTGTGTCACAGTGCTACTGTCTCAGAACCTTATCAGGGACACACATGGAGAACACAGCTGTCTACTATTGGAAGTTATCGCTGAAACTGTTCCAAAGCATTTTATCTGTAACTGCAATCAACTTCTCCCCTAAATAGCACTGAGAACATACCTGAGTGAAAACAACTCACAATGAGGGTTTGAGTAAATAAACAAATAAAGTGAATGGAAATAGGACAATAGCAAATAAAATTTGGAGGATACGTCTCTTCCAAAAGGTGTGTAAAAGCAACACACAAAAATATCGACAACAACCCACTCTGACAACACCAAAGCTATAGCATATCCCAAACCAAGAAAATAAAACAGATGAAATGGGAGGGAAAGTATTTTAAATTTCTACTCCTAAAAAGTGTCAATGGCAGAAGCAGATGAACATACTATAGAAAGTAATGAAGGCTCTAGACACGAGAATAAAGTGGAAAGCTAATGAGTGCTCACTTACTTGGAGAAAAACTTTAAAAGGTGCAGGAAAAGAGTTGATTAAGGAAACTGATACTGGCACAAGAGAGAAATGGATATTTTGGAATGAAGCAGCCAATCAAAGAAGAGACACAGTGGAAAGCAGCAGCAGAGAGAACCAAGCAGGAGATCGATTTTAAGAACAGGGGCCAAAACTGAAATGAAGATAAACAGATTTAGACATATCCAAAGAAAAACTAACAAATATGAGCATCGCTTCAAGATCTCAAGATCTCAGGTGTACATTCAAAAGGCCAAATCTAAGAATTCACAGGATCAGAGGAGAAGCTGAAACAGTCTAAAGCCACAAACAATGTGTTCACTGAAATTACAGCAGATGTCCTAAGAATAGAGAAAGAAATTAACATTCCAACACAAGAAAAATGTCTAACCCTGCAAAGACATGGCAGAAATGATCTCAGTACCATATAATAGTGAATATATAAAAAGTGCAAAGAAGCTATATTAAAAACTATAATTGAATGTCAGTTTATATATAAGCTAAATATAGGAAACTTATATCCAGTCTCTTGTAAACAGTGCTAAATTATGTAATAGTATCCCTGAATCCCTGAAAGTAAACACTATGAACCAAAATGGCTACAACTAACCAAGCTATCATTTAAATTGACTACGAAATATGAACATTTCATAAGCTCTTATGAATGTTATTAATGACAATCAAGGTAGTACTGCAGAAATACCTAAATATTATACAGAGAAAGATGAAAAATAGCCTCATGCACAAAAGGACAGGAAAGAATATATTTCATGGGGATATTTGAATAGAATCAAGCTAATACAGTATCCCAGGAAACTCTTCATATCAACAGAAGAAAACTGATAAAAATATGACCAATAATAAAAACAATAAGAAAAAACACATGAAATACAAAATATCTCTTGATAATAACATTAGATATAAATGGACTTGACTCATTAATTACAAAACACAGACTGACTAGATAGAAATGCAATATTTAGTCATCTGCGGTCTCCAAGACACATGCATCAGATACAGTCACAGACTAGAAATCAGTGAACCAAGCAATTGGAAGCTAAATACAGGCTAATTTTTTAGCATTATTCATAATAGCCAGAACCTGTAAGCAACATAGATGCCCCTCAACTGAAGAATGGACTAGCAAATTGTTGTACATTTACACAATGGAATACTACTCAGCAGTAAAAACAATGACATCCTAAAATTGGCAGGCAAATGGATGGATTTGGAGAGTAGCATTTTGAGTGAGGTAACAGGACGAGAAAGATAAACATGGTATGCATTCACTCATAAGTGGATTTTAGACACGAAACAAAGAATATCCAGACTGCAACCCCTGAACAGCTAGGCAACAGAAAGAACTTAAGAGAGACATCAAGGATGCCCCTGGTAAGGGGAAATAGAGAAGATCTCCTGAGTAAATTGGGATCATAACAGGGAGTGAACGAGAGGAGGTGGGAACAGCTATGAGAAAAAAAGATGATTGAGTGAGAGAAGCAACAGAGAGGGAGAAAATAGAAATGAATATCTTGATGGAGGGAGCCACTGTGGAATTAGAAAGAAACCTGGTGCTAAGGAAACCTCCAAGAACTCACAAGATGTCCCTGGCTAGGACTCCAAGCAAGTGGAGAGGGTGCCCAAAAAGGACTTCTATAATCAAATGAAGGACCACCATACATGTCATTATAGAACCTTCATCCAGCAATGGATAGAGGGGAAGCAGAGATTCATAGCACAGCACCAGGCCGAGCTCCAAGTCCAGCTGAAGAGAGAGAGGAAAGAGTATATGAGCAAAGGGATCAGGAGACCCACAGAGATGGCTGACCAGAGCTATTGGGATCTCACTGACTCAGAAACAATCGCTGAGGAACCTTCAAGGAAAAGAACTAAACCCGTCAAAGGTAGATGACTGTCAAATGGCATGGGCAGTTTGTGGAGTCTCTTGGATTAGAATCAGAGTATGTTCCTGGTGCATGAACTGATATCTCAGAGCCCATTCCCTAAAGAGAAACACCTAACCCATCCTTAATGCTCAGACCTACCTCAACTGGATATGCCAGACTGAACTGACCCACCTTGGGACCCCTTGCTCTCTTTGGGGAACGGATGGGGAGATGAAGTGGGGGGTTGAGGTAGGACTGGGAGGGACTGGGAGGAGGGAAGGGAAGGGGAGCAGTGGTATTTATGGGAAAAAAACCTTTTTGAATAATAAAAAACAAGCTAACTTCAACTTAAACAGAATAGATAAAGAAGGCCTCTCCAACTTACTGAGAGGATATAATTACTGTCAATGTGTCAGTGTTTGTGAACTAAATCTTGGGCCTCACAAACATTTATAAAACAAGCACAAAAGGCCAAAAGTCAGATAGGCTTAGATTCAATAATAGTGGGAGATATCAATATCTCGGTCTCATTTTTACATAAGTTATCCAGACTAAAAATCAACAAAGAAACTCAAATGTTATTTAAAAATAATAATGAGCCATAAAAAACAAATATTTTAAACACTGGATCATTTTAATCAGTGTGGCTAAGCAGAACATCACAAGGACAAAATCAATTCAGCTGCCCAGGGAGTGGAGACAGGTTCTTCAGGCAGGTTCTGAGCTCAGCTTAGGATGCCACAGTTTCAGTTACAGGCATCTGCGGTCTCTAGCAGTTCTCAATTCTGAGCGTCATTCTCTATTTTCTTCACCAACACACAGAAACAAGGCACAGAGTGAAAACTGAGTTAGTATGCAGCAATTTTTAAACCAGTGTTTCCCTGTGTAGCTCAACCTGACACAGAGCTCATGGACCTCCTACCACAGATTCCTGAGTTCAGGATTACAGGCACACACTGCCATGTCCAGTGATAGAGTAAATGTGTCATCTAAAAAAATAAAACAAACAATAAAATAAAAAAGCTTTGATCTTAACCTTTAGTCTGGTATAAAAGAGCAGTGACAATCCCCAAAGGACTCGGTGGGACCATAACGTTTTATGAGTTCTGGGATTTTGGCTTGTGCCGTGTGGTGACGTTAACTGATAATGGTGAGGTCACATGGCATTTGCCTTCTTTATGGTATCATTAAAACATATGCTAGTCAAGTCACATGGTTGCTTCCATCATGATGAAGATCCTCAGTTTCCTGCTAAAGGTGAACTCAGCCCTATGGTAAAGTGAGACCATCCCCCATAAGGGCATTACAAGTCTCTGTGGAGTCCTTTATTTTGAAGATCAAATGTGGATCCTTAGGGTTTTTTTTTTTTTCTTTAAAAGACTCTTTAGTTAAGTAAGTTAGTTTAGGTATAGAAAGAGATGGTACCTATGGCGTAGGCAAGTAGGCTCAAAATAGAAAAATAAAAAAAGAGAGGGGAAGGAATTCCAGGGTCTCAGTTCATGAGTCTGAGTCCATAAGCAGATGAGAGAGAAGCGAGTATCACACCATGAAGTTCCAGCATCACTGGAATAACTTTCCAGGGATGTCATGAGCCCAGTTCCAGGATGGGGAAAGACCTGAGTTGTTTTTCTCTTCTTTTCCAAGTTGGAGGATCGGGGTGCTGCCTGAGCCAGGACCAGAGACCAGAGGGCAGACATGTGATCCTGGAGTAAGCAGGCCAAATCCCACCCAGAGCCAGCCAGCATGTTGGTTTAAATAGAGCAGAGAAATTTGCTAACATAATCCAATGTGCCCTGCTTTCACAGGGAGGAGGCTTATCAGCCAGATTAATATCTGAGAGGATTTGGGATTAGGTTGATAAAACTGAGCTGGTAAAACCTGAAGTATATAAATGAACTCAAGGATAGGAGTGGAGATAGAAAAGTGGTCGGAAGTTGGGAATAGTATTAGGGGATAGAGGGGAGTTATATAGAAGACCTTCAGAGTAGTCTCCATTGCATTTGATGACATCATTTAAATTATTTATGATATTGAAATCAAAAGTTTTTAATTTGGGCCAGCAGTGGCCATTGTCCAATGTATACTTAGGCCAAATTTGAACCCAGAGGATCAGTCTAAGGTCTAAGGTCTCCCAATGGAACTCTTTGAAAATAGCCCAGAAACAAGCTAAATGGAATGGACATTTTGGATTCCATGGAGCTTTGGAAGCAAAACAAGAATAAATGCCAGATCCATTGCCCAAGACATCCATCTGGGTTGACTGAAAATGTGCCTGGTATCTAGGAAGGGATGTCCTCTGCCTCATAGACTTCAGGAAATTCAAAAGACAAAAGACCCCCATGAGAAGCTTCTACAGTCTTTGTACCAATGAGGAACTCATGGCGTTCCCAACACCTGATGGGGCACCTTCAGGTGAGTGTGGTGTATCTGAAGTAAAGATAAATTGAGAATGTCCTCTTACCTGGAGATCAGATGAGGTCTGAAAAAGAAGAAGACCAAGAGCAGAGGGGGATGAAAGGAGAATGAGAGACCATTCTAGCTCTTTCCCAAGAGCCCAGCTTGGGTTTACACAGAGTGCCAATAAAGTCCATAGACCTGAGGCTCTACACTTGGGACTTAACACTTCCCATTGATGCAGAGACCATGGAGACCAGGGGTCTCAGATCATTATTGGTGCCTGTTACTATTTAAGCCTATATAGTAAGCTCCAAGTGTGTCAGAGCTCCTGAAGGTACAGTTTCCAGACTACACAGGATGATAGGAAAGCCAGAAGGTTACCGAAGAAGGACTTGAAGTAGATAGCGGGGATACCAGCTCTCCAAAACTTTAGGTCAAAAATGTTAGATTTTAGAGCACAGAGTACAGAGAGGGGAAAAAGAAGAAGAAGAAGAAGAAGAAGAAGAAGAAGAAGAAGAAGAAGAAGAAGAAGAAGAAGAAGAAGAAGAAGAAGAAGAAGAAGAAGAAGAAGAAGAAGAAAAAAAAACAGAAACCAGGAAGGAGATTAAAGTTTGGCCTCTACAAAGCAAGGGGCATCCACTTTCCTTAGGATGAGAGTTGTGAGGTGGGGAAGGAGTTGGTCATGACTCTTAGAAGAATGGGCAAGATTTTAGATATAGGGAAGTTGCTACATATGTGGAAGGTGTGTCCAAATCAAGACATTGAAAAGTCAGGACCTCCTTTTAGACCCTCTTGTTCAAGCAAAACAAGCTATCTTGAGAATTTCCCGTCTCAACAATGAGTTTCCCTGAGATACAGATATGACTAGCCAATAGCAGTTGAACAATGATGGCAAGACAGTCTCAGGGGGACCTGGTTTCTTGCAGCCAGGGAATTCTATTGTAGAGTACACTTCAGTATTTGCATTTCTTCCATGAAAGTTAGTGTCACACATTTATCATTACTCATTGTAAGATGGTATAACCTTGTGGCTCTTTTTTGGTTCTTCATTTTCTAAGTGGAAACAGAAGTAAAGGAACAATGTGAGCTATTTGAGACATTTCTGTTCTAGCGTCTGGGAATGTACCTGGTTAAGCAGGTTGGAAATGCTGGCCCCTATTGCTCCATCCAGAATGTTTAGTGATTCTGAGACTACCAAGAAGTTTACACCTCCACTCAGCTTGGTTTCAAAGACAGTACAAGGCAAATAAACAAACATTTTAATTTCCACTTTGATAATTATATTCTCAAAGAGCCTAACATAGATTCAGCAGGCTTCTTGTACCCATTTTTACCCAGAGTAAACTGGTATTTTTTAAAATATTGACCTAGGAAATTGATAACAAGCTCCTCAAATGTGGTTGTAAAATGACAGTTTCCAAAACTGCGTGGTATAAGCAAGCATGGGCCCTTCTAACAGGCAGGTCTGCTTCTCACTCGAGTCCTATGGAAATCTTGTCTCACAGGGAGTGGCACCATCAGGAAGTGTGGCTTTGTTGGAGTGAGTATGGCCTTGTTGGA
Organism: Phyllotis vaccarum; assembly: GCA_033318265.1. NCBI lineage: Eukaryota > Metazoa > Chordata > Mammalia > Rodentia > Cricetidae > Phyllotis > Phyllotis vaccarum. The sequence goes on along the minus strand of JARWLC010000002.1, from coordinate 136,328,333 downwards.
AGACATGTGTCACAGGGGAAGAGCAGATTTGAGGTTTCCTAGTGTCTCAGTTGACCTCCTATTGCCTGCAAGACGTTGGACTCTCTGCTATTCCTCTAGCATGGTGTTGCCTGCATGCTGCCATGCTCCCCACCATAATGATAAAGGATTGAGCCTCTGAACCTGTAAGCGAGCCACCCCAATTAAATGCTTTCTTTATAAGAGTTGCTGTGGTTATGGTGTCTCTTTATAGCAATAGTAAACCTAACTAGTAAGACCCTGCACTTCCCAACTGTGGAGCACCATCTCTTTTGGGGGGTAGTTCCCATGCATACTGTGTGTCCTTCCATATCCTATTCACCCATGTTTCCCATTAAAGGAGGCTACTAGACTGCCATCAAACTCACAGGTTTGGGAAATTATCCAGGATACTCAAACTGTCCTTGGAATTTTATTGAATAATCCCATAAAGGATCCAATAGAATTCTGTTTCTCTTTTAAATTGCAAATTAAGATGCCAACTTTAACTGACCTCTTTTACAAAGCTTCCCAGTTCTTGTTCCTTATGCACGAGTCTGATGGAACAAGCATCTGATTACAATACCTTATACTTTTACTGGGCTCTGGTGCATGGTCCAGCCAGTTGAACAATTGCATTCACACTACTAAACAAAACTTACGTTGATCCTAATTTTTAAATTTTCCTTATTGACTTAATCTCTTAATATTCCCCACTATGTCTGATAGTATTATCTCCATTACATAGCACAATCCAAAAATATATGTCATCACCATAAGACACCAGAAGGCTGTCTTGTTTTCTGGAATCGTTCTGTGTGGGGATATTTTCAAATATAATAAAAACAGTCAGAGTTATCAGAGGGATCTACCCACAGTTAGTCTAGGAGGATCAGACAGTGGTAGCTCACACCTTTAATCCCAGCACCGGAAATATCCCGGGAGTGGTGACCAACATCCTTAATCCAATCTGAGTTTGAGGTCATCTTAGTTTAGAGAAGTTCCAGGCTCCCAGGAAGGCAGTGGTGGGGTCACACCTTAACTGAGCAAACAAAGTATTTAAGGCAGATATAGAAAGATAGAGAAGGCAGAAGAAGCCATGGCTTACACTGTTAGTCCCAGCACTTGGGAACAGAAGCAATAAAATCTCTGTGAGTTCAAAGCCAGCCTGGTCTTCAAAGGAAGTTCCAGGACAGCCAGGACTGTTACACAGAAAACTCTGTCAGGAAAAAACAAAACAATAACAACAACAAAAAAAAAAAAAAAAAACACACAAAGACTAGAGGAGGTGGGACTGTCCTCTGATTTCTCCAACGGTTTTTATTATATTTGAAAATATCTCCACAGTTCTGTCTGTTAAATTTTATTACGGGCCCTCTCTGAGGCCTTCTCACTACCATTCTTCTTTGTACCCCACATCCCTAAAAGCAGTTCAGATGACTTCTGGAAAGGGGATGAGTATGGCATCTAACTCATTCCTTTTCTTGCCACTTCGGGCATTTTTTTTCAGGATTCAGAACCAAAACAGCCGGACTGAAGGCCTCTCTACACTAACTAACCTCTTCCTCCCTCTCATGCCAGTTCTCAGAAGGCCTTAAAGAAGTTTCACACCAGCTAAACATTCTTCGGACCAACTTGACTTTTTGGCTGCCACAGTGCTCCCAAATTAAAGAGACCGAGATATTCTGACTCCTGCTGAAATGACTCTGTGCCCTCCATCCTCAGCGATAATTCCACAGCACCAAAGCCAAACCAGCCTGCAACAGCCTGAAGACACGGGGACCAGACAAAACATCAATGACCAGCCTTGCTTTTGCTTCCCTCCTACATTGGCTCTTCCTCTACTACTAATTTCTTCGCTATTAGCCTCAGGCATGTTTGTATATGTTTTCCTTATTGGACACACCTCCCTTAAAATAACCAGACTTGCACCTACACCAAATCAGGAATGTTTTAATGCAGTTCTTCTAGTGCCTCTCACCCTATCTCTAATTCCAGTACCAGAAGAATTTGAGGATGCTGCGGAGAAGCTCTGACTGCAAGCAACTTTTATTCCTTCAGCTCCAGACTAGATATGTCTTTACCCGCCATGTTTTCTCCTGCTCTCTCCTTCAGTGTGCTGCAGCCCCCATTGCTTCCACTACCCTCCTTTGTGCAGCACTCCCCCTAGTGACCCTTGGCACTTGCCCAAATGACTTGGCCTAGCATTCTCCCATGTCAATTGTACCGCAGTCCTAGGTTTCAGTCACTGACATCCTTATGCCACTCCTGTGAGGGTACCTCTCCTTCTCTAGCTTTTCAAAAGGAAACTTCTCCTTCATTCACTCTTACCTCCCCCCTTAATCTCTGCGCATGAGCTAGATACCATTCTTTAACAGACTTAAAAGTGGTCAATTCCACTTACTTATCCATCACTGGGTCTGTCTGTCCACTAACATCTAGTGAGCTGCTCCTGTCTCCTCATCACTACGGAGCCATACTTCCCTCTTAAGCAATGTCTTTACATAATAACTGGGCCCTCCCCAGGTTGGCTATGACAGATCCCTCAAGATGGCTCTGTTTTCTCCAGCTTCTTCCCCCCCTTTTCCACCATCCTGAACATCGAACTACTGCTCTGTTCTACTTTCCATTCTTACTTAGTTCAGCCAAACACCTAGAGCCCGCTGAGGGGCAGTAAGAATCCTTCCCCACCATGTATACAGGCCCTTATTTACAGACACCAACTTCTTCTCAGCTGCTCTACTCTGACTCCCTCTTCTCATTTTCCCCTTCCCCCCACCTGGACAATCTCTCCATCTCACTCTGTAATCAAATCATGTTTGCATCACACAAGCAATTATTCTTCAAAGGCTTCTTCAGTAGCGCATGAAGGCAGTTGCATGATCCATCACAGCTAATCAAATTAAAACTCCACTCCTGCTACCTAAAATTAACCTGACCTAGATCCTGAGGACAGCCTAGCCTTTCTCCATCATCCCCCTTCTGCAGGAAGTAGCCAATGAGAGAATATGTTTTTCTCTTCTTTTTATCTGACTTCATGGTCTGGAAAGAAGGGCTAAAGACCTAAAAGCCTCAGATGACAGAGTTACTCTGGACAAGAAAGCTGATAACACCTGTGAAAGCTCAGGATACCCACACACCAACCCTGCTAGTGTCTACACAGTTCTAGACTGCAGGGAGACTGACCTGCTGATAGACACCCCATTCTCCAAGTTTTTCCTTTACAATCTCATAAAAGCCCAAGAGTTCAACATTATGTGCACAGTCTCACTTCCACAGAGAGATTGCAACTGCAGCCTTCTGCTGTTTCAACTATGGGACAGTTCTGTTTCTGGAGATGCTTGCTTTCCTCCCTGTATTACCAAGCTGCCTCCATATATCCCTGTCTAACATTATACACGTGTAAATCAATAAGGTAACATTGAAAAAACTATGACCTTTTGTAAGCAGACAATGAGCAAGCACTGTGTCCTGGGCTGGCATGGTGAGAACTACTCATTCTTCTCCCGCAGGTCACTATGCTATCCTTCTTCAGTACACAGCAAGTGACAGATGCTGGAAAATGTTAGAGTATAGACAGGAAGTGAGTTTATAACTCAGGCCAGTGAGAAGCAAAGGTGATTGTCCTCCACAGTGAATGCTATCACAGGATACACTACGCACAACTGCAGAGAGATGTGAATGATGCCAAAAGTTCCTTAAAAGATGATGGCTACTTATCCAAAGACAGAACTAAAATCTAAAGAGAATTCTGTCAAAGGGAAAATGAGCCACAGTTCCAGCCATAAAACTATGTAAAGGCTCAGGACTCCAGGGTTTCAGTAAGGATGGCATAGGCACACACAGCTGAGAGCTTCTAGATGGGAAGCTGGAAAGGAAAATAGGAACCCCATCCTAAAAACCTTCCAAGAACATTACATTTAAACCATGTCCCTAGAGCAGTCCTGCTCTTATGAAGAATTTTTAAACCATGGTAGCAACATAATAAGGTTTATATTTTATGATTCTCTCCAGTTGCCAAGTAGAAATTAGATTAAAGAGGGGGAGCACTTAGAGGGCTCTTATGTAGAAGAATGATGAATAGATTAAATTTGAAAGAAAAAAAAATGCTTGAAGTAATAAACTTTTATTAGATGAAACAAAAATAGAAAAATCATCCAAAGCAAACAAGTTCCTACTAACCAAGTCTTTGTTGCTCGGATCATCACTGGGGGGTTGGGAGAGATTCCTCCAAGAACTATCATATATTATGGACTGAGCCAAAAAAAATATAAATAAACAACCACAAGCTGAGCCTAGAGCAACCAGTTATGTCAGAAGAAAGATACATAAACAAACAAAACACCCTCAACTCTTCGTAGAATGAAGGAGAAATGTCACAGAAGCAACGGAGGAAACAGTCCTGGCAGCACACCCTAGCATAATGTGACCCACTGTAAAAGGAATAGAATTGAGTTACAGTTCTAAATAGGAAATATGCAACAAGACATATGACTTCATAGTGCTGTAAATAAGCAATTGGGAACAATCTCCTATGTAAAACTTTCCAAATGATTCATTCAGAGGCTTTGCCCTCAAAGGGATGGAAGGCAAATCCCCACTCCTTACATGTATGCTGTGCCAAGACTTATTCCCAAGAGTACAGAATGACCAAGAGAGACAAAACTGACAGTGAGAAGAGCAAGGTTGATCTAATAGGGACAGTCATATCGATAGCAGATACACTTACATGACCAGAAGAAGATTGTGAGCTTTGATCTAGCCTAATCATTAGGAAATCATCAACTCTGACTGAGAAGAGCTCTCTGAAGACTCCGAAAGCATCATGAAGACTGTTAAGATTACAAATATTGCCGGGCAATAGTAGCACATGCCTTTAATCCCAGCACTGGGGAGGCAGAGTCAGGCAGATCTCTGAGTTTTAGGCCAATCTGTTCCACAGAGTGAGTTCCAGGACAGCCAGAGCTACACCACAGAGAAACCCTGTCTCAAAAAGAAGAGATTATAAATATAGACAAATACTAAACAAAAAAATAAAGCTGCTAAGGCTGTCAAAGATAAGAAAAATCACAGTGAAGAAGACAATGTGATAAATGAATAATTGCCACCCAATATTCTAGATGGGATTCTGGGGCATTGAAAAAGTATTTTTTAAAAATCTAAGGAAATCTGAATAAGGTAAGAAGGAGTTCATCTAATGACACAGTAACAATATTGGTTTTATTAGTTGTAACTGGAATAAAATTTATTAGCACCACAAGTACTTGTAATCTATAATTATCTTAGATGAAAGATACATATTGAAAAATAAGTATAAACCTGAGGTGGGGGTGGAAATCATTAGTCCCCAAGGAAAGAGCTATAGTTCCCTGAGCAAGTAGAGGTTTATGTGACTACAGGGTGAACACTATGTGATGAATTGGACTATAGGATGAACCCTGTGTGATAGATTCGTTAGGAGTGAAACAGCCCAGGAGATTCGTGCCAACTGAGTAAGGCTTATTATTTAGATAAATCTCTGTATAAATAGAGAAGAAGGTACCATTAGGGGAGAAAGGTTATGTCTAGTTATATTACTTAATGAAGATAATCTCTACTGATCTATGAGTGGAACATGGACCACCTTAGATAAAGAAATAATTTCTGAACTAATATCTGACTCATGCAAACTGAAATGCTTCAGCTTTGACCATAAGATTTCCCAAACTAGGAAGAGATTTCATGCATCAGGAGGGGGGGAGGGTTATGTATATTTGAATGAATTTAACTGACTGGGGCATTATTTTAGAAGAACATATATCTTCCATCAAGTATTCTATAAACAGTATCACATTTACAGACACACATATATATGTGTGTATATAAACACATATAACATTATATATGTACATATAAACAATGCTAAAATATAAGGATCTTTATTGGACATTTGAATCATAATCTTGTAGTGACTTGGTGACACCAAAACACATGGGCATTCTCTCTACAACAGGCTCTCATACAGAGTTGTCTCCACTGAAAGTCAGTGTATAAGGTCCTCATTGGATTAGTTGTTTTTTCCTTGTTCATTATGAAATGTTCTGTCTGTAAATGGAGTGTTTAATCCATTTTTCATTGATACAGCTATTTAAGATGATCACAGGTACGGTTTCCATGTCACATTCATTTTCTATTCAGCTCATCTATTTTTCATTTCTCTACTACTTCCATGTCATTTTCATTTAATCCATACCTTCAGAACATTTATATTTATGCATTCACTTTTGAACTCTTGCTCTATGTTTTGAGTAATTTTTCTAAGAATTATTATGAACATATTTTAACTTTTATTTGCATTAGAAATAATATTGTAACACTTTGCATAAAATGCAAGGACCTTTTATTAGCATACTTTATCATAAATAAGATTTTATGTTTTCACATGTAGTTGCTAATACAATTAATATCAATAAAATATTTACTTAATACATTTATCTGTAGTTGTCAATTTTATTTAAAAATGTTTAAGGCAAAGAGGGGTATTTGTATAATGATAACATCACCCAATTTATCAGTAAGTTCTTACAAGTGTAAGCATACATGCTCCTAACAACAGAACCAAAGCTCAAAAGGAATAAAGGGTTAAACGTGTAAACATTACATTTTCATGATAGAGAAACTAAACAGAAGATCAACAAAGAAGTTCAAAGACTCTAATGACCTTTTAAGCCAAAGAACCCAAAGACAGGCGCAGAAACTTGAATTTAACAGAAATGGAACAAGTTCTGAAATACATATGAACTGGTTCTAAGGACATGCTCCATAGAGTATGGACATGGTTTTATGTTCAGCACACTACAGAGAGATAAAAGCTGCATAGATAGATCATATATTTAGCCATAGACCATACTCTAATAACTTTAAAATGACTAAGGAGCCATATAAGTATGTCCTCTAACTATAATGGAAGAAAATTATAAACCAAGAACCAAAAGAAATCAGAAAAGCTCACAAATATATACAAATCAATTCACGCACACTTACATAGTCAAGAGGTCAAATAAGAAATTCAAGAGGATAACAAAACAAAAGTGACGTGCATGAAAACGGAAATACAAGATCTAAACACACACAAGGAACAGCAAGACAGTGCTGAAAGATGTAGCTGGAAACAGAAATGTTTTAACACAGAGAATTCTAAAACCAAAACCTCACATTCCATGTTAGGAAAACTAGAACAGGAAGAAAAGAAACTCAGTTCAAAAGAAAGTTGTAAAAAGTAGATATCTTAACGTAAATAAGTGAAATAGATGATAGGAAACAAGTAATATAAAAGGAAACCCAAATGAAGAGTTCATCCTGCTTTTCTTTTTACATCCTGATAGGCCTTTATCCAGATGGTCAGAGAAGAACGAGTAAGTCACAAATTACTAAAGTCACACAGGACAGGGGAGCATCAGGAGGACCATCTGCAGATGGATGGACTGGAGAGAGGCACTGTGAGTACATGTCCATAATTCAACCAGTTAGAGAGAAAAAAAAAATTGAAGCCAGAACTGACAGTTAAAAGACATCAGAATAGACTTGGAATAAACAAAAACAACAAACTAGTAAGTTTTAATGTATCACACCAAGAAATGCCCATTTCCATGCTATGGCTTTAAAATTGACATCAGCCCATTACAAACCTTTCCTAAAGGCATAATAAGAGACATGGCCCAGTTTACTCAAGGTTGGGTTATATGAGACAAAAACGCCTCTATTGTAGGCTGAGATTTGTTATTTCCAAGTCTATCAGAAACAAAAACAATTATTCTTCTTACTATTTTTACCTACATGATTGTTTTAAATAAGACAAATTATTTCTGAGTAGGAAAGATGATTTAAATATTGTGTAGAACTGCACCCAACACCCATGACTATAGGCAAAATAAGACCTGTGGCTATAAAATCAGAAATCCACTTATCCACAGAACCCTCTGATGCAGAAACTGGCCTCTAACTATGTAACCTACTATCCTTAAGCCATGTCACTGATCTTATGGGTTCCCTTGACCTCCCTTTAGGGAGGTGCTGGAGGTTCTCATGCTATGAAGGATTTCCCTTGCATACAATATTATGAAAGCATCTTTTTGGTACATCTTTCATGTGTAAGTACTATCAGTGCTTCTGCCTATATGTCTCACAAGACTTGGAATTGTTCAAACTCACCGGACATCCATGCTGGCTCAATATAAGTCACAGCAAAGAATTGACATGACATGAAAAGAATTATTTTCTATAAATGTAGAAATAAAAATCTTAGCAAAATAGCAGTAAAGTGGGTCCATAAAGAATATACAATATGACTAACTAAAAGTAATATTAAGAATTCACATTTGATTTAATACATAATTACATAATTTAATTGTTATAATAAACAAGAAATCACATAATTAACTAAGGGAGAAAAGGAATGAAATATTAAGAACCTCAAAAATCTTTCATGTTACCATCAGCAAACTACAAAGAGATAAAAGCTGTACAGTTAATATTAATGGGTACACCAGAGACTTCCCCTCTAAGGATCAGAAAGAAAATGTATCTATTCTTGCCAGCTCCCAGTTTTCTTTAATATACTACTGAAGGTTCTAGCCAGGGTTGTTACAAGAAAATTTGAAAATGAAATCTTATGTTGGTAAAATTTTCTTTCTACATATAACATATTCTGGTATTTTGCTACATATGAAAATCTCATGGAATCTTCCCTCCCCTACCCTCCCTTTCACTAGCCCATCCTCTGCAAATGAATGGATTCTACAATGTTTCAAGGTATCATTACATACAACTTAATTATATTTCTATTCCTTTATAATGAAAACTCCAAACTAAAATTGAGGAAAAATCATTTTATTTTTATCAAAACACATCATATTAGAAATAAATTTACCCAAACAAGTGAAAGAGTTGAATAGTAATTACAATAAATAATAAACGAAAATGTATCCCAACAGGATAGACAAGCAGCTAAAGGTGCTTTTGTCACATATACCTGGTGACCCAGGTTTAATCTCTAAAACCACATAGCTGTGGGAAGACAGAATTGGCTCCATGAGTCAGTTGTCCTCTGGCCTCTGTACTTATCCCATGGTTATGTGTACCCCGTGTCATGTACATAGACATACAAGCACAACAAATTTAATTTTTAAAAATATTATTGAAAGAAAATCTAAGTGAATGAAATACTATCTTGCATTTATCAATTAAAAGACTTTATATAAGTCTGATGCACATATTTTTTTTCTTTTTGTTGTGTTTTTTTATTTAATTTTTCAAGAAGTATTTCTTTGTGTATAATCACTCTGGCTGTCCTGGAACTAGCCTTGTAGACCAGGCTTGTCTCAAACTCGTAGAGATCCACCTGCCTCTTCCTCCCCAGTGCTGGGATTAGATGCATGTACCACCATCACTTGACTAGACTGATGCACATCTTTAATATAAAACTTATGACATCTTATGTCTGTCTTGCATAAAATGACAAGAATCTGTTAAAACACCTACCTCCAGAAGGAATTCTGAACAGCCAAAATAATATTGGAAAAGTAGAACAAAGTTGGAAGACTGGCATTTTCTAACTTCAGAATTTTATTGAAATGCTACTGTTTGGTACTAGTATTAAAGCATGTAAGTAGATCAATGGAATGGAGCTGGTGGTTCAGAAGCAGTGCCATAGATTTGTGAAGAATTTATTTCCAACAAGGATGGCAATGACATTCTATACAGAAATGTCTGTTCAACAAATGATAGTGATACAGCTGTTTAGGTACAAGAATGAAATTACACTCTTTCCTCATATTATATGTCATAAAAATATGTCAAAATGGATCAAATAGCAACACAAGAGCTAAAATTATAGAGAAACTAGGAAATAAATGTCATACATGGTTGCGACAATAAAACTAGACAATGCTTCTGTAGATATGAAACAAATATGTAAACAACGAAAGGAAACAAGCTTATAAAAACAGAACTCAATCAAACTAAAACCTCCTCCTCCTTCACAAGGCAGAAGGTATTAAGACACTGAAGACAGTTCATAGAGCAGGAGCACAATGGTAAAGCGGCTCACTGACAGCAAACTGATCCTGGGACCCAGAGGGGGCTGAGTTCAAGACCAAGTGAAAAATCTCTCTGTCTGTCTGCTGCTTCATTAATCCCAATGGCCAGGAAACAGATGGGGCCTAGATATCCTCCCACAGACCAGTGGAGAATGAAAACGTGTGCGTGATGACATTTTATTCCACTGTAAGGAAATATGAAATCTTATTTTATGAATGTGACTCAGACTCAAGGACAAACATCACACGTTCTCTCTCATTTGCGGATCCTAGCCTGTGAGATTTTCTTATTAAATGAAAATAACATTATTATACCTTAATTCAAAAACCACTATTTTCATGAGTTGACTGATTGATTGGTTGATTGATTGATTGATTGATTGATTGATTGTCTTTTCAATATTCTAAATAGACTGGCTTTCTGTTGAAATATTTTAAAACAACAAAACCTTGGTTTCCATTTGCATTATTTGTGCCCTCTATAAATGTTCAATCTTTCTTTTTCTATGACTGCTTTCAAGATACCCTCTCTGTCCTTAAAAAGTTAAGATGAAAACATGAGATGATGTGTATGTGTGTGCACATGTACATTGTGTACATGAACATGTATGCACATTCATGCATGTGTGTCTGTGTGCATGAATGTGTATGTACCTGTGTATGAATACATATATTGTGTGCGTGCATGTGTACATGTACATGTGTAAGCACACTTTCACTTTTCTGAGTTCTCATGGGTTTCTTCTTTCACTTGTGGAGATCATTTGACAGTGTGATCTCAGAATGGGTATGTTGTTTAAAACTAATCTCAGTGACTAATATTAAGTTCAGTGACTTTTTCGTTCCTCAACCCAGTTCATGCTATAAATTTTCTTATGTTTTTTGGCTTTTATTTTCCACATCCAAAATTTCCACATGGCTCTTTTTGCTTTACTCTGTGTGTGTGTGTGTGTGTGTGAGGGGGGGGGGGTCTGTGTCTATGTGGATGTTGCTGAGAACTGAACTCTGGGCTTAAGCTGGGATTGTTGCTGATCACCATTCTATTTTCTAGCTCATAAGTACACTTTATTTTATATCCTTGAGTATAACAGATTCACTTCTTTTTTGAACCATCTCAATATTTGTTTCCTTGAGCACTAATCACATTTTCAATTTTCTTCATAGTCATTTTTATTAATTTAGAATTATGTCTGGGCATAGTGAATAAAACATTGTGTAAGCTGTGTTCTATATATTCCTCTAGAGTATTTCTTTTAAAGTAGGCAGCGAACTTAGATGAACCCAAATCCAATCTCTCTGTCCTATGATGAGGGTGGAGGATATGTGAAGAGACAGTAGCTGAAAGTTTGCTCAGTATAATGAGGCCTAGCTGGCTCGATGGCCTTCTGGATGTGTCATCCAGTGTCAGGGTCAAGTACAGGCAGAGGATGTATAATAATTTCTGAGAGTTCACCTCTGAATCTTAGGTTTTTCCTGTCATGAATTTTCCTTTCACATTTCAATGCTGTAGGTTCCTCAGACCCTTTTATACCAATTATTCATCCTGGGTTTTCTTTCTTTATCTTTTCTTTTTTTTAATAGCAATTGAGCTTTTATCTTAATGAATACACTGCCCGGTGCAGTTAGCACCTCTCAGTTCTTCTCAGAGCTTCAGGATGCCTGCTGGGTGTTAATGGATTAGTCCTGAGAGGGAATATACACAGATATTATGAAATACTCAATGTTGCTTCCCAACTGTTCATTTCCAGTTCTGCCCACTTCAGGATAACTCTTCATTGCCTTCAGTTAAATGACCTATTTCTTTGTCCAGATTCTGAAGACACTATGATTGGGAGGGTGCATTTGCTAGACCTTCTTCCACCGTAAGGAAATATGGTCCCCATGACTGAGCAACAACAATAGTGAACTCCACTCACACAGTGACCACACTCAGAGAAAATGAGTAACAGGAAGAATATGTGACTGATATCTATATATATGCGTGTATAGTCAGTGGGCTGCATGGGGCACTGACCGCCAGCCTTACTGAGGAATGATTCCACCTGGGGTCTAAAGACAGATGTCTAAAGACAGTTATAGAATGTGTGCCTAACACTGAGGGACAGGGATGGAATAGAAAAGAAAGAGCAAGAGTGAGGGAGTTGGTGTGTGCTGACTTGTGAGGACTGAAGGAAGACCTGGGGTATGGTGGGAGTATAGTAAAGCATTGCTTGCATGCTGGCTTGTATGGGGCTACCTGTTGAGATACAGTTTGCACAGACTCAAGACACACAGACGAGTATGAGCTTATCTGCCGTGTTCACATGCTTGGGTTGCTCCCTGGATTGGTAGATTCCATGGGGAGAACACAAATAAAATCTCTTTTATGGGCCTGAGGTAGGGTTAAGTTATTAAAATGAAGCCCGTAGAGTCAAAAATCCTATTTTGGGAGAGCAATTATCAAGTACGTGAACTAGATAATAAATTATCTAGACCAACCTAAATGGGGAAAATATTAGAAGGTGACTCTGGCTAATCAAATTCTCCGATACTTTCATTAGGGACAAGAAACTAAGGCCCAGAGAGGTGAACTGTCTCCTCTGTGGTGGAATATTCAATAAAAATAGCCTGAAACATCGGAGAAGTCAAGGAGTGGTGACTTTAATCCTAGCACTTGATAGACAGAGATCCAGAGGATCTCTGTGAGTTCAAGGCCAAACAGAGTCAGGTGATAATGGCACTAGGAACATTAAATAAGAAAGTAAAATGGCTTGGCAGGAAATAAATATAAGGCAGGAGAAGGCAGAAAGTCGGCCCTTTTGCATGCACACCCAGTCCGTCTGAGGACTCATAGAGACAGGATCTACCCCCTTCAGCCGAAGGAGTTGGATTGGTGAGAACTGGCTCTGGTTTGTTTCTCTGTCTCTCTGATATTTCAGCTTTTCCCCAATATCTGACTCCTGGCTTTATTATATACTAAATAGAATTCATGCAATACCCCCCTAACTGCTATTAATGCTTGGCCACAGAAGCAGGACTGAAACTCAAGCCAGGCCTCTATGTGCACTCCTTTGAAATTCATTCATTCACCAGTACTTTGTGAAATCAAAGCCTTCAAGAAGAGAGATGCCTATCTTCCGTGTAAAACTGCATAAGAAATTAAGATCCTTATTTACAAGGCATCAGTGCTCACCAGCTCATTCCAGTTCATTTACCAGCTTGCCAGCTGGTGTCTGTAAAAGGCTATGCTACCTTCTCACTGGTCCATTAGCTATTTCAGTAAACTATCATTTTTGTCATAATTCATAAAAATAGGCTCCAAATGTGAGTCATTGCAAATCTCTGTTTATCATTTAGGTCTGTAGATCCACTTAGACAAGATAGGCATCATAGTCACCTTCCAGACAAAAGCCTGTTGTGGCAAACATTATGTCTATGGTCATTAAAAGTTTCCAGAACTATAGAGAAAAATATAGTTGTGCTTCTGTGAATTTGTATGCTGAAATGATGTTTTTAGGCTCCCTGGAGTTTTTCCATTTCTTACATATACAAGGAAGAGGGATTCCAAAACATTATTTAAATCATACTAACATACATGTGTACATTGGCTCCTTAGAAGGTGACTGATCTCAATGACCACATTTAGTACATCTTCAGTGCTGAGCGTGGTCAACAGCACAGCAGTCACCTAGAAAGTCAGTGGTGAATGAATAATGAACATCTTTTTTATCAGGTGACTCATAAAGAAAATATGGTGTTGGATTTCCCTGTGTTTGGGGCAGCACTGTTAGTCCTGGGCACAGAGCCACACAGAAGTTCCAAACATAGTCAATCACTATACTTCTCTCTCAACCACCACGTCACTGCTTTGAGGGGGAAACTTGAAGGCATGATAATTACCAGTAGTAGAGTCTATCTGGCTAAAGAGATGTAGACTGTGAGTGATTACTTGAGTACACACATCATTCTTTCTGTTTCTTTCTTTCTTTTCTTTTTGCTTCCTGATGTGTCTGATCATTGACATGAGAAAGCATACTAGATAGATGTTTGGGGTTTCCTCTTCAGGGATGTGAATTTTAAGAGCACAATTTTATCTGCCACAGAAACCATAACATTATGAACTTGTTGAGAGAAGAAGAATGTCTCTTTACAATCCAGGACATCATCTTTATGTCCTAGGGTTTGTCATGATGTCTATCACATTGTAAGTGCTCATTAAACATTCCAAAATAACATTGTCAACAAGCATCTCATTGGTATGTCGTACTTTGAACCAATCCTACATTTATTTCTTACACTACAATTAGTGTAATTGAATCTCATCTACTGGGTCCATCTGCAGAAAATTTAACATGAAAAATACTTAAGATTACTTTTTGTGCATTAATGTAAAGCTGTAATTTCATAAACAGTTTCCCGTTTGTTAAAGGACAGCCTTACCTTGGTTTTAATGTTGCTGTGTCTCTTATTTTGTCAAAAAAATTATGCTACTACCAACTACAACTAAGAGTCAACATGACAGACATATCCTCCCCTAACCTCAGGAAAATATTGTACTGAGCTTCTGCAAAAAGCCGTTCTAAGTTTTAACCTTAAAACAAACAATGGGAACCTCCAGGCAGGACCGGTAATGGTCTTGGAGCTCTGAGTACAAAAGCAGCTCTCTAGCAGCTGTACATCACATTTTCAACTTCTTCCATGTAGCCCCAGTTGGCCCTTAACAGAAGTCACTTGAGTTGAGGCACATAGGGGGTTTATTTTTGATTTTTCTTAGTCAACATCTCAGAATAAACATGATGGTTTCCAGATCAATTCATGGCCATGTACAACACAACAGTCGTATCTGAAATTAGGGATCTAGTAGTTTCTGGTTCCTCATTAATTAGTTTGTGTATAGCACATACGTGATAGTCGATGTGCAAAACTGACTCCATTTTAAAATTCATGCTCATTTCTTTTCTGGGATCTAGTCAATGAAGATAAAGACTTATCCAAGTTTTTTAAGACAGCAGTTCATTTATTGGCATCATTAGGAAAAATAATGAGCAAAACCTTCCCCTGATGAGAAAAGAATTGGCCTACGGGGTGTGAATAGGCCACTTATGCATGTTCATCAAGTAGATTTCTTGTTGGATTTGAGGCTGAACAAAAATATAAGTTATTACTCATACTCCTCATTAAATCTCTTTTGTTTTGGTGTGTGTGTGTGTGTGTGTGTGTGTGTGTGTGTGTGTGTGTGTGTGTGTGTGTGTGTGTGTGTTCTGTTAGAGTTCCCAAGACCTTGTTCGAGTTTAGAGAATCCAATTCTCCTGTTTGTTTTATGTAGCTGGAGGTGGGGCACACAGGTGGTGCACAGAACAACACATCAACAGATCTTCTTCCTCCTGCTGCTCTGCCTCAGTTTCCTTCAGTCCTCACCAGAGTTACAGATCCACTCGATCTCACTTTACCAGCCTTCGGGGTCTCCTCACTCCAGGCCAGCAAACTTTCTGCTCCCAGACAATGTTAATGTATAAATAATTCCAGTCATCGTGACTCATGTCAGCAGTGGGTCGAAAGGGTCCAGCTTTGGCTGATGTACAAAACAACTTGTCATGGTCCTAAGCTGTCCTTCCAGCCTGATTTCATCCAGACAGCCAGCCTGTCTTAATCCCTAAAGATGCTCTCCGCATCCTCCATTCCCTTCCTTTACATCCATCTCTGCCCTAAATACCTTTGTCACAAACATTCATACGTCCTGGTGCTCATCTCTAGTTCGGAGAAAATATTTTCTCTATTTTAAATTCTAAAATCATTGGGATTAAAGGGCTGTTAACATCTTTTTTAAATTTATCTTGTGTTTTATTTCAATGAAGGTGTCACTTTTCTCTTCCGCCTTGTTCTACACTTTAAATCCTTTCCAATTAAAGAATAAATCTTAAACAATTTAGTGTTCCCTTTTAAGTTTAGGAACAATCTTTTCCCACAATAGGAACTTAGTAAGTTTGAACAAATGGGCAAATGAGAGAATGAATGAATGAATAAATGAAAATAATCTCATATACATCATAATATTTTCCTTTCTCATTCCCACTAACAATTATGACAGAATATGAGACATTTAAATAGCTAAATTGTCTAACCCAGAATGTGGGCTCTGAAGATGAGAGCAGACCCACATTCAGCAGCTAAGGTGTCAAAACACATTAAAAATAATAACGCCAAAATAACCAGGTGTAATCTAAGCTAAGTATCTTCTTCAGCACTTCTACCATTCCATTTAGAATTGTGTTCTATAATTATCATATCTGCTTAAAGGTCCTACTTTCTGCTGATGCTTAACTAGTTGAACTACACACTGTTTTTACAGATTGAAAATACCACATAAGGGAGAAACTGTTGTCTTTGTCGTAATTGATTAAATATAATAAAAAATGTAACTTTGTAGATACAGTAAGTTTTGTCAAGTATGTGCTGCTTTGAATAATCCTTTGAATTCTCCACTCGAGAGCCATGGTTCTGACTTCATGAAGGAATGGAGGATGTAGAATGTGGTCTTTCTGTTAGAGAGCATGGGACAAACCAGTCATATAGGACTTCTATCAACACTATATGGATCTAGACACTGTGGATAACACAAAGAGGAAGATGTAACCTTTATTGTCACAACTTCAAGGCTGGATTGAATAAAGTCAGACTGCTAGTCTCTGAGGCCCAGTATGGGATATTCACGCTTCAGGAGACTATGAGAGCAGCCATGTGTCAGGGCAGCCTAAGGTTCTAGAACAGTGTTTCTCAACCTGTGGGTCACAAACCCCATTTGAGGTCAAATGACTTTTTCACAGGGGTCTCTAAGACCATCCTGCATATCGGATATTGACATTACAATTCATAACAGTAGAAAAATTACTGTTATAAAGTAGCAATGAACATAAATTTATAATTGGGGGTCAATACAACATGAGGGACTATATTAAAGGGTTTCAGCATTAGAAAGGTTGAGAACCACTGCCCTAGGACTAGGGCTGTATATTTTACTGGCTGTTTGCCTATTACTTGCCTACCATAAGCAGGTCCCTGGGTTCTGTCCTCGGCCATGAAAAAATATCAAAGTAAATCATAGCCCAACTCACCCAGAGTCCTATTGCATTCCCGTGTGTGTTAGTCAGTTTGCCATTACTGTAACAAATATTTGAGTTAGTCCACTTACAAAAGGATAGGCTTTTGGATGTGTTAGTTAGAGGCCCAATGAACCATTGCTAAGAACCTGTGTAGCAGCAGAGAGTGGCTGAGTAAAACTGTCAAGGCTAGGAAGCAAAAGAGAAGGAGGTCTAGACAAGCGGCTGAAGACACACTTCAGAGATCCAGAGACCACCTGCTGGGCTCCACCCCTTAAAGAATCCTACTACTTCCCAATAGCATCAAGTTGGGAACAGTCTCCAACTCATGGGCCTTTGGGGGTAATTTTAGATACAAAAACATTCAAGATACATCTAATTTATTTTCTTTACTGTTAACCC
The DNA here is from genome assembly GCA_033318265.1 of Phyllotis vaccarum. NCBI lineage: Eukaryota > Metazoa > Chordata > Mammalia > Rodentia > Cricetidae > Phyllotis > Phyllotis vaccarum. Next base: position 136,310,782 of record JARWLC010000002.1, on the reverse strand, counting down.
CTAGCACCCGTAAACTTTCTTCATGTAGCTCAGGCTGGTGTGATTTCTCACTGGAAATTCTAATTAGGTTAAAACCCTTCCAACATACCTCCCTGCCTGTAATTTCTCTCCCTTGTAACAGCCTCAGGCTGCTTTCTTTAGAGAGATGCTGCAGACATAGTGACACGTGATTTCCTGCTGAGAATCATGAGCTGGGGCTTCATTATCTGTTGATATAAATAGGGGCATTCACCTGTCACTATTATCCCTGCCCTTTTCTCTCCACCCTCTGCTCCTAGTCCTGTCAAACACAGCTGTAAGCCTCTGCCATCCCACGGCAGACTTCTATGGTGCTGGTCCTCAGCTGTGGCCCCATTTTGTATGCACTTACGTAACCTAAGTGCTGCTCGGTCATGCTTGCAAGCTTGCTTGGTCCCACCATGTCTCAAAGCCTTCACACAACTATTTCCCTGGCACTCTTGCCTCATTGATTTAGCAGTTGGACTCTTACTGAAGCCAGATGAGACCTTTGGGTCAGTCAACCAATCCCCTGTTCTGAGAGAAAAGGTATGGGATAACTATCAGGTCCAATTTCCTGGGAATCAACTGTCCCCAGTAGCAATAGTCCATGCCTGCTTAAGACTGTTGCTGTTCTACCATGAATTCTTGAGCTCAGTTTTTAGGGAATTCTGAATTCAGACCCACTAGCAATGGTCAGCACTAATAAAGAAATCCCAGCCAGTTGGTATTACCTTTCTGTAATAAATGAACCCCGCCCAGTCCTGTCAATCACAGAGCAGTGTCCGATCTCTAATAGAAGTGTTGGCTCTCCTTAAAATCTGCTACTTGGCAACATAACTTTGAATAAAGGAAGCAGGTGAAAGTTGTAATCATGGGGGTGATATGAGCAAAACCACTATCAGACAGAATGAACAAGTAGCCCAGGACAGAGACAAGCCCATCCTTTAAATAGAGGGAAGGTACAGTGCCTAGATTCACATGCAATGCCACAAAAACACCTGCTTAAAGAAAGTAGAGACCCTTTACTGTGACCTGTGAAAAATATAAATGTGGCCACGCTTGTCACCAAGCTTATCACCCCTCATCAGCCTCTGACACATCAATGCTATCTGTACTTAAGTGTGTCTCATTCTTTCTCCACTAGTGACCCTGGGATCTAGCTGGTACTCTCCATTTGAGACAAACGATTGCCTCACATTGACTGTTTCTCTGAGCTTTAGGTTGGGATTCAAGAACGTCAGCAACTCTGCAAAGCTGTCACTGAGTGGTTGCAGGAAACCCACCCCCACCTCACTAATCTCTTGCCACTCTTACTGTTCCTTTGGAGGTTATCACAGGCTAAGGGTGTTTATTTCCCGTCATTGGTAAATTGGGAGGCTTTAGGGGCTCACTGCAGTATCTCCAGCCTCTTGTTCCTGGCTTGTGGTTGAAACCAGTTGGAATAAATGGCTGGAATGAATGGATGAGTAAATCAGTACATCAAAAATAAATGAGTAAATCAAAGATGAAACATATAAGTAACACACAACATGATTCTGCTTATGAAATATTATTTCCTGCCACCCAATCAGATCTTCTGTTCCTATGGAATCATGTGGAGACAGGTGGCCATGACCAGGCTATGTGATCTCCAAAGCACTGTAATTCTTCCTGCAGAAGTCAGCTGTTCACTTCCTCTAACTCACTGTGACAGGTATAAAGAGCACCAACACTTTCTGCTAGTCTTTGAAATGTAGCTTTTGGTCCTCACACCACTTGGATACAACTAGACTTATTTACACAGTGAGATTCTTCACACCTTTGGGAGAGATTCAAGTGGAAAGTAAAGACCCGTCACTGCCAGTCAGGAGAGACCACCTTTTCTTCACTTACTCAGGTTTATACATTTAAATGCTACTCTATCCTTAGTATGTGGTCATATATACTTTAACAATGGCCTCTTTTTCAGCTCCATGATCAGACACCAATTTCTATTACCCCTAAACTACTTCTTGCTACTGTAACAAAGTTACCACTGCTTTTCTAACCCAAATGACTCTGACCCACCACTTCTAATCTGATTCCCAGAGTAAATAAACTAATTCCATCCCCCATGTCATTCTGTCTGACAGCAACCTGGACCCCAATTCTGCTACAGTATCAAGAGGAAACACAGTTCAGGACCACAGGGCACAGTCATTTGCAAATTCATCCATGGCCCCCAAATGGAGTGACACTAATGGGAGGTGTGGTCTTGCTGGAGCAAGTGTGTTGCTAGGGGGGTGGGATTTGAGGTCTCCTATGCGCCAGCTACAGCCAATGACAGGCCACTTCCAGTTGCCTGCACAAGATATAGAACTCTCAGCTACCTCTCCAGCACCATGTCTGCCTGCATGCTGTCAATGTCCCACTATGATGTTAATGGTCTGAATCTCTTAACTGTAAGTCACCCAGTTAAATGTTTTCCTTTGTAAGGATTGCCATGGTTGTAATAACTCTTCACAGCAATTGAAACCCTAGCTAAGACAATGGTAAATGTAGAAGATGGTAAACATCTCCACGGAACTTCAAGATAATGTCTGCCTTACCTTATTGTCCTGTACATTATTTGATTCATTTCCCCAGAGCATCCTTCCTTTCTTTGGACTTGGAGATCTATTGTCCAGATTCCTGAGCACAGCTACTAAAAGCAACAAAAGGCAGAGAAGCAGCAAGGTCTAACTATGCTAAGTCATCCACCTGCCACCTCCCAGGACTTGGGGGAAAGGCCAAGATTAATCAGAACAAAAGTAAGTGGAGCCATGTCACTATACTATCTACAGCAGAGCTCATTTCAAACAAGTCAGCATCTCTCATTCCCATGTTGTAGTCATGTTCTACTTATTTGGAGGTAAATCTGCCCCTCCTGACGCACATCCCACTTCTGTGATGCGAAGTACTACTTGAGTTGCTTTCTCCCTGAAATCAGTCCCCATTACAGCTAATTCAATTAGAGAGAGTTGGAATGTCACAATCCCTCACAGACCTCTACCTCTCAAGCCCTCACCTCTACAAAGAGTGAATATGATTTCTTTGCATTTCCTTATTTATTCCAGTTCACATAGTCATAAACTCCATATGAAAACTTACTTATTAAAAGTATAACACACATTTTGTCAAGAATCCATCTTTGGGAAACCGAGTTAATTATACTTATTGTATAATCGAGGTCTAAGCAAGCTTTAAAAATGTATCCAAGAATATCTAAGTCACTCAACCTCAACCTTCTAAACTTAAAAGTGAACTGTTCATGGTTCCAGTAGGGATTCATAAAAATGGATGCACCTGCAGGCAGGAGGTGCTGAGTCATAGAGATGGCTGTACACCTGCAGGCAAGAGCTGCTGAGTCACAGAGATGGGTACATCTGCTATCAGGGCCTAGACCTATGGATCTAGTAACAACTCAGCAGAGAAAAGCCACTTGCAGCTCTAGAATTCAGAGCCTCATTTTGTTTTAAAAGGGGGTGGATATATAATTCAATGATTTTAACATGTCTTTCAGGGCTATTACTCTTTTGATTGTTGAAAGCATTATTTGTACTTTTAAATGCACTAGAAAGCTGTGTCTTCAGACAGAGTTACAGGAGAAGAATATAGAGACCTGTAAAACAACAAATAAACTTGGGCTTAGTCTATTTCTGAAGCTTTTAAAGGAATTATTAAAATGTACAAAACGAGTATTCTATACACAAGTAGTCATAGTTTCAGAATTCATGTTGCCACAATTTCTAAATAAGAAAGTACTTTCTATAGATGTTTTATGTTAACAAAAAACAACCATAAAGAAAAATTCTAGGGTATTCTTCAACCATTAAATTGCATAATCCTATATTCTGATAGCTGTTTTTATAGTAGACTCCATGTTCAGGAAGAGAGACAGGCTTTTCTTTTTAAACTATAATTCAGATGTAGAGAAGCTATCATTTGTTCTCTTGGAACAAATAACACCAGAATTGGTGCTTGACTGTACACACTAGTTAATATTTAGAAGACTCCTTCTAATGCTTTGTTAGTCTCTAGTAAACTGACTTTTAAATTTTTTACTTGTTACTTAAGGCCACCAAAAGCCAGAAAAATGTGGTTTTACAATTTCCATTGATAGCACACAATGAATAGCAAACACAGCAGAAAGTGCACATTATTTATATTATTAAATTATATGAAAAGAACAGGTAGAAAATTATGTGTTAAATCACAGGGATGAAGTCAACTATAAAGTCTTTAAATATTAGCAGCAAATGCATTAGATGACATTAATATATACATACTTTTTAATAGGTTAAAAAACACCAAATATTCAATATGAATTCAACAAATGATGCACAAAATATTTGTCCTGGCTCTAAAGCATCTCTGACAGACCTTCAAGTCACAAGTATAGAGGTGTACACAAGTCACATGACTCTACAATTTGAATAATTTAATTCCTCCACACTGATCTACAGATAATTGAATAACACTCAACAGTCTAGATAGTTTTCTCCCTACAGACTGAAAAGCTGATTCTGAAATTCATACAGAGTGCGAAGGAATTAGAATAGGCATGCTATCTTCATGATGAAGACCATGAAGTCTTTAACTTCAGAATTCTCCAACGCTAAATAAACAGAACAGTGTACCAGACCATGAGGTTCCCTGGAGACAACAGTTGTCCAGAAATAAATGCACACACACACACACACAAACAACAGATTTTCCTCTTCAAAAGGATTTTATTTATTTTTATTTATATGCCTAAGTGTTTTGCTAGTACCATGTGTGCATGATATTTTCAGATGCCAGAAGAGGGCATTGGAACACTTGGAACTGGAGTTACAGAGGTTATGAACTACCATGTAGCTGCTAAAACCAAACTCAGGTCCTCTGCAAGATCAATCAGTAAGTGCTCTTAACTGCTAAGTCATCTTTCCAGCTTTGGAAACAACAGATTTTTCAATCAAATAATTCAAAGCAATTGGGAATGGAAATTAAACATTTAACAAAATTTTCATAATCACAGTGCAAATAAATGGAAATAAAATGAATTTCAATCCTGTACCTCAAACAAAACAAAAAGTTAGTTTGGGATATATCATAATATGAAGCGTAATAGCTAAAACTATGAAACTTATATGAGAAAAATCAAGAGCATCTTTGGTCACGGGTATAAACAGTGATGATGGATAACTGTGTGCATGTTCATGTGTGGGGTTCATGTGTGGGGTACATGTGGGGCTCAGAGGACTGGGGCTGACCAGGAACATCTACAGGCATTTCTCATGATATACAAAAAAGTCCCATATGGTCACAGGAGTACAAATGATACCAATACTTTCACTGTCAAAACTCATAAAAGTGTAACAGTATCTGTTCATTTAAGTGTACAAGGAAAAAAATTTAAATAAAAAAAGAGAGAAAATTCATCATTTTTAAAATGGAAAGAATTGTAAAGACTGTATTAAGTATTCAGTTGGGGACATTGTAGAAATGAGTCGTGCATAATTTGGGGCCAGGGTTTTTGGATTGCTTTTGGTTTTGTTTGGTCCTTTATTGTTATTCAATCAGCAATTATTGAGTAGCTATTATATCTCCCACTATTCTAGATGCTCTGAACTGTCATGTCAACAAGACAAACTACCAAGAGTCAGATTTCAAGCTGCTACCAATCTGTGTGGAGAATAGGAAGAAATATTTAAGAGAAAAAAGGGAATATCATAATAAGCAATAACTAATGTAGTGTTTAAAACCATGAGCATGATGTGAGAAAGAGAGAAGCCAGCCCACAGCAGCACTGACATCATCCTCCACCTTCCTGGTGCCATTTTTTAAAGTTATAATATGCCTGTACTTTTGATGCATTTTTACCTTATTTGTTGATCATGCTTTAGGGCTGTGTCAGAAATAGTATGTACATGTGAATCTTTTAAAGCATGCAGATTTCCCAAGGTTGTTTTAGTCCTCAACAGTCTGTACTGTTGAACATTTGCATGATATATCAAAGAATCAGCTGGTATGAATGTAAAGGTAAATCCAAGGACAGTGTTCCTTATGCTGCTGAGATGCAGCCAGATAGAGAAACCAAGACAAAGATGATCCTTTTGTCTTCATATCAAAGACAAACCACTCTAGTACGCGAGAATGTGACGCCCAAGCCATTAAGATGTGGTTGCACATAAAAGATGCAGTGCATATAATTCAAACTAGACAAGAAGAATGTGCTGGAAAGATAATTCTTCTTCATGTCATGGTATCTGTCACAGACAATAAATAAGTCCTCATATTTCTCTTCCAGTGCCCTGCCACAAAGGAGCCACAGAGCTGACCTGTTAGCTGGCATTAATAGCAACTTTTTGGGATGGCCTTCGGCTATGAAGAGACTTGTCCTTTGTATCCAAGACAAAACCTTTTTACCATCAGAAATCCCCCACCCCACCCCAACAAAGAGCAGCCGTGCCAGTGACTCAAGACCTTCTACAGTGTGAGGTTAGCAACGTACTGAAGTAGTAAGGATGGTGTGGTTTTCTGTAATTAGAAAGCTACACAAGAAATTAAGCAAAGCATTCACACATTTGTTTTTAGATACTTTTCAGACATACAGGAAGAATCAGTCTCAACTGCAGTTTTACAGATGCATCTTGGGTTCTTAAACTCAGATTCATGCAGCAGTCTAGGAACCCTCCAGAACCATGCATTAGAAACCCGTTTCCTGCCTCCTGGAATACCCACAATTTACAGACATAGCTTTCTTGTCTGCTTGCACATCTAGCTCCAGCTCCAGTCCTTTTCCTTTGCAAAGTATTTCTCAATAAACAAAATTATTTTCAATAAACTTCTCACAGAATGACCTTTCATTGCACACACTTTCATGACTAAGGGTCACCTAAGGTCACTTACTGTCACAAGCATCCCTCTTCAGATCTCAACATCAGATTGGGGGCTTAAAGGCATAGGTTCTTCTTGTAGAACCAGGTAGAAACCAGGTGGCCTTCTCAAAATTGGTTTGTAAATATTTTTATTCTATAACTTACAGGTGTTATTACCGATAGTTACCTGGCCAACCCATAAAACCCCATCTAAGACATAATGTACCAAGTTAGAGATATACGAACAACAGAACCTTTCATGGCATCATTTTATGAGGAAATAACAATACAGTATGTAGTTTGAAATTTTATTCTGCTTCTACACTGCCAATATCAAGCAGATAACATGTTTATGTGATCAAAAATGCTTAACTGATTATTGAGGATAAACTATCCCACTGAGTCCCATACACTCAGTGGTCATGGTCCCTGCTATACCTACTGGAGCACTCATTCTTCTCTATACTTTCCAAGCCTCTGCTACAGCCTCAGTGAAAACTCACATGAACTACGAATGCTTTTCATCAGCCTAGAGAGGCCTAATGGCAGGAGGCAGGCAGTGGCTACAGTGGACCACAGGGTGCTTCACTGCTTCATTTGGCTGGATGTATATAGCATATGAATTTACATAAGACAACATTATTGACCTTCAGATTCTCTAATACTACTCAACCATAAAAGCATTCACTAGAGAGAGAACTTAAAAGCAAACAGAAAGGAAAATGGCTCATAGATCTGCATCTTTGTTCTGAAAAGCAATCAATAAAATTATGGAAATAAGTACATTGAAACAAAAATGGTCTAAAAAGTCAAGCCAAAGCTAGCCACTGCTCAATTTTTTTTTTTTTTGTATCCATCCCTTTGAGAGAGTCTCATGCTTTCCTTGAGCATTAAAGCACTATGAGTCATTGTTCTGTTTTCAGACAACACAAGGCTTTTGCAGAAAGCCTAGTTTGGGGCAAATGATTAAGGAGATGCTCTTACCTCTCAGTTCCCCCAGATCTAGCGATGTCCCAAGCTGCTCTAGCAAGGCGACCCGTGCTGCATTCTTTTTGTGTTTCTTGCCATCATAATGCTGCTGGGCCATCAGGGGATTATTAAACCAGGCTGCGCAGAGGCCACAGTATCTGTCTGAGTCTCGTCTTTGATAGGGAGATGCAACCACAGGAGCCGTATCCACCCGAGGGGTCTTGAGTGAATTCAGGGGTGCTGCTGTGGAAAAAAGCAACAGTAAAGTAGTCAGGGCATGCCTGGGCACACTTCCCTAAAGCATTAAAGAATGAACATTCCAAGCTCATGATGGTGGGATCTTAGTTAAGACTGGGAAATCATCTTTGCCACCCATCATTTTGAGGTTATAAACAAGAGTCTCTAGTGCACTGAGATCAAAGTTTTGATAGTTCTATTTTTTATAAAATAATAAAAGTTAAATAGATGGTCTTTTGTGGGGGAAAATAGTTTTAAAGTCTTGAAGGAATGATTTGCCAGTCAACTTGAAGTACAATCAAGCCTGAAAGTCTCACAATGAGTCAACTGCTGCTTAAGTTCAAAGAGCCAATGAACAGGGAGTTGGCTAGCTGACTCACATGGTACCAACTGAGGACCATGCCGCATATGTCCCATTTTTACTGGGATAGGCTATTTCAGACCACATCTGCTAACACTGATGTTGAAAATACAATTTCTCTTCCAGAAGATCAGATGAGACACTCTCCTGGGTAGAAGCTGCTTTATCTAAGCTGAAAGGGCACATATCACTATTTTGAGATTGTACTCCCAGCTATTAATTTAACACAGCCCATTGTGAATTTAGTTATTTCTGGCCCAGGGAAAGAATAGCATTGAACTTGAAGGAGTTTACTAATGGAAAGTAAAAATAACTTCTGTATGCTTTCAACATACAAATTGCATCTCTTCTTACAATGCATGTGCCTGGAGTTACTGCCCTATTTCTCAGATGATTGACTTCAAAGACAGCAAGGGGAATGCTTTAAAGGTGAGGGATGTAGTTATCATGCATGGCAAAGAACCAAATACTCAAGCTCCAAGGCCAGAGCTCCTTCTCAGACCATTTTCATGCTTAGTAAATCATCTTTGTTTTTTTAATAAAAGATTGCACTATATTGGAAAAAAAAAGAATTCAATCCACATATTTTAGAGGAAGAAACTGGTATCCAGTCTCTTTGGCTTTATTAGTCATAAGCAATTTAACAGCACCTTCCATGTGTCCCTAATCTCCATGACAAAGATTTGTAGCTGACAAAATCATGACAATTAGGGTATTCTTCCAAGGAAAAGCAACAGCTTGGGACATCAAGTTTCCACGTTTTTACGGGGGACTTTTAATGTTTGAGTTAAATGGCTGATATGCAAACACATACTTGCTATATGACATTTTCACTCAAGCAGTACAGATTCGTGACAGCATCTTGGGCAGACTTCTTCCTTTTATTCTGAGTACTCATCATAGCTGCATCTAAGATTAATCTAAATGGGCTGACATGTGGAGGAACTCTGATACACATAATGTTTGTTAAAAGCCTCCCTGCTGAGTTTGGTCAGCTGGAACAATACAGAAATGAAGTTCAATGTGGGCCATATGTCTCGGCGACCATCTGGTGTCATTCCATCATGATTTAGCAACATTAATGAAAGTCACAAACATGCAGTTGACCTGTCTACAAAAAGATATCTGTCTCCTATCTCAAGATAAGTGCACCTTGCTTCCAAAGTTTCCTGAATCCTTACTGGTTTCTGAAGACAAACAGCTATCCAGCAATGGGAAGCACATCAAACATCTGCCATTGGAATGAACAGTGATACCTGAAGCACAACTGTTTTTCTTTACACTGAACTCTAGATGGGATTTCGTGGTCATTTTTATTACTTGACAGCTGATATTCCACATCTGGGAAGGAACAGCACAGAAGAATCTGTCAAACAGATAGCCCTTCTAGCACACAAGAAAGCCGTGTGAGCGTCTGTTACCATGTAGTTTTAACCTCCCAGAATCCCACCGTCTGAGAGTGTAAACCTGAAAGTTTAACTTTCTTTTTTGTCCCGTTTTCCAACTGTCTCAAACCAGTTTCCATTCCTGCAATGCCTGTGAAGGCAAATAAAAGCAGCAGCATGGAAATAGCCTTTAATCAAAGTCATATCCAGATCAGGGCTTCAGCACGGCTGGGCTGTGTGACTCCCGATTTCTGAAGACTTTGGTTTCCACAAAGCTACCCTCCAGTCACCATCTCTTCATAAGCTAGCACATTTGTGGTTCCCTGCTCACCGGGTGGGAATAGAACAGGCTGTAGAAATACTTTCTTTTTTACAGCTTTGTCTCAATGCCAAATATAGAAATTATATAGGAGGAGCACAGTCTTTCAGTCTTAATAAAATCTGTGTGTGTGCATGGGTCGTAACACAGTGCTTGGTCAAAGTCTACTATTCTAACCAGATGAAGACAAAGAGGAATACTGATTATCTTTGATTTAAAAAAATTATTTAGTTAATAGGTAATTTTAATTTCATACTTTTTGTATTCTTTCTAAATGTAAGAAAATATCCAATACAGATTACACCTACCCTTTTAAAATTTAAATCCAGAAACATTAGCTGCTCAAAACCAATGGATTTTTTTATTTAAACAATAGATTCATCTAAATCTTAGAATCTCTATGCCCAGATTGAACTTCCAATCAACACATCAGAATAGGTGGGGATATAAAACAAGTCCAAGGACACGCGTGCGCGCACACGTGCTTGCACACGCACGCACGCACACACACACACACACACACACACACACACACACACGCACACACACTAACACTGGTTCATGTTTCCAATGTTCACTCAGTGCTGAAAACCAGAGCCCTAAGTACTATGTATTTTCCTTTAAAATTACCATATAGTAGCAGGCAGTGGTGGCACATACCTTTCATCCTAGCACTCAGGAGGTAGAAACAAGCGAATCTGAGTTCAAGGCCAGCTTGGTTTACACAGTGAGTTCCAGGACATTGAGAGCAACACCACAAAAACCCATCTTAAAAAACGCCCCCTCCCCAAACTACCATAAAGGAATTTTAGATCTCCATGAAAAGGACAGCCTCATAACATATGCACCAGAAACAGAAAAAAAAGTCATGTCTATTTTTCCATTTTATGAAAACACACTCTCAAATATGTAGGTAATGTTATACACTAATATTTGTTAAAGTTAAGTGGCAATTTTGATTCTTCTCCCAAGGAGACACATCAATAGTGGACTGTTGTTGTGCTCATGCGCCATCAACTGACTGTTACCAGTAGGCTTGTGGCACCTTGCTGTATTCTACTCATAGCTATGCTGTCTGTCCCATGGGATGATCCTCGGTTCATCTACAGAATGAGGCCCTGATAACTTAAGAGTAAGCTCACTTTCCTTCCTTTAAACTTACAAGTATCTCTTCACTGAACTATTCATTTGGCATTTTTTATAATCATTTTTAATCTTTGTAATGCTATAAATGTGTGTTTGTGGACTAAATGGAATTATTAATTGTTTTCCCAGGTTCATATATACCTATATTCCAGGTGGTACATGCATCAGTATATGTATTGGTCATTTTTATTTCCAACATCATTGAGAGTCTTTGAGACATAGACATAGAATCATTGAGAGAGGGCTCCTCAGTTGAGAACTTGTCTCTATCAGTTTGGCCTGTAGGAATGTCTATGAAAAATTTTCTTAATTGCTAATTGATACTGCAGGGTCCTGCCCACTGAGAGCAGTGTCACTAGTAGGCAGGTGAGCCAACACTGTGTAAATACACTGAGCTGAGTGAGCTATGGAGGGGAAGCCAGTAAGCAAACTTCCTCTTTGGTTTCTACTTCAAGCTCCTGCCTTGGTTTTCCTTGCTGGAGAATGGTGATCTGACAACTGAAAAAACCTTTCCTGGTCATGGTGGTTATTACCACAATAGAAAGTAAACATGGTCAAAATTCTAAATTTTCTCAGTTATGAAGCACATTCAGCCTAGATGTTTTGACCGAAAGGTTATAGATTTGTAGTCAGTGAAAAGTAACGCAAAGCAGTCCCCAGTTTTTCTGAGAATTAAGACAGCTAGAACACAACATCTCTCCAAAGCTGACTTGGAAGAGTCATGGCCCTACACATATTTCATATCCTTCTGCATGCTTTAAACAAAGTTTGTCAGGGAACAGTATCTCCACAGAAAGTTATTAGATGAGCTGTCTCAAATAATAACCTGGAATAATGTGCATTTTTGACCACTGTCTCTGTTCTCTGACAAAATCACCAGCTGATTCGAGACAAAAAATATTTGTATTGTTTAGAAAATAATGCTTTACTCTGCAACAAGGCATTGCTTGCAACCAACTCTGCATGAGTGATATGCAGCTAGTGGAGTGCAATCCATACCTTTCATTGAATGATTGAAACAACTAATCAATCAATCGATGGTCATCATTATAAGTAAGTAAATTTAGCCAGAAGCAAATTTTTTCCCTTTGCTTCTGTCATGAAAGGCTTGAGAAACATGGGGTGCTGACAGTCCTCGGAAATATAAGCAAGGATGTGACAAGATTGGGAGGGCTTGGCAGCTAAACAGCATGCCAAAGTACGATTGCACACCCCAGGCTTCCTCTCTCTTTCAAACTAAATTAGGTAAATTGAAAGCCACTGTTCTCTAATTCCCAGCCCCATTTTGTGAGGTGGCCTATTTATTTTTCTAGGAACTTCACTTTCAAGCAGGAAGTTGTGTCTATCCTGGTGACTGAACTCTCTATAGTTTCTGTTACGGTACCAAGATCTTCACTTCTGGTGATGCTCCTAGTTGGATTAAAGAATGATTCAGACATTAAGGAGAACACACCAGTGTGTCTGCGATGGTGTCTCCAGAGGCTATAGGACCCCGAGGGTTCTGAAGTCGTGCATGGATTCTTCTCTTGGTAGGTTTATATCTGGCAGTATTTTGAAGATATTGAAAGAGGAGGCAGTAGGTCTTTGTGGTGCTACCTGTCATCATGATCCCTTGCTGTATTTCCTCTCCTGCCTCTTATCTGTCCGAAGGGAGTCTTAAATTCCTCCATTTACCCTGATGCTCTTTCCAAGAGCATGGGGGAGGGACAAACAATTATGGAAGAGACCCTCTGAAACTATGAATTAAATAATTCCTCTTCTTAAGCTAGGCATTTTAGTAAAAAAGTGACTTCTCAGTACCATTTATCATAAAATGGCTGATATTTGGATGTTTTTCAGATAAAGAACTTTCAGGGCTGAAACAGGAAACTCTGCTGGGTTGACCCCTGCTTCTGAGGACAAAGTTGGCTTAATGTAAGACTAGGAAAAGAAAAGGAACAGTCTGTGAGAAGTTTGGGACATATGTTTCAATGACGCCAACAGAATCTACCAGTAGAACACCAAGGGGCATCAAAGCATGGTAGCTGAACCAGCAACGAGTTTCTCCCCACTTCGCTCCTCAGCCCGCCATTCCCACTATGTTGGGGTGATCTGAAAGAACAGCCACACTGAGGACCATGCCTCCTCCCCCTCTCTCTGTCCGCTGTACTTCCTCCTCACATCTGCCTCGTTTGTCTCCATTTTCCTGCTGCTAATCTCCCTTGCTTCCTCCGCCTTCCTCTCTGAGTTCATTCCTCCTTCTGTTTATCCCCCATACCCTCCCTTTAACTTCTCCCTCTCTGCATCACGCTCTCTCTGAATCCCAACCATTTACACTACCCCAGTCTTCTCTTCCTAGTCTCACTTATTCTCAATGCTTCTTATCAAAGCCTAGACTTGCTCTGACAAGGATCTCATCCCATGGAGATACAGCCAAGGACCCGTTTCACTTCAAGGATGTGATGTTCTCACCATGGCATTCTTGTCCAGGATGCCATCTTTCCCACTCACATCTTACACTGTTTTCTACTTTCTTAGTTTAACTGCCCCAAATTCCTGAATAGCCATTGATGACTTGTGATGTCTTTCTGTGTACTGTGTATTACCATTGGATAATAAAGAAACTGTTTTGGCCTAGGGTGAAGCAGCTCATAGGCAGGCAGAAATTTTAAGCATAGATAAAGGGGAAGAAAGGAGATTCAGACACAGACTCTGCAAGCTGCCATCAAGAGAGCAGGATGTAGAAGTACAGGTAAGCCACCAACCATGTGGCAAGACATAGATGAATAGAAATAGATTAAGATGCAAGAGCTAGCTAACAATATGCCTGAGGCATAGGCCAAACAACATGTAATTAATATACATCTTTACATGATTATTTGAGACTGCTAGTCTGGATCTCAGGGCTAGTCTAGGCCAGAAACTTCATACTACACACTCACTGGTGCACTTTGAAGTTCAGGAGATGAACCATTTAGTGTAGGGCACTCCGGTAAGAAGCAGCATAGCAATAACAAAGGCCAGATCTGTTCTGTGGCCAGCACCACCACAGTTTTGCAAACTTGTTTCCAGTGGCACCTGGAGCCCAAATGCACTTCCCAGGCATCAGCATCCATTTTCAATGGGTATTATTAGATATTGTACATTTTTCCCTTAAAAGGAATTGATTTCCAATGCTTATGATAGACCATCTTTCTTCTTTATCTTAATTCAAATTAATGACAGGTAGCAATTCTTCAGCAACTGTGCCCCCCCCATGCTGTAGATAGTACGTGTGATTGGATGTACAACTCAGTGCTGACTGAAGACACATCTCATAGTGCAAATCTGCAGCTTCATTGCCAAGATATCCCGATCCTTCTGCAGGTGCCTGACTCAACTCCATGCCTTCATGGGGGATCCATTTGTACTCAGATCCCTTGTACAGTGCCTGGGGTGTGTTTGATGCTCACATGTGGAAAGGAGGGAGGGAGGGAGGCAAGAGGAATGAAAGAAGGATGGATAGAAGGAAGTGAAGGATGGGGAGGCAGAGAAGGAAGGAGGGAGGGGAGGAAAGAAGAAGGAAGTAGAGAGGAAGAAGGAAGAGGGAGGGCAATGTGGGCTTTTGATCCTGTTACTTAGGGGTTATGTTCTATGTTTAAATAAATATTTTCTGAAAACTAAACTTGAAAGCGTTAAGAATTTTAACAAAATAATCATACAGAACTAACAAAGAAGGTATATTCATCATCGAGCATCCATAGTTTGAAATATCATATTATAATAGAAAAAAACCAATATGACCATGTTTTAAGAAAGTAATATGTGATCTAAAAATTCCAAAAACAGAACATAAACTATAGGATATATTTTATACTATGTATAGGGTGTAAAACCAAGTCACTCATGAGACAATGTATCCACATATACACACAACATAAAGCTATGTACAAATATTATATGGGTATAAATCAAAATCTTAGCAATACTTGTTTCTACTGTGGATCATGAATTTTTTTAATATTTAGTATATATACTCATCAGTGCAGAGGCAAACATTTTTATTTTATAAATTATATGTAGGCTGCATTTTATGCTCTCATGCTTTGGTATAGCATGGAAAACATGACTCTGGAGACTTGCAGCAGCAAAATCAAGTCTTAAATCTCTGAAGATTTCATTTGCAATAATTTGTTTATTAATTCATTGTTGTTTTTTCCTGGATATAAGATGGTAGAAAGGTAGCATGGCCAGAATATAATGTAAGAGTATCTGTATCTTTTACTTTCCCAGAAAACGCAGAGGAAAAAAAGTTTTCACCGTATCTTAAAAGACTAAAATAGTTTTAATTATTTAGATAAAGTTAAATATACCTCTTCTTCTCAAAGGAGAGACCCTAAAGTGAATTCTGTTCCCTATGGCATGAAAAAAAAATCCCATGCCACACTATGTTTTAAGCTATACATCATTGTGTATTTCCCAAGAGTAAACAAAGAGGAAGATAGTTCCGTGGAACTGCCATTCTAATTCAGATGCCTGTCAACATTCTAAGCATAATCAGACTGCTAACATAGCTTGCTTGCCCACCCATCCACATGCATATGTTATCAGTCTCCATTAAGACAATAGTCCTAGATCTCTCATTTTCATTAATACAGAATAATTCCCTCCATTTAGGTTGGGTTCTAAATATCTTATGTCCATATATTTTCTGAAGGATCTTTGTGTCTGAGAAATAGGCTATTACATAGAACCTTAGAGGGGATGAAGAGCCTTTTGTTACTTTCTCATACTAACAGGACTTTAGAATGTAAGTTCCACAAGACAAGGATTATTATGTTTGCTCACTGATCCATTTCAAGTGCCAGGAACTGGGCCTGTGCGTGACATGCTCTTGTTAAAGGAGGTGAGCAACCCAGTCTCTATAACTTAATTTGCATCTGAGGAAGAATGATAGCTTGCTTAGGGCATCCCCTGACTGGGTATAATGGCTGCCACTGAATCACTGAACACAGCTCTGCAGATTGCTCTGAAAAATGTGTTTCTTTCATAGAAGGCATCGTGACACTCTGTCTGCAGACTGTACAGGGAAGATGCTCTGATACTTTGAATGGCAAAACCTTTTGTTATGTTCACAGTTTCCAATTCCTTAGTGGAGCTGGTCTGAGATCACGCATGGAACTCATACAAAATCCATAAAGGGTTTTAAAATCTGAAGCAGTAAAGTCTTTTGGATCCCACAGGAGCCACTTGCTCAAGGTAACCCACATTTTTACTATCAGATACCACATCCCTTTCAGTCATTTCCTATTTCTGGGAAACTGAACTTTTTAAAATTTTTATCTATGTATGTATATGAGTGCACTGTCTATGCATATATCTGCACACCAGAAGAGGGCGTCAGATCTCATTAGAGATGTGTGTCAGCCACCATGTGGGTGCTGCGAATTGAACTCAGGATCTCTGGAAGAGCAGCCAGTATTCTAACCTCTGAGCCATCTGTGGACTTTTGGATGTTATCCAGAGCTAATCTAACTGGCCAATGAGGAGGTATCCATGCTTGTTGGTGAGCTTTATGACTATATGCAGTATTCAGCAGACAAAGAACTTCATTGGTCAGAAAGGTTACTTAAAAATAATAATAATAAAAAAAATACCTCTTGCTTGAAAATGGCGGTTATTAAAACAGACTATTATTTTGTTTAGATCTAACTATTTGGTTAATGCATGTGCAAGGTATTTCTTTCAAGCTGAGGACATAGCAGATTAATTCTGAAGATACCCCACTGCAGCACAATTTCAGAGACATTAAGACTTATAACACTGTGCCTCTATGACAGTGTGGGATATACTTTGGAGACCCCAGGTTGCTCAATGTTCACATGTTCAGTGTCTCACTACTGCTATATATCTTAGCACATTTAGAACATACATACTTTTCTTTTTTAAATTATATTGGGTCTGTTTACCATCTCCTTTAAGGATGGTCTTTATTATGTTATTTCACACATCTGAATGCCCAGCACCCTTATTCTTGAACTTTGGGGCCACTATCCCCTAAACTTAGGGTCATGTAAACATAAGCACTGTGATTCCCATGGTGACTAAGTGGCAGACAGGGAAGTAGCCTATGCAGCTTTCATATGCTGTCCCAAGCGGTGATCGATAACCTGAGCAGGACAGAATGGTACACAATTTTAAACTCATAAATAGAGTAAGTCTAAAATTTTTCATGAATACTTTTGGACCCATCAAAAGTGAAATCATATGTAATACTGAACTATTGCTCATTGTTTGGGCAAGGATTAACTAGCCACCTGTTAACTGGATACCTGTACACATACATGATGCCATGTCTTTGGATCCCTTCCTCAGCACAGGGATGAGGCAACATTCAAGACAAATGCATTGGTCTTGTTGGAGGAACTGGTTGTCTCGCCACTTCCCAACATCTGCTCCCAGAAAGTGTCCCGATCCAGAAACGTCACCTAGATCACAGACTCTAATGTCAGGACATCAGGGGACATCACAGCTGACACCTGGCACTGGCACCATCTGGGGATCTTTCTCTTCTGTCAGCTCTCCACTCTACCCAACCCACACCCCATACTTAGAAGTAGGGAATAATCTACTTATCCTACAGCATCAGCTATTCAACTGGAGAACCAGCTTCTTGGATCATTTCTTACAGCCCATGAATATTTATAGAGGAATCAGAGATGAGAATAGTGATCAGGGATAGAAGCATGGCTGGGATGAAGTACCACGACTAAATCTGGAGAAAAAAAAGCAGCCTCACAGCCTGGGGGCAGAAAAAGAAGAGGGTTTGGAAGTTCTGATGGGAAGGAGCCAGGCCTTGGTCTCTGAGCAGAACTCTCATATCCACACCTGCTTTTCTCCACCCACGCCACCTCCCTTCCACAGAAGGGAGTTCCTAGTATCTCTGTGTAACTACAATATTGAGATTCCTCACCCCAATACTGTGCTTTTCAAGTTCTTAATATAGACTCTTTCTATTAGAAGTGTAATACCAACCACGTGAATAGTACTTATATCTACAAATAATCTGAAGGTGAAGTACTCCTTCTTAACTGCTATTTGGATAGGAACAAACTTGTAAGTTGACACCATTCCTATTTAACTCTATAAACCTTCAGAGCAACTCTAGAAGCTCAAGAGATCACATGTGGACACAGATAAGCTGCTACTCTCCAAGACGTGGCAGGTCTGTCCCAGCATTTACTCCAAGAGCAGCCAGAGTGTTAGATGATGAGATTCCCTGGCCTCAAAGAAAGTGAAGCTCCAGATTCCCATAACTACCTTTCAAATTGAGAAGGTTGGTGGACAGAGGGAGAGTATCCATAGAAAGGATATTTTAGCTCTGCAAGTCTCTTCTGACAAATATTGGAAAAATCATTAAGTTAGTTCATTCCCCCAGAGGACTCACACAAAGCATACATTATCAAGTACATCACCCACTGTCAATAATTTCAGGACAGCTTCATCAACACACATCATTACTGCTGCATCATACTAATGACAGAGGCTGAGTACATAAGAACAAAAATCACTTCTTGTGATGAGGCTGCGTGTGAGGAGGACAACCAGAGAATCAGTGAGAGAACAGTTAGTTCACATCTTCCCGGTGTGCACCCCCACCAAGAGCACACACCTTCTGTCATTGTGTTCTCAGGTTGTTCCCCCAACCCACAGATGGAAACCTATATACTGTTCATGTCTAATATGCAAATTAAATCTGGGAAATTGGGATTAAAGACTCAGTGGCTCTCAGTATTTGTTGGACGTTAGAATCTGCTGAGAGGCTTGAACACCACTATTCTCTGGCCTCGGTAGACTAACTGGATAGAAATCCCTTTGGCTGAGAATAGATCATAGAACGCTTCAGAGATTTGCAGGTGCCTCTCAGGTGACAACAGTCACAATGGGGTAAAGGGGCGGCGGGGGGGGGGGGCAATCTATGGCATGGGCTCACTTTCACAGCAGCCTTCCCAAGCATGTCACATTAGCTCATTTGCATCGCATCTGGCATCATACTCTACACCAGGCAGGTAGCACACACCTGTGAACTTCAATGCCAGAATGGAGATATTTTGACCCAATTTCCCAGAAATAGTTTTACTAAATGTCTATGTGTTTTCTAAGAAGGAAATCATAAAGTCAATGAAAAAAATATAATTTTTGAAATTAAAATCACTCAAAATTCAAATTCACAACCATAGATAGGCTGATTTTATAATGGCTTTTTTCCAATTGAATCACTTCCTGTGTGGTTTCTGCATCCATGTGAAGATAAGTTTGTAGCCATGGTGGAATCCAAACCGCCTCACTGTTCATATGTTTCACTTAGTTTCCCATTGCTATCTGTCCTGAACGGGGTGGAGCTAGCAAAGGTCAGCACTGACTGAAGGGAAGTGCCCATGGAGCTGGCCATTGTTTGGTTGACCATCTAGAGACCTAAGACTCTTCCGAAGCCGAACAAGATGCTTGACAGAATAATAAGGAGGTTATGTGAGAGCCCAAGAAACGGCTTACGAAGGAAAGCCTCACAGCCTAGAGATCTAAAGCTACTTAAGACGGAAGAAGAGATGCTGAAGTATGACTTAATAATACTTGAGATACACTGGAGATGAAGGAATTCAGTCTGTTGACCATCTATTTCCAAAGCAGCTAGGAGGAGGGAAGCAGAGTGCACTAGGAACAGCAGGTCTTTATAAAATGACCCCTGATGCATGTTTATTGTAGTTGGCAACTGAAGGAGGGTGGACTTCAGCGCCATTATTTCCAGTGGGATGGGGGAAGACCATCAAAGCAAATAGGCTGTGAGACTCAAAGTGGAGTCTCTCTGAAAACAAATAGATAAAATGGGATTTTGTGAACTTGTTCCCTCTCTGGATGTGGTACAAACACTTTGAAAAGCAAGATTATTAAATACTGAATGTCAGGATTCATGAAATGTGTGAATTAACTTCCCCCTTCATGTTAAAAAAAGTATGCCATAAAATGCCTTTATACTTAAAATTAGCATCCCTTCCATCCCAATACTCTGTATGGATTATATTTACTAATTGAAAGTGAGAAGTCCAGACATTCAGATCTCAGTTACTGTACTTACTGGCTAAAGCAAAATGAAAAGGCTAATTATTAGCAGCTTATATTAATCAAAGTATAATCATGAGAAGAACTGATGAATAAGCTTCAGTTTGTGCCCACTTCTTGGGAAAAAGTTCTCAACAGGTAGCAATCTGGTGGCAATCAATCCTACAGATAACTGTGACTGTCATCTTCACTGCACCCCCTAATTTCCCAGTATTGAGGCCTTTCCTCAAAACTCCTAGATCTTGCCTGTAGCTACTGCTAGCTAACAACAAGAACAGCAGCCTGCAGGGGAACTGGAAGATATACTAGGACACCCTTAATCACCCCCTTGTGACTCTTAATACAGCAAAAATGCTCTTGAAAAACTTAGGTAAATGTATAAAGCCTGTGAATTTCCAGGCACTCAATAGACAAGTGGAAATCACTCAGCATGAAATCCATCCGGGGAAGCAGCTTCATTGAAGGCTATCTGAAAGAAAGAAAAGAAAGAAAGAAAGAAAGAAAGAAAGAAAGAAAGAAAGAAAGAGAGAGAGAGAGAGAGAGAGAGAGAAGAAAGAAAGAAAGAAAGAAAGAAAGAAAGAAAGAGAGAGAGAGAGAGAGAGAGAGAAAGAAAGAAAGAAAGAAAGAAAGAAAGAAAGAACGAAAGAAAGGAAGTAAGAAAGTAAGAAAGAAGGGAGGGAGGGAGGGAGGGAGGGAGGGAGGAAGGAAGGAAGGAAGGAAGGAAGGAAGGAAGGAAGGAAGGAAGGAAGGAAGGAAGGAAGGAAGGAAGGAAAGTTAATTTTCTTGAGTCAGCTTGCTGTTGACTCGGTAAAAACTAGTGTTTCCTACTGTACTCTGAACACAAAGCTAAACCAGAGGTTCAGCTTTTCTCCCCCAGGACACAGTGAACCATTGTATTTCTGATGAGTAGTATGAGAAGGGAGGAGATCTGAATGTCAAGGAGGATATGCCTGCTATGGCTGTCAGGAAACCAATGCGCTATAGGCTCAGGAGAGGAAAGACAGGGTCCTCAGAATCAACAGAGTTTTGGCAGCCGAAGAACAGTTCAGAGCAGGTATAGGGTTCAGAAACATAGTTCAGAAACTCCTATGGGGAAGCCTGCGTCTTCTCTTGCAGAGCTTGGAACAGAAAAGCTAACACCCTCAGTGAGCGGCTGCTGAGGAAGACAGGTAAGAGAGACCCACTTCTAAGGAAGTCCTGGAGCCTAGAGGGCAGTCTGTTGAAGTGAAGTACAGAACTTTACCTCACTTGCTGGCCAGTAATATAACCACAAAGTGGCCCAGCTTAGAGGCAGAGATACCATTGAGTATATTCCTAGGCTGTTTCTGTGACCCTAAAGAGAGAGGAGGAACCTCATACACTGTTTGGACTTTTTACCCATCTTCATGGTCAGAGAAAATTTAAATCTGTTTCTAAATATAAAACAATACAATGTTTACTTCATTCAAGCAACATACCTGTTAGTTATGCTTATAGAACCAAGAGGAAACATGATATTTTAAAGATGGTGCTCAAGATCTGTATTTAAAGAAATAAGAATGCCTAGGATGCTGACTTCTCATTATTTCAGGCATAATGCCTACTTTATGAGAGACTTCTAGATTTCACAGACTATACACGGTCTAGGCTTTTACCATTGCTGGGAGAATAACAGTTGCTGACAATTTAATCTGAACAGCCATGTATTCATTCTATGTGGGCATCCTAAGACCAAGTATATTTCCTGCTAACAGTTTTGGGGTAAGTACATTAACTGGTCACCATACTGTTCTGCTGTAGGTCACTTTAAGTTAAGGAACTCTTTCTGCAATAGAGGACCAGTCATATCCAAAAGGCTGCTTAAGTCCTTTACTGTCTTGAAGCTCTCTTGATCTCCCAAAGGGAAATGTTGAGTTCAGGGCAGTTAAAAAGATTTGTGAGCTATCATGTAAGATGACAGTTGTATGGTTGTCAACATAAACAGGAATCTCTCATTTCCAACAAGATCCTCACTTTAGCAGGTCTTAAATGAGAGGCAATTAAACTCTTTAGCCTTCAGGGCATACAATAGCTAAGTAAGGGCAGCAAAGCTTCAACCCACTCTGAATTTCTATCTTCTACAGTGACAACCCTGGGGCTTAAAGTCCAGTCACCTGCCTATGCGACAATGGGCCTAGAGGTCACAAGCTGCCTGTATCACTTCCTGCTGACATCACTGGAGCCATCTTTGAGAGCAAACTCTTCCTGAACACAAACATAGAGTGATGAGTTGTCAATGTCAACACTGAGATGGACAGCCTTTCTTTATCATTCTAACTCATAAAACTTGGTTTTGTTTGCTTCTTGGTCCCTCAGTTCACTCTGAACCAGAGGCAACGTGAGTAACTTTCAAAAAAGGGATTATTTGTATAGGAGATGTTTAAATTCTGAGTTTGGTCTTGTAGGGAGGTAGTGGGATGAGGATAGTAGTTGTAGTGTTAAAATCATTAACTCTGGCCAGTCCTTCGTCTTGTATCTTTAGTCAAAATTCAAGAATCAGGAAAACTTGACCCCTAATCATTGTTCCAAACCCACTGTGTTCCAGAGGACAAAAGTCATGACCAAAAGTCCTCAAAGCATCTCATTCACAGGTCTGGCACAACTAAGCCCTAGTGACCAGAGAGTAGTCCAGGAACTGAGTGGTGTGATTCTGTCTCTCCAGACAATGTCCTGAAGGGATAATCATAAAAGAAGAGTTTTTCTGCTGCCAGCCACCTGCACCTCCTGGACAGATGATTCCAACCCTCTAAGCTTCAGGTCCCAGAAAAGGAAAATGAGATGATTTGCAATTCCACAAAGCTATTTCTTATATTTGTGTACAGCTATGAAAACAAGTATCGAGATAGATTATGCCAAGCAATCCAAGTAACCTGAATCAGAGGAGAGAACCGCATGGGATATAAAATCTTATATGCAAATAGGAGGTGTGGATAGAACCCAGGGTGCATACATTATTCAACATTTGAATTTATGTAACTTTCAAACAGACCTAGAATACCCTGATCTTTATTCATTCCACAGAGAACTCAAATAAGCAAGTTTGTGTCTCGCACAGAAATTCATGAAAGATTCCTGAAGCGCCAGTGCCTTTTCCCCGGGGAACAGAGACAAAGAGGAATATACAGTGAATGCACACACAGAAGCTGAGTGGCAGAGGCCATCACTGATTTGTCCCCATTCCCATCTTGCTCATTGACCCTACACACGAAAAATGATCCATTTCAAGAGTATAAATGTCTGTTCTTGTGTCTGTGTAGTTACTAATCACCTAGTAAGAGCCCTAGAGTTTGAACTGCTATGCTCAGGAAGCAGGCCCAAATCTCAAGTCATTTCAAGAAGCATTACTTACCACCAGAGAATAGAGCAAAGTTCTGGAACCCATAACCCTCCAGGCTTTTGCATTCCATTCTGACTATGCACAAGGCAAATTTCCCAGTTGAAGTTCTCCGCTTCTTGTTCAGTTAGATGGTCGTAACACTAATACATTACTATGCTTAATGCACGACAAAACACAAAAGATTAAATGAAACAATGAGTGTGATGCTTCTGATATAATAGCTATACAATTACCAGCGTTGGTTACCAATTGTGTTATTATTAAGCTAGAGTCGTCTACTCAGCTTCACATAGTTTAACCATATCTATGAATGTTTTTTTCAAATGTTAGTTTTTATCTCATTGCAGAGTAATGAGCAGACTTTTTGAAGCCTAATGTTTGGAAATGAATATAGGGTAATTTTTGCTGGTATATACACAGTCATTTCTCATTATCTCTGGTAGTTTTTAAATTGTGGCCCGAAACACGGAACAGTGAGTGGTGAGCAACTGCCATCTTAGAGGAAAGCTAGGTTCCTATGAGCTTCTGGTCACGCTGTGACCAATGGATCAACACATAATGTTGCTGTGCATTTGTTTATGTACATTATTTAATGCATACAGTGAGTCCATG
Organism: Phyllotis vaccarum; assembly: GCA_033318265.1. Taxonomy (NCBI): domain Eukaryota; kingdom Metazoa; phylum Chordata; class Mammalia; order Rodentia; family Cricetidae; genus Phyllotis; species Phyllotis vaccarum. The sequence goes on along the minus strand of JARWLC010000002.1, from coordinate 136,286,463 downwards.
GCCAGCTGTGTTCTAAATAAAGATCAAAAGAACCTGAACTATTGTATGTTTTTTTCCCATAAGGTCATCTCCAGGTGCTTGTCTTAGGAACACTAAACAGCACCTCAGTACAACCATGGGGGAAATTATAAATGGCAAAGTCACCATGAAAAAACATAGTCAAAATAGAAACCAAATTCAATAGAAATCAAAAATGGGACTCTGCTAAAAAATATGAGAGTGGACACCAGAAGACTAGAACATTGCCTAGTTCAGCCTCAGTGACTTTTCATGGGGTGACTCAGATTTCCTACAGTTCTGTACATGTGTAGGAACAACTACAAGGCACTCTGGAAGCTGATGAATTTCAGTGAATCCTTATTCACCAATGGTAAGGGTCAGCTTGCATGCCGATATATGCTATGCGTATTTATACAGGACAATCTATTCGCTCTGTATGTACCATGACATGGACACTACCAGACTTTTATAAATGTCTCTCCTGCCTCATAGTATAATTCATTTGAGGACTTGTGTGCAAACAAAACTCATGAAATCTTGCATAGGTGACCTAAAAATTAAAACTGGGTCTGCCTTCAGAGGCTAGGATTTGTGTTTGTATCTTGGATTGCAATGAATACCATCTACTTATAAGGAAAGGCCATTTGTAAACTCAGGAGAGTGAGTAAGCCCACCACTGTTTCTGAACTTTAACCTAAACTATATAACTGGAAATGAAGCCATCAATATTTAAACACCTATCATTATTATTCTAATGTTTGCACCCAATTTTACACATCCAACAGATATTCACTCAATGTGCCAAAGACTATGGCAAGCAATGCAGCAAGGCTGAGGGGTTAGCACCATGGTCCTGCTAAGCATGTAGGAATTCTCTACAGGCATTTCCCAGAATGTTAAAACAGGCACTACAGAAACACCAAAAATGAAGGAAAGGTTATTGCAAGCTTTAGTATCATTACTGCCAGGATAACGATGTTTGGGAGTTATAGGAAACGCTGGGCTCAAGGGCTACCTTTTTTGTGATAGACGCATTAATAAAAGCTTCCAGGTGAAACAGGACCCTGAAGGGACAATACATCTGCAGGATAGATTAGGCTCTCTGGTAATAGCAGTGCTCAACTCCAAAGTAGCACACTAATGGCTTGATTTTTGTTCTTGCAAAGTCCCATGTCTTCCATTTATGGCTTAACGTGAAACCTATAGTATACCTATTCACAACTGGCTTAATGTCTAGGGTAAGAGATGAGTAGATTTCACATAAGCAACATGTTTTCCATGAGCACTAATGAGCCCTGTAATACAAGGCCTTACTCCACCTAACCATTCAGATTAGGTATCCACAAGCTAAACTTTCTAATTCAGTTTATGCAGAACATGGAAAATATCTGTGAAGATAGACGCCTTGCTAGGTTTCAGATTTCCTCTCTCATTCTTATTTCTTCCAAAACTTTTGGTTTTACTTTATTTTTGTTTTAGGTTATTGTTGTTTCATTTTGTTTGTTTGTTTGACAGAGTTTCTCAGTGTAGCCCTGGCTGTCATGGAATAAACTAGCATCAAACTCACAGATCCACCTCCTGACTACTGGAATTAAAGGCATGTGTGTAGTGGGACTAAGTTCTGTTCCATTGTAAATAACTGTCCCGCCTATTGGTTTAATAAAAAATGCTGACAGGCTGAAGGAAGACAGGAAATGTAGGTGGGGATACCCAACTAAGAAAACTCTGGGAACAGGAAAAACAAAGCAGACATGCCAGAGGAGCCAGAAAGACACCACAGAAATAGCACAATGAGACACCAGCAGATGCAGAGGAAAGTAGTTGAAATGCTGCTCTGAGAAAAGGTACCGAGTCACATGGCTGAACAGGATAAGAATCATGGGTTAGTCTAAGAGTAAAGAGTTATCAAGTTATATGCCTGAGCCCTAGGCTGATTGGCATAAAATCAATGTAAGTAATTGGTGTGTTTCTATGGGACTGTGGGTCTGTGGGTCAGAACCTCAGGGTTAGGTTGGAAAGGCCCAGGCCAGAAACTTACTACTACACATGTGCTACCACCACCAGACTTTTACTTCTTGAATTTTATAATGTAATTACATTATTCACCAATTTACTTTTCTCCCTCCAACCCTTCCTAAGTATCCCTTGTTGATCTCTCTAAAATTCATGAACTCTTTTATTTGAATTGTTGATGTGTGTGTATGTGTGTGTGCATGCATGCACACTCATTCGTTCATATTTAGATGAATATATAGATAGATATAGATATATAGATGAAATGGGTATAGATAGAGATATATGCTACCACTGAGCTGCATCTTCATACTATGCTTAGCTATTTTGACTCATCTTCCCTGCCAGGTTTTTGTGACTCTGCACACCAGCCTGGATGTGTCATCATGAAGGAACTAAACACCAAGTTCTATTTTTCTATCATTCTCTATCATGAAAATTATGTCAGTCAAGTTGGCATCTGGGAATGTGCCAGAGTAAAGAATAACTATGGGGATATGGTTCCTTTATGGTGTGAGTTTATAGACAAAACTGGCAAAGTAAATTAACCCAGTGGATCTGCCTTGGATGGCAAACAATAGAACAGCTCATTTGCAAAATTCAATGTCCCAGAGAAAAGTTCAGAACAGAGTAAGTAAAAATTACTACATTTCTGCAATGGACTGAACCATTTATGGTGCTCTAATAATGTGACAGAGTGTTCTCTGATTATGATAATCAGTTCATATAATCATCATGACAAAGAAAAGAAAGCCAGTCCTCTCTTAATAAATACTGGGACTAAGTGATGGCTTATACAAAGCCCACAATGTATTCTCTGAGATTTCTAGAACCCAGGAGGTATCCCAAAGATGAATGAGTCCTCTACGGGACTTAGGGGAGATTAGATATGCAACAGGAAGTGTGAAGAACATCTTAGATTGGAATTGCTACAGGAAAGGCACATTTGGGAGTGGGGATTCAGAAGCTGTCCATAACATTTGTGCCTGTGACAGATTGTCTCGTATTTTGTGGCTTCAATAACACAGATTTGTAATTTTACCTCTCTGTAGGTCAGGATATTGTCATACCTACATCCTTCAGGAAACTCTAGAAAAGAGCTCTTACCTTGCCCAGCTCCACCAGCACCTGAATGGTGAATCCTCTCCACTTCATCATTCTGACTGGCCTTTGCCTCCCTCTTTCACATTGGTGGTTATGTTGAGTCAACTAGGATACCATAGAATAATCTATTTTCAAAGTTGATGAACTAACCATTGTAATTCCACCTTGGTTTGTCACATAACCTGTCTGTGCATAATCTGGGGAACATCTTTAGAGAATATTATTTCACCCTGAGCACCCTGAGATCATGTTCTCGGGGCTCCACCAATATCAGACCTGATGCCACTTGGCAATCATGTTGGACAATGGGACCAATGTAGCAGGGAAGATTGTCTATACAGGAGCCCAGCAGGAGGCCATCATGGTTCTTACCACCTAGAGGATGTCTCTGGACTCTTTGGTACTTACCTGTAGCACAGGAAGGAGAGGAGTTGTTCCTGGGTAACCCCTGGTCTTCCAGCTTTTTAATCACTGTTTTTACTGTGGTCACAGACTTTCTATACTCCTGAGACACATACCCTCTTTGAAGCCCTAATACTGGTATCTGACCCCTTGTTTTATGCCAAGTTTCTGTCTTGAAGACTACTCTCTATTGCTTTCACTGGCTGGTCTATGATTTTAGTGCTTGGTTGGTGCCTGAGTGTCCCTCCTTCTAAAGGGCTTACTTCCTTCCCAGACCTTGGTTGTCATTATGACTCCATGTCCTTCCCCATCCTTAAATTCCCAAATTCCCTTTCATACCCACCAGAAATGCCTCTCCATTTCCAGGAACTCCAAGTGCCAGGCCCTGCCTCAGCCTACAAAAAAACACCTCAGAAAGTCATGTCCTCAGAGATTTAATGCAATAGCTTGTTGTGTTCTAGACAAGGCAGCAGATCAACAAATGAGAGGCTCTGATGGTGGAAGGGGACCAAGAACCCTGCAAGAACAGTGAGATATATGCAAATATATGGAAATATATGCAGAGCATTAGAACAAAAAGCAGAGAAGACTGAAGCCAGGAGGGAGGGAATGTGCCTACCAGAATATCTAAAATGGATTCCGGCAGCACTAAGACCGAGTTCCAGTCCCTTGGCCCCTAAATGGGTGTTCTCTTTGGCCATCTGCTCTGTGGCTGCAGCCAGACCTGCAGGTGGCAGCAGGCAGAAAATCTCAGGTTTAGGGGGCCATGAAAAGTCATCTAAGCTAAGCACTAACTGTTGCTGGAACCCCACTGGAAAAGTCCCAAGAAGCAGCCCGCAGACTCTGCATCAAGAGCTCCCACATTCTTCCTCTGCCTGTGAGCATCTCAGATATCGACAGACAGACTCCTTGTCTCTAGCTCCCACCTAACTCTCTGCTTCTCTGCCCACTCACTGGTTATATCTGCTGCTTTCAGGCACATGCACAAACACACATATGCACACAAAACACATGCTCTGCAATTATAGATCTTTCCTATAAAAGCTCTTAAAAGACTTCCCCCAAAGTGATGTATTTTATGGACTTAACAGTCCCAATTCCTCTATTTATTCTCCAAGAAGAGAATTTTCAGGGTATTCTTTCTTACTATTTGGATCCTAAATCCTCCAAAGGCCCATGTCCCTGGCACTTGTGAGAAGTGGTATAAGCTAGTGAGAAGTCTTCAGGTTATTGGGCATGTACCTTTGGATGACATAATAGGATTTAGACTCTTTTTTCTTCATGCCAAGAGAAGGACACTCTGTCCCACCTATCATACACTTTCACAGTGATTTCTTACCTCCCTAGTGGAGGCCTAAAAGCAAATGTGAATTTCAAGTCATGGGCTGAAATCCTAACTTAGGGGTCCAAACACTTGGAGCCCCTCCTCACCCCTGCAAACACTGTGCAATTCAGACTCAGAGACTGCCATTAGAGCTGCAAGAGACTAAATTCACTCTGAATTTAGAATTCAATAACAGCCACTCAGGATTGTTCCTATCCTTTGGGACTCCACTCTAAGACAAATCTCAGGATGCTGGTTACACTGTGAATATACCCTATCTCCTTCCCTGTCCCAGCCTCCCAGGGCTCTGCCACAACACATCAATCAAATCAGTGAACCTCTCAATCTCACCCTGCAGTGACTCCACAGCACCAAGCAGTGCTCAGCAAGAATCTAGCCGGAAAAAAGAAAGCCCAATGGGTAAATTGTGATTTGTGAATTACCTGTTCATTCAAATCTTGCATTTCCCCATAAGATTCTCTTTCTATTGAGAATGAGGGAGAGTTAGGGGAAAAAAAAATTTTAAAAATCTTTTTTTCTTTTTTCTTTTTTTTTATTTTTTAAGTCATCATTGTTTTTACTTAAAATTGGTCTGCATGTCTTTTTTCCCCCAATTTGTAAATTAGAATGCCATTGTCCTGTTGCTATAGTGACAGCTGACACAGCCTTCTTCTGCTCTCTGGCCTCTCTTTGCATAACCCAGTTTCTCTGGTCTCACAGCAAATGACAAGATCTGGCAGCATCCATCTCTCTTCCCATCTGGGCATGATCTGCACCCCAAATTCTTTGAAGCCTCTCGCCTCACGGTCACATATCTCTTCCCATGCTTTTTTCTTCACAGCTGTGCTCAGACCAGAGATTCCAATACACAAACCAAGAAGATGTAGAACTGGTTTGTCTTCCAGTGACCCAGTGAGATAACCAAGCATGTCGGAAGTTCTAGTAAAGATGTCCTTAAGCAGAAATAGCAACTCAAAGGGCAGTGGGTCCTGTAGAGTACTCAGTTGATGTGTGATCCAGGTACAGATAGAGGTGGAAGAAATGGTGATTGGTGGGGTCCTGACTGCACATCTCTATCAGATGAAGTAGTACAGAGAAGCAATGAGTGCTACTCCAATGATGTCTACCCGGAAATCACTGGGGCTTGAGAGGCTATTATTCATGACATGGCAGCCAAAGAGGCATTCATTACCTGAGCAGGGAATTGCTTCTCTCTGGCATCATGATTCAGTTGACTGGGTTTAACATGTCAGTTTTCCCCTTTGTTTTCATTACAGATATAATTTCTAACAGCCCCCAGATTAGGCTGTACTAGCCCATGTGTTCATGTGCACGGGAAACCTCTGGACTGAGACCTCTCTAAACTGCTGGGAAAGGCCGTGGCCTACAAGGGAAGGCAATGTTATGCCAGATGAGGAAGACACAGCAACTCCAGATGTCCTGCCTTGGGTCTTCTCCTGCTTCTAGGTTCTTGTCCTCAGTAACTGGGTTTGTTCTTTGGGCCATATATCAAGGACATCCTCCTCCAGCCTTACACCTGTTCCTTAACTCTTGCTCACCTGTGACCCTCCTCTTTCCTTATGCTTCTCTAACATATTAAATCCTGACGTAGTTTCCCCTCCCTCCACCGCCTCCCTAGTCTCTCTTCCTCATACCCCTCTCCCCCAGGTTCACAACTCCTCTGTCTCCCCTCAGAAAAGAGCGGGCCTCCCAGGGACATCAGCCAAATAGAGCATAATATGCTACAACAGGCATAGCCCATCACATCAAAGCTTTAAGGTAACCCAAGTAGGCAAAAGAGTCAATAACTGCCCCTTTCCCTTTGTTAGGAATCCCACAAGAACGTCAAGCTACCCACTCATAACATACCTATGGAGGATCTAGGTCAAGCCCCTGCAGGATCCCTGATTTCTGTGAGCTCTCATGAATCCCAGTCCATTGATTCTGTGGGCTTATATCCCTGATCCTCTGGTTCCTTCCATCCTTCCTCCCCTTCCTCTTCAGGACTCCTCAAGCTCTGCCTAATGTTTGGCTGTGGGACTCTGCATCTGAAGTCTCTCTGGTCTCTTTGATGAGGATTCTGTAGGCTCTGGCTCCACTTGTTCTGCAGGCAGAACAAGCTCTAGGTCTTGTAGTTCAAAGTTTTGTGGCTGGGTTGGTCCTAATCCCTCTTGATGAGGCATCTCTTGGTTATAAATGATGGCTGGCTCAGGCTTTCTGTCCCCTGTTGGTGGGAATCTTTGCTAGGGTTACTGAAGTAGATTCCATGGAGTTTCCATTGCATGGATTTCTATCTCACTCCTGAAATGTCCAATTCCAGTCATTTTTTTTTCTAATATTTTCCCTCCCACACCCAATTGGTCCCTGTTTCCACCCCTACCTTTCCCCAGTTCATCTGAAAAATATAATTTATTTACCATTTCCCTTGCAGCTCACCTTAAGCCCTCGTTGTTACTTAGCCTCTCTGGGTCTGTGAACTGTTGTATGATTATCTTTTACTTTACAGCTAATTTCCACTTACAAGTGAGTATTAGTATAATGGGTGCACTGGGTGGTTTTGTGTGTCAACTTGACATATACTAAAGTCATCAGAGGAAGGAGCCTCAGCTGAAGAAATACGTCCTTGAGACAAGGCATTTTCTCATTTAGTGACCAACGGGAAAAGGGCTCAGCTCATGGTGGGTTGCGCCATCCTTGGGAAGGTAGTCCTGCGTTCTCTTAGAAAGCAGGCTGAGAAAGCCAGGGAATGCAAACCAGTAAGCAGCACCTGTCCATGGCCTCTGCATCAGCTCCTGCCTCTGGGCTTCTGCTGTGCTTGAGTTCTTGTCCTGGCTGCCTTCAGCGATGAGCAGCAAATGCTGAAGTGTGAGCCTAATAAACCCTTTCCTCTACAACTTGCTCTTTGGTGCTTTATCACAGCAATAAAAACTCTAACCAAGACAATGGGAATTTCGTTCTTATTTTCCCTAAACCCCAGAAGTGCACCCAAAGACCTGCTGTTAACTATACGGGTGTCCTGCTTAATCACTCAAGTATTCTGCAGCTGCACAAGCATGCTATCCTTTGTCCCACCCATGTTCTAACCGTTAGCCCAGGCCACATCTCCCACTGCCTATTTCTGTATGTTTTTGTGCCTAATGGCTAACACCAGCCCAAGCATGAGAATAGGTCTAGCTCCTTGGAACTCCAATGTTGCCAGTCGTTTGTTACCTTAAAAATGATTTCTTCTCAAAACAGATGGATAAGAGGGCATGCTAAAGAAGAAAAACATGAAATGGATGAGAAAAAGTCTAAGATGCGAGAATGAGATGCCGGATTCCCAATGGAAGCTTCACGATGATAGTGTAATCTATCCTTTCCAAGTCTCATTCTGCTCCGGCCCAACAGGTTCCTTGTTTCCGGTAACCTCACTGCCTAAGTTACCACTGTGGATAGAGCAGAAGCCAACTCACCAAATAAGGTGATCTGAATTCTCTCTGTCTCAGTCACTCTGTCTCTGTTTCTCTCTCTCTCTCTCTCTCTCTCTCTCTCTCTCTCTCTCTCTCTCTCTCTCTGTGTGTGTGTGTGTGTGTGTGTGTGTATGCACATGCACATGTGTTTATTCTCTAACTGTTTGAGCGTACTTGTTTGCAGGGAGGCATGCTTGACATAGTGTATGTGCAGAGGTGAAAGTTCTCTCCTTCCACCAGAGAAGTCCAGAAACTTGAAATCAAACTCAGTTTCCCCAGCTTGTTAGTGAGGTTAGCCTCTAGACTGTAATGCCAACCCTTGCCTTTGGAATATACTGAGAGTTGACATGTCACTCTGGAGTCTTATGTCCTAGTACTGGGACTGCTTAAGTTCAAAACACGACCTGACCCTTGGTTTCCTTGAAAATGGATACAAAATCACAATGAACTGTTTTTGGCATGTGATAGTTTTGATGCAGAAATAATCATTTTCTCAGTTGCTAACCATGCAATAAACAAGGATACAGTCCCTCTCAACACACTGCTACTTACTTAACATCACTTTTCTGCTGAAGCAAAGAGAAGACTAAGCTACTCATTCACGGAAAGAACAGATAAAAACTGTCCAGTGACTGTTTCTTTGCAGTGTCTATTTGAAGAGACTTGACAATGTATAGGTCACAAGGTCAGTGCCCCAACCTTTCAGAGAACAAGTATTTCAATAGGGCACTGCTTGATCAATGCCACATCACGTTGAGGCTCCAAAAGAAGCTGTATTTGTTCCTAAACAAAACTATTCTACACATGAATGTCACGTCCACCTCCAAGAAAATAATGCTTTACTCAAACTAAGCTGGAAAATGGAGTGATAAGATGTCTTGCTATTTGCTAAGCAAAAGAGGAGAGTTGCATAGGAAAAACTCCAGGGAAGCAAAAGCCAAGCATTGTTTCAGACACGCTCTCATTTCCAAAATACCATTTAAAAATAATTACACCCACGATTTATGCACGATTCATTAGACAGCAAGATAAAATGCACTACTAAATTTTAATTGCACTGCAAGGGTAGACATAATGAAAAATATCCCCTAACTTCTTGGGATTATAACCTAGTGCAATAACATCTTCATCATGATATAAATCTTGTCCAAATAGTTTTAGCGTTGCTAAATTATTTTTTAAAAATTTAGGTTCACAATTTGATAAACCTCTGAAGACGTTCTTTAGTTAAACATTTAGAAGTCAAGTAATCTGCTATCATTATTTGTTACTAATGAAAGTTAATAGGTTTGAATCATAGCTTCCCTAGTAGTGATGGCAATAACGTCATAAACACTCATCTCCAAACTACAGTGACTGTATAGACTACAGGTTCCATCTCTGTCTCCCCTATGCCAGACTAGGAACACATGATGTAATAATGCCCTGATGTGTGTAAGCACAATGTAAAGGATGGTACTGGCTGTGAATACACACTGGCAGGAACCTTCCTCCTACGCAGTATGCCCATCCATACTCATGCGGAGTCCAGGCTGAACCTAGGCGGGTACCACAGATGTGTATCTTACATGGCATCTAAAAGATGTGACAAATGTCCTGGAGGACACAGATAGTAGATCAAAAGGAAGAGAAAACTGCTGAAATCACACTCAGTGGTCTGGTGTGCCCCAGCTCCCCATCCCCCACCCTGTGTGCTTTGAATGGCACCTGCCATGAGACCCACAAAGCTTGCAGCTTCTGAAGAGAAGGTGACTCCTGTGACAGATCCAGTGCATGGCTCTCAGTGCCTGCTGGGATCATTTGCTCCAACACATACCTGTGGTTTTCAATGGAGGTTTCTCTCCTAGCAACAGTTTTAACCTTTTGGCGTGGATTTTGCCTTGGTAATGTGAGTCGGCCACCACGGCTGAGGTAAAGGACATGTTACAGAGTGTACAGCACTTATTTTTATCCACCATGTCAGCATCGCTTCCCTGCATGGGGAAAAGGAAAAAGACAGTGTCACAGAGGAACTCAAGTCCCATGTTATGAGATTTGTCATTTCCACGAGGTTTGTCTATTGCTGATCAGCTTAGTCTTTGTTCTACAATCCTTCCCTTCCTTGTTACCATCAGTTCAGCAAGTACATTTGTTTAGTGGCTGCATGTGCAAGACTGGGCTTATAGGAAACTGCAGATATGAGTTACCTAAAGGAAAATGGAGCCACAATTAGGAAAAAGCACAATGCCTGGCTCTGTGTGGAAAGCAGTTGGTAATTGCACACATTATACTCATTAAAGTAAGGAAAATATCAGAGTTCACATGGCCTGAATTATTTAGCAGAAATTATCATTTGGCATTCAGCTCTGCCTTTGCCAATTTTAGCCTCTCCAGGATACATGGCTCCAATGTTCAAGCTGTTTATATATATATAAAAGTTTCTCTGAGGATTTGACTATTTTTCATACTTAACTTGCACATCTATCATAGAACTATGATGACCACACCCCCTGAATCTTCTGGCAAGAATTTGTGTAATATTTTTCCCTTTTCTTCAGAAAAGGTGATTGGCTAAATGCTGCACTGATTGCTTAGTCCAGCTTAATTTTTATGCTTTTGTAAGATTTAATGAAAGTGAATTGTGAATCAGAAAAAAAGCAACTCCTTTGTTGGAGCATGTGACATAGCCATTATGTGTGCAGGTCATCAATTACCTCTACTCTCCCAGAAGATTAATCCTCTGCCTCCCCTCCTGCCTCGTTGGAAACTGATGGTAGAGCAGGCTTGAAGATAAGGACTCAAATCTGCTCCTTTAGTGGAACTGTAATAGCAAGGCACCTCATTGTTAAAGGACAGCCTCAGCTGAGTCTCTAGCCCCACAATAGTCCCTTCTCGGAGACCCAGAAAACCCAGAAATGAAATTTAAAATTGGATGGAAAAAGGAACAGGGTGGAGACAGTATGGAGGGGAGCAGAGAGTTATATAACTTTTACATAATAACAAAATGCCCATACTGCTGAAGAAGAGCCTTACACATACTATGTGGTAGTTAGCAAAGTAACTCTTTCCCTAAGGCATCACTATGTGAGAGCTTTGATAATTAGTTGTTGGTACTTAAACAACGTGTGTGTGTGTGTGTGTGTGTGTGTGTGTGTGTGTGTGTGTGTGTGTGTGTGTGTGTGTGTGTGTGTGTGTGTATGGCCTTTACTTAAAAAATATGTAGGACAAAATCAAATATAGACATGTTTGGAGTGGGGACAGGAGTCAATGTCAGAAAATTGGACCCACCCAGAAAGGGCCCAGTTTTCTAAGACTCTCTGCCCCTGCTGAAGGTAAGTTATGGTACTTGAGGTTTTGCTTTCAGGTGAAAATAAAATGAACCAGGCAGTGAAGCCTGAGCATTGGCTCTCATTCATCTCTACAACCAAGCATAAAGGGAATATAGAGTCCAGACGTGCCAAGCAGAGTCAAATCTCAGAGCAACTGAAGAAGCACAATAAACTCCCTGAAGAGCAAGTGGAGGGTGCTTTGAGGCAGAGAAAAGAAAATGGCAACCCCAACCCCCCCACACACCACATGTTAGTCCTATGCTGATTTTTTATTGTTTAAAAGTTTTGAGATTGTAACATAATTACAACATTTTTCTGTATAACTCCAGAGCATCCTATAAATCCTTCCTTGCTCTCTTTCAAATGCATGGCATCTCTTATCATTGTAACTGCATGCATATATGTACATGAAAATACATATATATTCCTAAATACCATCTGCTCAGTTTGCATGTTACTTGTATGTGTATTTTTAGGGATGATTAATGTGTAGTAAGTAACCAATCAGTGTTAGCTTCCTTGGGAAAACTGTTTCTTCTGCTCTCGGTGTTCCTTAGTTGCCTATAGTTCTTTGTATGAGGTGGAAGCCTCATGGGTTTTTCCAAAGTCTACTTTGGCAGTTCAATTGATTACTTCCTTGTCCAGTCCATGTGAAGTTGTGCTTTAGGAAGACTTTATGGGCACTGCTTCTAACATTACCAGGAAACAGTCTCACAGCAAACTCTCTGACCCTCTGGCTCTTACACTTTCCACCTCCTTCTCAGTGGTCACTGAGCTAGGTGCATAAGTGCTCTGCAGATGGATCTACTGGGACTGGGCTCCACAACTACATTTTGTCTCATTATAGTAATGGTGTGTCTTGATGTTTCAAAGGGAATTTTCCCTGATGATGGATGAAGACTACACTTATCTGTGGGTAAAGGACAAATGTTTAGATTGCTTTTAGAGATTGCCAGTTTAGTAAAGTAATGCTTCTCTTTCAATACCCATGATTTCACTAGCACTGATAGGTGAGTAGGTTCTAGTACCAGCCATGAATTTCTTTCTATTGAGCAGACCTTAAGTCTAGTTAGAGAGATGTTGGTTAATGCCAAGGAATGTGCGCCACTATTGCACCTCTGGGGTCATCATGCCCTGCTGGTCATTGGTGTGGCTTATAGGCATCATAGCTGATTGGGATTATTTTCTTTCTCCCTCTTTTGAAGTTTGAATGGCATCATCTGATATCATGAAAGGTAGTCCTCAGGGAGGAGGCCTTCAAGTCAGTTCTAGCTCAGGGATCTCTCAGCCCTGTTTATGAAGTGAATGGTATTTTGGACAATAGGGATTTACTCTTCACCTCTAGGAGATAACCAAGGGCAATAGCATTAGGCTTTTTGTTTTGGTCAATAATGCAGAAGAAGGCTTTTCATGCCTGTTACTGAGATTCTTGTCATTGGCTCTCGGAAAGAGCAATGTCACCTGAGACAAAATGGTTCATTAAACCATTTATATATATATATATATATATATATATATATATATATATATACATACATACATATATATATATATATATTAATACACGCTTTTAAAATTTCCAGGTTTTTGAGTAAGTAGTTAATTGTATGATTCCTTGTGGCTTTCCCAGAAACACTTACAGTTGTTTTATGCTCGTCCTTCTTCTGTGCTTACCTCCCTGATCCACTATAAGGAGCTCTCTTTTTTCATTGCCCTAATCAAGTAGCTTGATCACTGCTATCTTTCACCCTGCTGCCCCCTTCTCTACCTCTGTCTCCCTTCTTAAAGAGCCCGCTCTTTCCCAGTCCTCAGATCAGACCACTAGGACTCTGCATCCCTTCTCTATTGCTCTCCAAGGCTCCCATCATGGCAGGAAATGACTATTTCACTGGACTTTCTGTGTTCTGCAGTTTTTCCAGGCTATGTCTCCACATCTGATGATCCAGAGTTAGGAACTACAGATAAAAAGAGTACATTTGGCATTTCTCTTTCTGGTCTGAGTAACCTGACTCACCATGATGTTTTCCAATTCCATCCATTCCCCCCAAAATTCATGATTTCATTTTTATTCATAGATGAATAGTATGTATAAGATGAAAACTCACATATGCATTGACTTACATATCCTAATTATGAAGTACAATGGGCATTTTTTGACATAGTTTTTAGCATTTTTTTTCTCTTTCTGAGAACTCTCTGCTCAGGTTCCAGGCCCAGTTTTTAGATGGATAATTTGGTTTTATGAGTCTTTGTTTTTTTGTTTTTGGGGTTTTTTTTTTTTTTTAGTTCTTTATATTTTCTTTATATTAACTCCCTGTCAGATGCGTAGCTGGCTAGATTCCTATTCTGTGGGCTTCCTTTTCACCTGGTTGATTGTTTTTGTAGCTGTGCAGAAGCTTTTTAGTTTCATGAAGTCCCACTGGTCAGCTGTTGGCCTTAATTCTTGAGTAAAAGGAGTTATATTCATCAAGCTTTTCCTATACATGTATCATGTAGGGCACTGCCTATGTCTTCTTCAACAGTCCCAATATTTCCTGTTTATGTCTTTTGAAGTTAGTTTTTGTTCAAGGTGATAGATATATGTCTCATTTCAGCCTTCTGCATATGGATATCAGGTTTCACAGCAACATTTCCTTAAGATGTTTCTTCTTCAATATATGTTTTTGGCAACTTCATCAAATATTAAGTGGCTGAAGTTAGATTTACCCTCGTTTTCTGTGGTTGTTGTTCTGCTGGTCTACATGTCTCTTTCTGTATTAGTACAGTAGTTTTTATGACTATGCCTCTGTAGTATATCATATGCTCTGTGATTGTAAATCCTCCAGCATTGTTTTTTTGCTCAGGATTGTTTTGCAAACTGGAGTCTTTTTAATCTTCATATAAATTTAATATAGTCTTTTATTTCTCTAATAAGTGAAGTGAGAACTTTGATTAGGATGGCATTGAGTCTGCAAATAGCTTTTGATAAAACGGTCATTCTCACAACTTCAGTTCTACTAATACATAAGCCTAAACTGTCCTCCCATTGTCTTTTCTCTTTCTTTGGAAAGTTCAAGCTTCATTGTAGAGGTTCTTCACTTCCTTGGTTAGGTTTACTCTTAGACATTTCATTTTTTTGAGGCCGTTGTGAATGGCCATCTGTCCACAATCTTCTGAGTAGTAGTGTGATGTCTACTTGGTCAGACATTTGGATGTGATGCAAGCCTGATTCCTGATCATCTATGACTGGAGCACTTTGGTCCATCCTTTTACACTAAGATGGAGCTTAAATGTAATGCGAAGATTTTTTCTTATAGACAAAAGATTCATGGATTTTGTTTCTTGACTCATTCAGTCAGCCTGTGTTTATTTACCATAGAATTGAGACCATTGCGATTTAAAAATGTGTGTTAATTGTTATCATCCTGTTTTGGATTTTGGTGGTGGTGTATTCTCAGTGGGCTTTGTTTCAGTAATTATGGCTTCATATTTCTACCCACAGGTTCTTTGCTCTGATCATTTCTCTCTTCAGCCTGAAGTTATGTTTCCTGTATATTCCTTAGGTTTGGTTTGTCTGATATAAATATTTTAGGTTGCTAATGCTGTGGCAAGATTTTTCTTTCTCTTTCCATCATGACAGATAGTTTCACTGGGTGTATTATGCTGTGTCAGCTCTCACAGTCTTTTAGTACCTGGAATGTATTACTCCAGGCTCTTCTGGCTTCCACAGTTTCCATGGAGAAATCAGCTGTTATCCTGAAGGGTTTTACTCTATTTGTGACTTGTGTGCTTCTGTTTTTATTTTCTCTTTCTGATTTAACTGCATTGCTGTGTACTTACTGTTTTTAACTATGATATGCCATGAGGACTTTCTATTCAGTTCTTGTCTATTTGATGTTCTGTGTGCTTCTTATATTTCTATGGGTGTGTCTTTTCTTTGTTTGGGAAAGCTTTCTCCAATTTTGTTGAAGATCTAGTCTATGCCATTGACTTGAGATTGTTCTCCCTCATGTATGTCTATAATTGGAAGAATTGGTGTGTTTCTTTCCTGTGTGTGTGTGTGTGTGTGTGTGTGTGTGTGTGTGTGCTTAATTGTTCAGATTCCTTGTGTATTTGGTATCAACCCTCTATCTCCAAATTCTGATTGTCTTCTGCTAGCTTCAAAGGCTTTCCTCTGAGTTTTCTGGCTGATACCAGGTATCTCAGTTCTATTGTCATTTCAGCTTATGTCCTCTTTGGTGCTTCTATCTCCTGACTGAATTCTGTTCCAAAGTCTTGGGTTGTCTTCATGGTCTCCACTCACCTTCTATTGATGTTTTCTTGGGTGTCACTCAGGCCTTTATTCTCCATAATTCCACTGAGCTGTTTCTTTGGTCTTTCTTAAACTCCTTGACTTTTTAATGAAGTTTATAATTGATCTTTTAAATTTCTGGATCCTGGAGTTCATCATAGCAGACATTCTCTTTGGCAGATATTTCTACAGGACTGGGAGGATTTGGAGAAAAGATAATGTCTCGATATCTCATATTGTTGGTATTTTTGTGAGGAGATCTGGGCATGTGAGCTCTTTTTGGTCATTCTGAGGTGGTTTTTTTTTTTTGACAGAGCACTTTTGGAAAGATATGAGGCTATAAGGAAGGACTGGGTCTATAGGTGGAAATGGCTTGGGTGGAATGAATTCACATGGAAGAGGTGGCTTCCCTGGTGTATGTGATGTTCCAAACCTGGAGTGTTGGTGTAGATCTGGCAGAGTAAAATGGTTGGATGTGGTATGATTGGATCCTGTTGATTGGAGGCATGGTAGGAAGGATACTGTCTGAAGCCTAAAGTTCTTTTAGGATACAGGCAGAAGAGACAAGACTACGCTGGTGGACTGGTTGTGGGGTTTTCATAAAAGGCATGAATGAGGAATTCATGGCAACTCACTGGACTAGACCTTGGAGGAAGAGTTGGGAAGTTTATTATGGAGCAGGGTGGCTGGAAAATACACAGAAAGGATGGGAGAAAGGAGGTAGCTGCAGATAGCGTGGGCTCTGGCAGAAGCCTAGAGGTTGGCTAAGGTGGAGTTAGAAGTAGCCCTAGTAGGCTAGGTCTTTGGTTCTGTGCTTTGGCTAGAATGGATGGGGAGGTCTGTGTGAGAAGTCTGGGTACTGGTTGGGTACTGGAAGCAATGCCAGTCCTATTCCCACACACACACTTAGGAAGATGATCAATGTGATATGAAATATCTTTTATTATATATGTATGTATTTATACTCTTAAACTAGGCATATAAGGTCATAAGCTTTAATTTCATTCATAATATACCTTTCTAGACACTTCTCATGCCTTTATACAGTTTTAGTAAAAGTCCAGTCCCTGGAGCTTCATCGTGCAGACTTTTCTAAGGCTAAAATCCCAGACACGGGACCGGTGAAAATATATGGAGCATTAAGTGTTAAGAGCATCAAGAAATCTTCTTTTAATCCTGAGAATCGCCAAGAAATTTATATTATGTACTAACACATTTATAAGGAGCTAATAAGTATGTTAAGGACTCTGCTACATGAATGCTAGTCAATTCACTGCCACAAAAGAGCCTGGAACCAGGAGGATTAGGGAAGGAAGAAAGAAAATAAGAGAATATACAACAATCAAGGGATTATAGCTTCTGCTTCTTCTTCTTCTTCTTCTTCTTCTTCTTCTTCTTCTTCTTCTTCTTCTTCTTCTTCCTCTTCTTCTTGAACTTTTCCAGTTGTGCAAAATGAAGAAAGATCTGTGTGTGAGGGGGTCTCTTACTTCCTCATAGAAGCTCCTTCTCCCTTGTTTTTATCTAATATGTACTGACCAGATTGTGCATTTATGGCTCAATCCAACTTCATCTTCTCAAGACCTGATACCTGCAACCCTATAGAGCTGGAGGACTAGTCTTGACATCCTTCTGTCATAAGAGAATACTATGCCCTTCCACTCACCTTTCCCATTTTTGTCTCCTATAATAAAACTCCTCTAAAAGCATAGAAATTATCTCATTGATAGTGAAGAAACAGAATCCTGCACAGTGCTCATTACACAGGGATACTTTCTTCTGAATAATTAGAGGAGAGGACTGTTTATGGGAGTCGAGAATCTGAATGGCATAAAAGTCAGAACAGAAGACAGGTTATGCCAAGAGATCTTATAAAAAGCCAAGCGGTTTTCAGATTGACAAGATGGTTAAAGAAAGAAACCAGAAATATTATCTGTAATGGATACAATAACCTCAGGGCTCACTTATAGGAATATGTTCCCAATACTTACGTTAGCTTTATAAGCATGATTTTAACTACCTCCTAAATTCTACTCTCTGGGCAAGGTCAGCCACTTCTCACACAAAAGCAGCAAAGATAATTAGAAGTGGAGAGCCAAACGTTATGCAACAAATATTCAGAGTTATGTCATCAATGCAGAGGAGGGATGAGGGCACCTATACCCGACAATAAGGAGATTGAGATGCCCTGGGAAGTTAAGCAACCTTTGAGGTCAGTAGCATGTGCTTTTGGTATATATCACTGTTAGTCACATGGTCTCTATGGTTCAACTCTATTCATTTCAGTGATGCTGGAAGACACACACTACACAGAATCACAGCTCTTTTTCCAGACCTGCATCATGCCAAGGTTTAACTGGGTATTCTTAGTTAGCTAAACTCCAAATTAGTGTTTTCTTGAGGCTACAAATCATGTCATCTCTCTGAAAGTTTTCTACTCCACACAGAGCACGGTTCTCTTGTGGCCTAGGGTGAAACTTCATAAATGCATTTAAATATCTTCCTTAAAGAACTGGAAAAGGCCCTAAAGAGCTCATGTAGATGAAAGGAGAGCCTATGATAATCTTAAAGCAAAGGTTTTATTCTGGAGAGAAAATTAAAGGGCAATGTCTGGGTGACTAAGGGGAAGAACAAATTAGTTGGTAGCGTATATGAAAGCTTCTTACACTGAAGCAGTTTGCAACATTAAGAATTCCTCAGTAGAGTTCAGTCAAGAGAAAGAAAATACCAAGATGCCTCTGGATGGCATCTCATCCTGAAAGGCCTTTTCTCTTTTCCAAAGTTCCTTTCTTAAAACTCAATTGATATGATTGTCTTCACTCCATTTAGCTTTAGGTGAATACAAAAAGTCCTGGAGAAATGGTCACTACAAAAATGGCAAAATGAGGTGTTTTATAAAATTGTTTCTCAGCAAAACAATCATTAAGTGCTGAAAAACATGTCTTTGCAAAATTCTTTAGAGCTACTAGAAATTATCTTAAAAGCAAACAGCACTAAGGATGTTTGAAAAGTCGTACAGAAATCTACTATTGCATAAGCTTCCTGGATATCGTTTTATTTTCTTATTCATATAATAGCTTAATGGGCATTACCCTACACAGGTGTCAATTCTCTTTCCCAATGCCATATGCTATCGATAAAAAGCCCAGTGTTAGGTATACATACATACATACATACATGGTATCTTTCCATTAGAGTATTGGTCATTGGTATCCTGAGATACCAAAACATTACTATTGCTCTTGGTTACCCAAAAGAACTTATCTGTAGGACCCTATTGCTGAAAGCAGCATAGCCATTGGTCAAGGGATATATAGAAATCAAGTTGGTAAGGCTCAAGAATCTTCCTCATTTCTGACTAGCATTCATAGTAACAGAAGGTTCTATGTAGCCTTCTAGGAAAAAAAGTCATCGGCAATTTACCTAGTCATGGGTGGAGTAGGGGAATGGATTCTACAGAATCTCTAGCAGTTTCTAATTGGATTTGAAGTTCATTCCATGGGAAAAACACATATCTTATCTTAGTCAATATTTGACTAAGAACCAAATGAGAAGTTCCTGGTCCCAAGGGTGAACAAACTACCATTCAACTCTAAACCAGCGGTTCTCAACCTTCTTAATACTGTGACCCTTTAATATAGTTCATGTTATAATCATCTCCCACAATGAAGTTATTCCCATTGCTACTTAATAACTAATTTTGCTGTTGTTGTAAATTATAATTATAATGTAAATATCTTATATGTGACCCCTACAAAAGGATCATTCCATTGCCAAAGGGGTCTTGACCCATTGACTGAGAATCTCTGTTACAAACTGCCCTCTAAATTTGTGGCTCTCTACTCATAGACTTGTGCATCACAGAAGCCTCTGTGCACTCTGGACAAGTTTTAATATATAATCTCACATCTGAACTTAGGAGAGATAAGTGCATGCAGAGTGTTCAGCCACAGGTGGAATCTAGATAATACACCCCTCCCTAAAGCTCGGGGGCCATCATGGAAACAAGTGTGAATATTTTAAAAGCCAGAGGTGGGGATGCAGTGTACGAGTAGGATGAAATGGTGTCTGCTGGACTAGTATATTCATGAGCCTGCAGCACCTGTGGCTTTCTGGACTCCAGCAACTCTGCCAGCCTTCTGGTGGACATGGGGAAAGGAACCGCTAGGTTCCACCTCTAAGAAAAGAGCACCTGACAGTTGATGGTCATAGCGTCAACTGAAGAAGACAGTTTTCTCTAAGGATGTGGTCCCGGTGGATGGTGCTCCTCAAAGAAATAAAGGGCCACATTGAAATGAGAGAAGTGGGAGGCAATGTCTTGTTGAACAAATCTTAATTCAGAAGTATAAACTGCCAAGAACCAAAAAAAGAAAAGTCTTTGAATAAAGAAAGTATGAAAACCAGCATTAAAAATTCACAAGCTCAGTAGTTGATCTGATTTGGTATCAAGAGTGCCACAAGGAAAAAAGAGGCAGAAGAAAGAGTGTAGTCCCTGAGAATGTCCCAAACATGAAACAATTCAGTAGATAGGACCCAGAGCCTGTATAAGCCTCAGCAAACCCAACTCTGCAGATCAACAGAACTGTTAGAAACTGAAACTGAAATAAGTATTTGCATAATGCAATGTGCAAGAAAACCACAGTAAAGTTGACAGATTGCCAAAAAAAAAAAAAAAAAAAAAAGTGGACCGCAGAAGCCAAAGGGAAAGTGCTAAGAGGTCATAGAGGGGATACCTGCTAAGAGTATCCACTTTACAAGAAGTATGAAAGGAAAGCTTTCTGGAGAAGGACAGGGAACAAAATCAGCACTCCAAAGCCCCACAGGTAAACGGGAACACCAGAAAGGTTAATCATGAAATCATAAAAGAGAGTTCAATGCTCTCTTTCTCTTCTTCTTTCACCTAATATGTAGATCTGTGAATAATTAACATAGACAGATGACAGTGAAAAGTCCAGGAATATAAATATAAAACTATAAACCTAGAGTAACGAGAGCTGACAGACATCAACTCTGTCGGCTCCTAGAGGTTATCAACAGCCAGATATGTTTATAGCCAGGCTCTCTACCATTATCAAGGGCTAACTTTAGT
The DNA here is from genome assembly GCA_033318265.1 of Phyllotis vaccarum. Taxonomy (NCBI): domain Eukaryota; kingdom Metazoa; phylum Chordata; class Mammalia; order Rodentia; family Cricetidae; genus Phyllotis; species Phyllotis vaccarum. Next base: position 136,265,507 of record JARWLC010000002.1, on the reverse strand, counting down.
CTCCTCGTTTATAGCCGACAATTGCCCTGGACCAAAGTCAACCTCTAATAAATATGTCAGGGAAGACTACAGGGATACACAAATGTCAGTTACCTGGAACTCTCGGAAAGCTTGCTATTGGAAAATTATAAATTTTAAAATATAATTTGTCTCTAAAAGTTTAACTTCTTTTTTCCATGCCTGATGTGTTTATGCGATCCCTAGCACGCATCCCTGCCTAACGCTTATGTTTGCTATAAAAGGGGGGTTTGAAGCCTGCCTCCTTTGCCACAATTACAGAATTCCAACCTTGCTTGTGGCCTCAGTTAACTAATAAACCTATTGTGCCCCATAATATTTTTTTTTAAATAAAGTTTCTTCTGATGTAGACTTGCTGCTGCCTCTCATTGTGTGTGTGCATGTGTGTGCCCTTGGACCCAACATTTGGTGGCCAGAGAGGTATATGATAGATATAATAAATAGATAGATAGACAGATAGATATTATTCAAGGAGTCAGGTGGGGTAAAGCTGTACTGGAGATAAAATGACATATATAATCCATAATCCATAAGAACAAAGGAGGAGGTAGAAACAGGGTAACTAAGAAGGGTAATAAAGCAAACATCAAAATATATAACACTGTCCGTTTCTTTCCTCGGGTTAACAGATATAAAGTCATGTAATTAATAGTTATAACCGTATTGTTGAATTTATAGCATATAGATGTGATATGTCTAACAAAAACAGTCAGAAGAAATGTCTTCACTTGTGGTGGTAACATGTATGTATCTGCCTAAAATCAAAGTTGCATAAACCTGATTCCAATGAACTGAGCTGTGCATTTTTGACTTTGGAGTGCAACCAATAAAAACAAGCAGACAAAAACACACCTCATGTTAACAGCAAAAAAATTAAAATGTTATAGTCTTCTAGACTATAACCTCACTAGCACAAAAGAATTCAGGGAAAACAAAATCCAGACAGTGCAGTAGTACTGGTGAATATGAAAAGTCTGCTGCATAGTTTGCTACTGTGTGGTTGTTATTGCTATAGTGTGCTTTCTCTAGATGAGATAGGACACTAACTAGGAGCAATGTGGGAAGGAAAGGGTGTGTTTCATCTTACACTTCAGATAACCCTCCACCACTGAAGGCAGTAAGAACAGAAGCCCAAGCTAAAATCCAGGAGGCTGGCGCTGATGCAGAGGCCATGGAGGAAAGCTGCTTACTGGCTTCCTCAGCCTGCTTTCTTATAGGACCATGGAACAGCTGCCTAGGGTGGTACCACTCAATCGGGCTGAGCTCTCCTACATCAATCACTAATCAAGAAAGTTCCCCCACAGACTTGCCTACAAACCAATCTAATGGAAGCATTTTCTCAACTGAGGTTTTCTTATGCCAGGTGACTCTAGTGTGTGTCAAGTTGATAAAAACTAGAATAATCCAAATACAAAGATTGTTTGACTAGATGAAAAGAAACGTGATGGAGTAAAAATGTAAACACATGAAAGCAAAAAGATGAGAAGATGTCATGGAAACAGCGTAAGAAAGCTGTGATGACTGTTCAGTATCAGAAAACTAAAAATTCAAGTCGAAAATTATTGCTCATCATAGATACGTTTATGGTAATTAATGTACTCAACCATTAGGAAAACATAATAACTGAGTCTGTAGACATCTGCTAAGTCTGGTTGGTTTGTTTTTTCTTTTCTCTTGTTTATCTGCTTAGTTGCTCAGTCCTGCATTGTATATATAGTACGGACGTCTCTAACTATTGTTGAAAATTACCCAACACATGAAAAATAGGCAAAGAAGATATAAAATGGCCAAAACCATAGTTCATTTATCCGTATTTAGTTTTCCTGAGTTTTAATTGTCACAATTTTCTATAATCTTAAAATAATGAGAAAAAAAAAAAAAACAAGCAAATGCTCAGTTTTAAATTAAATGCCACTCTGAGTAGTGTGTGACACTTCACACTGGCCCAGTACATCATGCCTTGGGATGAGTCATGCCTCCCTCAAGCATGTTACATTGGCACTCTATATATTAATCAATCATCACTTAATGAGTTGTCTGCTCAGTCCCCAGCTGTCAGTGTATCAAGCACTTGCTCATGCTCCCCATTTTACAACACAATGCTTGCAAACTGTGGGAAGAGGGTGATGGCCCTTTAAATATGCAAGAGGCAGCTAGCTGGGTTTTCCTCCAGTGCAAAGTCAAAGTGCAGCAAGCGCTGTCCAGACCATCTTATAGAATGTTTGTCATATTTTATAAGTGTTTTATTATTATCATTTTCACTGTATCATGACTAATTTGTAAATCAAACAACCATAGTTATAAAGAGAAATACAGGAGCAAATCTAGAGTATTGAGATTCAGGATTTTAGATTACTGCCAGGTATCTTCCGAAGTATCCCTAGGAACTATGATAAGTATGTAAATTGATGTATTTATTATATATATATATGTATATGTAGGTCTTATTGATATAAACTTTTATATAAGTTATAAATAAAACCACAATCAAATTCCATAGTTTAACCCATCAGATCCCTAAAATCAAAGAGATGGATGGTGTCAAGCCTTGGAGAGGATGTGATGAAACAGGTAGAATGTAAAAGAGTTTGGACACTTTGCAAAATCATCCAACAGCTCCTCAGGCTTAGTCATTGGAAAGGGGAGCTTCCATCCATGGACTGGTGGGAATATAAAGTGTGCAGCCATTCTGCAGATCTCTGTGGAGTTTTTTCAAATTAAAACTACATACAATTGAGGTTTATCATCCTACATATACACCCAAAGCACTTGGTACATCCTACTACAGAGATACTTTCACATCCTTCTTCATTTCTGTTCTGTTTACAATAGCTATGAAATGGAATAAGCCTATGTGCCCATCAGCTAAGATGATTTACACAGTGTGTAATGGACACACAGGAAGACAGGAAAGTATCTCATTTGTAAATATATGAGTTAGTGACTGATGAAAGAGTAGAGAATTCACTGTAAGGCTAAAATTGAAAGAATGTATATCAATGTTAGCCCAGAGAAGAAAAGTGTTAATCTCCTTTGGGCAGTTTTTTATTATAAAGAAATACTTCATACTATGCATGCTTATTCATAAGAAATATATATTAATGCATCTTCAAACAGAATCTTCCATAAGATAAAATTGTGTGCTGACTAATTGCTGAACATTTTGCAATAAGAGAATGAAAAGAATCTGGGCCTCTACTTTCCCACGAAGCTAGTCTATCATGGTAGAGACATCACAGAACATAATTGCCAGATGAAAAAATCAAATGTATATTTTATTAAAAGTAATAAGAGCACATATACATATAAAATTTATACATAAATTTTCATAGCAATATCATTCATAAGAACATAAATATGGAAATAGCCCCAATATCTATCAACTATATAATGAGTAATATATGATTTTCTGACACAGAAGCCCATTATCAGTAATGAAGGAATGAAGTTCTGACACACTACAACAGGGATGTGCCCTGACAACAGTGTGTTAAATGGGAGACAAAACCACTGAAAGCCATATATCAACTGATTACATCCAGCCAACACTTCCCAAATGACAAAAGCTATTAAGCATGAGAACCAAGAAGCAATTGTAGATGGGCAGGAGTGAGCTATAAAGCAACACACAGATAAATAGACACATAGACAGATGTGCACAAACACACACATACATGCACACACGTATACACACATATACATATACACACAAACATACAAACAAACACACAAATACATGCACATACACATACATACACACATACACACACACATAAACACACATACATACACATACATACACACACATAAACACACATACATACACATATATACATATACACGTCTACACACATATACACACATATGCACAAACACACGCACATAAAAACACACACACACACAATCATACAAAACTGTTTTTAGAGTATATCAGAGTGGTAGACTGATTGCCTACCATTTATGAGACCCAGGATGAAATCACCAGTAGATTTTTTAAAAATTGATTAATATGTAATAAAATTATATAATTAAAAATTTAAATTTTCTTAAGTATCACTAAATTATTTGTTTGACTATATATTCAAAGTAGCTAATAGAATCACAGTGCAAGCCACATTGAGACCATAATCTATATTTAAATGAGGCCATTTTTAAAGTTTCCTATAGCCACATTTGAAAAAGAATCTGAAGTTAATTTAAAAATATGTTTTATTTAAATCAGTGCATCCAGAATACCTTCCTTTTAACATACAGTTGACATAGAAATTATTTATATTTGGTTTTCTCATACTAATGCTTCAAATCAGGTATGTAGTTTCTATTTAAAACACACCTAACTTTATACCATCTGCATTTCTACTGTTCACTGAATCCATGTGACTGGTGACTATTACACTGAACACAGAACCACAAGTGATGCTGAGTAATTATCACATGACTATCAAGCAAATCCGAAGATGAATGAATGGGTAGGCATGCCATTCAGTGATGCAAGGTTCTCACGACCATGTATGTGCAAGTCCTAACATTCATTCCACTGCACCAAACATACAAAGAAAACGTGAATGACTAAATGAGGCAGGGAGTAAATACATGAACCAATCATTTCAAAGATGATAGAAATGAAGGACAGAGACTATACACAAACCCTCTATCACGCCCTACTTTAGAGTGTGGGGAGAGTGCTACGTGGTTCTTGTCTGGCCAGTGTGAGGCATGCTACTTTTATACATTGCCAACGACTCTGTGCTACCTAAAAATACATTTTTTATTGTGACATTTAAACTGAGTAAAGTTAACTCTCAGTATGTTTTGTAGTCTCATTCCTACCATTTCCACACTTGACAGCTGAAAACCAACTGATTATTCCAGGTTAGGAACACTAAAGATCTTGCCTAGAATTAGTGTTCACTTCCCCCAGCTCACATCTGCCTGAAGCCTTGCCTTGCTGGATGCTGCAGGTCAGTGACGATTCAGTCTTTCAAACCCTAGTTTTGGATCAGGATAGAGATCATAAGCCTCCTCCACCAGGCAAAGCTCCCTCCCTCATGTGATCATCTGCTCCCACAAATGCCTGGCACATGGCAGCTTATATTGCGTATACAAAGGAAAATTGGGAAAGACATTTGAGCTGGCTTTATCACTATGTAAGTGCATCCCTCTAATAGCCTTGTTCACACAGCCCATTCCAATGAGTAACGTCTCAATCTGGTTATATGCTATATCCTTCACAAGGCTTTCAGGAACTCCTCACAGAGAGATTTCCTCTTTCTCTTGAACACAGAGCTTCACTGAGACCACCCTTGAATATGCAACACCCTTAGGCATATAGCAGATTATGCAGAATTGAATGGCAGTTCTTTGAGAAAATATACAGCCCTATACATTTTTTTTTTGTGTGATGTGATTGAAAAAAATACCAAACATTAAGTTAATGAGGATCATACTTGCATTAGAAACATACTGTTTAAGTCTGGGCTTTAAGTAGAAGAGACGTACAATTGTTAAACTCGAAATCCTTCTTGTTTTTAATGCAAAGAGTATTATCTACCTGTCCAGTCAAGAGAGAAATACAACCAGGGTCTAGCTATTGCTAGGAATAGAGGCTAGAGCAGGGGCTGTGTCCCATAAATCTAGGCATCTGCTTTGTCCTCGGATGCAAGCAGTGAGAAACTGAAGTCTGAGAATGAGGCTGAATAGGTATAGCATCCAGATGGAGCAGACACACCTGGCCAAGAAGTGTGCTGAGTCTGGTGCAACAGCAGCAATGAGCAGTATGGATGCAACCTCTTCACTCTCCTCCACACATTCTTGCAGGGTCAAAAGGGCAAGAGCCTCTACATGAGAACGTTGACACCTTCATCTAGATTGTCTCCTCAATGTTCCCGGCCACCAGTGCCATGTCACCAATTAAGAAGTCATTCAGAAAATTATATCCAACGAAAGTCAAAATCACAGAGTAAAACCTTTGGTACCTAAAGGCTCAGTCTTCCTAGAGGCCTGTAGCATAATCATGCCTACTGAGGTCATCTCCCAGCACCTCAAAATGGACGGTAAGTGTGAGTTGGGTTACAGAAACAAAGAGAGAGACAAAAATTTGCTGCCTTTAGACAAATTAAGAATACTATCAGACAGACCCTGCAGGCTCATGGTCTATGCAGCTATTACAAAGCTATACAGTTCCACTACTGACTTATACTTCAAACAATACTGTCTGGGTACTCTTTCATCATGTCTGTGAGGGTTAGAGGCAAGAGCTCCATCCTCCTAACTTGGACATACACAATAGCAGAAAATGACCCTTGCAGTCTCATGAATACTGAAATCATCTGGCCCACATCCTGTGCCACCCTCATTGTGGTAGGCAACAAGAACTTCAAGAAACAGGCTGGTAGAGCTGAGACACTGGTAACCAGAAGTGAACAAAGATGTTGATGTTTCACACATTATTCTGGGCCAGGGCACCCCTACGAATGCCCCCCTGCACACTTACAAACCCTGTCTGTCCTGGGCCAGGTGGCGTGCTCTGGCTGAGTGGTTTTATGTAGAGTCTCCTACCCCAATGTCATTTGCTAGGGTTGTAGTGCTGTGAAGAGACATTAGGACTCTGGCAGCTCTTATAAAGACAAGCATTTAATTGGGACTGGCTTACAGTTCAGAGGTTTAGTTCACTATCATCAAGGCAGGAAACATGGTAGTGTGCAGGCAGACACGGGGCTAGAGAAGGAGCTGAGCGTTCTACATCTTTATCTGTTGAAAGCAGAAAGAGACTGCCACACCTGGCATGGCTTGAGCATTTGAGAACTCAAAGTTCACCCCCTGTGACACATTTCTCCCAACAAGGCCACACCTATTCCAACAAGGCTACACCTTCTAATAATGTCACTGTATTTTTATTCAAACCACCACAACCACTATTTCTGTTTCTCTTGTTGAATGAGGCTTCCCCACTCGGTTTGTTGTCAGTCCTGGTGTGAATACTGACCCTAATGCACTCTCTGGCTTCCTTCTCCACCTTTCCCTGAGCCCCCGAGACAGTTGTTCACACAGGTGACTGACTCTTACTGGCTTTTCCCCTATGTCTTCAATCAAGAATTCATCAGTCACCAGCCTCCTCATAATTTCTTTTACACTTATCTTTAATTGGAGACCAATTTGCCTACTGGACTCTTCTGACTTCTATTTTTGGAGGCAAGTCAGAGCAGCAAATACTTATATCAGCAAAGCGTGTATCCTATCTAGGAATTCCAAGGAGGGAGGAATACAGAGGCTTAACTTTGTGTATTAGAGCATTTGTGAGGCAGTCTTAGTCCTGATAAAACATTGACACTATCAGAACCAACCCCTTTTCCAAATGAATAGGAAAATATCACAACAACCTCAGTTCTTTACCTTGAAAGTGTTCTTGATGCTAGAAATCCGAAGACAGTGTGGGTTCCTCTTTAGCCTAAATTACTGTAGTGGAGGATACAGTTTTAAGTAGATTGGGCTATCTGATGAACACCAAATTAGAAGCACCTTCTTGAAGCCAGGTTTAGAGAGCTACTGTCTTAGACAGTGACAAAAGAGTCTAAGTTCCCCAGAACATCTCCTCAGGCTGGCTGAGCCAAGCCCAGAAGGGAGCAGTGACGGTTCTGAGTTCCAGGCCATAATGCTACAAACATGTAGCTGTCAGACTCACAACAGCTGATGTTCCACACTAAGAGTCTCCAAGATAGGAAGTGACTCATCCTCCTTCTTCCTGGATATGGTTGCACCTGGGTCATCACATCCTATGCTAATAAGAGAAGAACAAGCAACTGGGGGTTAGGGTTGGAATTATCAGCCTCACGCTGCTGAGAACGTTGAAGCACCTCTTTCAGGAACTGGGAGATGACATATCTCTCCTGCTTCATCCTCCTGACCCTACTTCAGACAACCCTGGGTTGCAGGCAGAGAGATACAGCAAACAGAATGAGAAGATGGCAGGTAAACCCGGCCTTTCTACTTGGAACATTTGGCCTAGGTAACCTTCAATCTTTAGGAAATGCCATCGTAACAATTGAAGTTGCTTACTGAAGCCTGCCTGATGTGCCCTGAGGCTACCCCACATTCTTCCATCCAGACCAGATCAGAGACTGGAAACTGTTTTCTGACCCCTATCCCCATAACTTTCTCCTCGGTCTCTATTTTAAAGTGTTTTCTTTTTAATTCTTCATTGTTATTCTATATGTATTTCTTTACTTTTTCACTTGTATCTAGGGGTTGTTATTGGTTTGTTGCTGTTGGTTTTGAAGCAGGTTTTTATATATCCCAAGCTACCCTTAAACTCACTGTGTACCTGAGGATGATCTTAAACTCCTCGTATACTTGCTTTTACCGACTGAGATGCATACCTATGAATGGATGAAAACTACAGACATACAAAATAAAATGAAGATCCTGGAAGATGTTACTAGCAATGCTGACAGCTTCTGAATTTCAAAGTTACTAAAGAAAAACAAAGTTTGAACAAAAACTTGCAGATGAGATTTATTAGCAACTTAGGTAACAAAGTATTCCTAGGAACCTCAAAACACAACTGGATGTGAGTAAACCAATAGTAGCCATAAGTCCTGTGTGACATCAGCATTCACGGAGCAATAGAACATAGTTTCAGGAGCTGGGAAGTCCTCAGTCAAAGAGAGCCTGACTGATACAAGGCCAGAAGCTATTCCCAACAGCAACAGCTTATTGATACAGGTACAGGCAAAACGTGAAGGGCAAGAAGAGTGTGACTCAACCCATCACAGCCTCCTTCCAGCTATGGAGAAACCACAAAAACAAAACGAAGTGGATGAGGCCAAGAACCATAAGAAGGAAGAAGAGGTCCCCACACACAGGAGGGGAAACATTATGAGTAAACAAGTCACTATGTTTTAAAATACTATCCCACATGCCAAGATTAGCAGCCCTGGTAAGTTAGAAAACTGCCCTTGAAGCGTCTTGCTGACACATTTAAGATGCCACCCTGGACAGCAGCCAGAGGAAAATACCAATATCAAACTCCACAGAAATTTGTCAAGAGAGCTTAGATAGTGTCCAAGGTAGCTTCTCTATTGCTGAGACAAAACATCAACCAAAAATACCTTGGGCAGGAACGATTTATTTGGTTTACATCTTAGATTCCTTCACTGAAAGAAGTCAAGGGCAAGGATTCAAGGCAGGAACTTGGAGGCAAGGCCTGAAGCAGAGGCCATGGAAGTATACTGCTTACTGGCTTGCTCACCATGGCTTGCTCAGCCTGATTTCTTATAGAACCCAGGGCCACACACAGAGTTGTCACCACCTACCTTGGCGTGGGCCCTCCCACGTCAATCATTAATCCATAAATGCCCTACAGACATACACACAGGACAATCAAATGGAAGTAATTTATCAGTTTAGAGTCTCCCTTCACAGATGTGTCTAGGCTGTGACAAGCTGACAGAGACAGACTACACCATGGACTATGAAAGTAAATTTTAAATGCATGCTTATGGAAAAAAGCAGAGCTACAACCTTTCTTTTCTAACACAATGGGAGTCTTTAAGAAATAATACCTAATCCTTTTCAAACAACAAAACAAGGCCATAAAATTCACAATTTAGGTGTATATGAGCTACAAAATAGATGAGGAACAATTCACATCAGAGATGAAGATTAATCTGAAACAAACACACAGTGATTAAACACAATGAAGAATTGTGTCAGAAAAATACAAGACAAAATGGAGGAAATCATTGAACATACTGAAAAAATATGGAGCTTTGAAGAGATTCAGTGCAAATGATGGGAGGAGGCACCTCCAAGACGGTGTGATATATGAAAGATTAAAGCAAAAGGGACAAAGTAGGCTCTAAACACCACAAATCTAACATTCAAATTACAGACAGTGTATATGGAGAGTGCAAAACATTTGTACCTACATGCCAGTCCAGAACAAAAAGACAAAGAGTAAACGTGGTCTAATAAAGTCATCGAGCAGAAGAGGTAAAGCAGAGGTATAGAAGAAAATGGCTTAGCTATAGGAACTAAATTAGTAAAGATACTTCACCTGCAATGTGCTATTCCAAAACCTAACAGAAAAGCCTATGTTTTACTCTCAAAATCACAGAAACTGAACAAAACTAAAACTGAACAATAAAGAGTCAAAAAAATGATAACAGCTGACAGGCAAGATCTTGTGATCTTGTTCTAACAAGCTTCCCATGTGTGCTCACTAAAATATATGTCAAATCAAACAACAAATGTAAGACTCTAATATGCGAACCAGAGTGGCAGGCGTACATGCACGTATGTGTGCATGTAAGTGTGTGCGCATGAGTGTGTGCATGTTTATGTATTGTGTGCATGTGTGCTTGTCTGTGTATATTCATGTGTATGGCATGAGAACTGGAAGGGAGAAGTTTTCTGTGCAGTGGCTATATGCTCAGATTACTAATAATTTCTCCATCTGAGAAATAGGGAGAGAGTAGAGGGAATGTGTGTTAAAAAGTGAGCATTTCTCCACTGACTATGTTGGTGGTGCAGTATTAGTATTGTTACTCACAAAATGTCTACATGATTTTGGATAGAAGGAAATAACAGCCATTCAGAGATTCTTGTTTCATCATAACACTTATAAATCTCACCAAACCAAGCCTGGGGAGATGACACGTTGTCAAAGCACTTGCCAAGCAAACAAAAACAGACTTAAGCTCCCCAGAACCCAGGTTAATGCCAGATAGACATGAAAGGTCATCAAAGTTCTCCACTAGGAAGACAGACAGGACTCACTAGTAAGGGAGCCTAGCAAATGTTCTGTGTTTCATTAAGGGACTCTACTTCAATAGAGAAACTGGAAGAGTGATTGGGGAAGATGTGACATCAACCTTTAGCCTTCACACACACACACACACACACACACACACACACACACACACACACACACACACACACAAAACACCACATATACAAACACATGAAAAGAGAAAAGAGAAAAAGGAAGCCTAGCAAACTGGATTTATAAATACAATGAAAAGAAATGTTGCTCCTGTTTAGAAGGTATGGAATAGAAATTCTAACGTGAACATAAACAGTTGGACCTATGATGACCCTATAAACCTATGACACCCTGATATCCTGGGTCACAGAGAAGCTGTGAATAACAGATATCATAGTGATGCAAGGACTCCTCAGAGGTGAACCAAAACCACTCAGTCTCAAAAGGAAAGCAATTGCAGATAAACACACTCATAAAATATGTTTGAGCCCATGGGTCCATAAAAAACCTACCCAACATCACTACTGTTCATTTTTGTGGGATGATAAGGAACCTGTTCCTTCATTGGAAAACTGATCAAAGGAAAGGAGAGAGGGTTTTTTCCCTCCCTTTTCTGAAATAACTGTATGTAGCACAGAGTGCCAAGTAGCAAATGAGGCAAACTGTTTGTTCTAAAATTATCCCAATTTATCAATGGGAGAAATGATAGAATAAAACAGTTGCAAATTCTAGTATCTAGAATTAATGTATCTAGGCATTGAGCACCAGCAGCTGCTAACATCACATGAAGGGACAATCAGATACCATGTGCCTAAAGATAAAAGAGTTCAACACCATTTATAGGCTTGCAAATGCATCAACCCAAAATCCAATCAACTCTTTGGATCCATCTGCCAGTTTCAGGGAACATAGGAAAATGATAAATAGTACCACAAAGACACGGTGGTCAGAAAAATCTACACTTCAGGAAACTATACATAAAACAAGCCTGAATTTCCTTACAAGTAAATTGTAGGAAGGAAGGTGTGTTATTTGAATGAGAATTGCTCCCATAGTGTCATATATTTGAATGTTTGAGCTCAAGTTGTTGGAACTATTTGGGAAGGATCAATAGGAGGTGTGGCCTTCTTGGAGAAGGAAGCATGTCATTGGGAGATCTCTTTGAGGTTTCAAAAGCTCACATCATTCCCTGTGTCTCTTTCTCTGCCCTGTGGCTGTTATCTCAGCATGTAAGTTCTTAGCTATTGCTCCAGTGCCTGCCTGCCTGCCTACTGCCATGCTCCCCACCATGATAAGTCATGGTCACTAACCCTTTGGAACCAGGAGCACTTATATCAAGTAATTTCTTTTACAAGTTTCCTTGATCATGATATCTTGTGACAGCAATAAAAAAAAAAAAAAACTAACTGAGACAGAAGGTAATGTTAATGTCAAAGGAATCTGAAGAGCAAATGCAAGGGCTGGGGAGACAGCTCAGGAGGGCCTGATCCCCAGAACCTACACAAAGCTGGGTGTGTCAGTGTGTGCCTGTAACACTGCACTGAGGGTGGAGGTAGACAGATCTCAGAGGCTCACTGACAGCTGCTCTAGCTGAAACATGGACTCTAGTTTTTGTGAAAGACACTGTCTTAAAGGACACAGGAAGAGAAGCAACTAAAGACATCCCAATGTCAGATTCTGGTCTCAAGTGCATCTGTATGGACAGGTACATGCACACAGCACACACAGGTGTGTGAGTGTGTGTTTGTATATATGCATACACTACATGTACACACACACACACATATAGAGGGAGGTGGGTATCCTCACACAACACACATGGGTATGTACACACATACACTACATGGGGGTGAGGAAGAGAAGGAGACAAGGAGGAGGGAGGGAGAGAGAAAGAGAGAGTAAGAGAGAGATGGAAAGAGAGAGAAATAATATGCTAACATTAAATATTTTTGTAAACTTATCTATGTTGAGTTTCATATAAAAAAGCCCTCAGAAACAGTCACAGGATCCTGTGAACATCCTCAAGACCCTTCTTCCTGCAGACTTGTATTTGAACCAACTAAACAAGTGAAGCTCTGCTCTCCATGGCATGCCTTCTTGAGCTGATAGCATTGCATAGTTTAACTATTCCTTAACTCTGAGCCACATATACTTAATGTTCCATACTGTAATCCAAGCGACTATTTACATCATCAACAAAAGAATGCCATGGGATCCTACATGGTGAAAGTTCCAGAGAGTGTACATCCCGAAAATTGTGTCTCCTACTATTAGAAACTCAGACAACAAGGGTAGGGGAAATATACTAGTCACAAGGACAACACCTTTCTAGTTACAGCCCTCCAGAATCTGGGAATGGGCCCCGATGCCATGCATTGCAAGCCACATTTAATGATGGCTGTGAGAAAGACATTAATGAACTAGCCAAGTGAACACCAAGAGAGCAATGTCTTCCTAAATGTACTCATCAGCTTAATCAGTAACATCTTCCCAAATGCATGCATAAGCTTGCTGCAAATTTAATCACCGGGTATTGAAAGAAAGACATTCTGAAGTTCTTTTTTAGGAAACAACAAAGGGCCAGTGTACAGTTCAGTGGAAAGAGTGCTTCCCAGGCATGCATGAAACTCTGGGTTTGATCCTATTACCGCATGAACTGGCTATGGAGTAACACAGCTGTAATTCCAATACTTGGGAGCTGGAGGCAGGAAGACTGGGAAATCAAGACCATCCTTGGCTACACAGTAAGTTTGAAACCATGATGGGATGCATGACATCCTTTCTAAAGAGAAAAAAAAAAAAGGAAGCCAACAGATCCTAAAGAGCTAGGGTATTTTAGAATATTAAAAATAAGAGCTGTTATAGTGTCAAATGCGAAAAGCCTATTTTCAAACCATTAACTTTGAAAATGAGTCTCTGCAGAAAAACACAGGTTAGGAAGAGAAAAGAAAACCAAAAATCCACATGTAAATTCATTTGTGATGAAAGAAAATTCCAAGTCAGTAAGGAAAATGACACACTCAATAAACAGAATGGAAAGGGACAAAAATAAACGGAGGAAAATAGTAAAACCATAAAATAACTAGAATGCATACACAGAAATACTGTACAATCTTAGGCTGAGTCAAATTTTGTATGCATTATACAAAAAAATGTATCAATACACCAAAACATCAAAAATCTTCCTTATTGTGAATGCAAAACATGTCAAGGCTGACCAATTATCTCTTTTAAATACTTCTCTATATAAAGAGCACTTGTAAAGCACTCAAAGAAAGTTAGCCATCCTACTACTCAAATTAAGAAAACATACCCTAAAGAATAGATAAAGCAAATCTACGGGTGCTGGGGAGGTGGTTCAGTCAGTAAAATTCTCCTCAGGGTGGCGGGGAGTCTGAGTCTGGATCCCAGTACCTAGGTTAAGAAAGTCAAATGTAGCAGAGCATATACCTAATCTCAGCGTGGTGAGGCAAAGACCAGCAGCTCTGGGAACTCCTGGCTTGCTCTCTAAAAAACCCAAAACTGCTCACTAAAAGATCCTATTTAAAAGGCAAAGTGGACAAAGATAAAGGAAGATACTCACATTGACTTCCAGATGTGTACACATGTATAAAAACACACGGATATATACACCAAACACACGCACACACACACCCCACAATGAAATATACAGGACAAATACCAGGAAATAAACAAAAAAAACAAAAAGCATTTTAATGACTTAGGATACTGCACTGTTAAAACTTGGGGTTTATATATATATTATATATATATATAAAATCCTTTTTATTACATTTTTATTTAAGTTTTCTTTAACATACCCACCACTGTTCCTCCTTCCTTGCCTCCTCCCAGTCCTCCCCCAGCTTCCCCCCACCTCATCTTCCTGTTCAATCCTCAGAGAGAATAAAGACTCCCAAAGTGAGTCAGTACAGTGACATATCCGGTTGAGGAGGGACCAAGCCCCTCCTCCCAGTATCAAGGCTGGGCAAGGTGTTCCTCTGTAGGCAATGGGCTCCAAGAAACCAGCTGACACACTAGGAATAAATTCTGGTCCCACTGCCCATGCTGTTCAACTGTCATCTACATTCAGGGGGCCAGGCACGCTCCCCAGCTGTCAAATTCAGAGTCAGTGAGCTCCCAATAGCTCGGGTCAGCTGTCTCTCTGAGTTTTCTCACCATGATCTTGACCCCTTTGCTCATATAATGGCTCCTCCCTCTCTCTCTCTCTCTTCCACTGAACTGGGAGCTCAACCTAGTGCTTCTGGGAAGGGGAAATAGAGAAGATCTCTTGAGTAAGTCGGGACCATAGAGAGCCAGGGGTAAGGGGAGGTGAGAAGATAACGTGGATTGATATGGTTGAGCTAGGTGAGGGAGAGAGAGAGAGAACAATGAAATAGATACCTTGATAGAGGAAGCCTTGTGGGGTTAGGGAAATACCCAAGAATCCACAAAGATGACCCCAGCTAAGACTCTAAGCAATAGTGAAGAGGGTGCCTAAACTGAGCCTCCTTATAATTAATTGATGACCACCCTAATTGTCATTATAGAACCTTCATCCTGCAACTGATGGAAGTAACTGATTCACAGCAAAACCTTGGAATTAAAACAAAACAAAACAAAACAAAACAAAAACAAAAACACAAAAAACCCAACTGGTATCTGGTATCTCCCAAAGTGAAGAGGTATGAGCATTTGAAAGACAGTGTTTGGTAAAACAAGAGTGCTCTGGAGCTTGATCTGAATCTGTGGATCAAAAACCTAAAGACAGCCCTCCTGAGGCAGTAGGTTCACTTATGGAATTTATAAGTAACTTCTCAGATATTTGAGAAACTATGTGGAGGTTGTGTGCTGGGTTCTTGTAAAATTAATAATAATATTAATAATAATAATAAATAATGGGAAATGTATATATAAAGTTAATGGAGGCTAACTGAACAAACTTAGTGAATTAGTTATTAAAGTGATATGAATTTGTGCTTAATAAACCGTATCATCGTTATATATTGATGAAATGGAACGCAATGTTGTTAACAAAGTTATTAAAATCATGATAGAGAAAAATTCCTGTATATGGAATATGGTTCAGGGGAGACAGTACTGTTCATTCGATCTTTTCAAGCAGATCCTTAAGGAATGTCATGGAAGGATGGTGCAGACTATTCATATCCTAGCAGGGGAGGGGACAGTATTAGGGCAATAAAATGCCTGTCATGATCTTTGGTTGCGACCATAGGCAGGAGAGTGTGAAGTTCGTTCAGAGGGCATGTGTGAGGTTTCAAAGGACTCCGAAAGTCATTTGAAAGGGACTTTTGAATAAAAGCCTAGAAGAAATAAAGAAATGACAAAGGGGGTCAACAGGAGACAGGACAAGTAGCCAGAGCAGGGCGGCACCAGGACTGCTCAAGACCAACCTTAAGTCTGGCCATGCTAGAGCTGAGGGAAAAAAGAGGCAGCAAGGTACAGAGGCCACAAAGGTGGGGGGTGGAAAGTGGGGGGCAAGGGGTAGGGAAGGTGGGTGGCAGGTGGGCCTTAGAGGTACTGGGGAAGGCTGGGGGTCGGGTGAGGGAAGTGGGGGAAGTAGAAGGAAGGTGGGGGATGGGGTAAATCCCCGGCAGGATCCTGTAGGAAACTGCAGTGCTATCAGCTTTTGTCCTGAACCGGTACAAAACCAAATGTAGGTAAGTGGGTGGGGTTCACACAGTGTCGCAGGCAACAACAATATTAGCACAAATGCATGCATGAGAAGGGGGAGGAGGAAGGACAGAAACAGAAATGAAAGACATGCCCCTAAATATCAACAATGCAGTATATATGTATATACATATCATTATAAAAAATTTACTTTTGTCCTGAAAGGTTCAAACATTTTATACTGTGTGTACATACAAAAAGAGAATTTTTTCAGACATTTATAGTTTTTAAAGTAAACAAATCTCTTTTTCTCTGTCTTGTGAATTTTTCAGAGAGAGAGAGAGAGAGAGATGATAGCTTTTTCAATAATATCCACATTCAGTCCTTTGAGGTAAATCCAGTAACTCATACAGTAGATCTAGAACTATCTCTACTGAGTGGAGCTGCAGGGTGCCCATCTCACTGATCTGAGCTGAATCCCTGGTAGGCATGGTCCTGTGTGCATTCATTTATGTGCCCTGAAGACTCCAAAAGTACTGTAGGTTTAAGATACTCAGACCCTGAAAACCATGAAGAGGAACCATCAAAACATCAATGTAGAAGTTTTCTACCTCAATCTGAAAATGCCTGCCTGTGGCTTTCTGTCTTTATCACTGCTATTGTAAGGTGCAGGTCCCGTATTTTTATAGAAGTCTATTTTATAAATATATATGGCTCATATGTAAGAAAGAGATAAATAGTTAATAAGGAGATTTTAAAAATAATTGAAGACTTCAGACAAAATGAAAATCTCAAATAGATTCTCTATGCACACTGAAAAAAACAATGTCTAAGTTCTCAAAAGGTGGTACCCAGATCTGGAGCCCCAGGGGGTATCAGAGAATTGATAGAAATGTCCTGGAACTCCTACCAGATCTGTGGCATCAGAAATGCTGAGCATGAACAAGCCCTCCAGGTGAGTCTGCACAGTGCCAGGAAAGCCAGAGTGGGGGTGAGGACAGCTTCCTCTGACTTTTCCCCTCTCTGCGAAGAAGACACTGAGCTCACCTGCTCTTTGCTGTGTGGGATTTCTAAATCCAGGCTGAGCTCTCCTTCAGAAGTTAACATCTGAGATTATTTACCATTTACCTGCCTGGTCAGATTAAGGCGAAACCCTGTCACTAAAATTGTTCCCAGTACAGTCTGGAGGGAGACCACATGTGTTAGTCTTTGGGCGCTTGAAGCCTTCACTGCCAGAATACTTATCACTGTGAAATTGTTTTGTGGGTGAGCTAATCTCTCTGCATTAGGGCCATCCTATGGAAAGTCCTGAACATTCCTTTTCAATAAAGGGAAGGTCTGAAAAGGGTTTTTTTCTCTTTTGTAATCCTGTAATTTTATCTGTGATTCCTCTGTAACATTATCTTTTCCCAACGGGATGAAACAGCAATTCACTATTAAACCTTACACACACTGAAGACCTATAAGTCCACATCGTAAGGGACTAGATGGAGAGTTACTGAGAATCCCACTTACCATTTCATTGGTACTTGACCTCTGAGTCAGATGGCATAAAAAGGTCTCAGGGAATGGCATAGTTACTATTCTTTCTAGATCAGCCCCCCAAAATAAGACCTTACATTTTTTATATATGTCAATAAGAATCCTTTATCCCTTAAAAACTATGTAGGTTTAAAACCTCAGAGAATCTCTAATAGCAGAAAATTATTTTCCCAAAGTACATGGCTATGAACATTTCTAGTATTGTTTCGATGTAACTTTTGTTTTAGAATAATTTTAAAACAGTAGTTGGAATAACATCACACAGTGGTCCCACAGACCCTACACTCCACTTTCCCTAATGTAAACATTCTGCAAGACTGTGCAAAACTGAGAACCAGGCACTGGAGCAGGACCATTGGCACTCTAGTCTTTATTCAGACATACACAGTGTTTAGTAATGCTTTCTGTCAGGAGCTAATCCAAGACACTGCGTTGCACTTAGCATTTTGTTTTTTAGCTTCTCTTCCTCTGCTTGCCAACTTTTGGAATAGAACTTCATATAGAACAGGCACTTATAAATAGCTGCTAATTAACTAACACAGCATCCCACATTCCCTATCTGTTGGCAATTCTGCTCCAAATAGAGAGTGCTCCATGGTGCAGAGGCCGACTAAGTCACAGTGTTGCCAGGTGGCCTTGAGACTGAGGAAGGCTCCATCCAGACACTGACATCCTCATAGATGAGCTCAGAGCTGGAGGGAGAAATCTATTGGGGCCACAAATGAACTAGACAAGTTAACAGTGCTCCACAGATCCCTGGTCCTGAGGATAAAAACAATGTTCTGAAGAAAACTCTTTATAACAATGCTCTCAAGATAGCTAGAGCAACAAATGGTTTATGTAACTGTATCTATTTGTTTTTTATAGAAAGTGTTTTCCTTATCTGTTTGCCCAGTGATGGATATTTAGGTTGACTATTTTTCCTCTGGCTATGATGAGGTTATTCAACAGATGTGAAGTACAGGGTAAAGACAGGACTGAAAACATACTCATTATAAATAAATGATAGATGTTTCTATGCTAATTAGCTGTGTGGATTACTATTGTATACATTCATTAAGGCACCATACCACGCCTCTTAAATACATACAATAGTATATGTCAGTCAAATAAATTTTAAAGCCTTTTAATTCCAAAATCAATCAGTTACCCAAAGGCAACAGTAAGAAGAATATGTGGTCAAAGGTAGGAGGGGAAAGAAAGGTCCATTGACAGGGCTGGAGAGATGGCTCAGCAGTTAAGAGCACTGCCTGCTCCTCCAGAGGATCCAAGTTCAAAATTTCTAGCACCCACATGATATCTGTCTGTCATTCCAGTTCCAAGAACCTGACACCTCACAGACTGAAATGCAGGCAAAGCACCAACATGCACACAATCAAAATAAAATAAAGAGGAAGGTCCACTGGTTTCACAGGGAAATCTTGACAGCAGCTACTGGGAAATTTCCAGCCCTGGGGTCTTACAAACCCTTTCCTCTCCCATCTTATCTTTTCCCAATCCACCTCCCTGAGAGTGAAAGAAGATGGAAAAATGTATAGAGAAACAAAACAAAAGCAAACAAACAAAGCTAAGTTTGTAAACAGCCAGCCAGGACCAGGCTCCAGGTCTACTTGATAGAGGCTTCTCAGTTTTCTGAGAAGACTTCATGGCTGCCTGAATTCCCCTTGCAGTTTCAGATGAGACTCTTCAAAATCTCTCGCACATTTCCTAAGGCTACACTGCAGCACTTAGTCACACGGAAAACACATGACAAAGTTTGGAGGCTCTTCATCCAAACTCATCAACAACCCTCTCTGTCCCCCAAGCTAGGTCAGTCTAGATCAGTGGTTCTCAACCTCTGGGTTGTAACCCCTTTGGGGTCAAATGACTCTTTCACATGGGTCCCCTATGACCATGGGAAAACATGGATATTTACATCATAATTCATAACTGTAGCAAAATTGACAATACAAAGTAGCAACAAAAATTAATGGATGAGGTATCATCACAACCTGAGGAACTGTGTTAAAGGGTCACAGCATTAGGAAAGTTGAGAAGCACTGATCTAGATCCAAAGTCATAGAGAAGGGTTTGCTATGGCCTCTGCACTATGACCAATGAACCATTAGATGATCTTTGCCTCTTGTACAGAAGCTCAGGGCAACAACGGCTTTGCCTCTATCTACTTGCAAAGCAATGTGTACATAGAAGCATATTTTCCTAATTATTGGGCATGTTATTTACTTATTATCTTTTATCTTATGATTTATTTATTATTTTTGACTCTTGAAATAGGTTCCCAGTCTTGCTGAGAACTGAAGGCTGGCCTAGAATGCTCTATACAGTTCATGCTGACCTGGAATTTGCACCCATCCTACCTGGGTCCCTTTTCTCCTAAGTTTGGGGTGACAGGAATGTACCACCATGTCCATCTTGGCACATTAGTTAACCTCGGATTTATCTGAAAAATCTAAGTGAAATTAGATTACTTTATGACCCAAAGTAAAGCAGTTTCACCCCCAGAGGTTGTTACTAGTGAAGGTGGTAATCAGCAGTATTACTGGGTGTGAACATCATTGGCAGCCACAATCCAGCCAAAGTTCCTCTTCAGTTTTCCTAATAAAACACACTTTTAGTTTTCTATCAAGATTTATAACAACTAGGGTACATGCAAGGATTACTCAAGCTAGAAATGCTTGCTTTATTCCCTGGCCCTGGCTATACTTAACTTACTTGAGTTATATGACAATGGAGGCAGCCACGGCCAGCAAGGTCACAGGGCAGATATAGACTTTTTTCTTTACCTCTCTCCTTGTAGCCATCATAATCCATATAAAGGGGGACAAATATTGGAAAGCTAGGCACAGAGACAGAGCAGAAAATTGTCTTACAAAGCTATTTTTTTCAGACTTAAGGGCAGAGAGTCCATACATCACAAAGCTTTACCTTATAGACAAATCACACAACCATATTTTAGATTTTTTAGTATATGTATGTGGAGGGGCCTTGTATTTCTAACAGGTAAGTACAAAATAAGTCACAGAGACCTCATGCCTCAGCCACATCATTACCTCTCACTTTGTCATGTTTCAGGCCTTTGAGATTTTTGGAGATTCTGAAATTCTTCCTGAGGAGCCATAACTACGGCCTTAATTAAACTGCTATTAAATATGATAAATTCATATCCAAACTACTCTGAAAATGTAATAATGAAACTATCTAATGTATTCCCCAGAGAAAAAAGCCAAATTTGCACCTCGAGCAATCAATCCTCCCTGCCCAGAATCATGAGGAAATCTAAGGGCAGAAACCAGAAGAAACACTAGTGCAAGACATAGATAGCTGAGACAGATGCACCCAAGCATCTCTCCCACAAGTATCCACACTAGTGTACCTGTGCTCTGACACACACACTCACATACACACTCACATACACTAAATACACACATACACACACTCACACACACTAAATACACACATATACACACTCACACACACTAAATACACACATACACACACTCACACACACACTAAATACACACATACACTCACATACATACTCACACACACTAAATACACACACTCACACACACTAAATACACACATAGACACACACTCACACACACACTAAATACACACACACATACATACACACACTAAATACACACACACTCACACACACACTAAATACACACATACATACACTGTGTTCAACTAGTGCTGAATTAATGACCCCTTTCCCAGCATCAACTCCCAATGGAATCATTTTGCTAGAGAATGCCTGCTTAGTTAGGAACCAAAGCACAGGGCACACATCAAAAAAAGGAAGTCATTTAAAAATTACCAGGCATTCTCCTTGTACATCGTCAGACACCTGTAAGCCTTTCTTCCCACTAAGCCACCTGGCATCAGCTTCACAGCACAGGTCTTCCTGTGAAATAGGAGCAGCAGTGGCTACGAAACTAAAGGGATCCATGTCTCTATAATACCATTTTCTCTCCATCCCACAAAAGACCCAGGACAAAATGAGACACGTAGCTATTTGCCATCTTCAGGTGGAATCTTTTGCTCTCTTGTAGGTATTTGCTTCTGCATTAGCCCAGATACTCCATGACACTGGTCTCACAGTAGTGTGAATTTGCATGGTTGCTTTCAAAATGGGTTTCAGAGAGCAGTATTAGAAGGAACTTAGTTGGGCAAAGATGTGCACACTAGGCTATCATTCAGCAGCTGTCACAGAGGACACAAGCAATCCTGTAGGTGTTCTCCTGGGGACTCATCTATGCTAAGGGACTACTTGAATCATGATTTCATTACGACCTACTTTCACAGAGACTAATGAATTTTAAAACACAGGGAAAGTGAGATAGGAAGGGACTTGGGAATAGTGATAAACCTGCTGCTCATAGGCCGCCCTACACTATTTATCATTGCACTATCTAATCCAAGTTACTCTAATTTCCACTCTGCTAGTACTGTGTTATTTAGTCTCCAATAACAACACTCATTGCTATTCCCGAGAGCACTTCATTAGCTGACTTATATCTCACATATTGTTTGGCACAGTTCATTAATACTGAGAGTGGAGCCCTGAATAAACACACCAGAAGTAAAGTCTTCCCTAGTTAGAGCATCCTGGTACAGATGTCACCCTCTTTATACAAATGTCCAAGGCTAAGCACATTGCTTCTTACTTGATCGAAGATGTTTTGTGTTACGAAAGGCAGATGTACTGGAGAAAGTCAAACACTGGTCAAGATGTGTTTTTCACATTCACCATTGCTGTCATTTCCAGACAAATGACATCAAAGAGCTGTAGCTAAGAACCCGTCATCCAGTGACTGGTTAAGTAAAGCGTCAACTGTATAGAATGTCTGATCTTCATTCTCCCAACCTTCCCCCCCATCATCTCACAGCAAAAGTGACTCTTTCACCAAAGGGCAGGCCATGCAAAAGTGGTGGGAAAAAAGGGAGGTAAATCTTCTCCCAACCATATGATCTGTGTCCTAAGTGTTTTGGCTTTTTTTTTTTTCTGCCACCAGCTGTAGGCACATTTTATATAAGAGCTAGGTCATAAAACTATGAACAGCCCTCATCTAGCCCACCTCTGTTTCTGAGAAACAAAATGTTATTGGACCAGAATCATGTTGACTGATATCCAGACTGTCTGCAGCTGCTCTGGCAATAATAAAACAGAGTGGGGCAAAGGGTAGCAAAAAATAACATGAGTTGGCAATAATCTAAAATACTAATGCCATTGCTTCTTACAGAAAAGCTTTGCCAGCCTTGTATTGTGTATCAGATTAGTTAGTGTGGTGTCTCTGAGTATCATGACTAAACTGAAGCCTGCTCTCCATTTCCAGAGTCTGTATTTCACACTGGACACACAGTCACTAGGCAAAAACTTGAAGCTCACCTTCTCCACAGAGATGCAGAAAAAAACACTTTAGGATACTTTCAGTGACAGTAAAGACACCAAATTAGCTAGCTTGAGGACTTCGTTTGCTTATGCAGTATGTGGAAAGATAATTCAGATAAAGGGTTAGCTGTGGTGGTAGCATAACAGGTTAACAAGTACCCTGGCAGTTGCCTGTGGGCCTGAGCCACAGTGGTTGTGCTTATGATGGCTATACCTATACACACATAATAGAACAATAATCTTCCCTCTTTCTAGTCTGGAGATTAAGCAAAACCATGCCCAGAATTTCCAAACATGTCCTGCATTTTATTGCTCCTTCATCCTGCTACACAGACAACATCACAGCCCCGTGCACTAATGCAATTTCTACCAAGAAGAAAAAGGCCACTGCTTTTTCCAGACCTGCTAAATATGGAGGGTGATACTGAGAACTCTTACACATGTTCTGTCTCTCTCATCCTCTCATTCTCTCCTTAAGCCTACAATTTGTCTGAAAATGATAAATAGTTGAACAAATTTTAGGCTCTGTAAAAAGGATGACCGCAGGCTGGCAATCAGCAATGTTTTCTACCGATTGGCATGATCCAATGTTATCATAAAAGGGTAATGCACAAGTCATCAGGCATGCCATTAGTGCTGAGCAAATTTGATTCTCTATTAAAATATTTTATGCATACATGCATATACATGTGTATAAAAGCAAAGACTGTATGTTTCAGAAGTAAAACTATTCCATGAATTATCACTATGAACTTGAATACAGCATTTTATCTCCCTCAAACTTAAGAGGTTAAGACGAAAATCCCTTCAAGGTCTATGATACAAAAATCATTACTAATTCAAAAGCTTGAATAAAAGAACACTGGGTATTTGAATAAATATTTCATTTATACTTTTTTATTTATAAGCTACATTTTTTTACACAAAGAAGGTGCGCTAGCCTTAAGTTAAATAGCAAGAAGGAAATAGTCATAGAGTTGGTGACAAGGGAAGCATTAAAGCCAGAAGCTCAGGCACAATGCAAACCAGGCGTTCTTGAGGAGCTATTCATAAGTGCCACCTATAAATATGACCCTAAGTTATGGATGATTTAAATCGCCAGGGAAAGCAGGGTTCCCATGAGACAGGACTGACAGTAGTTTTTGCTTTACATTTTCACAGGGAAGAGGACACTGCAATAACTATTACTCTTCCTTTTACCCTTTTAAAAACAAATATATTAGTTATAATGACACCAACTCCTGGAACAAAGCCTGAAATCTCAGTGTCTTTCATCAACAGAATATATCCCTAAGCACAGACAGCACTCAACACTGAGGGCTCTAATCCTCCAGTCAGCTAAAATAGGGCTTCTTAGCCTGAGCACTATGGACACTCTAGAACAGACAATCTTGTTGGTTTGTGAATCTCTTCTGCAGTGTAGGATATTTAGAAGAAACACTGTCTGACTAAGTGCCCAGAACATAACAAAAAGTATCTTCAGACATCACCAACCAACTGCCAGAAGGCAAATTTGCTTCTGGTTGAGAAAGAGTGAGTTAAAAGGAAAAACTCAACCTCCCTTCTACTTGAAGCTTAACTCGACGCACACATTCACACATCAGCACCCTCAGTTCAACCTTGACCTCTGACTGTTGGCGATTCTCGGATCTGTTCAAATCACCACCTGAAAGTAGAGAGTAAACTTTTCTCTCACCCAGACAATATTCTTAGTGCTTTTATGTAGCTCATTCACTGTGGCATTCTGGGTAGCCACACTCTGATTTCTACCACCATTGATTAGTGTTTCGACATTAGACTTTACCTGGATGGAATTCTATAACATTTATTCTTTCATATTCTGCTGCTTTTCTCAACACGGTACTTTGAACTTTACCCATATTACTACAGGGTATAAATTCCACATGTTTGATGTTTCAACTGTTGCATGCTGGCATTTTAAGAGCTTATAGACTAGTATCTTGGCTCATCTACATGTAAGAAGGGCTGATAAATGATGTGCTTATCTAAGTAGAGAAAATTCTGTATTCTGAGTAGTGGGGCATAAATTTTTTGAAAGTCAGTAAATTATCTGTGTTTATACAACACCCACACTGGAAATTTGTGTTTCAGTTCAGACCTTTAGGCAGAGATAAATAAATGTTGGAGGGATTTGTATTTTTTTTATTAGAAAGGGTATTTTTATAAGAGTATTAAAATTTTGTTATCCATGAAGTATTTACTGTTAACCAAGTTAAACTATAAAACAAATGTACTTTAATTCATTAGTCATGTGTTTTGATTAAATATTAAATGATCTAAAAGTGTTCAAAGCAACAAGAAATACTTCATTTTAGTGTTTCTTTTGTGCATTACTTCCTTGAATGTTTAGTCTTTTAAAGTACTTGGCATTTGTTAGAATGTGAGTGACTATGTATAAAGATTTATGTATTTGAATGACCATAATTATGTTTAAAATATGCAGTCCTGCAATTCACAGAAAGTTCAACTTTAATTTCATATGATGTGAGTGTATTATATTTTAACATGACCTCAAACGAGATAATCTATAATAATAGATATGCAAACTGAATGGTTATCATACTTACCCATGAATAAAAACCCATAATCTTGAATTCATGAATATTTTCCCACCAATTTTTCCCAGACAAAAGAGCCAGCACCTCAAAAACATATTGCAAAAATACAGCTGTTTGGAGCAAGGAATAAGGTTCACTCATAGCATATGTGCTTCAAATGTATAAAGGCGGGAATTAGATCTCCAGCAGCCCACCACACAAAAGTAGTCTTTCTATTTGAATAAGGCTAAAAGGGATGACCATCTACTTTTTGTAGCCTTGCATTTTTTAATAATGACTGGAGAATTAATATTATGAAAATGACTGTTCTACTATAAGACCATTGGTAGCCACAGTAATCCAGAGTAAAAAGAATAATGCTGGAGAGATTACCATTCAAAATCTGTTATAGACTATAGTAATAAAAGCAGTATAATATCCTAACAAAAAGAGGCATGTAGGTCAACAGAACAAAATAAGACCCAAGCATGTGTACACGTTATTTCAGTATTTGCTATTTGATAAAAATGCCAAAGCATTCACTGGAGAAAAGATAGCAGCTTCCACCAATGGAGCTAGAAAAACTGGGTGTCCACATGTCAAAGGGTGAGATTAGACAGAATCTACTACCTTCAACCAAAATTGACCCTCACTCCTTGTTGGTTTTGGAAATTAGTATGGAGAATTCTCAAAGGCTAAAATAAATCTACCATATGACCCAGATTACTACTCCTGGGCATATGCCCAAAACCCAACATCCTCCACAGAGACTTGCTCAGGAACGCTCATTCTCCATTCACAATAGCTGAGAAATGGAAGCAGCCAAATGTCTTCAACTGACCAATGGATATTGAAAATGTGGAGAAGACATGGAACTGGAAAAGATTTTATTGAGTGAGACAACCCAGACTCGGAGTACAGTTGATACATGTTCTCTCTCGTCTGTGATTCCTAGCTCCACATCCTCAGGTGTGAGTATACAATACAGAGTCACTTCAGAAACCAGGAAAGCAAAGGGGGATTTTGTTTGTGAGTGGATGGTGAGAAGTACTAGAGATAAGTACAGTGTATACAAGTGATATGAGGGGAAGGTAGAAAAAACAGGAGGCAGCTTTAGCTGGGGAGGGAAGACACTGCAGAAGGAGAAAGAGGGAAGAAGAACAAATGATACTAATGATTTTTGAAAAATCCAGAGGAATCTTATTTCATATTTATCTAAAACTACATATATAGCATATATGTACATAGACATACATACATATAAATGTTTTAAATAAAGTTATAATTTCTAATGATAATCTCCCTCTAAGATCCACAAACCAACAAAAAAATCTAGTATCAACTCTGAAAAACTCCCTTTCGAGTTTGGTCCAGTGAGTCCAAAGGAATTCCCAAATAATGTGGGTCTTTGTCTTTTGATGCTTCCTGGAGACTGAAGATAAGTTCCTATTACTGAAGACACCACACACTTCAGACAGAGGAGTAGGTGGAGTTTCACATTAAATTTTGTCTTACATTAAACCCTCCTTCCTGTGGACGAGCGTTCATACTCCTGGAAGGTACCATGCATGCTGCCTAAGGACTGCAGCAGTGGTACCTACGAATCACAACATGCCAAGATATGCCTAAAGATACAAAGTGACACATATCCTAGCAGTAACCAAAATGGCGCCATTGGACTTACGTGCTGCTCAACAGGAGGCAAAGCATACCAGTTACTATAAACCTATCCAAGTGTCCATAGTGAGTGAGGTTATGGGTCTTAGAAGAGAACCTATGACTGCCATTTTATCACACCACTGTAATTCCTAACTGAATTTCCTATATTAAGTGTAGCTCTCATCCCTCATCAAAGAATAACCTTTTTGCAACCAAAGAGACCTCTACAGAAAGTTACAGCTAGTCAAAATGCAGAGGACAACTAATGGTAGGCTTCCCAGCCAAAGTGAAAAGATACATCCATAATGCAATTTCTGAGCACAAGGGTTGGGGGGTGTCGTAGAAGAGGAAATAAATAATTGTAAGAGCCAGATGACCAGAAGGACTGCTGAGACATTGCATCTTCTAGATATAACAATGAAGTTACACCCCTGAAAGTCCAGTAATATGGTTGACTAAATCATATACTATATCAAACTACCCTCTAAGTTTATTATTCAATATTCATAGATTGGTGAAGCTCTCCAAACATATTAGAGAAGCTTCTATGTGAAGTGAGCAGAAACTAATACAGAAACACCCAACTAGTCCAGATGCAGAGAATATGTGTTTGTGGAGTACTCAGCACTAAAGAGACATCTTTATCACATTCCTTGATTCCCTGCTGAGGAGAAATTGGAAAGATTGTAAGAGCCATAGGTGAAGGAAGACATAAGTGAAATGCTATCTTCTGGATATAACAGAATCACTATCGTTACAAACTCAGCAGCTGTGGTTGCCCAAATAAGACCTGCACAAGATCAAGCCAAGTAATAATCCCAGCATGGAAAAAAAAAGGAACTTGGTTTTATCATTGTTGAAGTCATCATATTATATACATATATACGCATATATTCATCCTTCATATTTTTATGCTATGACCAAGGAAACTTACAAAAGTTTATTTGCAGCTTAAAGTTCAGAAGGTTAGGACTCATAACCTTCATGACAGGCAGCATGACAGTAGGTAAACAGGCATGGTACTGGAGCAGCATCTGAAAGTCATATCTCGAGAAACATGAGATCAAGAGAGCTAACTTGAAATGGAGTGGGCTTTTAAAACCTCAAAGCCCATCCCCAGTGACATGCATCCAACAAGGACACACCCATTTGTCCTTCCCAAACAGTTCCACAAACTATTGACCAAGGACATTTCCATTAAAACTATAACTATACTCCAGTGGAGAGCCTGCACCCATGAGTTTATAGACAACTCAAACTGGACTTGGTAGGGTTTTTGTTTTCTAAGACACCAAGTTCTGAGGAAGAAGGGAGGTAGGTGGTTGGTCAATCTGAGAAGAGAGGGTATTTACAGGACTAATAAGGGTGAATATGGTCAAATACATTCTATGCATATGTTAAATTCCCAAATTAATTAAAATGTTATATTTTTAAACTCGGGATATTGAACAACTAATAGATCAAAACATAATTTAGAAAAAAATTGAAGATTGATGAATCACAATGTATCAAAACTTATGGAATGCCTCAAATACAATAGGAAGAAATATACACTTCTTCTAAATGTTTGCATTAAAAATGATCTCAGCTAAATAACCTAAATTTGCAACTTAATGAACTAGAGAAAGAGAAAACTCAATCCAAGTCTAGCAAAGAGCAGGAAACAATAGAGCTCAGAACAGAGAAACATAAGAAATAAAAAGAAGAGAAAAATCAACCAAAAGTTAATTTTTTTAAAAAAGATATCTTGACCAAATTTTAGTGAAATAGACCAACAAAAGTCTTTTGGCTCAAATTACAGAAAGCTATGTAAAAAATGAAAACACTGAAAATTTCTATGGGACAGAATGTAGGCATACTCCCTAGGCCCGTGTACCAGGCCACAGACTACAGGAAGAAGGTAAGGTGCAAACTGAGCAGGCAAATCCGTGGATGAAAAAATGAAAAAATTGAATCAGGGAAATTCAAAAATCTACACCTCTTAGCAGGAAAAGTTCCAGAACCAAAGCCTTCACTAGTGAATTGTGTCACACATGAAACATAACAACAAAACCAAGCACCATTTTCTCTCAAAAATTACACCAAAATAAAAAAATCTGAGAAGAAAAGAGACAGTTCCAACTGGAAGAATCTGGGGTCAGCATTACTGTGATAATAGTCAGGCAAACATTCTACAGAAGAAGAAAATGCAAACATTCCGAACAAAAAAGTTAATTCATTAGCATATTTAAAATGATTATATGCCAAGATCAAGTATGATTTATTTTTAGAGTACAAAGATCATCCAATATATGAAACATGAACAATGAAATACACACTATGCACATGAATTGGTAGGTTACAAAATTTGTCATTTTTTTCGTGATAAAGATTTAGTAACACGGGAACTCAAGTGACTGATCACAATATCATAAAGGCCATATGTGAAAAACAAGTGTACTTGATGGTGAAAAATAGATAAAAACCTTTAGCTGGGGATAGGAACAAGGTAAAAATGCTTATTTTTGCCACTTTGATTCAGATAGCTCTAGAAATTATAAATAAAAAATTGGAAAAGAAAAAAATCAAATCACATAATTAAAAAAGAAGTCAAATTACATCTGCCCATAGACTTTATAAAGCAACCATAAAAACCCTTACCTTAGCAACTGAGTTCACCAAATTTGCAAGATGTAAAATCAATAATAAAATTTAGCTACATTTCTAGACACTAACAATGAAAATTATGAACTAATTCAATTTATAGAAGCTTCAAAATACAGTGAGGAGAAACAAATAACGAAGAAGAAAATGTACTGTATAGTGAATGGAACAGGAAGAAGTTAAAGTCATGACTAAGAGGGGATGTCCAGCATTAGAAGAGCTAGTGAGACCAAGATCTCACCTCACCCTGCAATCTAGCCAATGTCGCCTCTTCCTTCCATTCTTGGTGATATTTTTTGCATAAGTAGAAAAATAAGTTCTGAGTCCATCACAAGCGCAGGAGACTCTAATGAGCTACATAGTCTTGAGGGAGCACAAATTGACAAGCTTCTTCCTACTTTCAAAACTATTAAACTACCACCCTATGCCTCAATGACAGGTCAATGGCTGGGATGTTCTTAGGTATGGAGCAGTTACCTAACATGTAAAGAGCTCTGAATTCAACTGCCTGAATCACAAATATAAAAATTACCAAAAAAAAAACCCACTTGAGCAAAAATGCAAACAATGGTTTTTAAAAATAGTATCTGAACGTCCATGTTCACTGAGGATGAACTATTACAACAGTTAGGAAATGAAATCCCCCACATTGTCCACCAACTGATGGATGGATAGTGAAAACCCAGTGCTCATACACAATGAAATTTTCTATGGCCACAAAAATAAAATTTAAATTTCAAGAATTTGGACGGAAGTAGAAATATACATTAGTGATGTAACACAGACCCAGACAGACAAATCCCATAAGCTCTCTCCTGTGTGAAGCTAGGCTTTGAATATCTAAATTCCTGTGTTTAAATGTCTGTGTCTTCAGGTCAAAACGCAGGGTAGGGGCGGTGGAGGGCATCGGCGAAGAAAGAGAAATGCAGGGAACATGAGAGTAACAGAAGCCAGCATGAAAGGGCTCAGAGTTGGATGCAGGGATGAGGCAATGTAGATAAATCAAACAAAAATTTGGGATGTATGAAAAAGGCACATACAAACCCACTACTTGATAAACTAAAGACCACAACTTAAAACGTAAGAGTGAAATGGGGCATGAACCAGACATCACAGACATTTATGCAAGAATCCAGTAGTGTTGTGTGACAGCCCCTTAAAAATGTTGGACAGAGCTTTCTCAGAGCCCCACCCCAAAGGATACAGGGTCTTGTCATTTCTTTTGGTTACCCATTAAAGCTATCTGGCAATACTCTCTTGCGGAAGACAATAGACACTTTGATTACAAGAAACAGAAGATGCATGATAGATCTGAGCCAGAAACTGCCCAACTCTGGTTTCTTCTATAATGTTGGAAGGCGATGTGAAGAACTCTGTGGGGAAAAACTCAGCGCTCACCCAGCTGAGAAAAATATACGCCTTTCAGTGGAATAGTAACATGACTGAGGGAGAGCAAACTGATTTATAATTTGTTTTCAGATTCACTCTGCAGGAGGGAAGTCATATCAGGTGCTATAGATCTGGTCAAAAGCCCATGGCTGGAAGCAGCAATGCATCTCAGCTGCATGTCAGTCCTGATGACCTTAGTGTGATACCCACCCACCCCCAGACATGTATTGTGAAAGTAGAGAACAGATTTGCACAACTGCCCTTTAATGTCCACATAAACGCTGTATGGACACCCACAATAAATTTTTTAAAAATCAAGTTTTATAGCATTGGCTGCAGGGCCTTGTCCCAAAGGGGAAATATGCTACTGCTGTTTTCATAAACAAACACATTTTAAGTTCTATTCTTAATATTTCTGTTTATATCAATAGGCCAGTATGACTCTCAACCTAAGGCAAGAAACTTTCTTTTGGAAAGCACAATAGTTAATATAGAACAGCTGTCTTCAACTTGTGCATCACAACCCATTGGTTGTCTACTGACACTTTCATGGGAGTCACGTGGCAGATATCTTAGATACTAACATTAAGATTCATAACAATAGCATAGCTACAGTTAGGAATTAGTGACAAAAACAATTTCATGGTTGGGGGCTGAGGGAGATTGTGTTGTTACATTGTAAATAATTGTTCCACCCACTGATTTAATAAAAAGCGCTGATTGGCCAAAGGCAGGCAGGAAGTGTGGTCAGGGCTACCAGACTAAGAAAACTCTGAGAACAGGAAGCACAGAGCAGAATGCCAGAGAGAAGCGGAAGAAG
Organism: Phyllotis vaccarum; assembly: GCA_033318265.1. Classification (NCBI taxonomy): domain Eukaryota; kingdom Metazoa; phylum Chordata; class Mammalia; order Rodentia; family Cricetidae; genus Phyllotis; species Phyllotis vaccarum. Next base: position 136,233,084 of record JARWLC010000002.1, on the reverse strand, counting down.
AAGAGGACAACCATGCTGCTGTGAGAAAAGGTACCGAGCCGCATGGCTGAACAGGATAAGAGTCATGGGTTAGATTAAGGGTAAAGAGTTAGCAAGTTATATGCCTGGGCCTTAGGCCGATCAGCCTAAAAACTATTGTAAGCATCTGTGTGTCTCTGTGGGTCTGCGGGCCTAAACCTTGAGGCTAGACCCGAAAGTCCAAGCCAGAAACCTCGTACTACGGGGGTGGGGGGTCACCAAAAACATGAAGAACTATATTAAAGGTTGGCAGCAATAGGAAGGTTAGGAATCACTGATATAGAGACTCCTATCTGGACCAAGTACTGAGCATAAGTGATCGTCACTCAGACTTAAACATGACACCGATATCACTTCCTTCCCTAAGCTCTGGGGTGCATTGCAGAAGGCAAAACAGAAGGAATTTAAGAGCTAGAGACTGGGAAAGAACATTGGGAAATACTGACATGAAGCATGAAGACACAGCAGCTATGGATAGCTGCATAAGATTGTGTCAAAGTCTCCACCACAGATAGAGGAAGTGTCAAGGCAGCCCAACCTTTCCTGAGAAAATTTTGACTGTTAATGGTTGCTGGAAGTAGTCATTTAGGCTAATGGTGTAATCACTTGGAAATGATGAAGTTACGGGTCAGAAGAAGGGGTTCAGGGGGAAAGAAAGAGAGAGCTCTCAGAAGGTAATGGGGTGAATACAGTAACAGTAGATTGTGTTTGTGTGTGTCAGTGTGTGTGTGTGTGTGTGTGTGTGTGTGTGTGTGTGTATGTGTGTGTGTGTGTGTGTGTGTGAAATAGTCAAAAACAAAGACAACAGTGGAAAAAGGGCAGCAAAGAGACATGATAGCTGTCTGTGAAGATGATACATAATTAGCCTACACACTAATCATCAGAAAAATGCAAATCAAAACCATGAACTCATTAGCACAGCTACTATTCTTTTAAATAAGAAAATGTATTTTCAAAGACATAGAAATATTTGAACTCCTGCACTTTGCTGGGAAGATAAAAACAGTGCAACTCCTTTAGAAAATCTCCTCAAAACACTTTAAACTGAAAGACCCTATCACCTAGAAATGCCACTCTGTACATGTGTAATCTAAAGGACTCAGAACAAGCCGTGAGCAGATAAATGCATGTACAGTCCTGGTAACAGTTTTATCATAGAAACTGAAATGTGGAAAGACATCCCAGGGATACATGGCTAGAAGAATGGTATGTTTACCTCAAAAAAGGAGGAAGGGGTTTGTGACATATTACAACATGAATGGACCTTAAACACCCTGAGTCACTCAGCAAAATGCAGTGCAGCAAACCATTCACAGAGAAGACAGATACTGGAGCACTCTAATGGCACCAGGTACTTGGTCCTGAGAGTCCAGGACTCAAAATGGAGCTGTGATGCCACAATGTGTGATGGGAGGGAACAGATGAGGTGTTAGCTGAGTAGAGATTCAGTTCTAAGGCAGCATTACTGAGGCCAGTTTACATGCCTGTAAGATGGGTCGTAATGGACCACAGGCCTCAGTGGCCTTAGCTATGGGAGGAGGAGCAATCCAGGCATTGGACCCAGAGATACCCAGCAGACATAGGCTGAGCATACCCTCCTCACTTTTAATCTTACAAAGAACCCCTCTAAACAGCTGAAATAAGATAATATCCTTTCATAAGAAGCCTGAGGTCATCTCTTTTTTCTGGTTTTTAAATTTTATGTGTGCTTGCAAGCATGTGTGCACATGTGTGTGTGTGTGTGTGTGTGTGTGTGTGTGTGTGTGTCTGTATGTGTGTGTGCATGCGTGCCTGTGCGTGCATGCATGTATGTGTGTGCCTACATGTATGTGTGTGTGTGTGTGATTGTAGGTGCCTAGAAAGCTAAGTAGGGTAGAGATCTTAAATCCCCCTGGAGCCAGAATTATAGGCAGTTGTGGGCACTAGTACATCTCATAACTGTGGAAGCCACATCTCTCCAGATCTTTGAAGTAATCATTTTAGAGAAAAAAATCATGACAGAAGACCTATGGTAAGGGGTGAGAATAGAGACCCACTATTAGTTTCTCATTAAGTTTTCTGTTGTTTTTACAAAAATTAAAACTCTAGTGAATTTTATGTCCATCTCAAAAAAAAAAAATCTTGAAATTCCAGCATGTCTTACATTTTAAAAACATTGCCAGAGAGAGTATAACTACACCCAATTTCCAACGAATGCCTACTTATAATGCTAATTCATATGACTTCTGCAAATAATCTACACTTCAAAGTGAATCCTGTATATTCTACACAACTAGAGTTGTCCACAGCTCTGTTAGCAAGTAGCTGAATGCAGAAGCATTCAGATTCATTGGGCAGTCACAGCCTATTACAGGCTGTGTCAAGGCATTTCAGAGTTGGGTAAAAGAGATTCTCTGCTCTGGGTAAAGCCCTAGGCAGTATCAGATAGCATTAAGAATGATATATACATGGATCTCAGGTGGTCTCCTGCTGAAATATTATTTGTGAAAAGCAAGCTTAGAACAAGTCTAAGTTAGCAGAATCATTTGCTTTAATAAAGACTTTTTTTGTTAACTCAATGACTGTCATTCTTCCAACAAATGTTTCTCGAATCTTCTCATAAATTTACATGGGATTATATGAATTGCCAAAATGGATCTCTGAATAAAATGACACCCTGGATGGTACATGCTGGCAATTAGGTATATCTAGGAAGAAACTGGCAAAAAAAAAAAAATATGAACATGAAAATGACAGAGACTCTTTTCTAGGAGGAAATTCAAAGAAAGCTTCAAAAGGACATAGTTGCCTAGTGGAACTCAAAGGCAACAGGACTCCAATAACCAGGGACTGTGGGTAGGGAAGGCAGGAAGCAGCTAGATAAGCACAAATATTAATCAAGGGAAAGAACAGAGAAGCACAGCATGGGCAGAAATGGAAAAGAGATCCACAGTTATCTAGATGCAGGATTTTACCCAAGAGGTATCTGGGGAACAAAGTGAAGGTAAGCTGGAACCAAGTCAAGATGATGCCAAGCTAAGAAATGTGCAGTGGATTTGTTAAGGGGCCGTCAAGTCTTCTGCCAAGAGAAAGGGAGAATCTGATGTTTAGTGAATTAGAGCAGGACTTCCTTTTAAAATACTGAGCATTGTGCAGCAGTGGAACATTGAGAACAGATGTATCAGGTAAACCACTGCCAGGGATTGGTAGAGAAGTGATTGGAGCATCATGTGTAGACAAAAGAAGTTCACATAAGCTGCCGTTCCCCGAGAAGGCTTCCTCATACTGCACATGAAATAACAATTATTTCACATGTGCATCTCAAAGAGGATGAAACTCTTTCTTTCATAAAAGTTTCTCAGTGGTCCCATCATCAGTGGCCTTAGGGGAGAAGCTAAAATATGAAACATGGAGGGAATATTGAAACATACATCATACAGCACCAAACCAAAATCAAATTACTGATAAAATCTGAAGTATGTAACAGATATTATGTAATGAATATCAAAAGTGATTTACATTTTTAAGGAGCAATGGATATTAAAGGGCAGTTGGAGATGACATCATTTCAGAAGCAATTTCTCCAAAATCCCTGGTAAAGAGTTGTTCTTACCAATTCTTTGGTAAGGAGGGACCTCAGACTGCTATGAAAACCCCTGGTCTATTCTTATGTTTGGTTGTCAAGGAAACCAAATATCACTTTTGTTGTAGGGCAGACATGATCACATGTAATGCACATCTTATGAATTCAATGAATTAACAAGAGAATAATCTAGATATACATGTATTCTGGTTTCCACCATTGGGAGGACTGTGTAAGTTCCAGGCAGGAGCCTGTGACTAGAGAAGCATTTGGTATGGCAGGGAAAATGATTGACTGTTATGGAGCTGATATAAAGGTCCCATCATGCTAGGACAGAGCATACTTTGCAGCAGCTGAGGTGGTACAGTATGACTCTAGGCTTGCATATCTAAGAATACTAGAATTCATTCAGCTGAACCTACTGGTACTCTGTTGATAGCAGTGGAGGCAAAGAGAGGAATGGTCTGGGTAAGATGGTGATTTCGGTAGGAAACAGGCTATGTGGAGGGGACATCAGGAAAAGAGTGAGGGTTATGAAAAAGACCAGAGGATCAGACTAGACATTTCTTAAGACAAAGACGTTACAGGACTGACTCTGACCAAAGTACATTAAACACATGTATGAAAATGTCACAAAAGATCTATTGTCTTTTATTACTAATACAGACTAATAAAATTAGTCTTTAAAGTAACCATCGATGTGTATGCAATTTTCTGGAACTATCATAAAATTTTTAAGTGAGATAGGCATTTAATTTCCATAATATATTTAGCAATAAATAGAAGCTCAATTTTTTTACAAGTTTTAGAATAATGATTTGGAATAATAAAAACAGTATTCTTATGAAGAAACCATAATATAAAATTCTGGTATTCCTTTGTTTTTAGTTGTTCAATGCACTTAAATAATACTATGTTCAAAAATTTATAACATCGCAATTACTAATTTAATCTTTAATAAGAGTCCCGGATATTCATATTTCAAACATTGTGAGCCTCAGGTGTATTTAAATAATAAATTAAGAGCCAACTTTACAAAATGTTACTGCTGTTTATCATGTTAGGAACATAGCACTAAATTATAAATCTAGGAGTTTGTACCTGCTGCATCTAGTCTTGCAGGCTTTCTGACTGTCATTTCTCAGATGTGCACAAAGAGATGCAATAGGTACCAGTAACCCTCAGACACAGAATTTACATGTAAGTTTGTTCAGAAGGCAGTCCCCAGATCACTCATGTAATCAACACTTTATCAAAACTAACAGCAATAGACACCCAAATCAAGCCCCCCAAAATACCATACTCATTCACGTACAGATTTTACAGAGAAGGAGAACTCTTCCTGTAGGGTATCAATTCCTAGAATAGAGCTGAGATAGCACCCAGCCAGAAGTCAGTATTTGCAAAAATCAGTTAGCCAATGAACCCTGGAGTAAATTCTTTTTTATTTTTCAGAAGATATACTTAGGACATTTTAAATGGGATTATATTTACTTGTGAAATATTGCACTGGGTGCTAAGACAAAGTTTAGGACCCCAGCTTCCTCTTACCAGATGGCACTAAAGTCCCACTGGGAAAACAGGGTTGAGCATGCATTGCAATTCCAGCACTCTGGAGGCAAAGGCAGGAGGATACATAGGTTTACTGGCCAGCCTAGCCAAAGAGATCCAGCAAGAGACCATGATTCAATAATAGTAATAATAGTAATGATGTGGAGAATGATTGAGGAAGACACCCAGCATCAATCTTGGCCCCCATACACGTGTATGCACACATGTATGTGCACCCACAAACAAAGTAAAATACACAAATTTTACTGCAGACAATACAACAAAGCCAGTAGCCATTGTAACCTGAAGAGTACAGAGTCTGTAGAGTTTGGCTTTTGAAGAACACAAACTGTTTCTCTTTCTTGGAAGGACTCCATAAGCAGATGACTAAACAGGACACTCAGAGACACGGTGACTCAGCTTTTATCTGACCCAGCTGGAAACAGCCTGGATTTCTCATTAAATCTAATGCCCTAGGCAGAAACTCTTAACTTACCATCACTCAAAAACTACAAATTTAAAAGATAACAGCAAAACAACCAAACTGTATAAATGATCCAGGTGGTAACCAAGCTACAAATCAAGGTACCAAATACACACATATTTGGCAGGTATCTCAATGCTTCTTAAAGACATGATCTTAGTCACTCGGGGCAGAAAAATCAGTATCTAATGAGTGAAAACAAGACACCACACTTATACATTCCATAAAGATTTCCACTGAATGGCTCAATATCTTTGCTGTTCATAAACGTAACAGCCAGTTATCTGGAAAAGATGCTAAGCCAAAATAGGGTATTTTCAAATGTCAGATTGTGTCCTTAAAATAATTACTTAAATATAGGATATGAGTTAGGAACTGCATAAGAATGCTTGAGAGGTAGCTTCAGGAAGTCATCTCACTGAAAAGTCTGTCTTTTGCTGTACCCACTTTTCTACCTCTACTCACAGAGAGGCCTTTCCACAGCCCAGAATGACACAATTCCCAAAGCTTGATGCTTAGCGCATGCAATGGTCCTCACAAAGCATTGACTTTGGCTGAGTCAAAAAAGTATATAGAGATGGTTTAAAAATGATTGTGACTCTCCAATGTTGGCTGGACTGCTACAAACATCCCACCATGAAAAAAATACAGTAGAGAGACAGGCAGGACTGGCTGCTGAGTGCAGCACACCAGTCACTACAAGAAAGGAACAACTTCTGCCTGCTGAGGTCAGCCACTTTCTCTCAATGTGGCTGTGACCCAGAACCTCTATATTCCTAGAACTGCTCTTTCTACAGCAGTTAGCAGTAAATTATAGAAAACAACATTTTCTCAGTGAATATTTGTCAACACCCACTATGGGGAAGGCGATGTAAAGATGAAAGGCAGGATGCTTCCTCCTGAGGCATTGAGAGTCAGAAAAAAACATTGCTAACATTGGTGAAAGTATTACATAGGTACATAACAAGCTATAGAGAAGCAAAAGCAGGCAGCCAAAGGAGAATGGGCACAGCTGCAGATTAACAGCTTGAGGAAGACTGAGCCTGTGGAGTGATGGCTTTGCAATTTGGACAGCTCCCCTGTGATGTGGGTGGGAATGAAGAGAAATGAATGTGAAAACAAATTCTTTTTCTTGACAAAACACCTAACAGGAGAAAAAAAATTAATATGAGGAGCTATTTATCTGAACTGATGATTTCAGAGATTGGTCCATGGTCCCTTTGCCTTATGGACCTGGTCAGAACATCTGGGGTTGGGAGGAGTGAGTGACAAGGGGAATTCTTTGCTTCTTGCAGGACAATAAACATATTTAAAGGGATGGTGGCAAGATATAGCTCTTCGAGGACATGGCCCCATTGTCCTCAAACCAGACCTTATCCTTCACTTTTACCTCTCCACAATATAGATCTTATATAGATTAATCTATTCGTTAGATCAAAGTCCTCATGACTGAACTACACATGGAGATGTCCTCACAGACACATCAAAGCTATGATTCACTAATATTTCTAACATTTCTTAATCCAGTTCAGTTGACAATCAAAAGTATTCAATACAAACAGGAAGGATACAATCAAAGGAAATGGTTCAACCAGCAGTCAGCCTCCTAGTGTGGAGACAAAGGAGTTCATATGTTCCAGCTCCTGAAGAAGAAGCTGCCAACACTTCAGTTGATAACTGTGTGTAGGGGCGGGAGGAGTCAGTTTTCTTTAACAGTGTGGCCCCTGGTAGGTAGACAATGCTTCTGGAGTACATGGTTAGCATAAATTAGATGTTGGGCTAAAAAAAAACAAACAAACAAACAAACAAACAAAAAAACCTGTATGTGAAGCTTTGGGAGGCTGTTGGAGGTGCCGGGGGTAATGGGGTGTTGGGGAGTGTTGGAAGGTGTTGGGGAGTATTTGGGTGTTGGGGCATTGGGGTTTGGGGTATTGGGGGTTGCTGAGATGTTGGGGAGTGTTAAGGGTGTTGGGATATTGGGGTTTGGGGAAATATTGGGGTGATGGGGATGTTGGGATTGTTGGAGGGTATTGGGGGGTATTGTGGTGTAGGGAGTGTTGGGGGGTGTTGTGAAGTGTTCAGAGGTGGATCCGTGAATGATTAAGTTAGGAATGGAGATGAATATTATAAAAGTATATTGTATAAAATTCTCAAATAATATCTAAAATGGTTCAGTGAAGCTATAAAATACAACAGACCGAACTAACTTATGGGGAGAGCTCTAGGAAGGCACCATTTAAGACTGGAAGGACAGAGCACAGATTTAGCTTTGGGTGAATGCATATTCCATACTATGGAACTTCTAAGTGGGGAGATCACAAAGTATTTGTATACACAGGTCCAGAAGTAGAAAGGACATTTGAAGGTATATAGAGAGGGTAGTGACAGAGATAAAAGGGTAAGAGCAAGATATAGGCTATTAATATTTCAGAATTTAAGACATGGGCATCTGCTGGCAAGACACCAGAGAAAAATGAAAAGAAGTAGGTAGAAATAGGAAGAGGAATAAAACAATCTCTAGAAACCCAAACAGTAGAAATTATGCTGTTGTTTTACTAATACAGACGTAAATATTTGAAGTGTGATCTTAATTAGTCTGAGTCAATAAAAATCAAGAGTGAAAGCTGAAAGATCAAAGAAGCAGAGTAGCCAGCTGCCAGAAATTTCTTTCCGCTATAAATCCTCAGAGCCAATGACAAGGTCCTGTCTCTACAAATCTTCAGACTGAATGAGATCCTATCTCTACCTGTTTCATGTTCCTGTCCCCACCACTCTAGTGCTGAGAATAAAGGTATGCTCAACCATCAGACTCTGTTTCTCTTTTAGTCCAGTTCAATCACCTCGAGTGGCCTTGAACACCGGATCTTCCTGCTTTCCCCTCCCTAGTGCTGGAATTAAAGGTGTGTGCCACCACCGCCTGGCCTCTCTGGTTAACTAGTGGCTAGCTCTGCTCTCTGATCTCCATGCCAGTTTTATTTGTCAGAACACAACCAAAATATCATACAACAAACACTGGCGTCAACTGTCCAGCACAGAAGGTAAAGAGCCAAGAATTCTCACTGGCTCTAGTCACCAGCAGATCAGCATCAAGCCTGGCCACTTTCCCTGGTGCCAGATGCCACAAGGATGTGAAGTGAATGAGATGACTATCCAGTAAAGAAAGTAAGGTTGGGGGAAGGTCTGGTCATATACACACAGGCTAAGCACCTTAATATGGGCTAATATTCCTACAATACAAATACAATACAAATACAATAAAATTGCTACAAATGTGCTGAGTTCAAAATGCACTTAGTGACCTCACCCACTCACTGAACATCACACTTCACAGCACACCATAGGCACAATGTCAGTTGTTAAGCCTTTAATACAAGCCATTCACTACTGCAGCACAGCACTGCAGGAGGGCAGCAATCTACATATACTATCCAGGAACGAGAAAATTTTAAATTCTAGTTTAATCATCACCACCACAAATCAATTATAAGTATAGTTTATGATCACCAAAAACTGCCTTTGTATGCACCCTCAATCTATGCTCTCTCTGTTCTTTTTTTTATGGAGAGAACACTAGTGTCCCCAGCAAAGAGTTGCACATGACAATGAATATAAAATGTTTTAGCTTAGATGCTAGAATTACACATGGCAATGGATACTCCTTTGGTAACGCCAGTTATTACCGTGTTTATCAGGAAAGCTGCCACAGCTAGGACGTAGGGGAAAACCAGCAGATCAGTCCAGGGAGAGGAGGCAAAGTGAGGCAAAGAAGTAAGATAAGGACACATGTGAGGATGGGAAATGGGTGAGGTAAGGAAAAGTGTCTCGGGAGTTAGAAGCTCTAGCGCTAAATGAAAAGGAAGTTAGGAACAGGAACGTAGGTCTAAAATCACAGAAGCGGTTTAGTGGTGGATCATGACAGAAGTGATGGAAATGGGCATTGGATTGGAATGTGTTTAAAGGTTATTCCCTTATTTTCAGCTAGCATTTGAGGGATGAGCATGCTTTTCTAAGAAGCAAAAATGCACTTAGCAAAAGTTCCGACTCTAGCCTTGAGTTAAGAGGTGGGATGGCTGTCCTGTGGCTGGAAAAGTTCTTCAAGGTGGTGGCCAGACAATGCCCAGGTAATTACAGTGCGTGAAGGGTGAGACTTTAGGGTACAGTAAATGGAGTAAAAGATACCCCTCAAAAGAAACCATACAGATAGCCAAAGAGAAGCTTATCAGGAAATTGTAAACTAACGTGTACACAAAATACCCCAATTAGAATGGCTATCATCAGAAACGCTGAATGTTAGGTGATGTGAGTTTGTGGAGAAAGGGGTACTCTGATGTGGTGATATGCTGTATATTTAATACAGCTTGTCCAAAAAATAGAGGACAGAGCCAAGTCATGAACGTGTGGGAGTGGTGACCCATGCCTTTAATCACAGCACTCTGGAGGCAGAGATCCTTTGGATCTCTGTGAGTCCAAGACCTAACAGAGCCAGGAAGTGGTAGCACACACCTTTAATCCTAATACTAGGAAAGTTGAGGAGGAAATAAGATAGCTGGGTGGAGAAGAGAAGGCAGAAGTTCTTCCCTCTGCCTGTGCTCCCTTCCTACTGCGCTCAGAAGCTGGGTCTTTCTGCTGAGGAGTCTGAGGTTTTGTGGAGAGGGGATCTACCCTTTCCTGCCTGAGGAGTTGGCTTGGTGAGAACTAACTGTGGCTTGTTTCTTTGTCTCTCTGATACTTCAGCTTTCCCCCAATATCTGGCTCCAGGATTTTATTAATAATACCAAGTGGAATTTGTGCAATACTCTCATAAACTGTTAGCGAGAAGGTATGTCAATATAACCATTGTGGAAAATATAAATTCTGTTTTCAACCTGTAATCAGCAATCTTACCACTGGGCACAGAATCAAGGAGATAAAACTATTCTATCAGACAGATAATCCGCATCTCATGGCTCGGCAGCACCCTTTACCATTTATGGTCAAATTATGCCATCAACCAAGGTGTTCATCAACACAAGCAAAATATGAAATGTACATACAGATACATATAAAAGACGTGTTCATATAGATGCATTTGGACATGTATGCATATATTTCTGTATATGTCACGCAATGATGTGTCAAAACATAATGAAATTCTGTTGTTTTCAGCAATGCTGATTGGACTGGAGACTTTGTTAAGTAAAATAAGGCAGGCATGGGAAAGACAAAGCATACATTCACACTCGTGTGTGAAAAATAAAAAGTCAGTCTGTAAACAAAGCAAGGGAATGGGGTACAGAGTCACCAACACACAGCTCGCAGGAGGAATCAGCTCCAGACTTCTATAGAGAGTAACTTCACTGCTTCCTTCAATGTCCTATGGCATACATCAAAATGAGCAGAAGAGTCCCACATTCCCACACAGGAGTGGCTTCTTTAGAAGGAAAGGGTTCATTGCTCTCATCTGATCACTGAACATGTGGCATGCACTGAGTGCATGATTCTCTACAAGTATGCACAAATATTATTTCTAAGCCAAAACTATAAGTGACGGCCATTAATTCACCCCTGGGGACATTTATTCTCTCACACAGCAAAGAAGACACAGTGGCTAAAAAGGTCTAGGTATTAGAACATACAAAACAGATTTTTTAAAGAAGCTTTAAAATATGAAAAAGACAAAACTGCTATTTGCAAATGCTTAATTAAATGTACACAAAACATACCATTATGTCATCTTCATTAATTGTTAAATTTAGTGCTCATAAAACCTTCATTACATTTAGAAAACAATTTGTATGTTAGATTCCTCCACTTTGCAAAAATCCCTGAGTAAGCTCAATGGCTGTCAGGAAGTTGCAGCCAGCCAGTTGTAAATTATATTACTTTCCCATAACCAAGGATTTGAAAATACAATTATAATAATTCTTTCAAATAGTTATAATAAAATTTTATTTAATGGGGAACATGGTGGATGCTAATATTCTTGATATCGCATTTGAAAAAAGTTCCAGGAAACTTCTAAGCAAGGCTTCCAGTCATGTGGAACAGGAGGTCCTACAAAATATAAAAGACCAGACTGTAGAAGAAAGATAACATGAGAGGTGAGCCCAAAATGGAACCACAGCATCTCAGCAAGGAACACAGAATCTTGTAGAGATGTTAGCACCCTCTCCAGGTGAGGAACTGACTAGAAGACACCTCAGAAATGAAAACTCAAGGTCCCTTTTCAAAATAGTGTCTTTGAATCCCTAAAGCAGAGAACAAAGAAGATGGGTGATGATATGATCACAAGTGTGGTGGTATGAACCAGAAAGGCTTCCAGCAGGCTAATATATTTGAATGCTTGGCTCCTAGTGGGTGGAACTCTTTGGGGAGGGATAGTGAATGTGGTCTTGTTGGAGGAGGTATGCTGCAGGGGGTAGGCTTTGAGGTTTCAAAAGCCCACTCCAGATCTAGCCTCTCTCCCTGCATGCATGCTCATGGGTGCTCTCTCTCTCTTTCTCTCTCTCCCCCCTCCTTCCCTCTCTCCTTCTCCCTCCCTCTCCCCCCTCCCTCCTCCTTCTCTTCCTCCACAGCTTCCAACTTGCAAATAAAATGTAAGCTCTCTACTAATTCAGAGACATGTTGTGTTTCCCTCCGTGATGGTCAAGGACTCACCCTCTGAAACTATAAACAATCTCCCAATTAGATGACCTTGATCAAAGCAATAGGACGCATCTGAGACACTTAGCATGCATAAGCTTTTGTGCTCTGTTTTCAATGTTGTAAGATAAAACAAAAAAGAATAACAAAAATACAAAAGAACAATTATATTGAAATGAAACTTTCACAATATTTAATGCTTTGCAATAAAAAAAAGCAGAAGGAGATAGATCCAACTTTATGAAATAACAGAATCTAACTGGAGAGTAGTGGTGTTTTTAAGCTATCTTTTACAGCAGTAATGTGATTTTAAAATTCTGTTTTTATTGGGGTCACCAACTTTTATTGTGGTTTGTTTTTATATTTATAATTTAATGAATAGTCTCAAGAATTTGGTACATGCAAAAATGTGGTTTTGTTTCTGGTCTGTGCATACAGACTAGAATCCTACCAAGTCTTCTGCTTTAAAAAGCCATGTTCTGGTTCCTCCACAAATACAAGAAATAGTCGAAATGCAAATGTTAAAAACTGAAATGACAGAGGACAGAAATGTTTACTTGTTTTACAGGGACAGTGGATTTAAAAGCAATCCCATAATTCTTATTCTCCCACTCTAATAAAATCATCACACACATCTAGGACAAACTCCTTCAGTTTATCTTTAATCCTTTTAGCAGAATCTCATTTGAAGAGCACCAGTCTTTGGAAAATACACAGATATATGTGAACACAAATATAAAACATGATTCCAAAGTTAAGACGGTTTCATAAACTGAGGATGAACCACAGAGAGCAAAGTATAAAAATCAATAAAGATAAATGATGCAGTTCTGAAAAAGGCCATGAAGACTTAGGAAATACACAAACAGACAAAGGAAAGAATGTTAACTCTTCTTACCAAATCTATTATAACTAAATAAGGAAACACATTTCTGCCCATCAAACTGGCATTAAGTAAAAAGATTAATTACATTGAATTTTTGTATGCATGAGGTAAAATAGAGGCTTTTGTACATTCTTCCTAGGAATATGAGTCAACACTGTCTTCCTGGACAGCAACATGGTAATAGATGATAGATAGATAGATAGATAGATAGATAGATAGATAGATAGATAGATAGATAGATAGATAGATAGGTAGGTAGGTAGGTAGATAGATAGATAGATGATAGAAAAATAGACATGTAAATGATAGATGGAGAGTAGATGATAGATAGACTGTATATGATAGATAGATAAAAGAAGATAGATATGTAGGTAGTGAGAGATTGATGATAGATAGGTAACCAATCAAAATTCACCAAGTATGCCATTCTAACACACCAACATCTCTCGGCACAAGTACACAAGGAAAGGAAAATACAGAAGACATTCAAGAAGTGCTAAAATAGAAATTTCATCAAACTACTTCAGTGATTAAAAAAAAAATAGAATGAAAGTCATCTATGTCAATCCTCCCAGACCTCAACATAGATCACAAAAGACAAGACAAAAAATATGTACCAGCCAGTGTCCTTAGCTGCTGAGCCATCTCTCCAGCCTGCTCTCTCTTTAAGTGGACAATTTGACAGTGTAACCCCATATCTGCTGAGTAAGATGACATGTGATTTTATATGTACACTAGGCATAAACCCATATAGCAGAAGTGTTTATGCTTACATGCAAATATGCGTATAGACCTAAATGTCATTATAAACCTCCCACACTGTTAACAATCTCACACAGATTGGATTTTACTATTCAGATAACATAAGTAATACAATACAGAAAGTTAGAAAAGGAAATAAGAATATTTGTATTAATATAATACAATGGCTTGCTTCCTGGTTCACTCAAAGGCCAGTTTCTTTGAGAAAACTTTTTAAATAGCTGAGGTTTTCTCCTTAACAAGAATCCAGGGCTTCAAAACAACACACTTACTTGAGTCTTTGAGTTCACACCTGAAAGCTGTAACTTGGAACAACAGCTAAACACGGAGCTTATACCTGATTGTGTGGTCTGATGGTTACACAATGTCACGGAGAGCCAGACAGCTGTTTTTAAGCTCTCCTCACTATGGGTGTGCACTGAACTTTTCCCAAAGGCCTGGAGGGCTATCTGCCGACGCCCACTGACAGGTCTGACTCAAACTCCAGGGTCAGCCTCTTACTTATTCATTTGTTATTTGCCAGACACCAACACGATCAGGCTTGAACTATCAGTACAAGAGCATACCCACAGCTGGCTAACCTGATCCCAACCTCTGGAACCTCAGCACCACTGAAAGGAGTGCCCACTTCTATCTATGGGGCTGGCACTGTTAAAACTGGGCTATCCATAAGGAAGGTTATTTTCTGAATAATAATGTATTAATTAAATTAAATGTAAAACAGGCATTCTTTTCTATAGGAGTGAACATTTTAAAGATGATAAGAAAGCTCACATTAAGTGTGTCCAAGAGGGACGACTGTCTGGTTTGGCAGATTTTGCATCACCAGAATGAGCTGGATGGAGTGAGCCAAGGTTGCAATGACTAGCAAGGGAAGGAAGCCTTAGAGAGATCCCCAGGTGAGATCTGAGATTTTTTAATCCAGCAAAGTGCTCCCTTATCCTGGGAGCACAACAGTGATTCACCAGCAGGCCACTGCTCTCTTGGGATTTTTATCCACACTATTCCAAGGGATTTATCCCTAGCCAGAGAAGACATCTAGCTTAAGGCTGGGGGTGTAGGTGAGAGCTGGAGAGCGACCCAAGGCATGAACCATCTGCAGATCCCAGCTGGACTATTGTTAATACCACTTCTTTCCATAATTCGATAAATAACACCATAACCTTCAACAGTATAAAGAGAGCAGAAGAATGTGATGTGCCCTATGTACCACATTTGATCTAATAAACATAGAACATAGGGTCATATTCTTCACTGTCTTTCATCAGGTCACCAAGCCATATTCAGCTCTAACTCAAGAACAATTAAATAATGCCTTCCCCGCCCCAGATGTTGGCTCCCATCATCACAGTGACCATGACACTACCAATACCACATTTTCCTGGGAGTGAACAGGAAATGAAGACCTTTGGCAAATCTCTGCCATTGGCATCTTGAGAAATCGTGTCACTCTATCAGCCAGGAAGAAACAACAATGACCTGAGACCCCACAGCCCCCTTCCAGGATGTGAACTTCCAGACTCTATTATTCCTTCTTAAAAGTTTCACCATCACTCACTAAAGCTACCCCAAGTACCAAGTGTTGACCTTTGAGGAGCATCCAAGACTTAAGCCACAGAAATGTCTAGTGATGATGAGGCCAAGATCAACCCTTACATAAGAAAGCCAATTCTGGCAGCAAATATTCTTGGCAGGTTAGAGGAAATCCCAAATTTAAAGTGAAGGTCAAGAGGCAGAGGCTTCCTGCCGTTGAGTTAGCTGAGGCTTGACCTCACTGGGAAGTAGCAGGGAAGGGCCACACTGAGGTGAGCAGCGTCAAAGGGGCTAGAATCCCAGGCTCTAGATCCACGGCAGCAGACAAGGTAGAATGCAATTCAATAGTTTTGTGGGCATAGGAAATGGGAGAAATTATTAACCAAGTCACAAAGGAAACAAAGAAAAGCAGTTTGGGAGGGGAGAGGTACATTGAAAGACAGACTTTCTAGATAGAGAACATTCCAGACTCTAGGATTCTGTGGCCATTGAGTTTTCCTTTCTCTCGCTATATCCAAAGGATGCACCAGGGTCTAGTTACTCAGCCTAGAAACATGATTTCCAGGCTAGTAAGATTGCTCGGTGAGCAAGGGCATTCGCCATGGAATCCTGGAGACTAGAGTTGGATCACCCCAGACACATTTAAATAGAAAAAGAAAACTCAGATCTGTGAAGCTTACCTCCATACCCACACCTAATACTTGTACACCCACATTTCCTTCCCACGCACTCACAAAAATATAGACATAAATAAATAAAATAAATAATAATTAATTTTATATAAAACATTAGTCCCACTGGCATATGGGTATAATTTCGGTGGTTGGAAAGCAAAGGTAGAAAAAAATGATGATTTCAAGGACAGCCTGAGGGAGGCAGGAAGACTGTGTCTAAAACAGAGACCCACACACAGAATTACACTGCACAGAATAGAAGAGATTTCTTTGTTCTTTACACAAAACAAGAAATTCAGCTTATTAGTCATGTGCACCTTACCCTGAATGACTCCAAGATCTGAGAGCTAAAGTGTTGACAACTTGCCAGTCAAATGCTCTGGGCAGCCTACAGCATGTTCCCTGTGGCCCAGAGGCAGAGTTTCCAAGCTCCCCATTTCCTAACAGAAGGTGTCTTCACCCCATACTAGCCTATCTGGTCACTAAGTCCAATGCTAGAAATTAGGAACAAAGGGACACTAGGAAGTTTACATTGCTCATCACTCAATGAGCCCTGTGTGTGAATTAACACTGGCCACTCAATCTACATTGTATTGAACATACAGTAAAAATGACTGCTTTGCTCTCTATCACTGATTTCATTTGAATCAGCTAAACTTCCCTTAGCGTTCCTCACATGAAACATGTCTTATGCCCTTTGGCCCTCTGTCATTTCATGTCATAGCTTCCTCCCAAGCATCATCCCAAGCAGGAGGTATCCATACTTGGCTTCTTCCTACTTCCTACTCTGTGTTCAGGGGAGTGTAGGAATCTCTCCATAGCCTGGAACCTCCTGACCTTGACGTCATTTCTCTACTCATAACTTCCATGTCAGGACGATGAGCAAAGTAATTTAGACCAAACCAAACTGGGCCCTAAATTCCTCTAAATTCTTCTCAGTGAACATCCTGTATCCTGCCTGCCACATAAGAAACCCAACAAGTGCTTAAGAGTTTAAAATGGCCACTCATTATCTAGTCAGTGATTTGATAAATAGGCAGCTCATTCAGAGCTCAGGTAGGTGGTCCTGCAGGTCTTAAGAAAGCTCGGCTGCTATTGTGGTTGGGATGTAAAATCCCCCCCATCTGCTCTTATTATTTTGGGCTACTTTGTCCCCTGCTGATAGTGCTGTTCTAGAGGATTTGGAGCCTTTATGAAGTGGATTTTTTGCTACAGGAAGTGACTTATGGGGGCTGGCTTTGAAGTTTAAAGGCCTGGCCTTCCATCCAGTCCTTTCTCTGCTGCCTAATTTTAGACACAATATGGCCAGTCTCCTCTGCTATGCTCACCACCAATGCTAGGCTATATTCTCTTGAACTACAGAGTAAACCATTCCCTCCTTACATTGTTTATTGTCAAAGCTACCAGAGCCGTTAACTAATGTAGATGACCTCTGGGTCAGCACTTGACTGTCTGGTTGACTAATAGCTAGTTTGGGGGTCTATCGCGACCACTACCTGGGGTGCCTGGGCCTCTTCCCATGTTCTCTAACCTTCCAATAGACTGGCCCAGGTTGGCTGTAGTTGAAGGACAATAACAAAGAGCATGCCCACCTCTTTCATATTGCTGCTGTGTTGTGTGGTCCCCTATCCTTTGGAGAAATGCGTTACCTGGTCAAGATGAGAGTGAGGCCAGAAGAATAGTACCGGGGGATATAAACATCAAAAGGCAGAATCTAGTGATAGAGAGATGGTTTTGGGATTAAGGGCACTTGCTGCCCTTGCAGAAGACCTGGGTTTGGTTCCCAGCAGCGACATGATGGCTCATGATCATCTATAGCCCACAATTCAGAGGATCCAATGTTCGCTTTTGGATACCAGGAACACACATGGCCTTTGAAAGATCCATTGACATCAACTGGGAAAAGAGGTAAGCAATGGCATTCTAGACAAAGACACAACGTCACAGAAGGTCGGTAAGGTTCGTAAAAAAGGCAAACATGACTAAAGTATCAGGGCAGAAAGGTAGTTCAGTTTGGTTTCTGTCGCTGGGAAAAACACAATGACCAAAGGCAATTTGAAGAGGGGAAAGGTTTGTTTCTATCTTAAAGCACTCGGGTCACAGTTCATCTTTGAGAAAGGTCAGCACAGAAGCTCAAGCAAGAACCGGGAGGCAGAAGCTGATGTGGAAGCCATGGAAGGGTAGTGCACCAATTCTAGTTAGCATATAATGAAATCCCAAAGCCAGATATTGAGGAACAGCTGGAATATCAGAGCGACAGAGAAACAAACCACAGCCAACTCCTCAGGCCTGTCTCCAGGAATCCATCAACTGAATGCCTCTGAGTCCTCAGCCAAAAAGGGAAGGAGAGTATCTGGGAAAGCTGAAAACCCTCTCTTCTCACTCTGCCCCGCTCTCCTGACTTCTTCTTTCCACATTCCTAAAGCTAGGATTAAAGGTGTGGGTTGGCACATCCTGATCTGGCTTGGCTCTGTGGTTGACTCTGATATCTCAGATTAATTCTTTAAATATATACCACCACAGAGGAGGGCTTCTTAGTGGCTTTCACTCTATGTCCTGCTCAGCCTGCTTTCTTATAAAACTCAGTACCATCTGTCCAGGGTGATCCCACTACTCGCAGTGGGCTGGACCCTCTACATCAATCATTACTATAGAAAACATCCCTGCAGGCTTGCCTGCAGCCCAAACTAATGGGAGCAATTTCTCAATCATATTTTCCTCCTCCTAGAACACTTTTACTTGTGTCAAGCTGACAAATCTCACCTTCGAAACCTCACCAGCAACACAAATAGACAGACTCAAACTCCTGACCAGCCGGAAGAGACTAGTAAGTAGGAAAGAGGCCATTTGAGGATTTTTAAAGAAAGAGGGCAATGCACTACATACACGCGGGCAAACATTCATACACATAAAATGAAAATAAATATATCTTGATGCAAAAAGAAAGCAGAAACAAAGGCCATCAGAACCAATGAATGTCCATCACCAAAGTTGCCAGCTTCAAGTTCTGACCATTCATCCTCTTCTATCCCAGTCTACACAACAGCTATGTCTGCCCAGGATTCTAGAACAGGCTCGTCAATTCCTCCTTTAGGACTTCCCCAATCTTGTCTGCACACTGTGAAGGGGTGCTATTAAAAAGCTAAATCAGAATTTGCTCCACTAATTAAATTTCCCCATGACTTTTCATTATGCTTAAAGATAAAATTTCCTTAAAAAGAACTGTTAACAGGAGCTAAAAATCATGTCTATCAAGTCCCTTGTTACTACAGTTTTATTGTCAACAATGCTTTTTCATGTGTAGAGTTGGTAGGGAAGTGATGACACAGGACCCTTCCTCTGAAGCCCTCCGGTGATGTGGAAATCCTCTCTAGGCTCATCTACTTGTGGGCCCTGCTATGTCAGCCAGGCTTCTCTTCTGTCTATATCTTACTGAACTTGTATTACACGATCACATCTGCCTGGAATTCCATTCCTTAGCTCCTTTTTCATTTAATGCCTAAGCACCCTTCAAATGCTGTAGGAATCACAGCCCGGGGAAATTGCTGCATAATTCTCAGACTGAATATCTCTTCTAAGGAGCTTTTGAGTCCATAGTGCTTATCAGAGTGTTACCTCCAGTGAGGACAAGGACCCTGCCAGGCTTGATCATATTTAACCCTATATCTGGATGGATTCATGAATTATATGTACAAATAGTTATTATGACAGAAAATATGGCTGAAGATGTAACTCAGGGATAGGGAGTTTGCCTAACATGTTTCAGGCAAGGTTTAATCCTCAGGTCTGCAAACAGGAAAAAGGAAGGAAGAAAGGAAGACAGAAATAAAAACAAATACTTAAGACTATAAACAATCTATAAATCCCTTTACTTAGAATCACAGAATCAGTTTCCAGAGAGCATGTGAATTACATGTTACTAAAATAGAAAGGAATGGGTGATAACACAGGCCAGAGGAGGGAACAATCTTGACTCAGTGATTTGCCACAGACCTCTTGTCATTTTTGAAGGTCCATATAGAGTCCAGTTAGGCTATAGGCTTTATTTTACTTTTAGATGACAGGACTCCAATAAAAAATATACACATCCCTCATGCGCAGGTATTCTCTGGTAAAGATAGAACTCCACATCTCCCTTTATAGCATCCTACAATTCCTCTCCCTCACTCTCTTCTGCTCTTTCCCTTCCCTTTGCCTCAATGGGTATAGAGAACTTACATCCAGGAAAGGAACACACACACACACACACACACACACACACACACACACACACACACACACACACAAACTCAACTGTAAAATGCCAACAAACTGTGTAGCAAGAGGGTGCAGAAAAACTCATGTGAATGGTTCTCAGTTCTAGGAGCCCAAGACATTCCAGGGCATTATTTCTTCTTGAATTTTCCCATCCTCTAGTATAGGAATGGATTTAAGGGATAATGAGAGATCAAACAAACTAATTTGTCAATTCTAGACTGTGCCATTGTAGCCACTTATTTCTGAGGTTGCTAATGCCAACCAGTGACCTTCTAGGATTACACACTGCTGAAATGTGAAGAGGAAATTCAAAAAGGAAAGGTTACTATCACTCAATGCACCAACAAAATGTGACAAATTTTTCTTTTATGATTAAATAGCAAAATCATCTGTAAATCAACCGTATGTCTTATGATACATAGTTAATGCTTATCACCAAAGTTCTAATGACTGTTTAATAATATTTGCCAAGGTCTTGCGTGGCTGAAGTCACAGACATGCTTTTAAAGGTCAGCTGTAAAACCAAATAACAAGGTTGAAGGAAAATGCATTTTCCATCATGAATTCACAATAAAAATAATCTCCTGCCCCATGTGACTTTCCTTTTAAGTGTGCTTGGCACCAAGACAAAGCTAATAGACAAATTACACATGATCACAAGCCCATTTTGCTCTACAGTGCCACAGATCAAAAGGAATGGCTCCTGTTGTGAGCAGGTAATAGCCCTACACAATGCTCTCTCACATAAGCTTCCGCAGAGCTTAGCGGGGCTTCAAGAATGACACGCTTAAACAGTCACATGTTTAATATCTATTAAATCGCTGTGCCAAGGCTACATAGGGGGCTGCCTGGGAGCAGAAAAAGACAGGAATATAACCAAGAGCTCGGCACACACAGCTGAGAGCCATACACCATCATCTGGAGCTGTTCTAGAAGGCTCCCCTGTCATCAGGCCTGACTAAAAAATTTGAACTGGATATCAGTTAAGTAATGACAAGGTGCACTGTGTCTCTGAGCAAAGCTTGGTTGTACAGCTGCCAGCACCATATTTTTCACTCTGAATTAGCTTAGGTTCTTCAAAGGGAATGGTATTGAGCACTGGAATGTTTTCTCTTGGCTTTTTTAGTGTCTTGCCAAATACTTATAGTTTCTATTAAAAAAAAACAAATAAAAAGACGAAACAGAACCACAGTGACTCTCAGAAATGGTGAGTTTTGTACTCATATCTTATCCCACAGTGGTTCACTCTAACTGGTCTTTGGTGGGTTTTCTGCTCTGTCAGGTACAGAATTAATTGGGAAGAGGTGTTCTACCATAGGGCTCATAGAAAAGGACAGGTAAGAAGTGTCAAGCATTTGCTTTGCCTACATGAATTATTATATTTATTGTTACAATTTCAGAAAAGAAAATTCATTCTAACAAAAATGGAATAATTTGATTAAGGTCATTCAGCTAACAGGTGTTAGAAGATTGGATCCCAAGGTAGCTCCCAAAATCTGTCCCTTCCCTTCTGTGACACTGAACTGATGAATGATAGTCTAACAGGGTCCACAAAGCCATAAGCTCTTAACAGAGACCTAGAAAAGTATAGTGAGACCAACCCCTCACCCAGTACATGAGCCTTGTACAGGTGTGAGGTATATGTCACAGAGGCACCGAGTGACAGGGGTCTGCATGTTCATGGCACCTCTAAGGAAAGGGGCTGTGCAGGAAAGAGAAATAAGTTTTACTTTAAAATAAAGGGACTGAATGCATTAGAGATAGCAACAGGAAGTGGCAGGAGGCAAAGACCTTGGTGTTGTGGTTTAATTAATTATTATTAATGTTCTGAATGCATAAGATGGAGGGAAAGGCCAATGCACACATCCAGTGGTGGGTACATGGTGACGGAAGGACAGTTTGATAGAGCTGGCTCTTCCCTTCCACCTTTCCCTGGGTTCCGGGGATGGAACTCAGGTCATCAGGCTTGTATAGGCAAGCATTTTCACCAGTTGAGATTTCTCCTCATTTCTGACCTCAGTTTTGGTCCAATCTCAGCTTCTACCACCCCCTGAACTTCTTGCTGCATCTGTGGAGCTGATGCAATAAGGATCACATGACAGTTCTTCTGGGGCTTACATAAGACTCCATATGCACAGTTCTCAGGGCCTTCTGTGATTGAGGGCAGGTGCACAGGAAACGTTTGCGAGATTCAAGTCCAAAAAGACACTGAACTGCAAATAAGTAGACCTCAGTGCATCACCCTTTTAGGCTGTTTTAGATTTCAGGAGGCATCCACTATTGCCTCAACATTCCCTCCACCAAATCCAGACCACACACATTATAGATGTATTTATTATTCTAATATCACAACCTTTGATTGACTTTAAGTCAAGGGGAAAATGTAAGGAGCATGTACCTGTATTTTTGTATCTTTGAGTGTGTGTGTGAGTATGTATTCACACATACATGTGTGTTTTAGTGTATTTGTGTGTGCATGAGTGTTTTCCTCTGTGTGTATGTGTACACATGTGCACAGGTGTCTCTCTCTCTCTGTGCATGTTTTTCTGTATATGTGTGTATGTATTAGTGCTTGTGTGTGTGTGTGTGTGTGTGTGTGTGTGCATGCGCGCGTGCACGTACATGCATGCATGAGCATGTGTGAACCTGAAAATGCCAAACAGCCACCAGTTAAAATACAGTAAAAAAACATCTTCCTTCTGTTAGAATAACAATTCTGGACATAAGGAATGCCCAGGGTTTACCACAGAGAAGTGAAATGGTCACATGGGGTCACCTAACAGGAGACAGCAAGCATGATTAATGACATGCTTTCATGGGAGCAAAGAGTACTTGTACTATGTAGGGCAAAGAAAAGAAGCAAACAGTGCCCTTTCAGACACCTCCCTTTACCCTAATAAGACAGACAGTTCTAGACTCATATAAAAGACTCATAATAAAATATTAATGTAGAATAAAATTCTACTAAGAAAATAGACTTTTTTCTCCCTCTTTGTTGCTCCTCTCACTCAACCATCTCCTTCTCTCATGATTTGTTCCCATCTCTTCTTGGTTACAAGAAATTATGATCCCAGTTTACTAAGGTCATCTTCTCTATTTTCTCTTCCTAGTTCTGTCTGATCCCAAGCTGTTCAGGGTTTGTGGTTTGCAGCTTGGGTATTCTATACTTTTTGTCTAAAATCCACTTATGAGTAAGTACATCCCATGCCTACTTTTCTGGGCTTGTGATACCTCGCTCAGGAGGATATCCTCCAAATCCTCCCATTTGCCTGCAATTTTTTTTTTTTTCTGCTGAGTAGTCCCCCATTGTGTAACAAACCACAGTTTGTTAATCCATTCTTCCATAGAGGGGGATATAGGTTGTTTCTGGGTTCTTGCTATCACAAATAATGCTGCTATGAACATAGTTGAACTAATGCCTTTGGGGTACAAATGTGCATCCTTTGGATATATGCCCTTAGCATAGCTACATAAATCTGTGCATACCTGCTCTCTTAAGAGGAGTGGCCACATGAAAGTCTCTCTATCTCTCCCCCCACCTCTCTTCCCTCTCATTCTCTCTTATCCACTCTGTAACTCCCCTGAATAAACTCTCATGTGGCATCTGGTAATGTGTGTGTCCAACTCTCATATGCGAAACTAACATCTTAGTGCTGTGACTCAGATAGGCTCTTTCCCGGGCTTAGGTGCACATAAGCTCTAAGAGATCCTGATCCAGAGCTTACTTCCAGGCCACTTTCCATCTGCGCACTGCAGCTTGTTCAAATACCACCAACCTCGACTGGTAAGTTTTCCCCTTTCCAGTTGGTATAAACACAAACTATTGTCTCTGGAAAAGACCGCTGATCGTCAGGCTTTCCAGTAGGACTCTAGTCTTGCGGAGGATCACCCCAGTCACGATCTTCTCTAGTTATGGCTGTTCCTTCTTGCCCAACACTCATTTCTGGCCTTTACTGTTATAGAAGCCCAGCTGGATCCTTGGATCCTCTTACTGGACACTGTCCCCAGGGCTCTATCCTAGCACCTACTGTAGGTGCTTGACGAGTGCCCACTCCAGGTGCTGACAAGTGCCTATGGTGGATAGTGTTGGGTTTTGTACACCCGCTCCTGAGAACTACAGAGTTTTAGGAGTGGCAAGCATAGGTTTGGGCTCTACCCTATGCCTATTATAGGTGCTGATGAGTGTCTAGTGATAACTAATATGGTTTTTATGCCCACCCCCGAGGTGGCTAGCGTGGTTTTGGGCTTTGTCCTAATGCCTAATGCTAGGAGCTGACAAGTTACTTAGCAGCAGCTAGCATTGTCTCCCCCCACACAACTCTGAGACCACTTGTTGATTGGGTGATGACCCAGGTTTAGTGGTGGAATCCCTTCACTCTGGGCATTAATGACAGAGAATAAGCCAGGGAAACATGTCTCTCCATCCTCACCTCTAGGATGTGTTCTTGAGACTTTCAAGCCACTTAGCTTTTTGCCTTACCTAGACACCAAAAGCTTATCCATTTTTCACACAAAGAAATGATGTTTTTATCCCTTAAATCATAACTCAAAATAGCCACTTAGCAGCTCGCTGGACGCCAATGTTTTACGGTAGCTAACTTTTGCAAGTGTACGGGCGGATGGAAAGAGGTTTCCCATCTCTTTCCATGTCTCAGCTCTAAACTTTGTCTTCTGGCGTTCTGTTCTTCTGCCATCTGCTTCTAGCCACACGACCAGATCCTTCTCTGGTCCCCCCACCTCACAAATCTCAATGCTCACCTGCAACTCCCCCAGCTTCTTCCTTTCTGGGAACTCTAAGCCTGGCCAGTTCTCCCTCTTCAGGAAGTGGCTGGCATAGACAGGATAATAAAAGTGTCCCTGTTTCCTCTGTCCAAACTTTCTCAGGTAGAAAAATTGGACTCTAGAGCGAAAGTGTTTTTGGAATCAGGCTAGAACTCAAGCAGTTAAAGTTCATGAGACAAAGGTAGCACACCCTGGGAGCTGAGGCTGTCCCATATGTAGACCCCATTAGAATTACAATACACCAAGGTGGGTCTTAGCCAGAGGCAATTTTGTGACCTGCTTACTGGCAAGTCTGCTCTGAAGCCTCACAAATGCACTCTCACAGTATACTAACTTAGACTCTGAGAGCACTAAAGAAGAGCAACTTCTCATGACCCATTTTTTTACCCTACCCCTGACATCAGAGTTACATCTCTTGAGAGAGGACCACTGACTCCACAGGCAGAAGTCTTAGCACTGGCTTTTAAGCTATATCACAAGAGAGATGAAAAAACACACCAAGAAAGATACCTCCTGCTGGCAAAGCTATCTGACCAGCTCCTTCACCTCTTCCCATGGCAGAGACCTAGACCTCTCGGTACATGCTTTAAGTATGGCCACCTCGGTTACTGGTCTCTGGTCTTGCCCAGCCTCACAGAAGCTGTTCAGGCCTTGTCCTGGGTGTCAACTGTTCCCAAGCCCTACATGGCAGGGGGACATTACACACAGACCACTCCCTGGCTGATTTTCTAGGCATGGGCATTTGGTGCTTCCGGGGCTGCTGTAACCCGACCACCACCATCACAAAAAGGGAGGCTCAGATAGTCATAATGGTATCAGGGTGGTCCATCTTCTTCCTGTGAACACTGGTGCCACAATACCCGGTCCTGCAGGAGTTCTGGGGTTCTACCTCTCTAGCTTCCATTGTTGGGGTGGGAAGCAAACAATTGCATTTTCAGAGATATCCCCATCACCCACTCACTTTTGATCATGCCAACCTGCCCGTACCCCTAATGGGAAGAGATTTGTTAGCTAAAATAAGAGATTTCATTTCTTTTAGTCACCACATTTGCCTGAATCCAGCCTCACCCACGGCTCCCTTGCTTCCCTGTTATCTGCTCAGCCTATCAGCAACAGCCCCCACCCAATCCTCTTCCAGCCTCCCAAGTGGACTCTCAAGTGTAGAACACCCAAACTCCTGTGCCACTAGACACATTTCCCTAAAATTCCCGTCTCCGAGTTTTCTATTCCAGCCTGCTTCTCAGAGCCAAAGTCTGGATGGTTACCAGAAACAAAAAGCTCTGAGGTATTTTGACTCACCCTTCCCCTCCCCCACAGACTAATGCTCCAGCTGCTGCTTCTGGAGAATGGAAAAGCCAGGAGCCATCTTACCATTGGAAAACTGTTGACCACTACTCACTGAGGTCCAGAGAAAAGGAACCAGGAGCCATCCTTAGAGCCCATAGAGGTAAAACAGACAGTTTTCACTGCCAACCAGGAGCCATTTTAACCTCAGCAACAGGTAAACAAAAACATGGTACATTTTAACCTCTTCCCATCCCCAGACCTAGCAAAGACCCACGAACTTTATTGTACAACTGGAATCCCCTAGAAGGAAGAAACACAAAACAGCCACCTGAACGTGTATTTAAAGCATAGATACATGCCCCAATTTCAAACCTTCATTCTCTCCCTCTTTCCTCTTCTCTTAATCTGACTCCAGATCCCGTATAGCAGAGAACCCTCACTATGTCACTTCCCAAGGTTCTCTTACTAACTCAGTTTTTTCTGAGCTCTAGAAGATCAGAATTAATCATCTCATGCCTTAAACTCACCCAGACTGCAGGACTGAGCCACAAAACCCAGCAGACCAACTGCCAGAAATTACAGCTCTTCACTCTTAAGACACCTTGAAGTAGCCTTAAGAGATCCATCAACCCTGTTCCATTTTCCCCTGCCACCCACCCCACATAAACCCATCTTTCTTTTTATAATAAACAAAAAGGGTGATACGTAATGATCCACGGAGCATAGCAGCCATGTGGTAAATGCAACATGGCGCTGGGTGAAATAAGAATTCCTTGCATGTAGTCACTATGTGGTAAACCCAACATGGCACCAGCAGAACACCAAGTACAAAGGGCATGACCCTAGGCATGGCTACGTAAATCTGTGCCCACCCATTCTCTTAAAAGGAGTGGCCACATGAAAGTCTCTCTCCCCTCCCCCCTCTCCTCCCACCACATTTTCTCTTATCCACTCAGTAACTCTCCCGAATAAAGTCTCATGTGGCATCTGGTAATGTGTGCATCTACCTCTCACGCATGAAACTAACAGTGGGATCAGACTGTGTTCCTGTGCATGGGGTGGCACCTTGGAGCCCATTCCCTGCAATGGAGCACCTAACCCAGCCTTGATATTGGGATGAGGAAATCAATCTTGCCTGGAGTGGATGTGTAAGACTGAGCTGACCCACCTTGCCCTTTGGGGGCAGAGGAGGGGAGGGGGAGGCTGAAGACTGAAGGCTGAAGACTGACTGGGAGGGATTGGGAGAAGGGAAGGGAGGGGGAGCAGGGGGATACATGGATAAAAATGACGTTTCTAGAATAAAAAAATCATAAATTGAACAGACAAAAGAAGAAAATAGACTTAATTTAGGAATCAAGACTATTAACCCAAGAAGTCTCTCGGGAAACCATTCGGATGGGAAGGAGGTCAGAAGAGAGAGGAAGGGCTGAAGAAACTCCAAGCACATGTGCTAAGAACTCATTGAATTGCATCTAGGGATCCAAAATCCTGCATATGACAACGAGTCGTGCCTCCAAGAAAAGCTAGAAAATAAAACTAACATTTCAGAAGAGAAGTAAGAGAATAATTACCCCATAACAAAAGCAATTTTTCAGTTTGTTGTCACCATAATTCTTTTATTCAAAAAAGCCCTGAACAAAAATATACATTGATTCATTTTCAAGGGATCATTCACATACAAAAGCAGACACACAGTAGGAGCTGTGGCCTGCCTGGCTTAAAACCATCAGGCATAGAGATATTCCCATCCCTCACCTGGCAGGCCCATCACCTTCTGCACAATAATTTGAGAATGGCATGGTGTGAGTCTAGAAAGACAGATCACTCCCTAACTGCAATCATACTTCCCATGAAGGGTCCTGATTTGTAGAAGACCAGAAGAGAATAGTTCTGAGTTCTAAAGACAGTCAGCAAACAAGCAGGAGCTGATAAGGCACAGCATACATTCTCAGACCCTATACAACTACTCAAAAGGAGTCTGAGTTGCCAGAGTACATCTTGGGGTCCAGTTATTAAAGGGACCATATGTTAACTTTATGTTAATTTGATGTAAGCTAGTGACATCAGAGAAAAAAAAGGGTCCTCAACAGAGAGAGTGTCTCCATAAGATTAGGCTCCAGGCAAGCTTGTAGGTCATTTTCCTTATGATTGATGGGGAGGACCCACCCCATCGCGTGGGTAGTGCTATCCTCTGGGTCCTGGCTTCTATAAGAAACAGACTAAGAAAAGCACAGGGAAAAAGTCAACAAGCCGCACCCCTCCACAGCCTCTGCACCAGCCCCTGCCTCCAGGTTCCTGCCGTCACTGCTTTTGAAGATGAGGTATTAATATGGAAGTGTGAGTGAAACAAACCTTTCTTTCCAAGATGCTTTTGGACATTGTGTTTCATCACAGTGACAGTAATCCTAACTAAGGCAAACCAAGAACACAGCAAATTCTTACATGTACAGTGTCCTCAGCACACAAGCGTTCTCAAACAAATCTAATTCACAAAATACTCTTTTTTTAAAAAAGGTAGTTTGATGATTTAAAACTCAAATCTGAATCCAAAGATATTTCACTGCTAAGAATTTCTGTACAAATGACAAATTTTCAGTTAAAATTATTGTTTGTAATTATTTTCAAGGAAAAGCAATAGGGCATTATCCTGTAACAATATGAACAACCATGCAACAAAGCCCTGTATGGGAAAGACTTATGCAAAGATGAACAAGACTAGTCCTCCTTATCGGGTCTAACACTGAGCTCTCCAGGTCCCATCACTGCTGAACTCCCAAGGTCACACCTGAACTGGACCTTTAAATACCCTAGTTCTGATGGAGTCTCATGCCAAAGTTATGTCACTATCTGTAATCATCTCAGGAAAACTCCAGACCTCACATAACTGTGAGGGGTGGTTTGAATTGATAACCTGGAATCATGTAGAAAGAGGCATCAATGGGGGACTGTCTACATCAGGTTGGCCAATGAACATATCTGAAAGGCATTGTCTTGACTGCTTTAGTGGATCTGGGGAGACTTAGCCCAACATGAGAGGCGTCATTCCCTAAAAAGAGGATACTGAACTCAATGAGTACCTAGAAACAGGACTCAGCACAACAAGTGAGGATGGCATGCATGCATTCTCTCTGTGCTTGACTGTGGACTTGGAATTGTTGCACTGCTTCAAGCTCTGGCCACTGTGTTAGTGGCAAAATGATAGGACCATAGCCAGGGACTGTGGCTAAAATAAACCCTCTCTCTACTTAGTGGTCTTGTGTCCGAATGTTTTATCACAGCATCAAAAGCAAAACTGGGACAGACACTAAGTTCTCAGCATATCTGTAGAGTACCTTTGGTCTGTGCTTCTGTGTGACTGAGCTTGCCTTAGGGCTCCTCCACCATGACAAAAGCAGAGCACTGTGAAGATACTCCTCCAAGGATACCGAATTTTATCGTTTTGTTCTCTGTGATGCTTACTGCTCCCCTGGCCAGAAGCAAACTGAACCTTTACACGGGCTTATCTTCCTCAGTGTGCATCCACCTGGAACAGCTTGGAGAAAGGTGCCTTTGCAGTCTGCCAGCTCCTCGGGTCTTCCTATCCTTTGCAGGTGTGACCGTGACTATCAGAGCCACCATGCTGCAGGACATCAGTGCACTCTCTTTGTTCAGTAAACTCTAAACCTATAAACGTCATTAGAAAACCTCCTCCTTCATAGGCATCCAGTCTAATAACTTCTACCTTCTTAATTATCCCCCAATCTTTCCATGTTCTCACTGCAACCATCAGCCACTTCTCTCATCATCGAAAAGCACACTGTCATGTGTTCCCTTCAGTTCTTCACTCAGTTCAAGGAATCATCTCTTGATAAAAGCCTCCCTTGATCCCAAAGATCTCATAGATTTTCCTACATTTATACAAGAATCCTTAATTAATGCCAATATCTGCACCATTCCGGTAAATTCTATAAAGAATTTACCAAGTCAACAAGGTATCTGACGTGGCTTATAATCAACTGGCATTTCCTAAACAAAGGGATAAGTGTGTAAATAATTCATAACCTTATAAGCCTAGAGTCCTAAAGTCAAGCTATATTAATTTTACATCTTAGCTACACAGTTTACAAGGCAACGACTTAAGATCATTTTGTTTCACTCTTTGTATCTTTTCAAAGGAAGGCAATCTTGTTTATCTTTTCAAAGAGCCTGTTCTTAGAGCCCTTCATTCTTCACACTATCTTCTTTGCTCCCATGTCATCAATCTCTGCTCTGATTACTCTTTCCTGCCTCTACTAGGTTTAGATTGGGTTGGTTCTCATTTCCCCAAATTTTTGAGTTGCTTCATCAAATCATTTAGTTGTGTGCTCTTTCTGATTGGGGGATTTTTTTGACAGGTTGTGTGTGTGTGTGTGTGTGTGTGTGTGTGTGTGTGTGTGTGTGTGTGTGTGTGTGTGTGTGTGTGTGTGTATACCTTTAGATATCCTAGAACTCACTATGTAGACCAGGCTGGCCTTGAACTCACAGAGATTCACCTGCCTCTGCCTCCCTGAGTGCTGGGATTAAGGGTGTGCACAACCACCACCCAGCTTTCTGATTTTTTAAGGTAGGCACTTAGAGCTATAAATTGCACTTATAGGAACCATTCTCAATGTATGCCAGAGGGTTTGTTGCATTTTGTTTTTATTTTCATTTTGCTCAAGGAAACTTTTTATTTCTTCTTGATTTTTTTCCTTTGGACAATTCAACATGCAGCAGGGAGTTGTCTAATCTCCATAATTTTGTGTGTGTTTACTAGAGATTTGTCTGCTGTCAGTTCTAGGTTTTATTGCATTATCGGCAGATGGGATACATGGAGCCATTTCCATCTTTCTGAATTTTGAAAGATCTGTGTTACGTCCCAGGATGTGGTTTTTCTTTAGAGAAGAAGTTTCAATGGCCTGATGAGTAGAATGTTTGCTCTTCAGCAGTTAAATAGAATATTCTGTAGACATCTTTTAAGTGCATTTGATGTATGATGTCATTCAATTTTGATGTTCCTGTTTATTTGTGTGTATGTGTGTATATATGTGTGTGTGCATGTGTGTGTGTATGTGTGTGTCTCAAGTAAGTTATTTATGAGAAATCCATACTCAACATCATCCGAAATAGAGAAAAACCTTGTAACAACCTCACTGAAATCAGAACAAGACAGGGATGTCCACTCCTTTTCAATGTTATGCTCAAAGAATTCTCTAGAACAAAATTAAAGGGCTACAAATGGATAAAGACAAAGTTAGACTGTCCCTACTTTTAGATGATATATAATAGAGGTCCCCCAAAATCTTCAAGAAAACTTCTAAAAACAATAAACAATGCTGAGTTAGGATATCGACGCAACTTTCACAAATCAATAGCTGATCTATAGCAAGAGATCATGAGCACACTCACTTCACAAGAGAGTAATAGTCCTAAGCATAAACACCTCACCAGGGAAGCGAAGGACCTCTACAATGAAAGCTTTAAACCTCTGAAGAAAGAGATGGAGAAAGTCACTAGAAAATGGAAACACACTCCATTCTCATGGATTGGTAGAACTAATATTGTAAAAATGACCATTTACTCATAGTGAAAGGACCATTTTATCAAAAGCTATTTAAAAGCTCAAGACAATAATAATCAAAAATCCCCATTTTGTTCTTTACAGAAATAACGCTATTCTAAAATTCGTATGGAACCAGAAAAGAGGACAGTCAAAACAGATTTGAGCAGAAATAACAATGCTGAAAGACTTCCATTCCTGGTCTTAAGATATATCCCAGAGCCACAGTAGTAAAACAACCTGATATGGCACAAAAGCAGACATGCAGGTCAAAGAAGCAGACCTGAGGACTCAGGCATGAGTAACTGCAACTTCAGCCATTTGCTATTTGACAAACATGGCAAAGCATAGTGAAGAAAAGTATCTTGAACAAATGGTGCTAGGAAAACAGAATGTCCACATGCATGAGAATATAGTAGATCTGTGTCTATCACATTGCCAGTTACAAATAGATCAAATACATAAATGTGAAGTCTGAAAGTTCTAGAACATCAATAGTAGCCTACATGCTTTCTGGGTAGGACTCAGTTCACCCAAGAATTCAGGCAAACAATTGACAAATGGGACTTCATGGAAACAAAATGTTTCCGCACAGCTAAAGAAACAGTCAGGTGAAGAGGCAGCACAAAAGATGGCAGCTATATATTTGATAAGAATGATTAATATCCAGAATATGTAAACACTTGAAGGAAAAGCAGAAAACAAAGAGACAAAAAAAAAAAACCAAAAAAAAAAAAAACCTCAATAAATGTCCAATTCAAAAACTGGGCCTGGGCTATAAACAAAGAGCCCTTAAATAAAGAGAGAAAAGGGGCAAGAAATATTTCAAAAATATGCATCATCCCAAGGAATATTCAGATCAAAACAACTTTTAGATTTTATTTAACCTAGTCAGAACAGCAAAGATAAATAAAACAGCTAATAACAAAAGCTGAAGGGGATTGAGGAATAGGGGTCCTCATTCACCACTGATGATATTGCAAACAGGTACAGCCATGATGAAAAGCAGTGTAGAGACATCTCAAAAACTTAAAAATAAGGCTGCCATATGACCCAGCCTTACCCCTCCTTGTCACATGCCTAAAGGATGTGACATTTTACTCCACAGATACTTGCTCAGCCATGTTCTTATTCACAATAGCTAGGAAATAGAGACAAACAAAATGTTCTTCAATTGGTGAATGGGTAATGAAAATTCAGTATATATACATTATGACATACTCTTTAGCTTTGAGAGCAAAAATTAAATGATGAAATTTTTCAGCTAGATGGATGGAAGGAGAACAGATCACACTGAGTAAGGTAATCCAAATTCAGAAAGACAAATGTTATATGCTCTCTCTTTTTTGAGGTTTCCTAGCTCCAAATCTTTAGATGTTGAATATAGATTCTAGACTGCAGAAAACAAGAAAGACAAAAGGAACCATGACAATGTGGGTCCTGGGACAATGGAGAAGGGAGTATCAGGGTACTGGTGATCTGAAGGTGGAAACTGGCACTTGTTACATCATGGAAAGTGAGAGAACACACAAGATATTCCCTTCAAAGATACACAGTGGTTTGTTTTCTCTAGGTAGGCCCTAATTCTTTCGGGCCCACTCAATTATGAATTCACCAATGGCTTGTTTCCTCGATGAGGCAAGTCCTTCAGGTCCTTCATGACCTAATCACCTCTGATGACCTCATCTCCAAAGCCTGCTCCAAGCCCTCAGACACAGAAAACTTTGGGAAACATTTCTGATCCAAATCTCCAAACAAGCAAAACCTTCAACCTTCTATTCAATATATCTAAAGCCCTGTAATGGAGAGAAGACTGGTACTATCACCTGCATCATCTACAGGCAGCATTGCTGTGAATGTGGAGACACAGGTCTAAAGAAGTGTCAACCTCCATACCCCCACACACAGTCCAACCCTAAAACTAACCCACTCCCCACAGGAGCAGGCTACCACATTCTGTGACTGACCAGAGAGTGCATATTTTAGCTTTTCTGGGGCATATGCTCACTGTCCCAGCTTTGAGATTTTGTGTCCATAGCATATGAGCTGTCAGTTGCATTATATAAAAGTGGCTATGTTCCCATAACACTTTATTTGTGGACCTTAAAATTGAACTTTATCTAATTGTATACATCGTCATTGTTATCCCTCCTTTAACTTTCTTCTAACATTTAAAAATGTAAAAACCATTCTTGATTCACAGACTTTGCATAAACAGGAAGTGCCTGAACTTGGCCGGCAGTTAATTTATGACTCTTGATTTAATACGGTGCAGAAATAACTGCTCTTTCACGTCTATTGATTTCCTAATTGCTCTTCAGATCTGCCAGATAAGAGCAGCAGGCCCATCTCTAATAGAACCAAAGAAGTTGTAAACAGCACCGAGAAGACCCAGGAAATGGTCATGATGCAGCTTCTCACTGGGACTTCTGCATGGCACCATTTCCTCGCTTTATAGGTAAATCAGGACAAAGAGCAAAAACAAACCACCCACTGAAATGTCCCTGATAGAAAGGGCACTCCTTCAAAATCAAAGTTCAACTGTTCTTCTTAGAATACTCATGGGAAATTCAGAGAAGCCTGATGTGGGAAGTCTTTCTAAATGTGTGAATTAATTACACTGGAATAAAGGAATTGTTTTAGCCTATGGTATCTTAAAAGCAGGCAAGAAATTTGAGCATAAAGGGGAAGGGGGCCGGTGTTAAGAGAGACGCTAAGAGCTGCTACCCAAGGAAGCAAGATGTAAAGAAATACAGGTAAGCCATGAGCTCCATGGCAATACATAGATTAATGAATATGGGTTGAGTTCAGTTCTAAGAGCTAGCTGATAATTAGCTAAGCCATAAGCTAAACTGGTTGTAATTAATATAAGCCTTTGTGTGATTATTTGGAGCTAAGCGGCTGTGGGACTTCAGGCTGAACAGGCCAGAAACATCAGGCTACAGAAGCCCATGCACTATTCTGCCACAAGGCTATGGGCAGAGGCATCCCAAGAGTTAATGGGTGCTGTCAGATGAATGATAAGTACAGTATCTACAAAGACATTGGAAATTCAGCAATGCTTGTCAAAATTACAAATCCCTGCTTTGATTGGGCAAACCCACTTCTAGCAAATTCACTCTCCCTTTCTCTGTGTCTGTGTGTGTGTGTGTGTGTGTGTGTGTGTGTGTGTGTGTGTGTGTGTGTGCATGAGTGCGTGTGTGTGTGTGCGTGTGTGTGTGTGTGTGTGTGTGTGTGTGTGTGTGTGTGTGTGTGTTTCAAGAAGAGCATATATATCTATCAACAGGGAACAGCGCATGGGCATTCTGTGCGATAACATGTAAGATTAAAAACCTAAATAGCAGTATGGAACCACATAAATGCTGGGGCATCCACACATACCATGGCATGCTATACAACTGTGCATGTGTAAGTACATGTGTGAATATGCATGACTGGTTCTCATGGTTTGTAATGCTATGGTCCATTACAGACAATGAATTAGCAGTGAATCATTACTCTCCCAGGAATATTCATTCCCCAACAGCTCTGCTTACATTCTTATGCACTGATCAATATGTAATTTGTTTTATACATGTTTCTATACTAAAGACACATTATTTAATAAACATTATAAGCTTAGTCAAGACATGTGTTTTTTCTCTAAGGCATATTATACTAGACGGTATTTTAAGTCTGTGCTCAGAGGCCATTTAAAATGGAAAAAAAGAAAGAAAGAAAAAAAAATGAAGTCAACCCAAATGCATAAAAATCAAAAAGGATTGCACTATGTTGACTTTGAAAAATATATCTATGTTATGGTATAGGCTGATGTAAAGAAGGCATCACCCCACTTGGGAGCACAAATATGAGATGATTCAAACATTCCCCAGCTTCCAGGATGAAGACCAAGGCTAGCAGACTCCATTACTTTGAGCCTAATTAAGGTAAAACACCATAATAATAGAAATGAGCACAGGAGAGGTGGCTGCTCCCCTCACAGACCAGGAAGCAAATTCAAGCATGAGGAAGGACTCACCAGGATATGACCACCTTCCCCCAGGTAAGCCCCACCTCCTAAAGTTCCCACCACTTCCAAAAGTGATCAAAATGTGGCCTCATTAATAGGATAATCCACTGATGGGGCTAGAGCCAAAGGTCACATCTATTTAAAAATCTGCATTGGCAAGCAAGTCTTTGAGGGATCATTTTAGAGCCACATCATTACAGTAGACAAACCAGCAAAAGGAGAATCCACAAGTAATGTTCTACAGCACACACACACACACACACACACACACACACACTTAGAATCACCTTCATAAGATACATTAGATCAAAAAATCAAAAGTAAAACAGTAAACACATCACGTGAAGTATATGAAAGAAAATGAATTTGTGAAGAGCTATGTAACTGTGGTATGATGGTGACCAGATTCTTCAATACAGCCTTCCCTCAATTATTTTCATGAAAGTAGGTTTTCAGTAAATCAACAATGGGTTTTTTAATTCTCTGTGATGTCTTGTTTTCATCTTCGGTGGACAGTAAAAAATATGCATACTCAATAGTGAGGAGATGAAATAATGAACACAAGCCCTCTGAAAGAAAGTAAAGGAAATCAAAGTTTGATAATAAATGGGATCTGAGCATTAAGAGATATATGATGAGGGCAACCAAGTGGGTCAGCCAATAAAATCGTCTGTCATTGCAACTTGATGACCAATTATAAAGGTGGACAGAAAGACCTGACTCCATAAAGTTGTCCTCTGACCTGCATACACATGTAATATATACACAAGCCCGTACAGAGACATCATATATATGCATGAGCATGAGAGCATACACACTAGTAATAAATAAATAAAAATACTTCTCAAAACAGAGTTGAATGATGAGATTACATCCTAATACAAGTCATAAGAAGAGAGAAAGACAAGGCAGGACTTGGTGGCATACGCCTGTAATCCCAGTCTTTGGGAACCTGAGGCAGGAGGATCGTAACTTTGAAGGCAGCCCGTGATACATAGCTGAAGTGAAAGGAGGGAGGCACACAGACCGTCAATGCTACAGGGAAAACTGTCTATATTTGTTACAGAAGAGTAAAAAGAAATGGAATTACCTATTTACAGGTCTAAAATAATCATTAGTGCTTTCTAAAACACTTTCAGAGACATTCAAAAGAAATATGGGGAACCCTAGTACAATCATTGTAATTATATAAAATTGGCTGTCTGGAGTAACATCTGATACAATCTAGCCAATAATCAAAGTTGCTGTCAACAAAATGTCTGTGTCCCTTCAAAAACAATATATGGAGCCTAATTGTGATCTCAATGTGATGGTATTTGGAGAAGTAATCTGTGGAGTAATTTAGTCCTTAGGAAGGAGCCCATATGACAGAGATTAATGTCCTTATTAGAAGAAAGACAGTGGTGTTAGCTCTCTGCACTTCCTTCACCTCTGGCTCCAGCCCTCGCTAGAAACCAAATGATCTGTAAGAAATACATTTCTGTTGCTTAAGCCCTCAGGCTGCTGTGGTTTTTCACTATCAGTTGAAACCTGCTGAGGAAGGTCATCGTCTGGTCATATGACAAGGTGAACTACATCCAGGCCTCATGTTCACAGGAGACGGCAAGCCTTTTCTTCCGGCCATATCCAGGAAACGGTTCACATGAAATTTGAGTCAAGAGTGGAGATGACTACCTAACTCACCATTATGAGGCCAGACAGCCATCCAAGCTTCCATTTCTGTCTCATAAATAATTACCCCGATTATTTGTACTCAGAATAAAACTAGCTAAAGTCCACAGGTCACAGGTCAGATCACTAGGGCAAAATGTCCAGTGACCTTAATTAAAGTGATTAAATTGTTGTCAATTTCTTTTCCTTTCCCTGAACTGGGTCCTGCTCTGAAGATAACCACACACTTTTTATAACATCCCCTTTTATGATCAGGGGATGCAGAACTCTTCATCCAATACCACTGCCAATGAACACTAATTACAGATAAGCATGATTCTAGTGAGTTCCATCATTAGCACCTTCTCTCCACATACCCAGAACTTTCTAGGCTTTTTGTGCTTCCATCTGAAAAAGAAGTCACCTGCCTTCCCTCTAATGATTATATTAGACTACCATGCTAAAGTCCTCTTCCTCAGGTTCAAGCTTTTAGTTGGCACACACTGTTACTGTGTCTGTAATGGTTTTCACTTGCTTCTGCACATGCTTTGGCCACTCCTGAATACATGCCTCACCCTACCTACCAACCCACTCTCCACCAGGACCCAACATTCTAGCCCAGTTTTCCCAGATCCTCATGAAGATCAGGCAGAGGAGGAAGTGTGCTGAGGAGTAGCTTGGGTCACTTAACTGGAAGGAGACAGAACCTGCACTGTCCCCAATCAAACAAAATAAACAAAAGTGTCTATTAAGCCAAACTTCCATTTAACTAAATCTACGTGCTTATTGCTTTGAACAAAGCTAACTGATTTATAGCCAAGAAATTCTACCCATGAAGACAAGATACCCAC
This sequence comes from Phyllotis vaccarum, assembly GCA_033318265.1. Lineage (NCBI taxonomy): Eukaryota > Metazoa > Chordata > Mammalia > Rodentia > Cricetidae > Phyllotis > Phyllotis vaccarum. The sequence goes on along the minus strand of JARWLC010000002.1, from coordinate 136,194,600 downwards.
CTATACTTTATCTGCCTCACATATTGAACATGAAAACTGTACAGAATTTAGCTCTAACCTCGGGGCCAGGCCAACTGGGAATGTGACATTCAACCAGCTATGAGCATGAATAGAATAACAATTGAAATTTCCTAAAGGTGGGAGACTCAGGAACTGACAGTGTAGCTCAGTGGTCAAGCATATGTTTAGCATGTGCAAGACTCTAGGTTTTAGTTTTCTTCACTAAAATAAAACACAACAGTTTGCCATCACCTACATTACAAACCTTCTATCTGGCTCCCAAAAAGTAATGTTTCAGAAATTAGTAACAACAACAAAAAGCTGAAGGAAGGGGAGGCAAAGGAGCAGGGTTTGGGAGAAAGGAAAAGAAGAAACAGAAAGGAGGGGTGTGGTTCATCATAATAAAAATAAACAGAGGAGCTAGAAACATACTTCACATAATACATCCTAAGAGTGTACACGAAAGCCATTCTATCATAACCAAAGGCAAACAACTTTATTCATAAGCTAACCAAATGCAAACAAGATTTAAAGTTATACTTGGTATATAGATTTTGCTCTTTACTTTGAATATGAGAGAATCATTTTAGGTTTTAAGAGTATATCTAATTATACAGGAGTTTAGTGATGACGTCATCATGAATGTATGTATTGTATTTAGATCTTACTTGACTCTCCCGCCCCTGCTAATCCTCACCTTCCTCCCAACTTCTCTCCCTTTCTCCTTACCTATAAAAGAAACATTTTAGAAAATTTTTTCAAAGGGTCTTTCGGAATAAATGTTGCATAAAAGTCAGTGTGATGCTGGAGAGATGGACTAGCAGTTCTGACCACTGGCTGCTCTTTCAGAGGACTCAGGTTTGATTCTCAGCACCCACATTGGTGGTCCACTGTCATATATAATTCCAGACCCAGGGAGTCCAATGTCCTTTGCTGGCCTCTGTAAGTAACAGACAGGCACATGATACAGAGACATATTATAGAAAAAATAACCAAGCCTATAAACTTACTCAATTAATTAATTTTAAGTCTGTATGAAGGATCTTTGGAAGTCTGCCTCACTAAGCCCCCACAAGACCTACCTTCCTCTGAGGCTTTGTGCAAGTCTTTGTATAAGGGCCCACTTTGAGCAAGCCCCATACTTATACCAATCTTATCCAGTCCTCTAGAACTTTCTAAGTCCTAGCAAAGTAATAACTTTTCTGATTACCTGCTTCATTAACATCAGGATGACACTTAATTATTGCATATTTTTACGTATTCTTTTCCTATCCAGGTGTGCAACTAGCCCCATACTTCATTCTTCATGTGTCCTTTGAAATGTATCCTGTATGTACACATAGGAGAAGTTCCATAGAAATGGGCTGATAGATTAGCCATGGGAGGAAATAGAGATCAAGAAATAATTCATAAACAAAGAAGTGCATTAACACTTTCCATATGCTCCATACTCTATCATGCTCTTTCACAAAAGGTATCTGAGCCCCCTTCACACTTCTGAAAGACAGGCAAGAGCAGGAATTACAGTCCCAGTTATAATCATAGTAATTACATTTTAGTAGTTTAAAACAATGTTATCAAACTAGTGTGTAGCAAAGCCAAGAGCAGAACTCCATCTTACAACTCTGAAATCTGGGAGTCGAAACACTCAGCGGGTATGGAAATGTACCTGCCTCAAAAATTTTACTATGAACTCAGCTCATACCACTGAGAAAAACAGAGTGCAGGCATATAATAAATGTTAGAGCTACAGGTAAAAGATTACTATCTGTGTCTACCAGTTCGGACATTCATGTTCTATCTATCTATCTATCTATCTATCTATCTATCTATCTATCTACCTACCTACCTACCTACCTACCTACCTACCTAACATCTGTTATCTATCTTCTATCATCTATCTATTTCTCCCCTCTTCTCTCTCCCTCTCTCCCCCTGATGTGGGATGTCTTTCTGTACACTGTGAATGTGCTTCATTACCATCGGTTAATAAAGAAACTATTGCTTATTGCAAGGCAGCTTAGAGGGAGCCAGAAAACCTAAGTGGAGATAAAGGAAAAGAATGGCAGAGTCAAACAGATACTTCAGGTAGCTTGCCAAGAAAGCAGTGTTTAATGGAACACAGGTAAAGCCATGGAGCCACGTGACAATATACAGATTAATAAAAATGGGTCAAGTTGTAAGAACCAGTTGGTAATGAGCCTTAGCCATAGGCCACACAGTTTGTAATTAATATAAGCCTTTATGTGATTATTTGGGATTAAGAAGCTATGGAACTGTGGGTCCAGACCTCAGGGCTAGGCTGGGCCTAACACTTCCGATTATATCCCCTCTCTCCCCTCTCCTCTCTCATGTCTTCAGACTCCTTATGTAGCCAACAATGAGCCTGAACTCACAACCCTCCTGCCTCCAGCTCCCTATGATCACAGGCACGTGCCACAACATTCAGGTTTTAACACAGACTTTTGTTTGTAAGATTGCATTTGATGAATAATCTCACCTACCATATTCGTGACTTTTTAGACATGAGATCTTACTTGGAAATGAGGTCTATATAGAACTATTAAACATTCTTTCTTGAGATCCTTCTAGAAGCTGAGAGTACAGAAAAAGAACTGGGCTACGAACCACAGAAGCCACCACAGATGTGAGGGAGGCAAATAGTAGGCTCGCTAGTCTTTAGAGGAAGGGCTTTAACTCGCTATTGCTTCTGCTCTTCTGGAACTCTGATCTGAAATGAGCCAATATCCAGAGTGTTCTCCATGCTAGAAATGCCTTGGGCTTCTGTTCTGATCCCACACTCACAGAAGCCCTCTCTACTTTTCTCTTTCAAGAACTAGATAGGTGTCATCCTGCTTAGAAAGCCTCGCCTAAACTAACCTAGCAGGGGCAATTGGGAACACCTTCCCTATCCTTAGATAGTCTACAGAAGCACCGAGCACTCTGTTAAGACCCACAGAGTACTAATAGAACTTCCCTACTCTTTTGGAATGAGGGAGGTCTAGTGCCTTCCAGCACTTAGGAATGCATGCAAGCTGTCTCATGAAGTAGCATGGAAACGTTAGAGAATACACCCAGGAAAAAGAGACTTCTTAGATTTTTTTTTTTTTCTGTTTTCCCCAGACACGTCTCTGTCATTTACCAGCTGTCTGACTAGATTCAAGTCATTTAGTCTCTTTGAGCGCAGATAATGTCTGTCTCTACCTTACACAGAAGTTGAAGGTGAATGCTACTAAAGTGTCAGCTGCTCAGAACACACGTGGGGAGAATGTAGGAAGTGCCAGCTACTGTTACACTTGCCCCCACAGTGGCATTGTTATGGATCAGGACTCAGCATTAATTCCAAAGGTTATAGGCAGCTTTGAGACACACTGGGGGACAGGAGTGGAAGAAGTAGGGTCGCAAGCTCAGTTGTGACATGCCATGGCATCTATCTCATGGCACATACATATATCTTTATCCTTATATTCACCTCATAATAAGAAAAGTCTAGAGGAGACACCCCACCCTCAACTCCCACTTAGATTTCAAGATGGTAAAGATTCGGAGGTCCTCAAGCCATGCTGAATGTTTCCAATCTCAGAGAAAGTGTATCCATGAGTCCTCACTGCACCAGCCAAATGCGAGCTTCACCCTTTACAGAGAACTATATAACAACTATAGAAAAGAGTGTTGTTCTCTTAGTAGTGATTGGCAACTCTGACTAGCAGCTATTTATGCCTTTCCAGAATCAAAATCCCAGTTTTCCTTAAGGTGCTGTTTCCAAATAGATGTTTGCAAAGCACATGATCCATGCAGAGACAATAATGAGGAGACCAGTGGTGCAAGGCACAGTCACTGTGGGTTAGTGCATCTCTCACACCCACTGGGCTCTACTGTGTCAACAATTACTGAAGATGTCTTTAAGACAATCAACTATAAAATTTTATTTCATATTTTGACTTTACTCTTTGGTCTCAAAGGGAAATGTTTCAGGAAAGTGATGGAGGCTAGAAACTCCAGCTGCAGAGTCTTAAGAATAGGTATACGAAGTGGGGAGGGGGTTAGCAAGCTAGAAATGGTAAAACAGGAGACAGAAATTAATGGGGGACCATAATCTGATCTCTTCCATTCTTCATGTGGGGGTGCCATATATCCTTTTAGGACTGTGAGTAGGGTAGAAGGGGCACGTACAAGGAGTCTGGGGAAATCCAGGAGTAAGTTTTCTCAAGTCATTTCCTTTCCTGGAATTAAGGAGGAGATGTGGAAGTGCTTCTCAGTCCCAAATTCTGGTTACAAATGTGTCACAGCACCCAGAATCAGGGAGGGGAGAAGAAACACAGAAGTCTGTAGAAGATCTGTGGATCCCTCAGGGAAGCAGGGTGCTGGCAGAGAGATGGCCAGCAGTAAAGTGTGAAGACAAAGTGCTAGGCAATCGGAGTGACATCATATGAAACCGTGAGTCCAGTGCTAATCTTAGCCTCATTTTACAGCCCTCTGGAAATAAACGAAACCCTCTACATGCAAAAGCTAGTTATATGGAGCATGATATACTACTGAGCCAACCACCATCGCATGGGCTTAGGGGAAACTCAAAGACAGGAAGAGAAGGAAGCTTTCTCATGGAAAACAAGGAAGTCTTCAGACATGCTTGTTGCCCTGATTGTAGGTTGCTGTGGGGAAAGCCGGGGGAGGGCCAGCTAGAAGCAAAGCACCTTGTACACTGGTAGGGGTGCATGCCTGCCATTCTCTGCTTGGTCCTAAACTGGCTACAAGGGATGAAGACCAGGGATGTCATCACTGATAAGAGAAGTCCAGCTGGGTGCTTCTTGTTATTGGGTTAATGCATGGCTTTCGGACTGTTTTCAAAAAGAACAATCCGCCACTATCTAAGTATGATTTACAGCAGATTGTTCTCCTTACTGGGACTAAATCCTACAGGTTGGGAGCCAGGCTTCTCCTTATCTATATGGGTTGGTCGTTGAACATTATATTCATTCTTTTGGTGGTTCTTAGTGTGAGGCTGTATAGGACAAGTGATTCCAAATATAGCACATACCCTTAGAGCCCCAGATGAAAGCTGAAACAGTTTCTGAACCACCTGTAAAATGGACACACAGGCCAACAAAATCACCAAGTGTGTCTTTACCTAAAGCAGGATTAGCTTGTTGCTTTTCTGTTTATTCTCATTGTATGACTAATAAGTTACGGAAATGGTTTTATAAATAATAAATCATCAGTAGGTAAAATTTTCCAAAACCCAGGATTCATGAGAGGGAAAGTTTTCAGAGAGGTATTAAATAAAAAATCCTGAGGTCGTGCAAAATCAGAGTAAGGTCAGTTTACCTATGGCTTAGTAAGTGGTTTTGACTGGCATATAGCTAAGACATTGACATCATTTTCCTCTCTGCTACAACCCTCCTCCATCAGATGAAGTCTGCTCACATCCCCGACCCCAGCAGATGCCAGCCCTCCAGCAACAAGTTTCCTGCACCGGGACCTTTTTTCAGGGTTTCCCTGCATTTTGCCTCTGTTAATAAATGCATTGTGGTATCAAAACTAATCCTTACACATCACTAGGCTCTCACTGCTCTCCCTCTTTCCTGCCAGCATGTCTGCCTCATGTACTTGTTTCTTCATTATGGTACATCACCAGCATACATCATGGTTACAGTCTCATGTAACAGTCACACAATCTAGTGAGGAAAGTATAATTATTTAATGTTCCACACACCTGACAAGATAATTACTTGTGTCAGACGCCAAAGTCAATAGCAAACTGAGATAGTCCTGGGCCTCAGCAGTTTACAAACATTTCCAAGCCATTTTTTTCCTTTCAAACAAGCTCTGAATGCTGCCTTGTCTGGCAGAGATGGAACTCCAGTGTCCAGATCAGTCTACCTGCAATCCAATCATGCTACAATGCTAAGTGGCATACATGACACTGATGTGAGGGGACCATCCAAGGACTCTTCACCTTTAGGCACACACAGTTCCCTGATCATTTTTTCCCCCAGAAAACCTTCCAAGTCTATGTTATGCAATATTTCCTCAATGATCACATATTTTACTGATGCCATGTAGTACCAGTTCTATACCACAGCCTCTCAGAACCCAAAGTTCAATGTGTTTAAATGTTCAGTGTTAGCATGCAGGACCTCCGTAGAGGATGTCCCCCACACAGCAATCCCTGCCAAGAGAAAATCCTGTCTGCAATGAGCCCAGTACTCTGACATTATACCTCAAACAACTTCCCAACTTTCATTGTGTTCCCAAGTAAATTCTCCCTCAGGAAAAGGGAATCAGTGATCAAAAAGCTCAAGTGTGTCTCTTTGCAGAAGATATGTACAGTCTTCATTATAAATTAATAAGCTGACATTCCATTCCACACAGTGGAGAAATCAAATATGTAATAACAAAGAATTTGGTGTTTTTGACAGTTTTGCCTGTTAGGTCTTGACCCACACTTTGTTTTTGGTGGCTCTGTTACCCATGCTGCCCTAGCACCTCTATACCTTCTTTCTCTGAAGAGCTCCAGTAGAACATCACCAAAAGCCTGAGGGTATTAGCAAGTTCTGGCAGAAAAAGAATAAACCAAGCCAACATGCAGAAATCTCCTCTCTTCTGTAATGTGGCCTGGGAATAGCATTACCTCTATTCTTTGAGCTTTGGCACTCAACTGGACATACCTACAATTCTTACACCTGCAAAATTCATAGCAAGTCACCCAGGACATCATGTGGTACCACATACTCACATTTTCTGCCCGGAGCCTCTTGGCAGGACACCCTCCATCCCTGGGGTGAAGCATGTAATATAGTCGGACTTTGCTTGCATGTTTTCGACTCTGGGGAGGGAAAGCAAAAGGAAATTCTGTAAAATAGTAGCTGTTTGTGAGGAGTTCTTTGAAATTCCATTGAATTTCTAATAGAAATTCTAATTCTATTGAAAATACTTTCTTGTGCTCCTGTGCATTTTGTGGGATTTAGCTTGAGAAACACTGAATTAATCTAAGTTCCCACACCAGTATAATTTCAGAATAAATAAATGGAGTAACCAAGAGTTACAAATCAGTCCACTTTATACCATGTATTTGTCCAAAAGTTGGGTAAGCAGAGATTAGGTGCAGGTCAACTGGGATGGAAAACGTAGTAGGATGTTCGTTCATATCTCCCCTGAGCTCAGATTTGGAGCACAGAGATCCCACAGATGTGTGGCATGTACAACAACCCCGGCAAATACACAAGCAAAAAGCCTCTGGTAAATAGGGAAGGTCTCTGGGCCATTGACTGCTCCAAAGCCAGCAAGAAGAAATTCACTGCACTTTGGTTCTATTTCTCCTAGTTTTGTGATCAAATGACCCTGGGTCTGACCTCTGTTACTTTGAAGAACATTAGAATTCTAACTTTCAGGTTCTCCCTGGAACAGAAAAAAGAGTATAATCAGAAAGCATTCCTGAAGTCCAGAGTCTCCAGCTCTACTGCCTGCTTGCTGAGTGACATCAAAGCAGTCATCAACTGGAGTGCACCCTTAGTCTAAATAAATCTGTTTTCCCTCCACATACTAAATGAACACAATGCTATCATGGCTGTTGTGAGAGCTGAATGAGATGATTTCACATGAAACACTGTGATTTCCAAAGCCCTCTTTTCTCCCCATTGATGACACCAGTGCCTAACCCACTATGTTCTCTTTCCAAACTTCTTTCCTCCCCTTTACTTGGAGATTACCTCCTTCTGGAGGCCTTTTCCCCCCTCCACTCTGTCTTCATTCACAGCTGAGTGCTAGCCGGTCTCCCAGATGATAGCTTCCTTTTATGGATTATCCACAAAGGCAAAGTGATTTTCAGAGAAAACACAGAGAGATGCATTTTGTTTGCAACGTGCACTATAAATCCTTTCTCCCAGCCTTCCTCATTCATCACTTTGTAATTCCATTATTCTGCCTAGAACAAGGAGATGACACTTCCTAACAGTCCCTGGACACTTTCCAGGGCCTTCAAGTGGGTTTAAAGGCAGTAATAGAGCATGAAAAATTTTATAAATGTTTATTACCACAGTATGGCTGGAAAGACACTGTGGTCATCTCTATGTTCCAAAGCAAGTTCTAATTAAGGTTTGCTGTGGCAATGTTTTTTTTGTGCTCTAGAAAATAAAACTTGCCTGAGGACCAGAGGACAGAGTCAGCCACTAGATAACCATAGAGGCCAGGCAGTGTTGATACACACCTTCAGTACCAGAACTTGGGAGGAGAAAGCAGGTATATTATGTGGGTGGAGACAGGATCTCAGCCATTCAGTCTGAGGATTCAGAGAGTCAGGATCTTCCCTTTTTGGCCTGAGGATTCATGAGAGGTAAGAAGCCTCTCTAGAGGCTGGCTCAGTTCTTCTCTGATCTTTCAGCACTGACCTTGATATCTGACTCTTGATTTTGTTTAAGACCAATTGGCTGAAGTGATTTCTAGACATCTGGAAAAATGACAGGATGAGGACGTAGGGGACCTATGAGAGAATGTCATGACCCAACAACATGGCAACATTGCTCAACTTCTTCAATGTGTTTAAGAATGATATGGTACGAACTAGGGGTGTGTGTGTGTGTGTGTGTGTGTGTGTGTGTGTGTGTAATGCCAATTACAAAAACTTACATATGTTCATTTTACTATGGGGTAGAGATAAGAGATGGTGGTATTATCCAAAACACAGCAAAGCAGATGTACGTGGTAATTGGTAAACAGAGAGGTAATTGTTCACATTTGCACAAACTGAAACAGATTTCCAACTCGGCAGTTCCTGTATTACCAACAGACCCAGAGGACAAGGTAATGACAAAGTTGGAACTCATACAGTGTGGCCTGCCTTGAGGCCTCTGTTCTCCCTTCCTGAAGTATGTGTTTCTCTCGAAAAGACTCTCTGTCAAAGGCAAAGTTCACCAAGTTATTTAATTGCATTTGACAAAACTAGTGGAAACCCATTAGCTGAAATGGAAAAGGCAAATAAATAACAGGACTTCTCTGAATCCATTAATAAGGAGAGAGTTTGGGATTTGAGGCTTTTCAGCAATTTTGATGACTGCACACCTGCTATGCCTCTTCAGTTTCTAAGGTCCTATTTGCACAAGGCAGACATGGTTTTGCCCGAGGCTACAGCTAAAGACTTGGAAACCAATACAGGTTTCAGGATAGAAATGAAAATACCTCTGTTCCTCTGTTGTGAATGCCCCACACCCTCTACTAAGGATTCTTGGTTCCACCTGAGCACTTACTCCAACTGCCAGGGTCAGAGTCTACATGTCTACCCACAGCCGACCCTGAAGGAAAGTGGCAACCAGCCCACTCAGTAGAAGGGGTCCATTTCCAATTAGAATACTGGATTTTGAATTGACCACGGGAAAGGGTCCTGGAAATTTGTCTCTGAGACTTCAGCATGCTGTAACAGACATCCCCAGAAGCCCTGGCTCTTACTGCATCATCATCAGGAAACTGGGCCACTTAACTGTGTGCCTCCAACTGACTTCTCTAACCTACTACCTTCCAGAAATTCCTTGAAATTTGACACAGGAATACCACTCCATTTATTTTAACAAGCAAACTTCCCACTGAATGTTAAAATTAAATTTCAGTAAAGATGTTAACTTTAGCACTGCCGACATTGAATGCAAACATGGGAGAGAGCAGCTGGGTCAACAGTAGAAGCCTGGTAAAAGCAGCAGTACAGTGGCCTGAAGCTAAAGGGGAAAATAAGAGACACATTTGCTATGTGCGGAATAAAAACTCCAAGCACAAGCTAAATTATGCAATGGCCATAAGTAGTGTATCAGAAAGAGGCAAATGAGACAAAGATATATAAGGAAAATGGAGGGGTTTGTTTGTTTGTTTTTGTTTTTTTACTGTCTTTAACAAACTTGCCTGTAATATGTAGTGGCAGTGGCAATAACCACACCATGGTATTCTGCATTAAGTTCACTTTATATCTGCAAGATTACATCTAGAAAAAGCCACCACTGATCTGAAGTGTTCAGAGTGTGAACTGATATAATTGGACCCTATCAGTGCTCCAAATGCTTATTTTCCCCCATTGGGATACATGATATTACCTGAGACTTCTTAACCCAAAGCAAAACAAAACAAAAAACACCTTTGTTCACTAGTTCACATTTTAAACTTTATTTTTGATGCATATGATGTAATAGTAAACATGTGCTGTTGATTCCATGGTAAATTCTCAAGCACTGAGGAAGGTGGTCACTGTATCCACATCACCAGAACTGTGCCCTTTGGTATAAATAGGCACAATAATTACAACACAGTTTTACTATATTGCCAAGATTTGTCATTATTGACAATGTGTACTGGCTTTCAAAAGTATAAAAAGACAGAGTAAGTGCTCGTCACAGTGAATCATTGGTCTGGTTTAAGGCCTCTGGCTTCTGCTACACTATTGATACTGGACCCTCACTGGGTCTCCTCATGGATATCCTGTTGTTGCTTTGTGTCATGGAGATCCTGTAGTTTTGGATCTGCAGGTCTGGACCCTTTACGGGTTCTAGCAATTCATAGATGAGGTGGGTGTTGGGGTGGGTTACCTCATAGTTCTGGTTCTGGGTCTGAGTGGTAGCTGGGTTGGTTAGCCTGCCAGCTTCCCCACATCATCACCACCTAGGTGAGCTCCCCAGTACTGCCCTGGCTAGCTCACCCAACATAGACTCACCGCAATGAACACTTACAAGTAAAGCTGAGCAGACAAAGGGTGTGGCTCACTGGGCAACACTACACATTCCACAATGAGATTTTGTTTGTTGATGTTGTTTTGTTTGTTTGGGGTTTTTTCTGCTGTTTTTATTTTATTTTATTTTATTTTATTTTATTTTATTTTATTTTATTTTATTTACTTTTAAATTTTATTTTTGCTGGGGAGGTTGCAAGGGCAGAGGAATGAAAAAGTAGACAGGAAGATGCCAGGGATCTAGATCTGGATCGGGATGCATGATGTGAAATCCACAAAGAGTAGCTACAAAACAACAGTAACTTCCAGCAGAAAACAATACTCCAGGGTTTAGATGAAGCTAGCAGAGTTTCAGGAGAGAGAAAGGACAGTTATTTGAAGGAAGAAAAGGTGAACAGGAACTAACAGGCTATTCCAGTGGTCAGGGGTCAGCCTGGGTCTCTCCTGCCTTGCCATTTGCATTTGAAGCAAAAGCCTTTTCTTTTTTCCTTAAAACCTGGGACACTCCAGCTTCCTGGGCATTAAGCTGCCTCAGACCTATCTGAATATCCATCCACTTCTTCTGCTCAAACAATCTCTTGACCCTCGAAGAAGCTACAGAAAGCAGAAGTGCTTGGGGGAATGAAGAGTACTGCAATCCTCTATTTCCGACTGCGGAGCAGAAGGAGAGAGCCTGGGAACAGGAACTGATTTGCGTCTCACCAAAATAGCCATTTTCCACGACTGCACATCCTTTTTTAAGAAGTCTAACTTGAGTTTGCTTCCAATGAGGGTCCTGGCTTCTCCTCATAGAAAACGTGGAAATAACAAAGCAAGTTTGTATTTGCATAACGCTTCAAGCAGTCTTGACAGAAGCTCCATGTTTGTCACCTCATTTCATCCGGGGATCTCAGTTGTGAGGCTGGCAGGGGAGGTGTGATCCTAAATGATCATCATGATTTGTTTTTGATTTCCTAGATAAGTCTCTTACCATCATGTTTCATCATAGCCATCTAACTATACCTCCTCCAGAAACCAGCTAAAGAAAGCCAAGAAAATGAGGGAGCCCAGAACGGACTGATAATTATAGAACTGTGATTTTCATAGGCCACTGTTTCTGAGGTATTTCAAGACAACAAACACTGGGAGTCTAACTCACTGGGGTTTAGAGAGATCGGGATTCCCTCTCAGAGCACAGAGGGAAAACTGCTAGGGTTTTCTTTTGAAGGGTTCATGACCAAGGACACTGGGCATGAACACCAACAAAGCTGTCACACCCTAACATTTGGAGTCAAGGTTAAAGGTAGGGAAAGAGTTACAGATTGCTTAGCGAATAACCTCCTTTGGACTTTTATATCCAGAAGTAAGCTGGGTCCAGAACCTTCCAAGACTGAGTTGGAATGCATGTTGGGCCATAGAGAAAAGCAGAAAAGGAAAACTCTGAAGGAAGGTTTTTTTCTATCACAGAAAAGGCCAGAACTGGCCAAACCCAAGCCTCTTCCCCAGGCTACAGGAAAACAACACAGTTTGCAACCACTTCTATAGGCAGAATTGTACCGAAAGATCCTGAAAGGATCCCAGTAGCTGGCCAATGCATGGCCAATAAACACACAGAAGGCTGTGGCAGGCTTCTCTAGCCTCTGGCTGGTATACCAGGTGTAATTGGCACACGTAAAACACAAAGTTATGTGGAAGAAATTTCTGGTGGTATTGGCGATGGAAATCGGGGGTTTGCCCATGCAATCAGTCACTTGAGCTCCACCGCAGCCCAGGGACAGCTTTTAGCAGTTCTTCAGAGGAAAGATAAAACAGTTATCTTCTAAGTATGTGCAAGGACAAACAGAAGTAGGTGTCAATGGCAAATGTGCTGTGTCACCTAATTGGGGGGGGGGGGGGAAGTAACAGAGGGTATAACCTGACAAGTGAAAGCAGACAACTGATCGAGAAGATACCACCTGGGTTAATAAAGGAAGCAAAGTAAAAACACCATTGCATAATCTGAAGGCTTTTTATAGCACTTTAGAGTGGAGTCGCACTGCAGATCCTTGCAGAAGTTAACATAAAACAAATGGTGTTGAAGAAAAGTAGGATAAAGAAAAAAAGAGGTGTGGGGGACCTATGACATCACCTATATAATCCCAGCGCTCGGAGGTAGCAACAGGATCATGAATGTGAAGCTACAATGTCAGCACAAGGCAGCTGGGACAGAGTGAGATCCTGTCTGAAAAGCAGAGGTGAGGCACACAGGGAGGATTGAAACTAAGAAACTCATACCCGCAAGACCAGAACACATTCACTCTGGCTGCTCGAATGTAAAACATAAACAAGTGAAGTAAACTTAGAAGCCCTCGGATCTAACTAGCTGGGCGTATCTAACCCTGGGTCGGGAAATTTTTCATCAGCAAAGCAAAAGAAGTAGGAGCAGTAAACGCCCAATGAGATGGTGGAAAAGGTGCCCTCACAAAGCACAACATAAAGCAAGGGCCTCGATCAAGGTTTCTCCTGCTGCAATGGACACCATGATGCCAACAGTCTTGGGGGCAAAGGGTTTATTTCATCTTAGAAATTGTAGTTCATCATCCAGGGAAGCCAGGACAGGAACCCCAGGCAGGAAGCAGGAGGCAGGAGCTGAAACAGATGTGATGGAAGAATGCTGCTTCTTGCTTGCTCCCCATGGCTTGTTCAGCCTGTTTACCTATAGCACTGAAGAGCACCTGCCAAGGGGTGACACCACCCACGGTGAGCTGGGCCCTCCTACATCAATCAGCCCAACTACACTCTTCGCCACAGACAAATCCAATGAGGGAGAGATTTTAAATTGAGGTTCCCTCTTCCAAAATGAGTCTAGCTTGAGTCAAGAGGACAGAAAACCATCCAGCACACAACAGTATTTGCAATAGGACGTTGATAGACTATATGACGTCACTAATTCATACAGAAAGGGCAATATTGAACTAGACAAAAGAAAGAAATGAAATGTTAGGAACAAGGATAACCAAAGGCACTTAAGAAATTCATTCAAATGCAACCCTACAATTTTTAAATTAAAATAAGGCTTATTTTTCTCTCATCAAATAAATTCCTCAACTACAGATAATCCATTTTGACAGTAAAACTTTTAGTTCTATGTTCAGCTCAGAGGTAGGCAGGGCCACAGGATCTTGCTGAGAAAATATGACAATACATATCAGAAAGGTAAGCTTAATGCAGCTAACAATCTTACATCCATAAATTTATTTCAAGGATCGATTAAAAATACATATAGCATCTGATTTATGAAGGTGGTGATCGAAAAATTCGTCAAATGTGGTTAAACAAGAAAGGCAAATATTATAAGCCATTGTGTGATGGATAAGAACACGGCCATTAGCAGACAGAACACTGGTCAATAATATGAGAAATGCATACATATCAATAATAAGGCACGGCAGTTTTAAACCAGAGCATGAAGGATATCACCTTCATAAACATATGCACATTCATATATGTGTTATAAGTCTAAGGAAAACATAGTAAGGATTTACTAATTCAGTGGTTCTTAACCTTCCTAATGCTGTGACTGTTTCATATAGTTCCTTATGTTATGGAGACTCCCAACCATAAAATTATTTTGTTACCACTTCATAACTGTAATTTTTCTATGTTATAAATCATAATACAAATATCTGATATGCAGGATATCTGATATGAGACCCCCCTTCAAAGGGGCCTCAACCTTTGAACCTCTCATCTAACTGCAAGCGATTTGAACTTTCTTATGTATTTGATTTTGTAAACATTTTTGAAAAAATTATTTCCATGGTTAAAGAAGGAAAACTCACATTTTTCCTGATTCATTACAAATGTGGTGACTTAGCACCTAGTTCAAGTCTTGCCTGAGTCTGAAAGGAAGTGAGATGTCCCAGCCCTCCGTTGCTATCTCCAAACCTAAATGCTACAGTGTGGGTCAGAGAACCCCCATAGCATAGGCCTTAGAAAGCAGGAATTTTAGGGGCGGGGGATGTTGTTATTGGAGACTGTGCTTGAAGCATGAGCTCTGGAGAAAACCGGAACTGCTATGGAAGGTGAGGAAGGAAGTCATCTGCTACAGGCACCACAGCACATACTCAATGTGACCAGGTCCTGTGATCAGATGCACTCCCTTCTCTCCCTCGCTCTCTCCTCTCCCCTTTCCCCCTCCCCCCTTTCCCTTCTGGTCTGCAGGCCAGTCAACAGGCTCAACACAACAGAAAGCATGGACCTTGAAGGTGAACTTCTGGCTTCTAAGATGCAAGGAAAAGTGTCACCCAAGCCTTCCAGTCTGTCTCGTGTTATGAGAGGGCAGCTGAGCAACGCATAGGTCATCTATCTACACTACATGATCTCTTAGTCTCTTGTCTGTATACTCAGAAATCAATGTCCTTTAGAAAGTGGTCTCAAAATTCCCAGAATTGGGTCACTTCGTTTTTTTTTTTTTTTTTTTTTTTTTTTAATGCTTTTTAAATCATTGGAAATAAGAAAAGAAAATGTTTGCCCTTAATAAATAATGTATTAGGGTACATACATTTGGGTTGCAGAAAATCATGTATGGTGGGATGTACCATATCTGGATAAATGTATTTGTACAAAATCTACATTGTTGTCTGGAAGAACAAGCGACCACATCAGCGCATTACAATTTTAAATCAAAGTCATGCAATTTAAGAAATTAAATTACACTAAGACACAGAGAAAGGGGTTCTTTTTGTTATTGTTCTTTCGTCCCGTCATGCCCCCCGCCCCGCCCCGTGGTGTGTCTGGAGCAAAATGTGTCTCTATGATGACGTCTGTGCATTATGAGCAGTTGTAAGAGAAACAGAAGAGCAAGCCCATCTAGGTCTTTATTCTTTTGCTATTTGTGTTGGGGGGATGGGGAGCTCACAGAAAAATATTCCCTGCTAAGCCCCCTACAGAGCAGTTAATGCTAGAGTGATCAGTGATTAAGGTTGGAAAGGCCTAGGTGGCTTGAAGGAACAAAGCTGCCAGATCCTCTGAAATCTGAAAGCTCTATCACCAGCCTGAGCTCTAACCTTCCAGAGGCTCTTGCTCTCCTTTAGAAAGTTCATAGCTGAGTTATGGGAAAGCTAATGCTGCATAAAAACACCGCCTCCTCACCTAATCCCTGCTGTGGCCATAGGCGGAAGAACTGTTTGTTTAAGCAAAGTCCAGTCTATGGAAAATTCTCTGTAATATAGAGTATCTGCCCCTAAAACAGTGAGCAACGAGGTAGAGCAGTTACCCCAATCCCCGCAAAGAGGTCTCCAGAAGCGGTGGGCTCACACATGCTGCTCAACCTGTCTGATAGCCTCATCATTCCATATAACATTTTCGCATTGGTCTCCTTCACCCTATCATCTTGCACTCTGCGATATGCCTTTACTCCCAAACTGAACTCTGTTCCTTTGACTAAATCTTTAGTCTCTCACCATTTGAATAGTCCTGATCCATTCCCATAACACACTTAAGTATTCTTCACAGAACAGTTTTCTACAAATGTCCACTAATAAATTAAGTAACTAGGCGAGTCAGAAGACAGAGTAAAACTTAACCGGACTCCACTTTCAACAGTTTAAAAAAAAATTGTGTGTGTGCGTGCGTGTGTGCGTGCGTGCATGTGTGTGTGTGTGTGTGTGTGTGTGTGTGTGTGTGTGTGTATGTATGTGTGTGTGTTTGAAAACTGATAAAACCAAATAGTTGATTGCCTAAGAACTTATTCATCAGAAAATTGTATTCTAAAAGACAAATTATTTGGCTATCCTTAAAATGTAACTACATTTAAAATTTTCACTAAGAGAAGAAAAATAGTCCTCACTGGAGATGAGCACCCCAAGAGGCTATCTAATGCCAAGTGTCCAGCCCTGAAATCATATCTAAATAAATAAAACTAAATGGACTCAGCAGGTTTATGTTGTTACGTTTTTAGGTACTAAGTATATAAACTGAAAGATAAGAAAATCTAGAGGAAAGTAAGCCATGATTTTGAGAAAGAGTATGGAAGGGTCGGAGCTAGGAAAGGGGGAAATGAATGTAATTATATTTTTAATTAAAACAATAAAGAAAATTATGTGTGTGTTATTATTAAAACAATGTATACACATAGAGAACATCTATAATCCACAAAGAGTGGTCAGCAAATTTTACGAAGAGCACTTGTCAGTGTGTAAGAAGAAGAACCTGGTCTCCCCACCTCTTTCCCCAATACCTATTACTACCAGGGACATATGGATTTGAGCTAGATTTACACTCGAAAGCACTCCCCCACTAAAGCATGTCAGGGCATGGCATCTGCCCACCATCAGTGCTTAATCTAGGATCCGTCCCTGGTACTAGGTGAAAATCAGTTTCGTAGCACTGTTTTATTTAATGATGGGGAAACAGGCATTTTCCCCCTTTGAATCTCATGCTGCTGAGTCCCCAAACAGAGTTAAGCATTCAGAAGCATCTTTTATTTTGTTCAGAAATCCTTGTTTTGGTTAACACTGCTTTTCAGACCCTCAGAGAGAACCTACATATGCTACCAGCTGCAACTCCGTAGCTGACAGCCCAATGCCACCTGCTTTTCAAATTATCTATTTGCCTACTCCAGTCCCTGCTTTTAGACTGTTTGCAGATTGCTTTGAATTATCACATGATTAAAGAAAAATAGGGAACTTCTTAAATAATTTCTTCTCTCTAGACAGGTAGTCCAGTAAATGATGGTTTTATTTAATCCATATGACCCAGATGTCAACTAATAACGGTCTCTGAGGGAGGGCTGAATTGGCTTCTGATTCTGGGCCCCTACTTCATCACCTGCCTTTATGGAGACAGGGCATATCTAGAGTCACCCTTTCTCCCCATTGTCTCTCCAACACTGTTAGTCACTGGAACACCAGCTTCTTCTTCAAAGAGTCATTAAAAGGCTTTCAGACCCAAAATCCCATTTTCCACTAGCTTCTGGGTATTCTCTAGGAATGTGGGTTTTGACAAACTGCAGCATGGCTCTCCTCCTTTCCTGACCCTTCCATCCCCCTTGCCTTCAGGAAGCCAAGCCCTGACTGGCAGGTAAACAGCAGCCCGGGGAGCTATCTCCCAGCCTCAGCCAGATGGCATGCACCCCAGTACAAAACCATAGAGAACTCAGCTCCATCAGTCTCCCCCGGACCTACAAGGAGGAGGCTTGGAAGGGCAGGGCTGGCAAGAAGCCTGATGGCAGGGGTAACAATGAAACATCTTTCAGCTTTCCATCTTCCGAATTGTAAGTTAGGATTCCTTAGACTCTCCTCTTTACTGGTTGTTTCCTACCTCCTCTTCCTCACTGCCTCAGGAAACTCTCCTTTACAACATACATACTTCATCCTCTCTCATAATTCTACCCTCTTTGCAGTGTTTCTCACTTCATCTAGAACACCAGCAGACAGCAGAAGCAAAACAGGGTGAAGCAAAAACTTCCAAGGAGATGAATCAACCGGTCATCTTAACTAAGGGTGATTCTAACAAGTATGACAATAGCACCAATATGACGTCATAAAACATAAAAAAGCAAACATGCAGGTCACAACAGGGAATCTTTATTAGTTTTACGGATGAGAGTCCATTAATGTAACATTAATGTGGCATTAACAGAAGGGAAAGCAGAAACTCCACAGCCATCTCAATGCTATCAAAAACGTCTTGATGTTCAACAAGTAGAGAGTGGAATGAAATGGTCCAAGCCACAAAAGCCATCACAGAAAACCGTGGAAGCATCACTGGTGGTGAGAGAACAGAACCACTCCAAAGATGAAGTGCCAGACAAAGGTGCCCACACCACTTCCACTCTGAATTGGGAGGTTCAGACAGCACAATTAGGTTTTTTTTTTTTTTAATTAATCATCTAGGTGGGGGGGGGGAACAAAACTATTTCTATTTCCAGATGACAGGCTCTTAATGAAACTTATAAACAACATTGAAATCTTAGTAAAACATAGGTTGTATAAGGGGCTGGAGAAAATGTTCTGTGTATGTAAAATGTTTGATGTATATGCATGAAGACTGATTTTAGATCCACAGCGTCTATGTAAAAGTCTGAGCATGGTGGCACTAGGGAAGTGGAGGTATATGACTCTCTGGGGATTGCTGGCTAGTTAGTCTAACTAAGCTGGCAAGAGAACCTATCTCAAAATGAGGAGAATTAACAAAGAAAGTCATCCAATGCTAACCTGACTTCCACATGTGCACACAGGGGTGTATGCAACTACACATATATGCACACTCACACAAACAAAAAAAATTGAATTAAATTAAAAAGCAACATGCATGTGATATACAACTAGAAGGAGGTATGCTGGGGTGGAAAGGCAAGCAAGGACAAGGGAGGGGCAGGGAGGTGGAGCAAGAGAAGGGAGGGGCAGGGA
Organism: Phyllotis vaccarum; assembly: GCA_033318265.1. Taxonomy (NCBI): domain Eukaryota; kingdom Metazoa; phylum Chordata; class Mammalia; order Rodentia; family Cricetidae; genus Phyllotis; species Phyllotis vaccarum. Next base: position 136,175,526 of record JARWLC010000002.1, on the reverse strand, counting down.
GATGGAGCAAGAGAAGGGAGGGGCAGGGAGATGGAGCAAGAGAAGGGAGGGGCAGGAGGTGGAGCAAGAGAAGGGGGGGGCAGGGAGGTGGAGCAAGAGAAGGGAGGGGCAGGGAGATGGAGCAAGGAGAAGGGAGGGGCAGGGAGGTGGAGCAAGAGAAGGGAGGGGCAGGGAGATGGAGCAAGGAGAAGGGAGGGGCAGGGAGGTGGAGCAAGAGAAGGGAGGGGCAGGGAGGTGGAGCAAGGAGAAGGGAGGGGTAGGGAGGTGGAGCAAGAGAAGGGAGGGGCAGGAGATGGAGCAAGGAGAAGGGAGGGGTAGGGAGGTGGAGCAAGAGAAGGAAGGGGCAGGAGATGGAGCAAGAGAAGGGAGGGGCAGGAGATGGAGCAAGAGAAGGGAGGGGCAGGGAGGTGGAGCAAGGAGAAGGGAGGGGTAGGGAGGTGGAGCAAGAGAAGGGAGGGGCAGGGAGGTGGAGCAAGAGAAGGGAGGGGCAGGGAGGTGGAGCAAGAGAAGGGAGGGGTAGGGAGGTGGAGCAAGAGAAGGGAGGGGCAGGGAGATGGAGCAAGAGAAGGGAGGGGCAGGAGGTGGAGAAAGGAGAAGGGAGGGGTAGGGAGGTGGAGCAAGAGAAGGGAGGGGCAGGGAGGTGGAGCAAGAGAAGGGAGGGGCAGGGAGGTGGAGCAAGAGAAGGGAGGGGCAGGGAGGTGGAGCAAGAGAAGGGAGGGGTAGGGAGATGGAGCAAGAGAAGGGAGGGGCAGGGAGATGGAGCAAGGAGAAGGGAGGGGTAGGGAGGTGGAGCAAGAGAAGGAAGGGGCAGGAGATGGAGCAAGAGAAGGGAGGGGCAGGAGATGGAGCAAGAGAAGGGAGGGGCAGGGAGGTGGAGCAAGGAGAAGGGAGGGGTAGGGAGGTGGAGCAAGAGAAGGGAGGGGCAGGGAGGTGGAGCAAGAGAAGGGAGGGGCAGGGAGGTGGAGCAAGAGAAGGGAGGGGTAGGGAGGTGGAGCAAGAGAAGGGAGGGGCAGGGAGATGGAGCAAGAGAAGGGAGGGGCAGGAGGTGGAGAAAGGAGAAGGGAGGGGCAGGAGATGGAGCAAGAGAAGGGAGGGGTAGGGAGGTGGAGCAAGAGAAGGGAGGGGCAGGGAGGTGGAGAAAGGAGAAGGGAGGGGCAGGAGATGGAGCAAGAGAAGGGAGGGGTAGGGAGGTGGAGCAAGGACAAGGGAGGGGCAGGGAGGTGGAGAAAGGAGAAGGGAGGGGCAGGGAGGTGGAGAAAGGAGAAGGGAGGGGCAGGGAGGTGGAGCAAGAGAAGGGAGGGGTAGGGAGGTGGAGCAAGAGAAGGGAGGGGTAGGGAGCTGGAGCAAGAGAAGGGAGGGGTAGGGAGGTGGAGCAAGAGAAGGGAGGGGCAGGGAGATGGAGCAAGAGAAGGGAGGGGTAGGGAGGTGGAGCAAGAGAAGGGAGGGGCAGGGAGGTGGAGCAAGAGAAGGGAGGGGCAGGGAGATGGAGCAAGAGAAGGGAGGGGTAGGAGGTGGAGCAAGAGAAGGGAGGGGTAGGGAGGTGGAGCAAGAGAAGGGAGGGGTAGGGAGGTGGAGCAAGAGAAGGGAGGGGCAGGGAGATGGAGCAAGAGAAGGGAGGGGCAGGAGGTGGAGCAAGAGAAGGGAGGGGTAGGGAGGTGGAGCAAGAGAAGGGAGGGGCAGGGAGGTGGAGCAAGAGAAGGGAGGGGCAGGAGGTGGAGCAAGAGAAGGGAGGGGTAGGGAGGTGGAGAAAGGAGAAGGGAGGGGCAGGAGGTGGAGCAAGAGAAGGGAGGGGTAGGGAGCTGGAGCAGGAGAAGGGAGGGGCAGGGAGATGGAGCAAGAGAAGGGAGGGGTAGGAGGTGGAGCAAGAGAAGGGAGGGGTAGGGAGGTGGAGCAAGAGAAGGGAGGGGTAGGGAGGTGGAGCAAGAGAAGGGAGGGGCAGGGAGGTGGAGCAAGAGAAGGGAGGGGCAGGAGGTGGAGCAAGAGAAGGGAGGGGTAGGGAGGTGGAGCAAGAGAAGGGAGGGGCAGGAGGTGGAGCAAGAGAAGGGAGGGGCAGGGAGGTGGAGCAAGAGAAGGGAGGGGTAGGGAGGTGGAGCAAGAGAAGGGAGGGGCAGGAGGTGGAGCAAGAGAAGGGAGGGGCAGGAGGTGGAGCAAGAGAAGGGAGGGGTAGGGAGGTGGAGCAAGAGAAGGGAGGGGCAGGAGGCGGGTCAACCAGAACTAAATATGTAAGAAAATCTATAAGGAAGCCTGCTATTTTGTAAGTTAATTAAATCAAATTTTCTAAAACTGCAATTCATTTGTAGGTGACAAACCCTGATACATCTATTGGGAAAGGGGGCATTAGAATGAATAATTCAGAACTAATTCAGCCAAGCAAGATACATGATTGATATCCAAAGCTCAGCTGCTTTGCTAACTACTAATAGTGAACAATCCAAAAGGTTAATTATAAAAAGGAATCAATTTATAGTAACATCAAAATTAACATTTAAATATAAACAGATTCTGAAATGACAGTAATTTAGATTAGCCCAAACTATCCCAAAAAGAATAAGGCTGATGAGGCGACATTTCCTAGTTTAACTATAAAGTAACTACATCAGGGTAGTACAAGGATAGCTACGGGTCAGGGAAACAGAAGTGAGAATCCATAAGTAAACCCTTACATTTGTGGCTGATCAAATTTAGAGAATACCAAGATAGCTCGGCAAAACTAATATGGAGGTAATTAAGTAGCCACACAAGCCACACAAAGAATAGGGCTTCCTTTTTACCTCAGGTTATACATAGAACTTACTCAGCCCTGCATGTGCTAAAACTGTGAATCTCTTTGGGGGAAAAAATGTAAGTATATATATGTGACCTGGCATTAGCTAGTCACACTTGAGATGTGGTACTAAAAGCACGTGACAAGAAGAAGTAGACAGCTTGACTTATCTAAAATGTCCATGAAAACTATGCTTCAAGGACATCCTCAGAAAAGTGAAAGTTGCTTACACAATCAGGATGACGCTTGACCACAACTTTTCAAGGGTCCCCAAGGCTCACCCTCAGTCAGACCTTCAGCAACTCACCTCACCTCATTCTAACACACTACAGGTCATGCTGTCTTTGCTTTTTATTGTTTTCACGTAATTAGTTTATCAAATTCACTGCTACTCTCTCATGACGCCACAGCATATATTGCACTCCACACTGCAAGCTGGCTAGCAGAAGATGGTGCCCTGATGAAAAGCAGAATATACGGTAGATGTCCAAAAAAGCTGCTTGCTTTGAACTGAGACATGAACAAGTCTCGCTGTCTGGAGAGTGACGTTAGAGCTAAAGGAAAAAGAACTGTCTGTCAACCTTGGTTTTACCTGCCTCTCTCAAGCATGAGGTCCGTATTCTATGATTTCTCCTTTGCCCTCATCATTCTTGACAATCTCATTTTTATTCAGAGTTCTCCTCTAAAGACAGCCAGATAAATGGGCATATATAAAGTTAACCAAGACTCCTGAGCAGTGTAATAATGTATTCAGGGAAGACATCTTTCTCCTCCAAGGGAAATAACAACATCTTCATCCGAGTATCACCGGGCATCACGTGATGCTGCAGCACCACACAGTCCTTCTCTCAATACCTGCTTTGGACTAGAATCCTAGAAGGGTTGTCCATTTCTTCTTTTCACCTGCTCACTGATGTACTGTTTCATACAAATCACTGAATTTTTGATGAGTGGTGAGGTAATGCTACCAAATTATGACTATTTTTTTTCAAAAATTATAGAGGGTTCAGTTGTCTTTGGTGCCTCTGCTGCTGATTACAGCTGTTTGTTTCTTACTAAGCACAGCAGCAAAAGGAAGACCATGGTCAACAGTGCCTTTTATTTTTACTGAATTCAGAATCCAGCAAAAATCAGTACCTCAAACACCATCATCTGCTGTCCACCCTGTCCTTTCTTCTAGATGCCATCAAGGGATGTATATTGATTCCAAGTCACATTTCATCCAGTTCATAGTGTTCGTAATGTTATTCCTCTCAGGTAAGAGTGAAGTTATACACCAAGAGGGAAGAAAAATAATATTGAAGCCTATTAATATTCTTCAATTTCTTTTGTTAAAGTATAGGAAAAAAAATAAACCTTCAGCCATACCTCTCCAAACCATTGGATCTAGCTACTATAGATCCAATAGTAAAACTAGGTAGAATATTTTTCTAAAATCAGTTACAAAAGTTAAAACAGAACAGATAGTTCATTTTTAAGTATAAACATATATATATATATAGCATCATAAAACTAATTTCACGAGAACAGTTTGATGAAGCATCATTGGATGTACATAAATTAAATTTGAGATGCTAATTTGGTTCCTTAACTATAAAGGTAGAACATTGCTAACATACTAATTATCTTAACTTCCCAATTATGATACCTAGAATTTGAAAATCTCAATAAATGTCAGCACATTCATGACACAGAGATGGTGAAAAGGCATCCAAATCGATAGTACCAGCTGCTGGTAGCAAGAAAGAAGAGTGGATTCAAAGGGAGGGGCACAGAACTAAATATCAGAGCAGGAACTAACAAAGTATAGAAAAGAACCAGTCCAGATAACCACGAAAGCAGATCAGCAAAGCTGACAACCCTCTAGACGGACTGATGAGAGAGAGAGAGGCAATATCAACATCCATCTCTATGGAAACACCAGTCTCAGAAGTGAACACCGCCTCAAGAGTCTACACTTAGCAAACTGTCATAGCAAACCTCCTGACAACCCATTGTATGACCAAACTGCTGAAAAATAAACTACCAAATCTCAGTCAAGAATAGTCAAGTTGTTGGTTTTCCACGTGAGAACAGACACACTACCAGCTGCCACACTAGAGTTTATTCAGGAGAGTTTCCATGTGAGCACCGGGGAAAAGAAGAGAAAGAGAAAAGAGACAGACTTTCATGTGGTGTCTCCTCATAAGAGAATGAGTGGGCACAAATTTGCATAGCCACGCCCAGAGGTGTGTTCTACCAGGCACCATGGTGGATTGTAACCCCAACTGCTACATGCCAGGAATTCATATTTCACCCACCACCATGTTGGGTAATCAGACTACTATGTTTATCATTTAGCTGCTTCTTGCCAAGAATCCTTATACAAGTAAGCCAGAGGGTGGTGTATTAAACAGATCTGTGGGATTTTTGTTGTTGTTGTTTTCTGTTTGTTTGTCTGTTTTTTAAAAAGGCACAAACCACAACCCCTGAACATCTTGGGATTAGAAGGAACTTAGGAGGGACATCCAGAGATTCCCCTAAGAAGAGAAAATAGAGAAGATCACCTTAGCAAATTGGGGTCATGACAGGTTGCAACCAAGAAGAGCTGGGAACAAATTTTGTAAAAAGGAGATGATTGAGTGAGAGGAGCAAAGAGGGAGATAGAAAGAGATGGATGTCTCATAGAGGAAGCTAATGTGGGGTTGGAAAGAGACTGGGTGCTAGGGAAATGTCTAGGAATTCGTAGGATGTCCCTGACTAAATCTCCAAATAATGGCGAAGGGGGTACCTGAATGGTTCTTCCCTTATAATCAAATGAGTAAACACCCTAGCTGTCACAGCAGAACCTATATCCAACAGGCAATGGAGGTGAAGGCAGAGATCCATGGCTGAGTACTGGGCAGAGCTCAGCTAAGAGCAGGGGAGAGAGTCTGTATGAGCAGGGGGGTAGGGATTATGAGGAAGGCTTTCATGGTGATGGCTGGCTGGAGCTCGGAGGGGCTCACTGAATTAGGAATTGCCACTGGAGACCCATCAGGAGAAAGATGGGCCCTCCAAGGGTAGGTGACTGTCAACTGGCATGAGCAGTGTGTGGAGCCATGAGGGGCGGGATCAGTCTCTGTTCCTGTTCATGGGCTGGCACCTTGGAGCCCATTCTCTGTAGAGGAACACCCAGCCCAGCATTGACTTTGGGATGAGTGAATCAGACATGCCTGGTGCCTGGAGTGGATGTGCTCCACTGGGCTAGCCCACCTTGGGATTTCTGGCCCTTCTGAGGGATGGGGATGGGTGGATGGGGAGGGGCAAGGCTGAGGGCTGGCCAGGAGGGATGGGAGGGGGGGAGGAGGAGCAGGGGGATACACTGATGGAGATGACATTTTTTTTAATGAAAATAAAATAAAGTAAAAAAAAATTAAAGGCTTTTTTATAAAGGAAAGATCGTAGTTGTATAGATTCACCAGAAATTTCCACAAAATACTGAGAAAGGAAGAAAACCATTGCACACAAATTCTCAAAAAAAAGAGGAGATATTTCAACTCGCTGCTATATAAGCATATTTTTCATATCTAAACAAACATGACAACAGAAGGAAATAAAGAGCTGACTTTTTTCATGAGTACAGATTGAAAAGAGTTTTCAACATGTTTTAGCAAATCAACACTAACAATATATGAAAAAGATAATATATCATGGCCAAATGAGATTTATCTCAAGAACTCAGGGTAGAATTAACACTTAAAAATCAATCACGGAATCCCAAATACACATACAGGAACTCAAAGGTGGGAAGGCCTCATAAGCATGGTGATGGACTCAGAAGGAAGTCCAGTATAAATCCCTGGTTGGGGGGAACATTTTGATCAAAGTAGAAATAGGGGGTTGGGAAATGGTTCAGTGAGTAAGTCCAAAGGGATGAAGATCTGTGTCAAGGTCTCAGAATCCAAGTATGTAAATCTGGGTACAGCAGTGTGTGCCTGCAACCCCAGCACTCCCACAGCAACACGAGAGGGAGCATCAGGAGAATCCTCAGTAACACATAAACACAATGAACATACACAGATCACAATAATAACAAAACCAAGAAGCAGAAATAGAAGTAAACATCCTCAGTCTGGGTAAACACAACCATGGAAAGTCTTGGGTTGGTGTAATTCTTTATTGTTATTAATAAATAATAATGTTATTAAGCAGTTAATGGTGTACTGTTCCCCCAGATGGCATAATTCTTGGTGCGATGCTTCACTAGCAAATGAGAAAAAGAAAAACATGCAGATTGCAAATGGAAAGAATGCACATAAGAGGGACAGTGACTGGATACATATGACAGCAGATGTCATACCAGCAGCAAGTGGCCCAAAAACCAACCTATGATTCAAAATAACCAACCTACTGTCTATAGCAAAAAGAAGCCAAAAAATGCAGCAATCAGGATTAAAAAGCCAGAATATGATTAATTATTGATAGCGTATCTAACTTTACCTCCATTTCCAGCTGAATGTCAACTGAAAAAAAACATCCAAAACTATTCATGTATTTCTTCACTTCCAGTGAAGCCACCCTCAAGACCTCCCCACGCCCCGAGAATCCTGAACAGACACACCCAAATTTCTCATCCCCCCCCCCCCCGAACACCTCCCCACCCTTCTGCCCGCCATTGACAGATTATGGTTGACAATTCTCCCATTGTAGAAGCTCCAGATAAATACGCTTTGCTTGTTCTTATTGGTTAGTAATCTTCAAATTTATAAATTCAGAAGAAAGAAAGCTTATTTCACAAGCAGCAAACTATATGAGAAGAAACTGTCACGGAACACTCTGGAAAGCTCCTGTAACCTGGTGAATTAGTTATGTCGCAGGATACAAAAAGAATGCAGCAGAATCAATTGAGTGGTGACGGGAGGAAACTGACTTAAAGCCGGGTCATTTGGGATAGCGTTAGCAGTATGAAAAATAAAGTGACCCCACAAAATATGTACAAGAGGAATTAAGGAAGACTGAGGTAAATGGAAAAGCATGCCATTTGCACAAACTATATGTCAATTCACCTATAAATTACTTATAGATCCAGTGTAATTCTGGTCAAAATCTGTCATCTTTTATTTGCAGAAAATTGAAAATCTGGCTTTAAAATGAATATGAGTGTGGAGGTATTTAGAAGAGCCAAAAAAAAAAACTATAAGCTAAAAACAAGGACTCACACTACCGACTTCAAAACTCTCTATTGACACCATAGTAATCAAGAGACTGAAGAATGATATCAATATACAGAAATAGGTAAGTGAAATGGAATGGCCAGAAATGGATTCACATACATCATAAACTGATTTTTTTACAAAGATGCAAAGATAATTCTGTGGTGCATAATCATAGAACTAACTATAAAACCTAGAAAAAATATTACCTTTGGAAACAACAGGAAAAATTATGAGAAATGAAATATTCATACACACAACAGTATTAATACAGTTTGGATCCATAACATATCCCAAAGGAGCAATGTTGAAGGCATGGTATCCAGGCTAGTGTCACTGGAAAATGATGACACTCGGGCTACTAGATACATTGTCTTAAAAAGACCCCAACTTCTTCATTTTTATACTCTAGGCACGAGAATCTACTGTATGTTCTCATGATGATATGCTACCTTTTATAAGCCCAAAGTCAATGATACCATTCAGTTTTGAAATGGAACCTACAAAACCATGGTGAAAAACAAATCTTTTAATATTTAAAAAGTGATTGCCTCCTTATTTCATTATAGTAATGGAAATCTGACCATATATGACTCTGAAGTCAAGCCACACACAGAGACAACAGCCTTTTTGAGCATGCCCCTGACAGACTCTATAGCATGTAATCTATAGTAACAGGGCACATCACCTGTAGCTCAGGCAATGCAGAGAGGGGAGAGCTGGGGACAGGAGATTATAGAGGGAACAAGATTGATCACAGATGGGCAAGCTTCTTTCTTACTCATAGCCATGGTTTCATAGGCACAACAAACCAAAGTTGACCAGGGTCATCATTTTAAATAAGTAGGTTCTTGTATGTCAGTATACTTAAATAAAACTAGAGGAAAAAATGGCTCCCATTTTAGGCAATAAGTGAAACACCTTTACTAGAGTTGTATGGTTACTAGTAAAAACAATGAAAAAATATACAGGTCTTGTAAGGAACAAATCTCAATTCGTGACACTTCATGAAAGATGTGGGGAATGATGACTATATCCAACAAAACTAATTTCACAACTGTCATATCCCCACATTCTCAGCTCCAGTTTGTTACTTTTGTGAACTTTCTCCATGAAATCTCTTGCCCTCTGGAGTTTGGTTGGATTCAATCCATGAGAACCATATGGGAAGGCCTGGGTCCATGGTGCATGCACAGAAAATTTCAGTAGAGTCCCGTAATGCTTATTACTGAAAAGATGTAGATGCTTATCACTGAGAAGATGATTCATTACTACCAATTCCTGAGAAGCAGAGTGTATCTAACCATGATGTCTAGAGGTAGTGTACACATATACAGGGAGGGACCTGGGTTAGTCACACAGCAGGAGAGGAACATCTGTAGCAAGAATGTCTTCTCCCATTGCCACAAGAGATAAAAAGGCTAAGCCAGATGAACAGGGTTAATACTTGACAAGTTTCAGCGATTTTGGTGGGCACAGGAGCAATCCCTGACCATCTGAACCATGACTCTGGGGTCCTTGGGATAGGTAGAGCAAGCTCACAGCATGGGAGTCTGAAAGAAGACAACTGGAGTATACACTCTGGTTTGTTGTTCATTTGAACTTGAAAAAAAATGGGGGTTGTGGGAGAGGTGGCTGAAGAGAAAGGGGAACATGAAGAGATGTGCACAGGACAGATAGGAAACGTGTAGATAAGCCAACTACAAGTTCAAACAATGTTGACAGTACCTGTATGGTCACACAGCACAGCTCAGTCCTACACTTGAGTTACTTACACTTTTGTCACTATTAGAATCTAGCAAGGCCCCAAGCACTGTAGAGCTCATTCTTCCTGGGAGAGATGAGGTACAGTGAAAGGCCTTCATTCCTCCTTCAGTTTATGGCTCTCCAGTGTCTTTAAAAGCCACAGCCTCACCAGGTGACCCACTGCAGTTGAAACAGGTATTCTAAGACACTTCGAGGCCCTCATTCCTGAGAGGAGTTAGCTACTTGCTGTGGGGATCCAAGAAAGGCCACTCCAGATTGGTGATAAGGTAAGTACCCAGACCTTGTGGAGTGAAGCACAGATTTACCCCAGGGTCCAAAATCACAAGAGAATAGAAGTCAGTGGGGCAGCTATCTGGGAAGTCCCAGGTCAACAACGCCATGAACCTCAGCACTGGCTGCATTCCCAGGCTGAGGCAGCAGGAAGTGGAGGCAGACATGAAACCAAAAAGTGCAGAGTAAGCACCTAGGAGACAGACAATGTCTGATCTGTTCACTGCTAACCTCCAGAACCCAGATCAAATGCCTAAAGATTTGAGTATTTCTGATGCTGAGAACAGCGTATTTTATCACACTGGACAGCACATCCCACAGCTTCCTGTCCAAACCTGAGGACCCCAAGGGCTCCTCTGTGTCCTGCAGATTGGAAAGCTCTGCTGGTAGAGCTTCCTGGGACAGGTTCCAGAATAGCTCAATGACCACACCTGGACTCTGGTGTTGAACACACCCAAGGTGCACCATGACCTCACCTCCTTGGGGATAAAAGGTAGGATTAGGGTAGCATTGGGTAGGGGACAAAGAAGTCTAGGTGGACCCTGAGACATAAATTAATATCAAATGAATGCTATGTTTACAATAATGAACATTCTAGATTTTCCTTTCAACTTTCTATATTTCTGTACTTCAGCTACAGCTGGGAGCCTCAGTTCTGACCTACGTGACACCACTATTCTGAAAGTGGAAAGTGACCAAATGTTGGCCATTTTAAATGGAGGGAAGCTTTATAGGAATGGCAGAGCCATCTAAGTCCCTTGACTTTGAGTATACCCCGCTGGGTTTTAGTCTTGGCTTGGTCCAGTGTTTCCTCACCACTCTATTTAAATCTAGCTGCTGACAGTCCAACAACCAAATTTCCTTCTAAAGGGGAAGAATGTGGAAGAGCATAGGATTTTGGACAGCAAAGTGATTGAACATTGCAAGTAGAGCTTAGTGGTCCATCCTAGTGGGAAATTTTAACAATTCAGACTCTTATTCCTCACTTTTGAAACAATAATATATATTCTACGCCATTGTACATTGAAGTTTATAATTTCCTTTTTGATCTTACAAGGAGTTACAATTAAGAGATTGTCTTGAGGCTCAGGAGAGACTTTGGACTTAGTAAAGTGTTGAGATCAAACAACTGTAGGGACTTTTGGAATTCAAACTGAATAAATGTACTTTGCATTATGATATGGCAGTTAGACTATGGGGGCAGGTAGCAGGATGGAAATGGGTCACAATCCTTATGTATTTGAATACTGTCCAGATGGTGTTTGGGGGGATTAGGAGGGTGTGGCCTCCAGATGGTGTTTGGGAAGGATTGGGGGTGTGTGGCTTTGCTAGAGTAACTATATCACTAGAGTTAGACTTTGGGGTTTCAGAGTTATTTTAAGATAGTTTCTCTGCTTCCTCTTTGGGGTCAAAGATGTGAATTTTCAGCTGAAGTGCAGCCTGCTACCTTCACTCTGCTATCATGGACCCAAAAGCACCCGGAATTGTAAGCCCCAAATAAACTCTTTGTCCTACAAATTGTCATGCTCACGGTGTTTTATCATAGCAATAGAAAAGTGACTAAGACAAACATATGTTACTAAGTACAAAAAAAGCAAAGCCATGAACTTACATAGTCTAACAATATAGCATTCTAGAAAAGACAAAACAATGGAACTGGTAAAATGACCAGCTGTTGCAAAGGCAGAGAGAGAGAGGGGTACATGGTCCCCAAGGAAATATTAGGGTGGAGAAGCTTCTTATAATGCTGTAACATACACAGAATGTGCCCTCACATAAAGTAAACTCTTGTGTCAACAGTGAAATTTATGTGGCCTCATATATCTGATCATGGCAAAAGTGTCTCACTCATCATGCAAGATGCTAAGACCAGACAGAAAAGGATGAGGTGAACAGTGCATATGGGAACCTGGCTGCCCGTTCAATTATTTTCTAAAATCCAAACTGCTCTGAATAATGAGTCAATTAACTTAAAAATACAAAGAAAAGACACAAACCTTGCTTCCCCTTCAGTGCCAAATAAAAGGATAGACCAGAAATGGGAGAGAGAACACAGATCTAGTGTGTGCGTGCATCAAAAGGGGTGGCAGTCTCTGGTTGTCCACCAAAAAACCCAGAGACACAGACATGAGGCATCACCTTTCCAATGGCCTAAGGCTGACCTTATTCCCCTAACAGGATGAGTGACAGCAGCCTTATCATGCTTCCATGCATGTGCTTCTCCCTTTTAGAAATTACAAATTTTTCCATCTGGGCTGCTTCAAGCCCTGCTAACAGTCCTCTCCAAGTCAGACTGAGAATGCCAACACTTGCAAATATTCCCAAAGGAAATGAGTTGCTCAGGACACAAAGTGTCCTAAAGCTGCCAGTCTGTGAGGGCAGGAGCCACAAACTTTATCATCTTTCTAGCCCTGAGGCTTCTCAAGGTTAGGAGGTCTTACCAAGACTTGACATCTATAATTACAATCCATCCAGATGCTTCTTGTCACCTTCTGTAGAAGTGTGACAAACTGGTCCTTCCTTTGCTATCTTTGTTGAAACACATATTTGTGTTGTCTGCCCTGGATTTATACATCCCTCAAGGACAACTCTGAGCAACCATCCATGGAAAACAGTATACATTTCTTTTTTCTCCTTGCCTTGTATTCATTATTCACAAAAGCAAAATTTCTGTTTCCCTTGAAGAGTTTTCCTTGAAAACCTGCTAGCCAACCTATCTGGAATCAAAAGGTTTTGAAATAAATAAATAAAGGCTTTAATGGAAATTTTCAGACTCAAATATAAATATAATTAATAAAACTCATTGATCCACCAATTTGGACCAGCAGTGGACCAGCAGATCTCACGAGTCTGATCTGTAGGCCAGGTACATTCTCATGAATGGAGACAGGTGAAGGCTTCTCTGGCATTAGAGGGTATTAGGATATGCCCAATTCATGTCCAAAATGTTTCAGAAATCCGTAGATTGAACGTACTATAGAGCAGCACACTATATCGCACATTTCTCCATTGAAACTACTAAGTGTAATATGAGATACCTAGAAAGTACAAACACATCGTATTTTAGTTTATGGAGTATTTTTCTAATCAAATATCCCAAGTTCCTCCTATCAGCAGGGAGGTTGGAGGAAGTTGGTAGTTGTGGTGGTTTGAATAAAAGCTACCCCAGAAACTCATGTGTGTGAATGCTTGGCCCATAATGAATGGCACTATTAAGAGGTATGGCCTTGTTGGGGCAAGTATGACACTATGGAGGCAGGCTTTGAGATCTCAGATGCTCAAGCTACATCCAGCACGGTTCACAGTTCCCTTCTGACGGCTGCAAATGAAGATGTAGAACTCTCAGATCCTTCTCCAGCACCACATCTGCCTGCATGCCACCATGCTTCTCATCATGACAATAATGGACTGAACCTCTGCAATTATAAACCACCCCCAATTAAATGCTTTCCTTTATAAGATTTGCCATTGTCATAGTGTCTTTTCACAGCCATAAAACCTCAAACTAAGACAGAAGCCAAATGTCTATACTAGGCTTCGTCCTACAGCACTAGCTTGAATATACTGGGAGAAAGACAATTGAAAAACTACATAGCCCACCCACAAGGAGGCTTTTTGAAACATGGCGACAATGGCCTTGGTTTCACAATGGTATGACACATACCTTTGGTATGACATAGTATCTTTGTCCTCTTAACTCTGATTTCCTTGATTGACATAGTGTTTTCCAACTCAGGCATTTCTTTCTTAATTGCAGATTTCTCTTCTGTGGGTCTGTTTGTGGACCGGCACTCAGATGACTGTCCAGTCAGTTCCATCTCTGATGGAGGTATGTGCTCTCACTGACACCAGCTGAGCTGGTGCTGGAACAAGAACCTACCAATGAGTAGAGACATTGGCAGACAGTAGCCAAAGAAATCACATTCTTCTGGCAGCAGAAGAACAGGTGTCCCCAGAAGCCATAAGAGGGAGTACCCTAGATACAGGATAATGTTGCCTCTGTTAGAAACTCAAGACATCCCAGTACTCTGCTCTGGGCTCCTTGTCCACTCAGCTATGACTTCAATACTTTTATTCTATGGTCCTCTGAACAGGATCACTTCCTAGTCCCTTGACAAATCACATTCACTTCTCCATGCTTGCCTGGAAAGCTCTGGCCCACATTTATGACCATGTAGCCATCATTCCAATTGACCTGGGAACAGATCTCTGCGAGTAGTCCCTGACAATTATTTGGAAACTATAGATACTTCTACAAAGAGGCTCGTTCCCAGGCAGTTCCAAAATCCATGACTACAAACCTCAATAGACAACAGCTGAAGACTACAAGGTATTCTCATGAAATTACTGTGACCATAAACCCATGGCACTGCATTTTAAAGAAATTTCTGGCTGAAATAGTTAATTCTAGAATTTACAGTTACATAAATTCAGTGTGGAGCCTAGGTTGTCTCTGGACTGAGATGAGAATTGAGTGTCTCACCTGCTTCCTCCCTGTGGCCTTTTTACGTGGTTTTGGCTGACTACACTGATGTGGAAATTGGGAAAGCTTCCAAATCAGTAGAATACAGCATGAATTTAAAGTTCTGAGACTCGGGATATGAACTTTCTCCTCAGATTTATTTCCTACAATCCATTGCTTTCATGTTGCATATAAAACTTCTCCACACTTTATAATAACACCTGCTGTTCTGGAAATTGCAAAACCAATAACATCTTGAGCACCCAAAACGAGACTTTATATTCCAACCACTATTCCAAGCATTGTAGGGCTCACTCAAGACTCTGGGTGGATTTGGGCCTCTTCTTATTACAAAATAAGTGTTAAAACTAAAAGACACAATTAAAAATATAAATGACACTTTGGAGTTTTGAGTGTCCTTCTTGTTTTAACCCCATTATTTTACTCTACATCTTCAATAGACACCGAAGTGAAGGACTAAAAACTTTACACTACAATTCTGCTATATCACAATGGCCAGCTTCCCCACGTTGACTGGCCATCAGGGGCAGCAGTGGCTATACAGAGACCTGGAAGCATTCACTGTTATTTACCCTGCCCTCAAGGCCAATGCATAGGCAGAAGAATGTTCACATCTACGTGAGAGGTACAAAAAACCATCAGGCTCCAAGATGTATGAGAGAAATCATAGCTACTGGACCATATTGCCGCCCATTGTACAAATGTTATCCCCACCTCCACTCACGTCTCTCTCGGCCTCACCCATGACCCTCCTTCTAGATAAATGGTCCCTATAGAATTTACTCAAACTCATGATGAAAAATGAACAAAGAGCTTAGATGTGCCATTTAGAGATGCTTATTTTGGTACTATTTAGCACAGGAGGAGGAAAAACCACTTGAGGGAGGGAACGAGCAAATGCTTAAGTCAGCATCTCTTGGAGTGACTCTCAGTTCACTCGGACTATGGAATTCCACCCAGCCTTTTATCACTGTCTTAGCGGCATTTAAAAAAGAAGAAGAAAAAGGAAAACTTTCAGAACTGCAGACTCCAGTTCTCCTTCACACTACTAATTAGCCAGGCGGCTCCTTCCCTCCCATCCTTGCCACACACAGCTGTTACCCAGGCAGGTAAGGACCTGGATTTGCAAACCTGCAGCATTTCTCACAGGATTCCCTTGTGTTTCTTCATCACATACCACCTGGAACCCTTCCAGGCCTGTCATAGGGCATTTTGTTTCCCCCTTTCTTTTCAAGTATCAGGGACTTTATATGGTATCTCAGTTATGCTTGGGAAACTAACCAAGCCCCATACAGGATCTGTTCAGTGCAGCCCCATAGGCCCACTCTGGGCCTTGAGGTTAGCCCATTGCCTGGTCTCCATCCCCAAGATTCTCAGGCTCTCTTCTCTGTCCAGCTGGATTCTCAAATTGTCATCCTTTCTCTGAGTGCCAGTGAATCTGTGCTACAAATAACAGTCTGGACTGTCCCTGCCAAGCCTCACAGCCATCCCTCAGATGTGAAAACTCCATTTGCTCTGTAGAACTCTACTCACACCTCCCAGGGATAGCCGTACATCTCATTACTGACACCACCATCACCACCATAAGGTGTGCAAATCCATAGCTAGTCAAGGAGTGCACCTCTGATCCAGCACTGTGGATATGCTGGTTTGTGTAGTGATTTACACACCAGAACGTGCCCTTGAGGAGTCAGGGAGCAGTCATCCAACAGGATCAACCTCCCTGTATTTCTGAACCATAGGTCAATGGCTAGAACATTCTGAAAGCATAATAAACTATTCAATGAAGAGAACACCTTGAACTGAACTGAACTGTATCATCACCTATCATTTCTCTTCAGAAAGAAAATAGGAAGAGAGCCAGTGAAGGGACAGGGTGGGCACTGCTAAGGGGTTTTCCAATAAACAGGCTCATGAATGCAGCTGGGCAGATTCTCTGCACCCCAATTTACTCAAAGAAAGGTATTAAACCATGAAGTGTCCTGTTTTCAAGGCTATTGAAAAAGAAGATAGGAAAGAAGGAAGGGGGAGGGAGGGAGGGAGGGAGGGAGGGAGGGAGGAGGGAGGGAGATGATGGCTGAAAGGATAGCTAGCTTATTGGTAGAGCACTTGCCCCTATGGGCAAGGCTCTAAGCTCCACCATCAGCATCAGAAACGTAAGTTTCAAATTAACAAAATGAGACGATGTATATAAAGCTTGGTGCTAGTGCTCTGCTGCTGAAGCTAAGAGCTGGATGAGAAGCCCATAGACAGGAAGTCCCTGCATGGAAACTATTCTCCAGCTGTGTCTCCACACTCACACCCTCTCCATTGCTGGTACCTGCACTAAAGCACAAAGCCACTGGACACAGGGAAGGACCCTGGGTTCTAGGACAAGGCAGGAGCCTTGAGGAACAGCTAAGAAGCAGGTCTGGGTGCCAGGAATGCTGGCAGATGACAAAGGGGAAGAGTCAGAGGCCCGAGGCTTTTGGCAAGTTGTAGGGTCTTGCCTGCTTCCCTAGGCACAGCCTAGCAGCAGACGAAAAAAGAGAGCAATATGCCCCAATAACCCAGACGATCTCCGCAGCTGGCTGGGAGCCATGTCACATACTACCTTAGCCTACACCTCCTCTTGGTCTGTGAGCATTTCCAAGAACTTGGAATGTACGCAGATGAGCTCAGAGACTTGATCTGCAACTTAATGACATATGTTCATGTACCCTCCCCTGGCAAAGACTTTTGAGCCCCATGGAGGATACACTCTTGCAATATGCATGGTTCTGCTCCAAAGCCCTAATGCTAGGCTGTTAATGTACGACAGGACTCAGTAAAGCAAAACATCTTATTTCTCAAGCCCTGCTTGTAAGCCTTATGAATAAAGACACTGGGAAAAAGCAGAAAAGGCACTTAGAAACCAATAAACAGCTCTCCCCACTGACTGAGTCTACCCTGAAGGGTTGCCTGTTCCATATGCTGCATAAATCAACTGGCTTTAGAGTCCCAGCCACCCTAGCCTGTGCTTCTGAGGGTTGCCAGCACTTGCAACTCAGGGCGGCTCTGATAGGCAAAAATCTTCATCAACAAGTAGGTAATTCTTACACACCTCCTTAAACTTCATTGAACCAAGATTAACTTCTACCTTTCCTGGTACTGTGGCCTTTTCACAGTATTTATTTCTTTAGCTTCAAAACATGTCAACGGGGAGTTTACCATAAATGAAATAAAGCTCAAATTTTAGGCACATCTTCCATTCTCCACTCTGCAGTCAAGGGTTCTGCACTTTGCTGCTGCTCTTTCAGAGGACTTTTCAAGTCAGCCTCCTCCATGGACAGAAAATAGAACATGTTCCCAGCTCACCTTACCTTTGCCTTTCAGCCTAATGTTATCTTTTCATTCATCCATAATTAAACAGAGAGATGGACACACAAATGGGATGGATAGAGAGATATATAGATGGATAGGCAGCAGATAAATAGACAGAAAGACAGACAGCGAGAGAGAAAGACAGATAGATAGATAGATAGATAGATAGATAGATAGATAGATAGATAGAATATTTAAATATTAAGTGCTATTTAGATATTGGCTCAATGTTTCTGGTATTTCTATCCTCTGAGATTAGGCACAGAGACAGCAGGAATCAGAGAGACAGAGAGGAAGGTACTTTTTCAAATTCCAGCTTTCTATATTTCCCCTTTCACCAATGAAGTATGTTCCTGGGGGCTTTCAGGGATCCATGAGTGGTTTGAAATTGGAATATAAAAGTGGAAACAACTATTCGAATATTTGTAAATTAGCAAAAAATAAGGCAGCAGAATGGTTCACAAGGCAAAGATTCTTGCATGACACAAAGACTTAGTAACCCAAGTTTGACCCCTGGAACCCACGTGGTGAGAGAAGAGGTCCTTGATTATTGTCTGACTGCCACAGAAGTGCTATACCATGCACATGTACACATACACACAAACTCAGAGAGAGAGAGCTACATAATCAATCAACAAACACTAAAATATTTAAAGAAAACACACATGTCCACACACACCCCTCCTGCCACATACATAATCATCAATCAATAGAAGCAAAAAATTAAAGTAATAAAGACCAATGTCTCAGACCTATGTGAAGTCTGAAAAAACCCTAAAGAAAATAAATTTAAAACTTTAATTTGGGGGAGGTGGATGGTGGTGTTGCACACCTTTAATCCCAGCACTCAGGAGGCAGTAGCAAGCAGGTGTCTGTGAGTCTGAGGCCAGCCTGGGCTGCTACAGAGTGAGTTCTGAAACTGCCAAGGCTGTTACACAGAAAAACTCTGAAACCTTGTCTTGAAAAACTATTCATTTTATCAAGGAACATTACCTGGCTTAGCTCTTAGTATATATTTCTAATTCCAAAGTTTAAAAAAGTCGTATTTTATTATTTTATTAATAATGCATTAGTGAGAAAGAATAAGAGCAAAAGTACAAAGATAATGTAAGAACAAAAAGTGGAACAGCAATTACATTGCTTATGTCTCTACCAGTAACTTCACAATCAGTGGCCTGAATGAACAAACCAAAGGATGGAGATTGATGGAATAGATCAAGGCATAAGAGCTATATGTTTTAATGAAGAAGTTCATTATAAACAGAAAGACACATATAACCTAAAAACCAACTGTGGAGAAAGAAATAATAAACCCTTTTAAAAAGATGAAATGATACTAATTCATAAAGAGCCAATGTAAAAACAAGCCAAGTTACCAAGGATACCAACCCCTTCAAACATGATCTTGGTATTATAGCTCAGATTGGATTTGAACTCACAATCCTTCATCCTGTCTCCCAAGTGATGACATTACAGGCACACGTTTAATTTTTCAAAATATATATTCAAGATCATATCTTTTTTCTCTAAGCATTGTTGTTTTGCTGTATCTTACACACTTGATACGTTTTTTAAATATTTTCATTTTGTTCAGAGTGGCTTGTTTTTATATTTTATTTTTAATAATGTTTTTTATTAATTCTTTGATGATTTCATAAATATATTTTGACAATATTCACCTTCTCAAATTCTTCCTGTTCCTCCCCTATAATTCCATTCACCCAATTGCCTTCATTATCCTCTCTCTCTTCTCTCTCAACCATGAAATACAGTTTGAGTATTCTCTTGAGGTGGACTGGCTTTAAGAATTTATACCTGGAGTTCATCTCCAGACTGCAGGTGTGGATTCCATGTGGTTCCAGGTTGACGCAGTGTGTGATAGATTGGCAGGTACAGATGGGGAATGGGCCTGGGGATCTCTAGTGAAGGTTTCAAACTTCACTCTATGCAGCTCCTGAGCCCAGTGGTATTAAGGTGCCTGACGGTGAAAGGCTCAAAATAGCATCTCACTATTGAGATTTTTTTTGAATGGTGTGTTATTTAGGCTTCCTTTATCCAATCCCTTACTATTGTGGGGGAGTGATTTTTTAAGCCATTTTTCTATTATATGTTAGTTTATTTTTCAGGGGAAAATATTGCTGATTATCAATTATATAAAACTGGTTAAGGTGTATTTTATAGTCAAACTTTCTTGTCCTTATGTGAATAAACTCTCATGTATTGGAGAAGAATGTGCCTTGTGCTGCTGGTGGCTGGAATGGTCTATATATAGATGTCCATTATGTCCAGATGACTGATGCTTCTCCATTCACCTCTGTCCCCAATGATCTTCTGAATTTGCTTGATTTGTCCATTTCTGAAAAAGGCATGCTGAAATACTTAGTCATAAGAGTGGATTTGCTGTTTCTTTTACAGTTCTGTTTTAATGCTGTTTTTAGATGTGCACACATTCTCAGATACATAGCAATTATTAGGTATATACATACTAAGTGTTCTGGGAGATTATTCCCTGTGTTGCTGGGAATGTCTGACAGAGTGTTTGATCGGTGTGTGAAAAGCCCTTAGTCCAAGGAGAGACTGGGAGGGAGGAAAAGGAGAAAAGCAAACAAGAAGATAGAGAAATGGTGAAGGGCAAAGAAGCTGAGGGTGCCTCTAAATCTAAAATCCAGCCTTATGGAGCAGAAAGAACTGAATCCAAAGAGGACAATGTAAAACTTAGGGCAAAAAAAGAGAAAAAAAACCAATGAAACAAAAAACAGAAAATTAACAGAAAAAAAAAAACATCAAAACTAAAAGTTAGTCTTTTGAAAAGATTAATAAAATTATAAAGCCTCAAGCTAGACAAGGAACAAAAGGGAGATGACGGGGACCGTTAATATCAGAAGGAAGAAACAAAGGGTCACTATGGAGCCATGGAGAGTAAAGGAAAAGGGTGCATAGTTCCATCAACTTTGAAAAGCTAGCTGGAACAAAGAGATTCTGAAGGACACAATCTGTCCAAAAGGGAACATCATGAAGAGGGTTACTTATATCTAGTAGAGAAATTGCTGGGTTTGAGAAGATTGAATTCTCTCACAAAAGGGAAAGATCACATGGATTCACTAACAATTTCTACACAGCATAAAAGAAGGAATTGAATCACTTCTCTAAGACAACTTTGAAAGATGCTGAATTCATTTTATGAGGACAACAATACCCCAGTTCTAAAACACAGTGAATAAATGAGAAGGCTCTAGCCAAATATATCATTAATATAGATGTGAAAATCATGAGGAAAACATAAAAATTAGATGGGATAATGTCTGGTCTTGGTTTCTTTTCTATTGCTGTGAGAAATCACCATAACCAAGGCAACGTATAGAAGGTTGTTTTTAATGGTCCCAGAGGGATAAGAATCCATCTCCACCATGGAAGAGAGCACAGGAGAAGAAGACAGGTAGGGATGTTGCTGGAGCAACAGCTCAGAGCTCACATCTTTATTCACAAACTGAAAATAGTGTCGATATTTTGAAACCTCAAAGCCCATTCCCAGTGACATACTCCCTTAAGCAAAGTCACACCTCCTTAACCCTTCCCCAAACAGCTACCAACTGAGGATGAGTATTCAAATGCCCAAGTCACTACATCCCACTCTGTGACCCCATACCCCTTTGCCTATATCATAACATAAATGCATTCAGCTCAACTTCAAAAGTTCTCACAGTCTTTACACTGTCACAGCTCTGTCTAAACACCCAAAGTCTAGAGTCTCTTCTGAGATGTGAGTCAATCTATTCATTGTAATAGCCTGTAAGTCAAAAGGAACTTACATATTTCCAACATAAACTGGTATATGATACACATTACCATTCCAAGAGGGAATGTCAGAGCATAGTGAAGAAATACGGGACCAAAACAAAACTGAAACCAAGTAAATCCTACAGTAACTTCATGCTTGATGTCAAAGAGCTTAGATGTGTCTGCCATTAGAGCTTTGCCACCTGCAAGGTGCATCTTTATTGAGCTGGTTCTTTCCGTGTGCAGCTCTCCTTGGTAGACATCCCACAGCCCTAGTATCTCTGACATCACAGCATTTCTAACACAACTCAGGCTTTACTTCCATGGCTTTGTGCAATGTCTCTCAGAGTCTTAACAGAGGGACTGCTCTACCACACATTTGCTGGCCTTAGTGGCTTTCCTTAACGGAGGAGGAAGGTTCTGCAACCCCTTTCCTAGTATATCACTCATGACTCTAGAGGCAGTGGACAATAAGGCCAAGTTTGGTTACCTGCTTGGGGTGGAGCCCCTTGAATCACATTTGTGACAGTTTTTGTTTGCTGTTAGAATTAAGAAAAGAATTTCCTAAGCATTTTCCTTTCACACCTTGGAAGCTTAGGTGGTTGGAATCTTGCCCTGAGGGTACAAGAGTATCTCTCCATTTATTGCAGTGCAGATTTGGTCCCTCCTTAATGGTGATAATCACCTTAATGGTGTTAATCTCCTTAGTGTTATAGCCGCTTTCCAAGCACATGCTTGGATGTAGCACTAAACTTGCTTGTGCCGTTTTTATCTCTAAAAACTGTACCACATTCTTATTTCCTTCTGCACCACTTGCTCCTTTTAGCTGTAGATCTACATTAGAATGATTACTAACAACCTCAGGACAAAGTCAATATTAAGCTGCCTTAAGTCTCCTCCACCAAAGAAATTAGCCCATTATTTCAAAATTTACCGAGGTAAGTTCTTGGGACAAGGACAGAGCAGCCAACTTCTTTGCAAAAGTACAAGTAAAAGTGGAGAATAAGGTTGAGGAAACACTACATCCGTATGTCAATAGAAGGCTAGAGAGATGCTCCGCTGATGAAGTGATCAGCATGTGAGCATGAGTTCAGATTCCAGGACCCACCAAAAAGCATGACATAGCAGCAGGAATCTAATCCTATCACTGGGAAGGCAGAGATAGATGGATCAGTGAGACACCTTGTCTCAAAACAAAAGTGATACAAAGAAAAAGACATCTAACACCTACCTCTGGCCTCCATACGCATGCAAATACACAGTATCTATGTATGTACACACACACACAAATACATACATGCAACACATAAAAACCACATACAATTCATACAAACTGCACACGTGTGTGCACACCCACACAGAGAAACATAATAAATTTAAAACAGATCAGTCTGACTATGATGACCAAGAACCCTGGACTATAATCAAGAAACCAAACCTACAAATCCACAGTATAGAAAATACTTAGATTAAAAACTAAAGGTAGAACATAAAGAAATGCCAAGTTTTAGACAAAAAAAGGTATCCAAACATAAAAGGAATTTAAAATCTAAATTCCAGAGAAGAATCAAAATATTATAGTTAATATTTCAAAAAAAAATGGCAAACTCATCTATAAAGACAAACAGAAAAGCAAAACCAGGAATCCAAAAAGCCAGGAAGGCAGGTATTGGTGCATCTCCAGCTCTGACAGTAAATAACTGCTGCCCAAGAGTATTATGCCCAGAAATGCTATCTTTTAAGCTCAGTGGGAAAATAAGGATATATGAAGACTAGCACAAACTAAGGCAGATGACCGCCAAGCAAGGGCAGCAGAAGAGCTTAAAACATGCTATACTCAGAAATAAGAAAAGAAGGCTATAAACTACGTGAACACAAGGAAGAATCCAGTTCTTAAGACTAAATGAACAAAGGAGTGCTAAGAAGGAACCCACTGTGCCCTGACAGCAGAGGAGCTAGAGTGTTATCAACAGAACATGGCAGAGAAGGAAAACTGAACACTACTTACTCTGGTTAACATAGACACAAAAATTCCCAATGAAATTCCTGCAACTTGAATTCAAGAACATGAGAAGATCACACACCGCAACCAAACTACATTCAGGGATACAAAGATGATTCACTACAGACTCCTGAGAGCCACCCTCAGTGGTGGGCAGGCCCCAGAGGAGAGGTGAGGAGCCAGCACGGGAAGGATGAGCCAGGCATGATGGGAGAATCTTGCAGCCTGACTGGCAGCCAGAGTTAAGAATGCAGCATGTAACAATACATTCATCACGTCCCAAATAATAGATCCCATCATTTTTGATGTTGTGTCTCACCTCCTCCGCTCATCTTTTCATCCTCGTTGGTAAATTATGACAGAACAAAGTTATCTTTCCCAATCATTTCCCCTCATTTTGGCATCATTGGTAAACAGAGTTAGCATTTTTATTCATTGACCCCATAACACAATTTCTAAGAATCTAGAGGCATATTGACACCCTGTTCTCAGGCCGGAAGCTCTGGTTGCTTGCTTCAAGGATGTTAGACCAAAACAAAATTTCCAAGCCAGCCCAGGCAGCTTGCCATGTTCTAATCTATGTATTATTAACTCCTAGTGGTCAGAAAGCCCAAGAAAAGTCTTCAGGCCAAAGCTGCAACAGTCATTATTTAAATTCTGGAATAATACAATGTTTATATTTTATTTCTTTATAGAATTTATTTATATATCTAATTCTGGCATTCTGCTGTTCCTTGGTCTTATGACACCACAGTGGAGTTGCATGTGCTAATTTTTCTAAGAAAGGGAGATTCTGACATTTCATTCTTATATAATCTTTTTACATCATTCTTTGTTTATCAATAAGTCTTTGGGCAGAGGTAATTCCAGCCAATCTAACTTGGTTGCTGCGCATGCCACATAGTCACCTGAGTATATACTGGGAAGAGACTTGCAATCTTACCTGTGGCCAATTCTTCTTGCCCACAAAATCTTATTGACCTTTTTAAATTTACTTTGTTTTGACTATTCCTGATTAAGTACAAGGACAGACAGTTCAAGAATGTCTCATAGCCTCATATAGAGACCTCTGGCTTCTTTATGTGTGTCACAACCCTCCAAGGTGTAAGGAAGACCTTCAAGTAGATAAGAATATCCCCCTAAAAGCAGTGGAGCAGGTAGTACACTCAGGACTTTCCTGTGGAAGCTTAGAAGCAGCACTCCTGGAGAAGGCATAAATGATTCATAAGAAATTTTCCATCAATCCAACAACCCCAAATTGTACAAATATTAAAAGTCCCCAAGTATGAAACAGGCTGGGTCTTGGTCTAACAGCTGTGCTGGCTTTATGATTTCTGATGTTCCCATCAGATATGGCTGTGCCAAAAGACAATTCAATGAACACAGAAAAGGACATAAAAGACTTCACAACAATAATCACGTGATCATTTTAACTGAGAAAAGGCTGGTGACAAGGTTCAACATAGCTTCATAATAAACAAAACTCAGAACAGAAAAGAAACACATCTCAACATAGCAAAATTCAAATATAACAAACTTGCAGGCAACAATATTACAAATGGAAGAAACTGAATGCATTTCTGCTGACAATTGGACCAGGTTTCATCTCTGTTATTTTTCAATACACTGTTCGATGGTTTGTCTAGAGCCATAGACAAGAAAAAGAAAGAAAGGTACTAAAACAGAATAGGAAGAGGTCAGATTATCTCTACTTTGATGACATGATTCTGTACTTAAAACTCTCTACAGATTTGACCAGAAACCTCTGAAACCTGTTAAACACTTCTGGCAAATTAGCAGAATACACCAGTATATGAAAATAATTAGCTTTTCTACAAACCAAAAACAGACTTCCTGATAAAGAGATGGGGAGGTTTTGTTCATAATAGCTTCAAAACATGAAACATCTGAGAGTAAACTTAATGAAGGTGCTCAACAACCTCCTCAAGGAAAAGCTGCAAGAAAATACACTACCTGAAAAAAAGATCCCCCGTGTTTACAGATCAGCAGAATTAACAGTATGAAAAAAAGCTTTATCACCAATAATTAACTACAGAGTTGGTGTGATACCTCCAAAATGCCAACAACATTTTTCACAGAACTAGAGGGGAAACGTGCTCCTGTGGGAATGGAAGCATAGGAAACCCAAAATGTCCAAGCAGGTTAAGAAAAAAACACAATGCTAGAAGCATATCTGATTACACATACCAGAGTCATAGCAAAAGCAGATGGTGCTAGAAACAAACCTGGAGTCCAAAGGAATACAACTGAGAACCCCCAAGCAAACCCCATACAGTCAAAGTCACTTAATTTTCATCAAAGGTGTGTCAAAACGCTCACAGAGCAAACGTTCTTCACCAAACTGTGATGTGGAAGCGAGATATTTATGTATAAAGAATGGAGTGACACCCGTAATCTCTCACTTTGCAGAAAAACCTATTCAAAATGGACTAAAGACCTTAGTGTAAAGCATGAAAGTCTGAAACTGCTGGAGACAATCAGAAAAGACAGAAACGCTTCAAGGCATTGGCACAAGCAAGGACACTCTGTAAAGAACTTGAACAGCACAGGTAACAACCACAAGAATTAAGAAATGGAACGGAATGGCGTGTAAAGGTCTCAGCCCAGGAAAGACGACTGTCAGCAAAACAAGAGCACAGGCTACAGGATGAAGAATGATTTTGCCATCAGAGAGGGGACTAATATTTAGAAACTATAAAGAACTCTAAAAATTAAACAGTGACAAAGCAAATTATACAACCAATAAATAGACCAAGGAATGGAATTGACGGTTCTAACAGCTGAAACAGAGATGAACACCACTTCCTCAAAGCAGAAATTAAAACTGCTTTCAAATTATACCTCACCCCGATCAGGGTGACTCTGACAGAGGAAACAATGTTTACTAGTGAGCGGTGGTGTAACTGCTGTGGAAATCAGTCCACCAGAAAGTCCAAATAGAAGTACGGCACACTCAAGCTGTCACTCCCGGATATATAACAAAAAGACTCCAGATCAACACACCACAGCTGACACTTCCATGAACATGTTTATTACTGTACTATTATTAGTAGCCAGGAAATGGAACCAGCCTAGATATCCATCAGCATAGGGATGATAAAGAAAATTGTGCTATACATATGCAATAGAATTGTATTCAGCTGTCAAGAATGAAATCATGGCATTTGAAAGAAAGTGGGAGGGAATGGAAATCGTTACATTAGGTGAAATAAGCCAGACTCACATAAATACGGCATGTTTTCTGTTTTCTCTGATATGCTACTCTGGGGGGGGGGGGGGGAGGGGAGATTATGAGAGGGGAGGGAGGGGTCTAAAGAAAGCAGGAAGACGGGTGTTAAGAACACATAAGTAAAAAAGAGTACTTGGGAAAAGGAAGGGGAACCAGCAAGAAAGAGGAAAGGCTGAGAGAAGACAGCGGGGAGGGAAAATGAAAGCAAAGTATTCTAAATGTCTGTCTGTCTGGCTGGCTGGCTGTCTGTCTGGCTGTCTGGCTGGCTGTCTGGCTGGCTGGCTGTCTATATTTTTGCATACACACACAAATAAATACTTGTTTTTAAAAATTAAAAATAAAAGCCTCTTGCTTATAACAAAATAATTGGACTACAGACCATTATATTGAACAAATATGCCAGAGCCAGAGGATCAGAAAGGGCATGAGCACTCTTTTATATAAAAGCTATAAAATATCTACCTGAAGTACATTATTGATGATTAGAAACTGGGATGAGATAAGAGCCAGGGAACATGAGCAAAGTACTAATAAATGTGCTGTGGAATGTATAGAACTATCATGCTGACCGTGATTCATATGTAAAATTAATACTATTTAAAATAAAAAATAAAATGCAATTTTAAATAAAAATAAAGTGACCAGATGGTGCACTTGACTACTCCACAATACACATAGTTTGAGCCAATATTTCTTAAAACTAGGAAAAAGAAATTCTCAAGTGTTCATATGAACAAAGTTCTCAAGGACCAAATAACTCTTATTAAGAAAATAATTTATTCTCTATTTTTGTCTTAAAACAATACCTTTTGACTTTTGTCATAGAAAATCTTGTTAAAAAAATATGTGTAGTAAGGACTATCATTAAAAGACAAGTGTCTGGAAGTGTACATGAATCTGTAGATTCTCAGATGTCTTCCTAACGAGGTCTGGGATATACTTCTGTCCACTTCCTGAACTCTTACATGGACATAGACAAGTGAGTTCTTCAAGTTCCTACACACAAAAAAGAAAGCATTCTTAACTTACAGAGCCTCACTGCTCAGACGTATGCTGCCCAAGGCTGGCTTCATTTTGCATAGGGAACAAGTTATTCCCAATGATGTGGGAATGCCTTTCTGTATGCTGTGAATATCAATCTTTAAATGAAGGAGCTGTTTTGGCCCATGACAGGCACTGTAGAAAAAGTAGGAGGAGAAATCAAAGCATAGGTAGAAGAATCAGGGCAGAGTCAGACAGACTGAGCAAGCTGCCCAAGAAAAAGCATATAAGGAACACAGGTGAGCCACGGGCCACGTGGCAGGAAAGATTATCAGAAATGAGTTAATTTAAGATGTAAGAGATAGCTAGCAATGTGCCTAAGCCATAGGCCAAACAGCATGAACTTAATATAAATGTCTGAATCATTTCTGGGGGCCCAAGCAGCAGTGGGCATCTAAGGGGTCTGGGACGCAGGTCTGTGGGTCCCGGATCTCTGGCCACCTGGGACCAAGAAACCCCACTGTAACAGATGGTGCCCAATGTGGGGCGAATATCCACTTAAAGCCTGAGAAAGTTTAAAAAGCGTTCTAGTTAACAGAAACTGAGCCAAAGTAGCTTCCAAATTGTGTATCTGAAGCAAAGCAGGTCATTGTACAGAGAAAGTTCGGCATCCAGCCATATTCAAAATGGCACCGGCAGACTGGCGGCAGGCAGTGTAAGCTGCAACCAGGCCATTCCTGAAATCTCACAGAAGACTCAGTAGCATGTGATTGATTTAAGGTTTATGTTTACTTTGAATAAAGAGGAAACAGAGACAAATGGTTTCTTAGTAACATCATTTTCTTGGGTCTGCTCTGTTTGCTGGCAACAGACACAGTCCCTTTAAGAGAACTTACTGATTCAGCTTTACCTGCAAAAACTATGTGACTCTTTAAGAGAGTTCGAGTATTTTAAAAGCTCTTCTGGTTGGAAGATGATTAAGGATTCACGATAAAACAGATTCAGATGAAAAGAAAAACCTGTAAATGGGTTGCAATGTGTGTAAAAGGTACATAAGCTTCAGAGAGAAAAAAAGAGGATAGAAAAAGTCTTTAAAAAGAGAAATAGAATAATAAAAATATAATAAGCCACACATAAAGATGGAAAATAAACACAAAATCTGGATTTTAGTTGTTATTGTGTTTTCTTTTAATTTTTTAACTGTTAATGAGCTAACTGCAGAAAGACAATGGATTGCAAATACAAAGGCTACTAAGTTAAACAAGAGTATATATTTTAAAAGTATTTTGATTATGAAATTTGTGTCTAAAGATTTATTGCTTTGGAAGAATTCTACTTTTGTTTCCACAGAAGATAAGAACCTTGGATTGCTTCCAGACAAATATGGTTTGATCAACCAAGACCCCCTGAAAAAACCTCTGATGGGAAGAGATATCCATATCAGCTTCAAGGATGCAGACTATGATCCAGTCTCAACAACCTATGAGATTTTCAACACCCCTTAATCAGCAGGAAGTAGTAATGGAAAACTACGCCTAAATTCCCCAAATATTGTTTGTAAATGTTTGTTTTCATTATAAATGGTTAATGGTCATAGTTAATCTCTTTCTAAGAAGAAAAGGGGGATATGGTATATGAACGATTTTTTAAAAATTAGATTATTGAATTTACTTAGATCAGGAAATCAGCTGTTAATCTCAAAATGTTTTACATTGGTATGGATTTTGGTTTATTGATACAAATTTAAGGTCAATTCTCTTATACTGTATGTATTTTCTACTCTTGTTTAAGATATGATGTTTATGTAACTGATTTAAATTTGTAATGTATAATTAAGAAATACATGTTAATTAGATTTTTAGGTATGCAAAGATATAATTCAATTAGATAATCTTCAAACACTTCTAAGACCTACAGAATATGGCATTTAAATGTTTTAGGAACTTGGACTTTTCTGGACAGTGGGACAGATATGCTCCTGGCAGCACTAATTTACTTCAAGAGAAAAATGGGCATCGAAAAAACTCCATATGGAGATTAATTTCTTTGTGGCATTGGTTAGCCACTGGACATGAACCTGTTCTTGTATTGACTGCTTGACAGTATGCTGTTAAAACTGGACATGCAGGTTCCATGGGAGGGTGACCTCTGAACTTTGGCAGAACAGGCCAAGATGGTCATTCAGGTTCCTGCTTTACGGAGAAAACTGTCAGATATTCTTCAGGACTTGAAGAGAAGCGACTGATGAACTGTACCAGAATGGGCAGAACAGATTTCCTGCTTCACTGAAATGAAGGGAGACTCTGGGCCTATAGGCTGAAGATAGATGCCCCAACTTTATGAAGGAAGTTTAGGTGACTGTCCAGGCAAATAGGTGTCATCTCTGTCATTTCTGGATTTTAAAAGTTGTTTGCACTCCTGGCTTACTTGGGTAAATATATCCTTCTGTGGTCTTTGATGTGGTTGAAGATCAGATAGTCATAGGTATAGTTTTTCTTAGTCATTTGAAAGTTATGTTGGATATGAAACTTTAGATTCATAAGGATAAGGTAGATGATAAATATTTTCTTTAATTTTGCTAAATACAAATAGACTAAATATTGTAACTGTAACTCTTGCTTGATGGCTATTTTGTTATATCTAATTTTGCTATGTTAAAATTGAAACCTTCCTTTTTGATTAGACAGAAAGGGGGAGGTGATGTGGGAATGTCTTTCTGTATGCTGTGAATATCAATCTTTAAATAAAGGAGCTGTTTTGGCCCATGACAGGCACTGTAGAAAAAGTAGGAGGAGAAATCAAAGCATAGGTAGAAGAATCAGGGCAGAGTCAGAGAGACTGAGCAAGCTGCCCAAGAAAAAGCATATAAGGAACACAGGTGAGCCACGGGCCACGTGGCAGGAAAGATTATCAGAAATGGGTTAATTTAAGATGTAAGAGCTAGCTTGCAATGTGCCTAAGCCATAGGCCAAACAGCATGAACTTAATATAAGTGTCTTAATCATTTCTGGGGCCCTGAGCAGCGGTGGGTGGCTAAGGGGTCTGGACCCCTGGCTGCCTGGGACCAAGAAACCCCATTGTAACATCACAACTTTAAATTACTAGTTCTATACAAATTTGGGCTAATGTAAACCCAAGGCAAATCTTCCCATTTTTTTCACATTTGCTTCAGTAGAGAACAAGCCAAACCCCATCTGCCTTGTAAGCAGGCCATCCAGCCTCTGTGAAGGGCGATCGCTCACATACCCATGCTGCCACAAGCATTTCCTTGAATTTGTACAGGTGGGGTCTCTACTCACATCTAAACCCATTTGTTTGTACAATTTGGGTTCTTTCTTATTTTTTTACTTCTTTCTTTTTAAAGTGTGTGTGTGTGTGTGTGTGTGTGTGTGTGTGTGTGTGTGTGTGTGTGTGTGTGTGTGTGTGTGTATGACTGCATATATTACATACCTGCATGCAGATGGTCTCAGAGTCCAGAAGGGGACATCAGGTCTCTTGAGGATGGAGTTACACATGGTTGTGAGTCACCTTATGTGGGTATTGGGACCTAAACTCTGGTCCTCTACAAGGGCAGCAAACACTTTTAATCACTAAGTCACCTCTCAAAGCCTTGAAGTCTTAACACTAGACTTGAAATGAATGTATTATTTTTGTCTAGAAATCCCTATAAAATAGGAAAATGGGCTCTGACATAATGCTTTTACAGAATGTAGAAGTTAAAAACAAATACACAGGGTAATAAATGTAGATGCACATGAACAGTATTTAATGTCAGGCTCCTGGTTCAGATGGCTATAAACAGATGCAAGTCACCCCCCTCTTAGGATCTCATACTATTTGGTGGATGGAAATGGCGGGGGGGGGAAGAAAACTGATCACTTTGTCCTATGTATGGTCTGTCCAGTGCTAGTGCCATGACCTAATTACATGTTTCTCTTATCAGAAAACATTTCATGATAAAGTCTAAATGTCATGTGGCTCGGTGACATCAGATTAGCAGAATCAGAAGATTGATTGGTACATAAATACCACTACCAGAATTGCTTGGGTCTGCTAGGCAGTCCAAGGATATTTGGGTTCTTAAAGGGCCAATGCCCACTGCAGGCATCTCAGAGTCTTTGGCTTATTCAGCACTAGGTTTTACAGTTACTTGCACTGATATTACCACCATATAGTGTATCAGAGAAAATCAACTTAACTGATTTGTTCACAGTGACACACGATCAAAATCAAACATCCCTTAAAGCAGGGAAGGCTCATAATGGTCTACTGTTACACAGATGCGGATCTATATGGGTAAAATTTCATCTCTGGATCATCACCATTACCCAGATGAAGAGCAGACAGGAGGCAATGATAGCCAGCAGGGCAGGAGGTAGATATATCATCAACAACATGAAACCAAATATTATAAAGCTTAGAAGAAAATAGAACACTTTTTACATTTAGAACAAAGGAGACTACATTGGAACACTGGAAAAATTAAGGTTTCCAAACAGAACACTGAACAAAATTACATTTTGCAAGTAAAATATGCTAATGAGAACACAGCTTATGAATGAAGCTGGAAAATAAAAAAGAACATGTTTTGACTTTTTTAGTACAAGATGATTTAAGAGAGAGCTTGACAAGGAATGCAAACATCTTCCTAATGGTTGGAAAAGTATTTGTCTAAAGCCAGAAACTTGCCTTGACTCATATTGACACCAATAGTTTTAAGTTACATTGCTCATTGCCAGAGGAACTGCAGAGCAAAACCTGTCCTTAGCTTCAGTCAATAAATGGAAGTGTTTGCACACTAGTGTTACTCAGCCTTCAGGAAGAGCAAGGCAAGGTGGTACACAGACCAATGAAAGAAGAGAGGAAACAGAAATGGGCAGGGACAAAAATAAAGGAGGTCATAAAAAGATCACCTCTAGGAAGATGTCAAGCTAAGCAGCAACAATAAAGCATGGAAACACAGTGAGCGATTCCATACTGTGCTCTTTTGAGAATGACTTCTTATACGGAGGACAGCTCATGAATTCATTACAAAATTTAACAAGTTAAAAATGATCAAAACTCAACAATGTGCACATAATAAAATGGCCATGGATACTGACAGTAGCTAAAGCCAATAATAATATAGGAAAACAAATAAAGGACAACAATGACAAAAAATAGACCAAGGCATATGAGTAGAAATCAAAAAGAGAAAAGAAAGAAAACCAAATCACTGAGAAGTATCAAAATGTTACTGTAAAGTTTATCATTACTGAGTATAATCTAAGAGAAAAAATATACAAAATTGTGAACAGACTAGGGAAAGGGATAATGTTTCATTGTTGACAGGCATGCAATGATGTGAGGACCTTCACTGTGCTGTGGATAGCATACTAGGATTAGTCAAACTAGGAACTAATATGTCCCCTGGCATGGAGTGTAGCTCAGTTGGAAGACTGTTTGCCTGACAATCAAGGGGTCGGATCATACGCAGACATCATACACAGTCACATGTCTGTAATCTCAGTACCGAGGGAAGATGGAGCAGGAAAAAGCTATCAAAGTCATTTTCAACTGCATAGCAAGTTCAAGCTGGCCTCCATGAAGATCCTATCTCAAGACAAAATAATCCAGCCAACTAATATGCCTTATGATGAAGAAAGTCCACAGTGAGTTGTACATCCATGTAGGATAATTCCCAGACAGGTCTTCTAGAAATCTGTTAGGGATATCCATCAAAGCATTGTGTGTGTGTGTGTGTGTGTGTGTGTGTGTGTGTGTGTGTGTGTGTGTGTGTGTGTGTTTGTGGGATATTGGAAACAATGTAGCTATCTGAACCTAAAAAAGTAAGAAAACTAAAATTGAACCAATGCTCATGCGGGACGTTGTGGAGCAGAAGCGAGAGATCACATGCACATGTAAAAGCCCTGCTGAAAAAGAACAGGTGGGGATGAATTCCATATCATAAAACCAATTGCATCCATTAAAAGCACGTCCTTGTGTTCTCCCTGTGATATCCTACCAGAGACTGCACCAGGGAGGTGGGGGAAGAGTGCAACTGTGACCGGTAGAACCAAGCAACCACTCCCTTGGCACAAGCAGCATCAACATGAATAAATGTATTGGCATCTTGATCACTTTGCCCTGTGCTCTTCTCTCTACAAATTCACAGCAAAGGCCTCGCAAGAGGAAAACACTAACACATCCCGAGTGTCGGTCTACTGAGCACTCCTGGCTGGTAACCCTCACAACTGACGAGGTTTTCCAAATACGGGAAAAGCCTGAAGAAGAGTCACAGTGTGAAGAGACACAAGAGATGTGATGCTCAATTGTAAGGTGAAATACTGGATGGGCTCCTGAGAAAGAGGAAAAATACATGAAGAAGAAGGGTAAGGTCTGAATACAGTCCAGACTGGCTACTTAATAGTACATTACGTAAGCATGATCTCTCCGTGCGGTTCCACTGGATGACAGATTCACTACAGTATTGAAAGATGTTAGCAGTGGAAGAAACTGGGTCACATATATACAGAAATATTCCAGAATTGGTTTGCAACTTTTCTCTAAACGTAATGATATTCAAAACTTTTAAAATTATGTAAAAATGTCCATACCTACAGAGCTTACAGCTTTTAAAGAACATAAATAAATAAAAGGCATATCAGATGTAACAAAATGATTTTAGGGATACAAATACTACACACATAAGCTGAGTGTTAGTAGCACATTTCTTGGAAGGTGCACAACAGAGGACCAGGAGCTTGAAGTCATCCTTTGCCCCATAGTAAGTATGAAATCAACCTGAGATACAATACAAAAGAAAAGAAAAAGGAATGGAGGGAGGAAGGGAGGGAGGGAGGGAGGGAGGGAGGGAGGGAGGGAGGGAGGGAGGGAGGGAGGAGTGAGTTTGGGTTGAGAGCATGAGAACCTGAATTTAAATTCCTAGAACCCACACAAGTGTGGAGGTTCATCTGTAACCCTGTTCCTATGGTGACATGTGAGGTGGAGACAGTGAAATCCCTAGAAACTCATAGGTCAGCTAGCCTTGCATTTGCAGCATAGAACAAGAGAATTAATAATAATAATAATAATAATAATAATAATAATAATAATAATAATAATAATAAACCATACAAGGGGAGAGGATCAAGACCAGAGGTTATTCACTGCCCTACATACACCCTCACCTTAGACATGCATAAAGCTACACTGACATACATGCACACACACACACACACACACACACACACATATGCATACATACAGACACACACCCTCTCATTCACACATGGCAGGCACACACTCGAACACACACACACACACACACACACACACACACACACACACACGAGTCTTCCTACCTTGATGCTGGCCACAGCTGCAATTTCTGCTCTCCCTCTCCTCTGTCTCAGAACCTAGCTCCAGCCTAAAGTACCAAAGCATGAGCAACATATTGTCAGAATGAATACAATTCATGGCTAAAATCACAGCTGTACCCAAGCTTTCCTGGGAGAAAATAATCTGGCTGTCTCCCTCTTTCCAGCCATCTCAGGCTCAAACACAAAAATCCAAGAGGATGACTTCAACACTAGGAAACTGTAGTGATATGTTTTATATTTAATAAAATCAGTCTGGAATATCAGAGAACAGATCCACCCACAGTCAATCCAGGAGGGTCAGAGAGCGTAACTCACACCTTTAATCCCAGCGCAGGAAAGATTGAGTAGTAGCCTATGCCTTTAATTCCATAACTCCAGAGACAGATCTTTCTGTGCTTCTGTGAGTTCAAGGCCTAACAACCAAACAGCAGTAGCTTACACATTTAATCTTAGCTCTAGGATTATGATTCAGAGTTGAACCTGGAAGTGAAAAACTGGGTGGAGAAAATATTTAAGGAGGTGTAGGCAGACATTCAGGCATTCTGTAGAAGCGACCAGCCACGCTAAGGAATCTTGAAGATAGCTTTTACCCTGAGAAGTTGGCTGGGTGAGAAGTGACCGTGGTCTGTTTCCTCGCTCTGACATTCCAGCTTTTCCTCAATATCTGGCTCTGAATTCTCATTAAATACCAACTAGAATTTGTGTTTCAGGGAATGTAAAAAGTCTATGACTATTACTCTAAGGTTGTCCATGAAGATAGTCAAAGGTTGGCTATTCTATGCAGTGCAATTTTGCCTTAAAGTTTCTATCTTTGAAACTTTTTTCCAATGAAGTGCATTTTATGTGGTACCATGGACCAATAGGAAATTATACAATTTGACCATATAAAAAATAAGCCAGGCCTACGGGATGCCATGGTGAGAAAAACCTTGCTACCCAGCATTATGAAATGAGGTTTATCCCTGGGAAGCACATGGTGAAGAGAACTAACTTTCTTGGGTTGTCCTGTTGCCTATGCCCTGAAGTACATATGTGCATACGTGCATATACACACACAGAGAAGAAATAAATGACAAAAATTCAAAGGAAACACTATTTATAGTATCTAATCCAATAATAAGCCCCCACATTAAGACAAGTCACATGTCATTAGTACTGCATAACCAAAGAAGGACCAGATATTCACATAATAAATACACATCTGTCTCATAGGTGCAGTGGATTATGTTCTGGTACATTGTCCCTCTTACTGGTTTAATAAAAAGCTGATTGGCCATAAGGCAGATAGGAAGTGTGGGTGGGGCTACCAGACTAAGAAAACTCTGGGAACAGGAGGAGCAGAACAGAGATGCCAGAGGAAAGAAGACAAAAATTCTGCTCTTAGAAAAGGCACCAAAGCCACATGGCTAAACAGATTAATAGAAATAGGTTGGGTTAAGATGAAAGAGCTAGCTAACAATATGTCTGAGCCATAGGTCAATTCGCATGCAATTAACAAAATGGATTATTTGGTGCTAAGCAGCAGCAGGGCCATAAGTGGGGCTGAGTCTATGAACTAGGCCAAAAACTTATTACACACAGGCAACTCAAAAACTCCATTTCTGGCTATCAGGTAAAGTCCCAATCACCACTTCAGTAAAGCACTAATAATCTAATATAGATCTGGTGAAGGTGAGGGGTGGCCAAGGAAATAGGAGGAGGAAACTTATTCACATGTGGCTGTTTACACTCAGTCTTAACCAAAAGGCCAAGAAGTGATTCATATGTAACTTAAAATAAAGATTGGGCATATGCTTAATTTCTATTTTTAAATGTTTGGGGATAGATATGCTGTAATGGAGTCTTAGTTAAAAGAATACAAAAATGAAAGTCTGCTAAAACCATGAGCTGATGGGACATAGGAACGTCATGGGAAGACAAAGAGGATGGGAGGAGAGAACACACATGACCTTCTGTGTTACAGAAACCACAATTGGGAGTGTCAGGGCGTGAGCTAGCATCAAGTCCAGCCTTCTGACTTCAGGTAGGGAGCTCCTAACTGAGAAGATCGCTGAGAAAAAGCTAATGGTGAGTCCAGGGAATGAGCAGGCACTAAAACTTCCCAAGTAAGCACAATGCTGGCAATTCTTGCCTTCCCCGGAAATGGGAAAGGAGCAAGTGACAACATGCAGACTGGCAGTGATTAAGAGAGGGACAAGGTCAGGACATTTGGGGACATTACAAAGACTTACTGGCAGTAAGGCACAACATGAATGACTAGGATGTCTCAAGGGGACACTTGGCTAGGCCAGTAAACGTCCTGTTATCAAAACAGTGGGATCCTGTAGACATTCCAAGGAGGAATAGGGTTCTAGTCAGGGTCACTACTGCTGTGGTGAAGCCTTATGACCAAAAGCAGCTTGAGGAGGAAAGGGCTTATTTGGCTTACACTTCCACACCACTATTCATCACTGAATAAAGTCAGGACACTCAAACATGGCAGGAACCTGGAGTAGGAGCTAATGCAGAGACCATGGGGGCCTGCTAACCATGACTCCCTTCACCTGATTTCTTAAGGAACACAGGACCACCCACCCAGGGTGTCCCTACCCACAATGGGCTTGGCCCTCCCCCATAAATCACTAAGAAAATATCCTATAGTCTTGATTATAGTCCCAAACTTTGGAGGCATTTTCTTAACTGAAGTTCCTTCATCTCAGATGGCTTTAGCATATGTCAAATTGACACCAACAATCCAGCACAACTGACCCCTTCTTAACTTGTCACACAAACAAAGCAATGTTTCTCCTTCACCCTCAAGATCACACATTAACATCAACATCACAATATGAAGTATTTTAAGTAGTTTTTTTTTTTTTTAAAAAAAAAAAAAAAGTCTTACAGATTCAAACACTTTAAAAATTCAGTTTCTCTAAAAGAGAAATCTAAGGTTTCTTTCAACATCCAAAGTCTCTCAACTGTGGGCTTCTATAAAATCAAAAATAAATAACTTTCTTACTTCAAAGAGAAGAACCAGGGCACCATCACAATCTGAACAAAGTAAAACCCAAACTCTCATAGTGTAAGTAACACAATATCCAGTGTCTGGAATCCACCCATAATCATCTGGGCCCATCCAAAGTGCTTGGGTAACTTCTCTAGCTCTACCCTCCACTTGTCTCACAGGCTAAGGCCAGCTCCACTCTACTGCTGCTACTGTTTTTGACAATTGTCTCAGGTCGGGTCTTCTCCTGAAACTGGACTGCACTTTCACCAAAAGTCTCTCCTGAGCTCTCTTTAGGGACTCCAGCCCTACCACACAGTGCCCAGCTAAGCTGCTCTCCATGACCCTATTTCATGCCTTCAAAACCAGCACCACCTGGGAACTCCCACTAAGCGCAGCTGCCAGTAGGAGGTACAACCTCGGATGCCTTTGGGAACATGGCTTCTGTGCACCAACCCTGAGGAAACACTTCCCAGAAGATTTCACCTCAATGATGCTGGCCCCTTATTACCTGCCACTAATTTCTCTGTTCCAGTTAACCATCATCAATTGCCCCAGGAAAGCAAAGGCTTTACATGAGTGGTTCTGATGTCTTGTTCATCACAGTTGACTATTCAGCCCAGCTGGCCATACACCACAGATTCTCAAATCAAAATATGCAATGACCTGACAGTCTTTAAGTGACTCTCAAACCTCTCACTGGAACTTTCCAAGCAGGGCTCCATCATGTGCATTTTTCTTGACACTCTTTTATCTTCCAGGCTATAGAGTAATAGCTCACCAACCTTTAACCACTCAATGGCCTTTCTAGCCCAAAGTTCCAAAGTCTTTCCACAATCCTCCCAAAAACACAGCCATGTCTGTGACAGTAATATCTCACTCCTAGAACCAATTTGTCCTACTTAGAGTCACTATTGTGATGAAACACTATGACCAAAGCAGCTTGGGGAGGAAAGGGTTTGTTTGGCTTACATTTTCATCATGAAGAAAGTCTGGACAGGGACTCAAATAGGGCCAGAACCTGAAGGCAGAAGCTTATACAGAGGCCAAGGGAAAGCACTGTTTACTGGCTTGTTCATCATGGCTTGCTCAGGCTGCTTAATTACAGAACCCAGGATCACCAACCCAGGAATGGCCCCACCCACAATGGGCTGGGCCTTCCCCCATCAATCAACCCAGGACCACCAGCCCAGGGATGGCCCCACCTACAATAGGCTGGGGTCTCCACCATCAATCACTAAGAAAATGCCCTACAGGCTTGCCTATAGCCAAATCTTATGGAGACATTTTCTTGAGGGTCCCTGTTCTCAAATGACTGACATAAAACAACAAATATTCCATATCAGAGGATATAGTTGCGGTCCATTTTTCTCTTTATTAGTAAAATCTGAACTCTTTCAAAAGGATGAAAGAGCTTTTAGCAGCTGGCATAAGGGTTAAAAATAGGACTGTCTTAGTAGGGACTAAAGAAAGCTGAAGGGGATGAGCAGTGGGGGCCCTACAGAAACTTCCTGTCCAAAAGCATTCATGCATTTATATGCTACTCAGAGAAAATGATTGTGAGGGTGAATATTAACTATCAACTTAAATAATCTAGAGTCATGTAGGAAGCAAGACTCTGGATATTCCTGTGAGAGATTATCTAATCAGGTTGCTTTGCTGGCACTTCGGAAAGAGATTGTCTAGACTAGGTTCATTTGAGATACAGAAACCCATCTTATCTATGGGAAGCAGCATTCCATGGGCTGGAGACAGACTAAATAAAACGGATAAAGCAAACTGAATGCTGGCATCCATTGCGCTCCTTCCCTGACTGGATACAATGTGACCAGTGCCACACTGCCTTCCCTACAATGATGGACCTTCCTCAAATGGCCAAGCAACAATAAACCTTTCCATCCTTACATTGCTTTGGTTGGATATTTAGTTGCAGCAATGAGGAAAGTAATTAATATTTTGATACAATCAAATGTAGAAAAACTGCTCCAAATTAAATCATTTTAGTAAAAGTCTAAGGAAACTAATTAATTTCTTAAGTCGTAGAGAACAGGGACGTACAGCTGTCAGCTCACTGGAAGGAAGAGAGGCTAATCACATGCTGTAGATCAGCTTTCAAGCTTACTGCTCAGACCAAGAGCCTCTGGGATTGCCTCATTGGCTAATCAGACAGAAGAATTAAAAATCCCAGATGCCTTATTACAAAGAGATCAAGAATGGATATATCTCCCAGTGAGCACTAGGAAAAGAAATCTGGGAGAAAAATTATTAATGAACATTGCCAACCTGTACAGGTGCAGATCTGGGGACCAAGTAACATGCCCATCGTTGAATATATTCTTGGAGCTATAGCATGCCCATCATTGAATGGGTTCTGGGAGCTAAGTAACTCCACCAGAGTTTCATCCAGGATACCAAGGAGTCACAAAACAATTCAAAGGATGTTTCTCTACAGATTATGATTTAACCACATGTGTGTCTCCCATGGCTTGGTCTGGGAGACTTAAACAGCAAGGGAATGAAGAAAGGACAGACACACATATAGAAAAGCTGGGATTGGGTGGGCCGGTTTGGTTTGGTTTGTTTTTCTGAAAGAGGACACCAACTGTACCCAGAATCGAATTGTGTTTGTTTTATACATCTGTATCAAGAAGGTGGGTTTATTGTATGCAGCTAAAGAAGCAGGTTAGCTATAGGAAGTCTCTTTAGAGAAGCAGTCTCAGGCTGCTCTCACTTAGGAGGAGGAAGCTGTGGCTCATCGTTCCTATGTACAATGTCCATCATTTGTGAACACCCTTCTTTGGACCAGAGGAAGGCTTTGCTATCCCTGAGCCTTACCCAGAGAAGGCTTTGCTACTCCCATTGGCCTAAGCCATTGGGGTCCTTGAATTTTCTATTCCCAAATCAAGTGGTAAAAATTCACTCTGGAATTCATTTGTACTCTACAATCACATAAAAGACATCCATGTCACAACATAAACAAGAATAGAACACTTTTCCATTTGCAATGTGTGTGTGTGTGTGTGTGTGTGTGTGTGTGTGTGTGTGTGTGTGTGTGTGTAAGAATTAAACTATATGCTCATTCAAAAAATGTTTTTAAAAACTGGGTGCATCTGAGTGACTAAGAAAAAAGTGGGAGAATTTTGACATTAAATACTACTTCATTTACTGATTTTTTGAATTATAGAAATTCAATGCTTTTTTTAAAAAATGAGTAAAACATTAATATAAAAAGAATATTTTATATTTATATTCATCACTTTTCTGAAACAGTTAAGTAATATTAAAATACGTCTAATTCTAATATAAAAGGAAAAATAATTGAGTGATATTGACACAAAATAAGACGGGGGGAAGAAGAGTAGCGTCCACACCTGCAGAGAACATAGTCAATATGTTCACAGTGAAGATGCTTGCCAGTTTCTGCATGCCGCCATAAATTTGGTGTCAAAGCAAAGCCAAAACATCCTGTCCCTCTGCCCAGATAGACACATGCATCTGTCTTAATCAGAATAATCATTGCTGTGATGAAACACCGTGACCAAAAGCAAGTTGGGGAAAACAATTCATTTAGCTCACATCATTGTTCATTACCAAAGGAAGTCAGGACAGAAACTCATGCAGGGCAGGGACCTGGAGGCAGGAGCCCATGCAGAGGACACAGAGCGAGCGAGCGCGGTACTGCTGACCAACTTGTTTCCCATAGCATTCTCAGCCGGCTTTTTTAAAGAAGCCAGGATCAGCTCCTCAGGGGTGGCCCCACCCACAATGGGCGGGGCCCTCCCCCATCAATCACCAATTTAAAAAGTGCTCTCCAGGCTTGCCTACAGCTTGATAGATGGAGACATTTTCTCCTTCGAGGTTCCCTCCTCTCAGATGACTCTAGCTTGGGTCAAGTTGACATAAAACTGGCCAGCACTGCCTCTCTCTCCAATGTCAAGCCCCGTGAGACCGCTGATCCTCGCCCAAATGCACTTGCCTCAACTCCTCAAGTTTAGCCTGAGTCACATTCAAAACAGTATTGCAAGTAAAGCGTATAGCTCAAAGCGCCTACTTTAAAACATGGGAAAGAACACAAATAAATGACTTAATAATATAACCCAGAAAGCGGGGAAAAGGAAGGACACATCAATGCCAAACCCAGTTAACAACAAGAAATAATAAAACTCAGAACAGAAAGTAATGAAATAAAGAAAAAGAAAACAATACAAATACAAAAATTCAATAAATCTAAGAGTTGGTCCTCTAAGAAAATAAACTTGATTGACGGGTACTTGGCATAACTAACAGAAAGAGAGAGAGGACCCACATAAAGTCAGAAACGGACTTAACAGACACCAAGGAGATTCAGAATATTACAAGGAAATACAATTTTAATGTATTCCATTAAGCTGGAAAACCTAAAAGAACTGAATACATTTCTATATTCAACCAAGCCACTGAAAGTAAATCAAGAAATCAACAACCTAAACAGATCCATAAAAAATGAGGAGATTAAATAGTAATAAAAAGCTTCCAACTTAAACGTCCAGGACTAAATAGACTCACAGCATTTCTAGCGGGTGTTTAAAGCTGTCTACAACCAATCCTTCTCAAGCTGCAAAAAGAATAGAAGAAAAAAAAGGAAAAGAGAGGGAAGGAGAAGGAATATTCCCAAACTCCTATGAAGACAATGTCACTTTAGTTACCCAAACTGGATAAAAACAGCAAAAAAAAAAAAAAAAAAAAAAAAAAAAAAAAAAAAAAAAAAAAAAAAATCCAGAAAATTACAAGCCAATATCTATAATGAACATAGACTCAAAAGTGCTGAATAAAATTCTTGCAAAAAGAATATAGACATAAATTAAAAGATTATCTATTGTGACCAAAATTGTCTTTTCTCTGGGATGCAAGCGTGATTCAAATACACACAGTCAATAAATGTAATAAGCCACACAAACAGACACAAAGACAAAAATCACATGTTCATCACACTAGATGAAAGGAACCCTTGATAAAGTCCAACATACTTTTATGATAAAAGTCCTAGTAAATGCTGATCTAGAAGAAACACACTTCAACAAAATGAAAACTGAGGAACCCCCATCCAACATCATCTGAAATAGAGAAAATCTTGGAAGCAATCCAATTGAAGCCAGGAATGAGACAGGGTTATCAATTGTCCCTACCCCTCTGTTCAGTGTTGTGCTCAAGTATTAGCTGGAGCAATAAGGCAAGAAAAGAAATTAAAGGATGTATAGGGAGCAAAGAAGTCCAACTATCCCTATATTGTGTGTGCATGTGTGTGCATGCGTGTGTGTGTGTGTGTGTGTGTGTGTGTGTGTGTGTGTGTGTAGTATATAATGATACTAT
Source organism: Phyllotis vaccarum (assembly GCA_033318265.1). NCBI lineage: Eukaryota > Metazoa > Chordata > Mammalia > Rodentia > Cricetidae > Phyllotis > Phyllotis vaccarum. Next base: position 136,132,023 of record JARWLC010000002.1, on the reverse strand, counting down.
ACATTAGTGATATCGAAAATTCTACCAGAAATTTTCTGGAAATGATAAATAATTCATCAATATGGCGGGACAAAGAATGAACTCAAATAAGTCTGTACACTAAGAAAGCACACAGAGAAAGAGAATGGACAGTCTCCCATTCACAAGAGCCTCAAAGAAAAGAAAATATTCAGAAGAAAAGATTAACATGGGAAGTGAAGTGCCTCTGTACAGGAAACTTTACATTTACAAAGAAAGAAATAGACACTCAAAAAGAAAAAGAAAAATCCCCGTGATCATGAAATAGTGTCCTATGGAGAACACACCAAATTGTCCGCCTGAAAATATATGTACCTTTAACATTTTACAAACTTCACAGGTTGCATTTTGAAATATATATTAAAATTAAAGGGAAAAGAGGCCGTGAGTTTGAGAGAGACCAAATGGGGTTATGTGGGAGGGTTTGAAGAGAGGAAAGGGAGAATGAAATGATATAATTAATCTAGAATATCAAAATCAAATGAACAATTTCTAAAGCAAAGCAGAAAGCAAAAGTACGAAGTCAAGGATCTACAATGAGCTACCCAATCGGAGAGGATGGTACGTTGGGGATTGGAGGAAGGATGAGGAGGGGATGTGTGATTATATTTTCATTAAAAGTTTAAAAGCTTTTTAGAAAGAACCATGGGGTTGAATTCTGGCCTCTCTCCTAAGGGGTCTTGTGAAATCATCCCCCGTCCTCATCATTTCCAACTGCCCGATGGATTCTGATATTCCTGGTGGCAGACAGTGATGAGTGAGCATGGATGGGAGGCTAAAGAGGATCAGGGGAGGAAGAAGAGGGAGAATGGAAGGGGATGAAGAAAGCTTAGGTGGTTGCAGACCCAATAAGATTTTTCAGTCTTGTGATCCAGGCTTTTGGCAAAAGGTGAGATTGAAGATGAGACGTTTCCATCTTCTAACTTCTAGATATACCCAAGATTTCCACAATTGAACTCGAAGGGGAAATAGGCAAATAGATGAAGAAAATTAAAAAGAACAGCCTTGAGACTGTGTCTACATGAGAACTGCATGGTTACGGAAAGACCTAGCTCTCTGGGAGAATCACATTACTAAGGAAATTATGATTTTGACTTAAAAAAATGTAGAACACTGTGCAAGCCTGAAATTACCCTTGGGAAGGAAGCAAATAGAGGTCAGGTCCGGAGATCCACCTCAGACAAGTCCAGGAGAATGTTCAACAGGGAGCAGTTCAGGAGGTGAATGCCGCTGAGAAGAAGCAAGTCCCACCTGAGGAGGTCAAATGCTGTTGCTATACTGGAAGTTTTCCTCACTTCCCTAAGAGAAAGAAAGCTGTCCCTGGCCTTCTGGGGCCCCTAAGCTACTGACTGTCCTTTGTCTCTAGTCTTTCCTTTCCTGGACAAAAAATATTACTGTTGCAACTACGCTAGAGTGAAGCGGATGATGTTAACATCTGTTTTATTCACAGGTCAATGAAGTAAGAATTGCATATACCTCTGGTGCTTTTATTCATTCTTGAAGCTCTGGCTACTGGTCAGAAAAAATTTAAGGCTATTCCTGTGAACAGGAGAGGAATGTGTTTCTTTTACATCCAAGTGTGAGAAGACATAGCCCATCATAGACAGGATGGCATGGTGGTGGGAAGGATACTTGGCCACACTGCATCCCCATTTAGGAAGCAGAGAGCCACTGATATCCCAGATTGACTGCTTTTTTTCTTCTTATCTGGCCCAGAACCACAGGCTACACCTATATTCAGGTGAATCTTTCTTAGTTAAACTTCTGAAAACACCCTTATAGACACAAAAAGATGTGTGCTTCCATGATAAATCCAGCCAAATTGGCATTCAAGATAAGCCATCATACTCGGACACTGGTTTTGTAAAGAGTGGTTGCTGAGATCTGTCCCATAAGTAGCACTCAGGGGTTCACAGAACTAGGCAAGACGCTGGGTTGTTGTTCATTACTGACTATATGAGACCCGCCCAATAATTCTTCTTTCTTTCTAGATCTAAACTATTTCTTTCCTTGGATTTACCAAAATACAAATAAATATACACTGTATATAAAATAATTACAATATTACATATAGCAATACTGAGTATTATATATACTGCATATGGTGTATGTATGGAGAAAGAAAGCAAGATTTTCTAGGCTTGGGTTTCATTTCTCATCATCTACTGGGGGATAACCTTCCTTCCTCCTATACATTAGAGAGCCATCCATCACTCAGGTATGCAATCCTTCCCTTTGAAAGAAATTATCCTTTAGCCTCTTGAAACTACAGCAGATCATTCCAGTACCCTCCCCTCAAGAGGGGATTTCTGATCTTTCTAACATTAGACACCTCATTCTGAAGTGGTCTCTTCTGCGTGCAATCGGTGTGTTGGTTCTGACTATTCACCCGTGAGCAGAGACAACAACTAATTATATTTTCTACTGCTTAGCAAGTTTAAAAAAAAAGGTCCGTGTGCACTTACATTTCCTTTACATGAGGACTTCATACGCAGAGAGAAAAAATGTTAAAGTATAGCCCACAACAGTCTGGTCAATTAAAAATATATTAGGCATTCCTTCCTCTTCTGCAAAGCTCATCTGTTAAATAGGCAGGTATTAGCCATTAACTCATTGTTTGTGTCCTTTCCTTCTTGAAGAGACTAATATACGAGTTTCAAGGCACAAATCATATCAAAAAGCTCTTCTAGTTCCCGCCACCAACTCTAGAGATACTCAGTCCATAGTTCTCTTTACACACACACACACACACACACACACACACACACACACACACACACGCACACACACACACGCAAACACACACCACCAACTCCATCCTCCCTCTATGCTCCAGCCAGCCAGACCACCCTCTTCAACCTTTTTTGGGGACTAGTATCATTTATTACTTCCTAAAGTTGACCCATGCCTGAAGCCTGGGTAATTCATGGCATTCTTTAGCAAGTAAGTTTTTGACCACAACTGATCTTCATGATGAATACAGCTCTTTAAAGACACCTAAACCCTTAGGAATATAATTGACCATGTCCCAAGGGAGCCAAATCAGCAGAACAAACCCAGTGTCTTTGTAGGAGAGTAGATCAGTAGTTCTGTGAAGCTAGTGGGGAACTCACAGATATGGTACTGAGCATTGTCACGTGGGTGTGTGAGTCACGTGGGACACTCAGTGGCCTTTCTCTGGATGGAATTCCTGAGCTTTTTGGACACAAAGGTCATTTCTCTTATTGATTCATAATCTCCTCCAATATCTAACGTTGCTACTGCTAGTCACACAGGAATACACAGTGGATGCTCACTGGTGTGCCCCCATAGGGAACCAGAGGCCATCATCAGCCAGAACTGAAGAACTACATCAGACTGAAATACCAAAGCAAGCACTGAGAGTCACGGAAACAGCATTTTCAATAGTTGAATGAAATTTCTAGTTCAATGAGAAACCCACTATACTGGTGATGTCAAGGACAGACCAATAGAAGACCAGTCTTCAAATAGTCTCAGGTGATCTGAGGCACACTCCAGTACAAGTGTCCCAAAAAAAGTGACAGGAAAGACAAGAAATGGAGGTCAAGAAACTCACATACAGACTCCTAAGCCACACCTCTGCAACATCTCTGCAGCAACAATACATAGGCTATTTCTGAGAAAAGGAAGGTGATGGGCAGGGAAGCAAAAGGCAGCAAGCACAGTGTCTATTCACATTCGGTGGGAATGCACTTAAAGCTGCTAGATAATGTATAACACTGCTCATGAAGGATTATTGATTCCTTTATTCTTTTTCTAGCTCACAGATGCTACATTCAATTAACACATACCATAAACAATTAGATTACACCACAGCAAGAGTCCAGTATATCAATAGGAGAACCTGAGATCAAAACAAGCACACTTTTTGAGCAGCAAAGGTGAGCTCTTGTTGTTATTTGTTTATTTAAAAGTTTCGTTGTTTAAAATATTCTGGTTTGTCTTCTGGTTCCACTAACAGTACAGTACTGTATAGTACAGTATTGGTCAGTACCACCAGCATGTTTAGGTAAGCGACTCACCCCACCTCACAAATGCTAAAATATCTATAATGTGCAGGTACTGTTCAGGAATTAGGAATCAAATAAACAAAACTGTTTCTATCCTCAGATACAGAAAACAATGATTAAAAGTTAAAGCAAAAGGCCTAATGTAGAGAGAATCTAATTTCAGAGCAGGAAAAAAATCCCCTGTTCTTTAGTGGTATTTTATAGTTACATGTGTGCTTTTAAACAATATCCACAGAAATCAGAGAGTTTATCATTCCCAAAACAATGGATTTGTTCCTCATAAATAAGTTCACTCTAGCTGCTTCCAGCACTCACTTCCCTCTTGACAAAAGAATGCCAGCCTCCAGATGCATGATTCCCACATAAATCAAAAGCATGTCGCAGGTGGGAGGGCTGTGCTCCAAAAAGTTTCAAAACACAAAGTTTAAATTTGCCATAAGCTAATACTATGCTGAATCTACCCAAATGAGGTGAGGCATGGGCACTATGTGGGTGTCATGAGTGATCTAGAGATTATTTGAAAGACACAGGAATACTGCGTAGGTTCTCTGTAAACGTCACATCATTTCATACAGAGTCCAGTCACCTGTGGGACAGCAGGGGTTGGCAGCTACCTTGCCTCTTTTCTATCGACAGCGATTTCACAGATGCTTCAAAGAGCGTGTTTGTTTGCCTTCACCAAAGCATTGCAGGGAAGGAGATAACAGCAGTAAAAGAATTTTGCAATTTTGCATGCTTGACACACTTAGCTTCCAAAACATTTCCACCAACACAAAACACTGGAGAAAGGCAGGGTTGGTGTGTTGTATTTCTAGGTGTCATTTCCACAGTGCACAGAGAAACCTGGGGCCCAGAGGAGTTCCGTGAGAATGACAATTGGCGTCTATTAGACTTATCAGATGAAAAGGCAAAGCTGCTAGCTAAGCCCTGTAATCCAAGCTTCCTTACAAGTCATTACACCTGAAAATTCCTATTCCCATGGCTGTCTGTTCTTTGGCAACTGGAACACATGATGCAGCACTCAGAGACTGGAGATCCCCAGCTTTCTGTCTTCACTCCTGGCACCTCATTTCTCCCTGGGTAAAAGACAACCCCTCATCAGGATCATGAGGAGAACCACAGAGATGACTGACTCTAGGTATTGGGAGCTCACTGACCCTGAAATAACCACTGAGGAACCTTCATGGAAAGGAACTAATCCCTCCTAATGTAGATGACAGTTGAACAGTGTGGGCAGTTTGTGGAGCCTCTTGCAATAGGACCAGAGTTTATTCTTGGTGCATGCGCTGGCTTCTCAAAGCCCATTCCTTACAGAGGAACATCTAACTCAGCCTTGATACTGGAGGGAGGGGCTTAGTACTACCTCAGCTGGACTTGCTGACTCACCTTGGGATTTCTTGCCCTCCCTGGGGAATGGATCGAGGAGGGAAGAAGCGG